>JARYHS010008075.1:130279277-130427129 GCA_031002005.1 Vandiemenella viatica | reverse complement strand
GTGTCACGAGCGATTTATCTCCCTTAATATCTAACCGATATAGATAAATGAGGTATCATATTAAATAATAAGGTCTCCGCCATGGTAACATTATATTTTAAGAAAGGAATTTTTCGTAATTCGACCCATATAGGGCAAAAATGTCACTTTTTCTAAAATGCGTTTTTTGTATCTCGAGCCATTTATTTCCCTGGATATCTAACCAAAATCGATAAATGAGGTAGGATTATGAGGAGTAATTTCTCAGCTTTGTGACATCATATTTTAAGAAAGAATGTGTTTGGAATTCAACCCTTAAAGGGAAAAAGTATAAATTTTTCTATAACGCATTTTTGTGTCACGAGCGATTTATCTCCCTTAATATCTAACCGATATAGATAAATGAGGAATCATATTAAAGAATAAGGTCTCCGCCATGGTAACATTATATTTTAAGATAGGAATTTTTCGTAATTCGACCCTTATAGGGCAAAAATGTCACTTTTTCTAAAATGCGTTTTTTGTATCTCGAGCCATTTATCTCCCTGGATATCTAACCAAAATCGATAAATGAGGTAGGATTATGAGGAGTAATGTCTCAGCTTTGTGACATCATATTTTAAGAAAGAATGTTTTTGGAATTCAACCCTTAAAGGAAAAAAGTATAAATTTTTCTATTACAGATTTTTGTGTCACGGGCGATTTATCTCCCTTGATATCTAACCGATATAGATAAATGAGGTATCATATTAATGAATAAGGTTTCCGCCGTGGTAACATTATATTTTAACAAAGGAAGTTTTCGTAATTCGACCCTTAAAAGGCAAAAATGTCAATATTTCTAAAATACGTTTTTTGTATCTCGAGCCATTTATCTCCCTGGATATCTAACCAAAATCGATAAATGAAGTTGTAATATAAGGAGTAATGTATCAGCTTTGTGAAATAATATTTTAAGAAACAATGTTTTTGGAATTCAACCCTTAAAGGAAAAAAGTATAAATTTTTCTATTACAGATTTTTGTGTCACGGCGATTTATCTCCCTTGATATCTAACCGATATAGATAAATGAGGTATCATATTAATGAATAAGGTCTCCTCCGTGGTAACATTATATTTTAACAAAGGAATTTTTCGTAATTCGACCCATAAAAGGCAAAAAAGTCAATTTTTCTAAAATGCGTTTTTTGTGTCTCGAGCCACTTATCTCCCTTCATATCAATCCAAAATCGATAAATCAAGTACCATTGTGAGGAATAATGTCTCAGCTTTGCTGACATCATATTTTAAGAAAGAAGTGTTTGGAATTCAACTATTAAAGGGAAAAAGTATAAATTGTTCTACAACGTATTTTTGTGTCACGAGCCTTATATTTCCCTTTGAAATCTAATCGATATAGATAAATGACATATCGTATTAAAGACTAAGGTTTCCGCCGTGGTAACATTATATTCTAAGAAAGGAATTTTTCGTAATTCGACCCATAAAGCGCAAAAATGTAGATATTTCTAAAATACGTTTTTTGTGTTTCGAGCCATTTATCTCCCTGGATTTCTAACCAAAATCGATAAATGAAGTAGGAGTATGAAGAGTAATGACTGAACTTGGTGACATTATATTCAACCTCACTATTCATCGCATTTTATTCGCGAAATTTTCGCACGGGTCGTCTAGTTAAGCATAAAAACAAATCAGGTGGGCGCCAGAGATTGGAGTGTACCCTATTCTGAGGGAAGCGACATCCAGATCTCAAAGTATTGTTACTTAAACATGAATTATTGATCAACTAGAATTATTAATAAAGTCAAATGACACATTACATGACTGGATGGGATCTATTGAAAACACGGTTCACAATCTGACTTTACGTTTTACTCATGTATTTTAATGGTTTCCTTAACAAAATTTTACAAAGATTAATTTTCTTTTTGCAACACAAGGGTACATAACTTTCTCGGTGGAGCAAGAGAGTCTGTCTCAGGGCGATAACTAGGGTAAACAAACGACGATGATGCAAAAGTTCCTTTTTCTGAATGGTGGTTACCGTGCAGGCGAATCTACGTTGTGCAGTCGGTGGGTTGACCAGCTCTCCATCACGGCCGGCTGCCTCACTGCTGTCCCCAGTAGTCAACTGTTCGGTCCATCCACACCTCTCCGTCGGTAGTCAACAAGTCTCTCATGTCTTCTCGCGCTGCCTCGAAGAAGCGTCGTGTTCCGCCCCCTCTTCATGACGTCTGCCAATCACTGTCTTTGGAGGGAAGCTTTTTCCGTTGGTTGGCTCAGGACATGCAACAAAACCACCCTTTTTTGTAATAAAAATACAAATTTTTCCTATTGGCTGTGTACTCCCTGGCTTCCCCTCACCCTTCGTTCTTGGATACAGATATACATTTTTATTTTATTTGTTTACTAAAACAGCCCAGGCTCCCACTCCATCTTGAGTCGCAGGCCTTGTCACGAGGCTGTTATGCCATAAGTCACATTTAATGGAAACACTCAGGGGCTGGCGTTCCCCAAACACCAGCAGAACCTCCCCTGGGACCGGGGACCGACACACACCAGACGAGAAAAGAAACACGCGCACCTCTGTCTCTCGCGGATCATTACAACTTTATCCACCAACTCCGATAATTTAAAATTATTCACTGAATAATTTTAAATTCCTTAATAATTGTTCACTAAACACACTCGCGATAGCCAGCATCACTATTTAATTATGCCCTGTCTTGCTCTGTCCCTTGTGACCACTCCACATACCTACTAACAAAATATCAAATTGAGTAATAAAATACCCTGCTTCCAATCGTCCCATCTAATATGTCATTTAACAAGATTCAAGAGCGTATTATCCTTAAGCATCCGTTTCAATCCCCTGAACAAGTGTGGAGCGAAACCAGATGGAGTACGTCATCTAATTTATAAACATATTACATTCATTACTTATCTAACAATGTTGCATCTCTAATTAAACAATGAAAATAAATGGACATATAACTTTGAAAATTCTTAATTCACTGAAGATACACTATCATTCATATTCTCTTAATGTTTTCTTACAATTCTATTTTCATTAAACAATTTTTTTTTTCCAATGATTATAATCCTTCACACAATCATTTGTGATGAGTGTACCCTTTCTACAAAACCTTACTAAATAAGTTTTTTTTTCTCTTTTTTTTTTTATTTTATTATTTCACCAGTGGTTTCTCTGACCACATACCTTCATTGAACCAACTTCCAAGATTAGTACACAGTTTGAGTTCTCACACAGCAATGTGTAGCGTAATTACATGAATGTCTATCCTCTGACCAGTACAGAAGCACGTCTTTCTAATGATTAACGAGCTGAGTTTTGTAAGATCCTTGGTTTCTTTTTTTTTTCGGGAATAACTCTTCCTTCCCTCTCTAAGGCATGTTGATACCCCGTGTTTGATTTTTCTATTGTGTGTCACCGACCGTATCACTTACCACGCCGTTATTAAAGAAGTTGATTCAAACAATGCCGGTGAAACAAAACTGAATAATTTTCGTTACTGCTAGAGCAGGAAAATTAATCTTATTAATCCTAAAATCTCTTATCACAATAATAAAATAGGTTCTAGATTATCGTCAACTACTTAAATCTTCAATGATCCGTTGGCTTATTTCTAGTGCTTAACTATTTTTACTTCTACGTTTTTCAAACTATTTTACAACCAACTCATGTTCTATCGGTGTTTTCCCATCTGTATAATTAAAATTTCCGGACTCTGAGACAGCAAAACAATCTTAGTACGACCAGTTACTTTTTAACTTCTCTAGTAAATACAATTATCTTTTATCGTTTACCACATCTTCAAATTATTTTCTTATTGCATCCTCGGAAAATCTTTCATGACGGGTTCATGATTATTCACATTTCTTTTCAAACCACTTTAATTTTTATCAAGCCACAATTACTTCTTTCGTGAAATCTTCTAACCGGTGTTCTATGTATATTCTTTATCAATCGTTTACAATCCTCTTTTCAGAAAATTCTCAGCGTGTTGGACCACTCTCTACTTTCGTAATGCGATTATAGTTTCGCGCTCGTTCTAGCTTCCACGACGAAATTAAATGACTTTATCTGTCATCTATTGAATTCTAATTGACGACTTTATCCGTCAACAAATCATTTATGCTCCTTTTACCTTCAACGGTCTTTCGGTCAGCATATATTTTTACCAATCACTCAATATCATTTCTCTCAAATTTTCGTCATCGTTCTTACTATAACGAGCACTTCCTTTCTCTTGACTCTTACGATTTTCAACATCAACACACCGCCAATAATCATCATCCCGATTATAAACTACATCTTAATGCCACGTATTATTTTAGATTTTATTACCTTTGTAAACATTTCAGCAAACCCGTCTCGAATTAATATAATATAACGTAATCAAACCAGATCTCTCTCTTCTTATAATTCGTCGAGGATATTTTCTTTTATTATTATGACAAATGGGGTCTTCCCTTTTTTTTTATGGAAATCTTCTAACTTTTGGAACATCTGTTGATCAATTTTTTCGTATTCTGGCCACTCCAGAGTTTTAGCCGTCTCTCATACATCTCTTATTATTATTTATTTTTCAACGAAATTGCTACATTAACTTCCGTTCTATATTATTTTTGATGAACTACATCTCTATGTTTTCCAACGGATCCTACACTGCTCGAATAATTATCAGTACAGAAAATTAACTTTACAGTTACTATTCTATACTCACTTATTGCTAACTACAAACATAATCTTGCATGGTCATATTTCCAATATCAGGCTACAAAAAAAATGCTTCATATTTTCGTTAAGACTTCAAGCGGCCATGCACAATCTGCATCCATTTTTCATTTTCCAAATTATTATTATTCCTATTCGCTCGATACTCCAAACAGTGTTGTTCATTTACGATCGCCAATCCTTTACAGCTTCGTTTTCTGTTTGTTGTCGTAATATTTCCATAGAAATCCCGACAGAATATCTTTCCCGGGGACCTGCTATCCAGAAATTTTTTTGTGCCTGCGTCGACCGTTCTTCCAGCTGCGAGGTCAAACACCCGGAGGCACTCACACATATGTTTTCCTTTTTCGCAGGGTCCTCTACCTGCGACATCTCCCCGCATCCCGCCAGCTGTTTCATTTACCTTTAAGAACTCGACATACTTTATGTATTCTCGTTCGCTGCAGACTGTTGATCTTTGGTGTATTAGTCTCTGTTCTTTTCTTTTTTCATTGTTCCACTGACAGACAGCGGTAGCCGAATCGACTTAATTTCATCCATCAACATACTCCTTTCGAGTTCGGTAATCGAACGTGAAAAGCTACTATTTTCACACGCATTGTTTTCTTCTTTTCTTCCGATGATATTTTCAATTTCTGCAAATTTTCCGCAAGACTCTACAGTACGCAAATCATCCTCAGATTCTCTTCCAGGATCTCTTGTTTCCGTTTCCTTAGAAACTTCATCTTCAATCATTTGATTTTCCCTCGCAGTGCTTCTCAATTCATTCAAATTATTCACCTCGTTTTTCCACTTATCAACAACCACAGCTACAGTGTTTTTCATATCTTCATGCTCCACTACATTAATTGTAGGTATTATTTCCTGGTCTACTGTTTTTCGCGAATGCTCCGTCATTTTTCGATCCGTCTCTCCAAACTTTTTTTTCATGCACTGACGTGCAGTTTCATTTTCGATCTTTCTCATATCGGCATCCTCGCTTCTGAAATCAGATCTTACTTGTTCGCAAATGGCCATTCGCTGTTCATTCAACTGTAGACTTATATCAATTTTCAAGCTTTCACTGAGAGCCATAAATTTTTCGCTTATCCGGTTTTCGATTTCATTTTGTCTATCCATCATAGCTTTCTGTTGTTCCAGAATTTGTTCGCAAATGATCTTCGACTGTTGTTCCAACATAGTTTCAAACATTAACATCATGGGATTACATGCAACATTTTCGCAACCCGTACTCTGAGCATCAGTTTCAGATTGAGCTACCGCTTGTTGAATCGGTTCATTAGTTGGAGGGCACGTGATTGTGTCCTCACTTCCGGTTTGACAAGGATTTTCTCTAACTTCCATTATCCCGGCATCGACTGGAAACTGTGCGCTTTCTACACTCACAGAGTCTATCGTTTCCGAAGTTGACGGATTAGTACTTTGTGACATGTTTGTTGATTTTCCTGACCTGAGTAACATTCACTTAATACATTAGCGTAAGATCGCGTTCCTAAATTTCAAACACTAATAAAATTCTTTACAAACAACGTTAAATTAAACCACTCAGTAAACCGCATTTACGACCATCACACTTTTAATCAGTGCAAAAACACCGCGAATTTAACCCGGAAAATCAGTAAAACACACCAAAAAACTTTCCGATTACCAAAATGCATAAAGATTTTGACCGCACTAATATAATGAAAGCAAAAAACTCATACAAATCTCAGCATAGTCAAACAGATATTCTATACTCAAACACAGAATTTTTCAACGCCGGTCAGATGAAACTTCTTACCTTCAGACGTGAACCTTGGAAGTTGTTTCAACATGACTATCCAAAAAAAAATATTCCACAATAATGACAACACAAAATAAGAGACCATCACACAACAAATCAGGACGACACAAAGGCGAACAAAAAAAAACCATCACACCAAATTTCAGTCTTATGCCAACTCAAAACTCTTTGAACATCGACTAAAAAAAAATCAACAAAACATCAAACATATAATATTCTCCATCCTGCTTTCGCCTGCATCCAAAACTAAATAAAACAAAGTTCATATGACATAACAAGACCTGTATGTTTAACATAGATCATATGATTAATTAAAAAAAAATCTCCATCTGGTTCGGCACTGCACTGAAATAAAAAATAATAATAATGGAATTGAAACTTTTGCATCCACCCGTTTATTTTTATATTTTTTTCGTTAGCCCCACGTTGGGCGTCATAATTTGAAGTGTTCCCTATGTTAGGAAAGCGACTTCTCGACCATACTGTGGCCGTTCATTACCAGTTATTAATTTGCAACTAATATTAAGCATAAAAACAAATCAGGTGGGCGCCAGAGATTGGAGTGTACCCTATTCTGAGGGAAGCGACATCCAGATCTCAAAGTATTGTTACTTAAACATGAATTATTGATCAACTAGAATTATTAATAAAGTCAAATGACACATTACATGACTGGATGGGATCTATTGAAAACACGGTTCACAATCTGACTTTACGTTTTACTCATGTATTTTAATGGTTTCCTTAACAAAATTTTACAAAGATTAATTTTCTTTTTGCAACACAAGGGTACATAACTTTCTCGGTGGAGCAAGAGAGTCTGTCTCAGGGCGATAACTAGGGTAAAACAAACGACGATGATGCAAAAGTTCCTTTTTCTGAATGGTGGTTACCGTGCAGGCGAATCTACGTTGTGCAGTCGTGGGTTGACCAGCTCTCCATCACGGCCGGCTGCCTCACTGCTGTCCCCAGTAGTCAACTGTTCGGTCCATCCACACCTCTCCGTCGGTAGTCAACAAGTCCTCCTTGTCTTCTCGCGCTGCCTCGAAGAAGCGTCGTGTTCCGCCCCCTCTTCATGACGTCTGCCAATCACTGTCTTTGGAGGGAAGCTTTTTCCGTTGGTTGGCTCAGGACATGCAACAAAACCACCCTTTTTTGTAATAAAAATACAAATTTTTCCTATTGGCTGTGTACTCCCTGGCTTCCCCTCACCCTTCGTTCTTGGATACAGATATACATTTTTATTTTATTTGTTTACTAAAAGAGCCCAGGCTCCCACTCCATCTTGAGTCGCAGGCCTTGTCACGAGGCTGTTATGCCATAAGTCACATTTAATGGAAACACTCAGGGGCTGGCGTTCCCCAAACACCAGCAGAACCTCCCCTGGGACCGGGGACCGACACACACCAGACGAGAAAAGAAACACGCGCACCTCTGTCTCTCGCGGATCATTACATACGATAGTACCGTAAATTCGACTTGAAGCAAGAAATCCGGTTGTTCGTCTTTGGATTGAGTGAAGGTAGCTACTAAAGTTTCTCTCTTAATGTTTTTTCGTATTTTGAGTAGGCAAGCTCATACTCTTTCCAGTAGTTTGTTTCAACTATATTCAGCGTTTCAGTTGAGTCAAGACTGATACTAGAATACAAAAATACGACTGAGGCGAGAAACAATTGGAGCGATATTAATTATAAGTTCTGTGACTGACCAGTTGATTTAGTAGTTCGACCTAGGATGTCTCAGCAATCTGGCTACGATGTGACTATCAAATGATTGCCTCATTACAGGTACCGTCAGAAATTTCAGTATAATAAGTGTATTAATTTACAATTTAGAACTTCTTTAATACAGTAATTGCAATGCCACGTCACAAAGCTTAGTATCCCTCTCCTCCCCCGCACCTCCCCCCTCGTCATGCCATGTTACACGCTGAGGAATTTCTCCCCCTTCCCCTTTAACATGTGGCGTAATAAATTGATGTTATTTAACTGCTTGTGAAGAATGGTTAACGTAGGGCTAGTTCCACCGAAAATTTGAAATGGTTCTCCAACGTGATCCTTAATGCACATACCTTTTGTATAAAATGTGTGTTCCTGATTTTTCTTGTTATTTGTTGCGCGTTATTTTATGACATCTCTCTGTCTTGTCAACCCTCGCTTGTGGAAGCCGCTCCCTGTCTGGAAGTGTCTCTTACTGAAATTTCTTTGCGGCTTTTATAAACCCTTTCTGTTTATTTAAAAAAAGAAGCCAAGGGAAAACATCGAGTAGCGTTACAGGGAACCAGGCAAGGTAGGCGGGAGCTCGTTTAAAAGGGCTGCTCCGTGAGGCAGTGTCAATATTTACGGCGCAGTGTGACACTCCACACCGGCGCGCGGCGGTGCCTGTCTCCGAGCTGTCTGCACTTCAACAGGGGCGATTAATTAAATACGCCCACCCTCGCCCCTTCACCCGTCAGTCGAACAAAATACGCAAACAAAGGGCCACATCAATTAGCTGCAGTATCACACGCGACAACCCTGGTAAATAAATTTTCTAAAATAATTTTGGAATGACTCCGCAATAGAAGACATACGGAACACCTAAAAAATCAGAGGTGAAAAATTAACAAGCAATGGTCAACTAAATCTTTGTGGCTTTAATAGTTTTTTTTTATTATTCCGTTATAATGACAACGGCTACATTTTAACCTGATAAGCGAACTGTCTTCACGAACTAATTTCTCTCAAGAAAAGTCAGCAACGTAGTAATTTGCTTTAGGAGAGTGATTTCAAATGTTCTCCGCCTCAACACCATTTTGCGGCGATACTAAAGTTAAAATATGAAAAAGGTAATTAAAGAAAATTTTGGCACCCAATGCTCTCTGCATCATCATCATCATCCTCAACAGTTTCCAGCCCTGGCCGGGTCTGATTCATGCACAAGGCTCTGCATTCCCTTCTTTCTTCCCACCACCTCTCTGTCACCAACTTGCTCCAGTCCTCTCCTCTCTTCCGTACACACTCCTCCACTCCTTTCAGCCATCCATCTCTTGGTCTTCCTCTGGGTCGTTTACCATGCATCTTAATTTCGTGGATTTTTCTTGCAATTCTCTGAACATCCATTCTCTTTTCATGTCCATACCATCGCAGTCTGGTCCTCTCTACCCTTTTATGGTTCGTCTAATCACTTCATTCCTTATCCTATCCAATTTACCTCTTAAAAACTTCATTTCGCTTGTTTGTACCCTGCTGATGTCTCGTTTCTTCACTGTCCATGTTTCAGCAGCATATGTGAATATAGGCACACAGTATGTGTGATGAATTACTCTCTTGCTTCTCTGTGGCACATCTTTATTCCATAAAACGTTTCTAATGCTCCTTAGAACCGCCTCTGCTTGTCTTGCTCTTTCACTTATCTCGCCATCATTTTTCTGCAACCAAATGTAAAATACTTACGACATTTGATAGACTAAATTATCATTAAAATTGGTATAATAACTTGTAATCGAGGTGAAAACTATTACATTATCGCGCTATGATTCAGAATCATGCTGATGGCGAGGTTCATATTCTAAGCAGCAGAAGCTAGGAGCCGGAGGGTTACTGTTTTGAAGGTAACGTGCTTTCAAGCGTATTAGTTAAAATTATGTGCAATCCGAAACTACCGCACTACAGAATTAATGTGAGGGAAACCATTTTTTAATCTATTATGGTTTAGCACCACTTGTTATTGTACTTACAACAGAGAACTGTAACCTCACCTTACTTTAAAGGGTCTTTCTTCTCTTCCATGCTCCTATAAATCTTCTTTTTTTCGCCTAATGTACATTCCCCTCGTCACAGTTTTTGTTGGAATCACGACGCTTCGCTAAATGGCATATTTTCTGCTCCTTATTTCTTCCGGTAATATATTGAGTTTTGTTACATTAAATTTATATTTAGATTCTGAGCACCGTTTAATCTAGTCACATTAGATGTGCATGTAAATTACAATTATCACAATTCTCATGTGAAAACACACTTTATACACATAAACACTTAGTTTTAATTATGTTACCCCTAAATTATCATCTTAAAATTTCTGTTGGCATAACCGTACTTTCAGGAGTATATTTATGACATTAATTTTGGACATTTCGTCGAAAGAATGAGAGGGTGTAGATGTGAGGGAGAGATTATTTAAAACAGCTTATTTCCTGGCAGCAGAGAAAATGAAGATACTAGATAGACTCCAGCGCCCGGCAGGTCACTTGGTTTCCGGACTGGCGTATACGCCTTTTTGCATGACGGTATCGCTACGTGCCTCACCAGCCCCGCTATACAACCTTGTTTCCTCAGTTTATATTCAGATACATTAGACTCTCTGGCTTATGGGCTGGCGTACAGGATTTGCAGAGAAGTTACACCCTGCAGCTTCATTTTTCGTAGTTTGCTTCGCACCTCGCAGTTAGGGCGCCACTATATAGCACCTGGGGAGCGGGAACAGTCGAGATGTCAAGGCCACACTAGCTACCCGCAACACACTCCCAAAACATCCTTGTATATTAGATTTCTATACCTTATCTTACTTTTTTTACTCTCAACTCTTCTCCTCTATCGATTAAAATAATGTACCGAGCTTGGTGAGTGAGCGGTAACGCTCTGGCCTCGCAGTCGGGAGGACGCAGGTTCGAATCCCCGTCCAGGCATCCAGATTTCGGTTTTACACGGTTTCCCCTTCCTTAAAAAGGGCAATGACCGAATTCCTTTCCGTTAGTCACCCCAATCCTTTCCCGCCTCTAATGACCTCGACAAAAAAAAGCCTAAATCTTCCCATTTTTAATGCGTTCATTTTATATGTTCGGCACTTCGTTTGTAAAACCACTTCTGCAGTATCGTCACGCTACAGAAGTTCTGTGGTATTTGGACGTTAGCCATTAAAGTTGCAGTCAGAACAATATTTCTCCGAGAGTATGGTTTTATCACATAACTCATTCGTTACGCATTACTCATACAGAAAATGTATCTCTCTTTAGAAGCGCTAAGTTAACTATCTACTTCATAATCTACTCAAGTGGTAGGTATTAAAGAAATATGCCCCTGGACTAAACAAGTTAATTACTCGTTTATTGTGTGGAAGAGTGTACGCTCATAGCACATACGCACTTGCTTTATTTGTAGAGCTTAAGTGTTAATATGTAATATAAAACTGCGTCTTTTCTCCTTATTGTATTTTTATAAGCTGTATCAGATGCGCTTAGGAGACGAATAAATGTACAGAGGTGAATATATATCTAAACGTATTGCACCGTAGAGAGTTGTCGCTGGTGGAGATGCCAGTGCTAATTCCGTGATACCGACCGGAAGGCGACGGGACAGTCGGCTAATGGCTCACGCGACGCGCGCACACTCTCTCTGATTACGAGTGAACTACTGACAAAAGACTGCTACCCCAGCCTGTAGGCTGCACAGCAGCACGTAGCTGAGGATGTGACAGATTCTCTTATGGAGAGCTCTTCGATTCAGCTATCTTAACAGTTATCATAGCATGGGAAAGCCGCAGTTTAAACTTCATGTATTTTAATCAAAAGGATTGGAGAATAAGGTATTGGCATTTCTGAGGCAAAATTTTAGGATCAGTTTAAGATGGAGTTCAGTGTATAAAAAGAAAAATTGGAGTGGTAATAGAGTTGTACCAATTGCCTGATGCAGTAGTGATAGTAAAAGGATAAGACTATGGTGGTACACATCAGATTTGATATTATAATCGTAATGTAAACGCAGAGGTTTGTTCGTTGTTGTAAGTCAAACACATGTATGGTATGTATAAACAATGCTATTAATCCTGAAGACAACTTTCCTTACCTGCTGGTTCGTTGTAGCAACTAAATAATACTAACAAAGAATTTTCGTTGCGGAATTTTTCTAACGTATTCGTACTTTGATATAGACTTCATTTCAGCTACCCATGTTGATAAATGATTTTGAAATTTATCTAACGGTATTGGAATGTATTGGTTTTGTAACATAATAGAAGAGCACAATAAGAATTGAGGTGAGACATTTTGTAATATAATATGATGACAGCTGAGGTATATCCGCAGTAGGATTAGTAGCTTTCAAAGCTCTCGTGTAATCACGTCTGCCTGACTCACTCCTCATTTTCCAGAAACAGAACGAGGGAACTGTGTCACAGACATTGCTGCCGTGTCGGAGACCCCGGTTATCGATAATTTTTTTTGTTTTAAGTCAACTCTGGGTTGGCGCGTGTGAAGCGCTACAGCGATGAAAGGCCGGGTGAAAGCAAAGTCGAGACAGGCCGTTCCATATCTGGCAGGCGAGGCGGGCGTTCCGGCTGGGAACACAAAGTGAGAGAGAGACAGACGTTAAAAGCGGCGCCGCCACAAAGGCGCGGCCGAGGTTATTACGGCGGCGACGGCGCAGACACCACTGCGCTCCCTGAAGGAATTAACCAACACGCTCCTTAAGCGGCAGCCCCACAGAGGCTGCCACCAGAATCGCAAGGCGAGTGTGTTTTTTCATTACTTCTATCTGTTTCGTACAAAACTCTCAGAATTCTTCAACCCTACTAATCAGGTAGGAAAACATGGAGAATTTGAGAAAGCTACCTGCTGAACCAATGGATGTTGGGGCGGTCAACTTTGGGACGCTTCATGATTTATTATACTTGTGTAAAACATTAAGAGGGTTGGCTAGAACAAGACTTTATTTCACTATTCTGCTTGGATTATTGACAAGCGGGGAAAATCTTCGGTATGCGACCCTGAATGGAATGTTTCAAGGCTGCGGCCGATGCTTGTGCAGTACGCGTTTCTGCCTCTAGGCGTTTATAGCGCAACTCAGTGCTAGTTCAGTGCCGCCTGTGTTGTCGACCTGGCTTGTTCTCTTAATCTGCTAACCCTGTTTTGTTATTGTTTCGTTTTTGATGATGGCAAGTTTAAATGAACAACGTGCAGTTGTGAAATTTTGTTTTCTACTCAGTAAAAATACTGCTGAAACTGTTTTAATGTTGAAAACAGCTTACAAAGATGACGCTATGGGAAAAACTCAAGTGCACAGGTTCGCTCGGTTTAAAAATGGCGACAAGTCGATTGATGACAAAACTCGTTCTGGACGTCCATCAACTGCCAGAATCGACGAAAATGTTGAAAATATTCGAGAGCTTGTGCTCTCAGACCGTCTACAGACAATTGATCAACTTCAGAGATTATCTTACAGCGAATTTTAACCGAAGATTTGGAAATGAAAAGGATTGCTGCCATGATTGTTTCTCGGGCTCTAACTGACAATCAAAAACAACGTCGAGTTGAAACATGTCATGCTTTGAAACAGCAGCTTGAAATTAATCCAGATTTTCTGTCAAAGGTTATTTCTGGTAATGAGTCATGGTGCTATGGTTACGACCCAGAAACAAAGCGACAGTCAAGCCAATAGAAGACGAAATTGTCACCCCATCTAAAAAAAATATCGTCAAGTCAGAACAAACATCAAAACAATGCTCATTTGCTTTTTTAATACAAAGGGCGTAGTTGTTCAGAGTTTGTTCAATCAAACATTTTATTTTGAAGTTTTAAGAATATTACGCAACAGCGTTCGTCAAATCAGAACCGATCTTTGGCAGACCGGAGACTGGTTCTTCTACCACGACAATGCACCTGCACACACATGTGTGTCTGATAGGCAGTTTTTGGCTAAAAATGGCATGGTTCCGTTGCCCCACGCATCTTACTCGCCTGACCTGGCTCCGCGCGACGTTTTCTTATTTCCAAGCATGAAAACGGGCATCAAAGGAAACCGATCTGATAACATTGAAGAGGTCAAGAAAACAAGGAGTTAGGAGCTTTCAGCCATTTCTAAAGATAACAACAGAAAATGTTTCGAACAGTGGAAGCACCGGTGGGAGAAATGTATTAGTTGTAATGGAAAGTATTTTGAAGAGAATAAGGTTGCTTTGTAAAAAATTTGAAAATATATAGCTTTTAAAAAATAATTACGGTTTTAAATAAACTACGAAATTTCCTTGTTTATATTATTCATGAAGAACGAAGACAATTCCCCCCCATCTTGGCCGGGATTGGCAAATCAGGATTGAAGGAGGAATAGCGAGGATTTCATAGTAGAAAACCGCACTGTGGACCATCACTTCGACTTGGACCATTGGTCGAAATTTTCGTCTGGCTTTAAGCGTATGAGTGAAAATTAGTCTTATCTGGTCACTGCCTGATCAGACGAGTGTGAAGTGCGAAGTAATGTCTCACGTGTCACCGGTATCTGCATTACTGAAGAAGAAAAACGTACGAGCCTAACTTGCTGACGACACCGCCACAGCTGTTGTTTAACAGAAGGGCCCTGTCACAGTACTAATATTTCTAAGCTTATAGCATTTAAACAAGTACTTCTTAATAAACTTACTCTCCTGTGATGTGTGGGAACTTAAATATGCACATAAAACTTGAAACATAAATTAAGTTTAATTACCACCTATCAATCAGTTAAAATGTCCTTCCATGTAATTACGTAGTTTCACATCAGAATTTGCTCCTATGTCCGGCACTCTGTTTACTCTGTTGTGATTTGCAAGGTTATTTTAAATGATAACATGCTATGAATAATTACCAATCTGTATGGGAATTGTTTGAAAAGATAATAGAAAGAAAAATCTACTACCTAACAAAAGCTTAAGCAAGTCATTAGCCCAAAATCACGGTAGTATTATGTATTGTTAACGAAATACCCTATTCATAATGGAAATAAAAACAAAATAGTTTATTGTTGACTGCAATAACATAAACTACCATAACAGTATAGGTTGAATGATTGTTTTTACGAAATGGTCGTCAGGATTTCAAGAACTCAGAAATCCATGGTTTCAGATATATCTAAAATATATGCGGAAATTGATTCAGAGAATCTGGCTTGCGACTATTCAGAAAATAATTGATTAAAAAAATTGGAAAATTAATCACAAATTTAGATTCGAACGTTAATTAGACAGGACAAACAAATTTAATGAAACAATTTAAAGTTTTTTTGTTCAGCATTTTGTCTGATAACAATAGCCGGTGTTAAAGTTTCAATTCAGCCTCTGTTGTATTTTAACCTAAGTCATTAATTTAACAGGGTAATTGAGACCTACATTTTTGTGCGGAATATGAACAATTGAACTTCCTAGCGTGCTCTACTTGAACAAAGTTGTGCATAGCCATTGGTAGATGTGTATATAGAAAAATCGGTTTGAGGTCACTAAACGCATTTTTGAGTGCTGATTAGCCACTCCATTAAGTAAAGCGGTTATTAGTTTGTTCTGTAGATACAAAACAGCGTCTCGTTCTTGTAGTTTGTATAATATACAGGAGCTATAATGTTTGAGAAAAAACCGTATGAGAATTCGTGCAGATCTCTCGCTTGCAAAGCTGCGCTAGTCGAACCAGAATCGGGAGGAATCTCTTGTGATGTCTATAGCTGTAGCAGACAACATGCGTCATCGATCCCAATCTGTGACCAGTGGCTGCAGAGTGTTTTCTTGTGCCTGCGTCACTGCCTGACCCTGCGGAAACGAGGCGAGCGAGGGACAGATAATGGCCGACACGGCATTGACCCAGTCAGGACTCTCTGAGGGACTCTTATGTCTGTGTCTCTTACAACTTAATGCTGCTGTATATAATACTGTATGAAGTGGAACCTGCACTAACTTCCGTCGTAGGTAAGACTAATTCGAGATTGTGATTCGTAATTCATAACGCTCGTACAACGGAGATAGCGTACTAAACGCTCGTGCACCCACTATTGGATTACTGGTGTGGCGATTGGGATCGGTTTCGTTGAGGGTTGATTGATAGTATAGAGAAAGTGCAGAGCACAGCCGCTAGATTTGCGACTGCTTACGAAAGCGGCATAAAACTGATACATAGATTGGGCTGGGATTATCTTATAGACAGAGGACATAGGTTTCATTCGAATTTATTTACAAATATGCGAATATCCTCTTTCATTTACCGGTGCAATGTAATGCTTCGTCTACCAACCTGTTTAGGTCGCAATGACGGGAAAGATAAGATTAGAGAAATAAGATACCGAACTGATGCTTACATGTATTCTTTTTTTCCTCGTGCTATTCGGGATTGGAATACAAATAGATAATTTTGGTGTAAAGCACCCTTTGCCACCCACAGTATTTATTAATTCTAGAGTACGGATGGTGATGTAGAAATAAATCCGTTTACGAATCACTGTTGATTAAACTGTGTTCATTAGTATTCTGAGGTTGCTCATCTGCGATGTACTATCAGATACGTACTGAAAGAAGAAAGAGCGCGGAGAGAGAGTAGGAGCTGCTGTGATCTGACTTTAAACAATTAATCTGTATGATACCAACTATAAAACTCAATAAAAACTGAAGTAAGCTGAAGGAATACGAAGTGTGATAACATCTAGTCTTCAGCATAATGCTTCGTAGATTCCACCAACAAAAGGGCATCAGATTATTCGTATCTTGACAGATTATTACTTAAAGATCACGAGTATCAAATTAACTGAGTGTGACATAAGATCGAGGGATTCGTAACGATTTTCAAAGTTGTAACATCAATTTAGAGTTAAAATTGAAAATTCTCATTTAAGCATATGAAAAATCATGAACTCTTTCCGACAACGTTTGAAGCGAAATTCCCAATGTCTTCTCTGTAAGTGGGTAACATGTACTTAAGATAAATGTACATTAGATTAATTTTAATTATCTACACATAATTATTGTTAAAAAATTTCAGATAACTTGCTGAACATCGTATTTTAACCAGAAAATATCCGTAACCCTTTTCGTGTCCAGTGACATCTACTATCCAAAATAATAAAAATTATTTGATTTATTATTTAATAAAAAATATGAAACAACAATGTAACTAAATTTTCCATTGCGAACACAAGTTCCGCTATAATATTAATTAAATTATAATGTTCGTTAAAAGGATACAATAGCATCTTAATCTTTAAAAAACGCAACTCCCTACAATTTAAGACTGTAACATTGAAACGCAGTGAGACAGTCCGTTCTCTGGCTAGATATTTACGTCGAGCTGGGAGAGTTCTGGCTACCAGGAATGAGATTACATCTTCCTGGAAAGCGTAAGCTTTTTTCCACACTAAACTGATGAACTTTACATCGTATGTTTCGAATTATTAATTATTCAGTTTTATATAGGTTTATTTGGCCTACTTTTTTAATAAAATCTTTCTTTCATAACTATATAATATCTGACAGCATGTACGAAATCATAAATTATTGTAGGTCCAATGAACATAATTAATACTATTAAATTTAGCTACTTTTGTTTCTTGCTGTCAAAGATATCAGTAAACCCATTGTGAACATCCTCACTGGAGTAACTTTGAAAAATGTAAGATGTCCGAGAATTTCAAATCAGCTTGACTTCAATCACAAATCACTATTTACTATATTTAATCTGAATTTTATTCATTTATTAAAGAGAAGAATGAATATTTCAATACTTTTGGAAATAATTATCCATGCTACGTATGTTAGGTATCACCTAGATTTAATGTATGAGGACCATTAATTGTTTCATTATTATATTGAAGCAACGCATTCGAGCGCTATATTTGTAGAAGCTATTGTAGTGGTTACTTTCCCAGTTGTTTCTGTTCAGCGGGCTGACTTGCCACGCAACTTTTCCATTAGTCTTTTCTCTAGCTGGTCAGAGAACTGACTCCGCTCTCTGTGTAGTCAAATAGCGATTGAGGCACCGCTTTGAAACAACGCAGCCTGCGTCAGCACAATCGGCTCGTAGCATTAACTAACCGCAATCTCAAAGGGTTAATTAGGAGAGACGTCTTAACCATGCACACACTGCATACTGCACAGATACTCGTGAGTCCGAACAATTCCCTACTCTTGCCGCGACTAATCACTGAGACGAGTAAATCTTATATCTTTAAACGACCAATTCTTATATATATATTGGATCTCGGAAACGGCTCTAATGACTTGGATGAAACTTCATATTTAGATAATATTTTGTTTTTTAAGTTTATATAAATAGTTGTCTTCCCTGCAAAAACTAAATTTTATAAAATACGAACAATTTTTGCTCTTGGTATCTAGAAAACAGCTCTAACGCCATCTCGTAGACGATTCAGGTACAACTAAGCCTACTAATATTTTCTCTTTGGTTTCAAGGAACTCATATTTAAACGAACATTTCTTGCATATATTTCTTCGGAGGAATACCAGTACTACAAGTTTAATTGTAAAACATGTAAAAAGTAGATATTTAAACAATAGGTAATGGCTTTATCAAATGCTACTTTTTTCAAACTTAAAAAAAAAATTAACGCCCGTTCTGTCTACTGTTTTATCTTTGTTTGTTGTAAACAACTGTTGGCTCCCTCGTATACTAGCTGACCCGTGTAAAACATTTAAAAAGAATATATTTAAAAATTAACTTTGTCAAAAGTGATTCTTTACCCTACAAAACTTCTTTGAAAATAATATTAGCAGTTATAATGTAATCATTGTTTAATTTATGACCGTATGTGTATTTAACACAAACATCAATATTTCTGAATTGTAAAATGTGGTTATCTGCTGTGCAAAGTACGGCCAGCAGAAAAAAATTGTTATTTCGGGATGAAAATGTGATTAATGCACTCCTTAGGCATTAGTATTCAAGAAAAAGTGTACGCGAAGTCGACAAAACAGGTAAGACAAGAGTAATACAATGCTAATCGATCGGGTAAGTGCGGTATTAGCCAATATGTAGCAGCCATCTTTACCGTGAATGTGTTGTTTTTCAACGAGCTATATTAGCTGAGGGTGTGCTTAGGTTTGAATGCAGTCTGGACCTACAAGAAGACTAATATTCCATGGTGTATCATGGTTTTTGAGTGAATAAGGTGGCTGCAGTAACGAATTCTAACTATAATAACGTCACAGGCGGCTCGAGACGTCTATTGCCGCTAAGTCAGCAATGTGCCTAATCTTGTCGTTGCGTTTAGGTTGAATGGAAACCTGGACCAGAATGACAACTAACGTTTCATGATGCTTAGTGGCTTCTGAGTAAAGAAAACAGCTGCCACACCAAATTCTAACTATAAAAACGTCACAGACAGCTCAAGATGTCTATTAATGCACAGGCAGTAATTTGTGTAACCGTATATTTTGGTGCTAATTACAACTTTGTTACATATTTTAAGGCTTTCGGGTACACTTTTCCTCTAAGTGCCAAGGGAGCAGCTAGTTGTATTTTCAACTCGATTTAACAGTTTTTTTCTACTTGCCGCACTTTACACTGTAACCGGTTATCATTAAATACTGCCAGTTTAATAATTGTAAAACATTTTGAGTAGGAAAAGAATATATTGAATGTATAACATATATGGAGCGGTCTGACAGTTCAAATGTAATTAGTGGGGAAAAAAGTGTTTCCTGCGCTAGCTCTAAAAAAATTCTGGCTACGATCCCGTGTTCAAATCCCGGTGGGGGCAAGAATTTTTAAGATTTGTATTTGATCATATGAATTACGATGGGGTGTTCTGTGTTTCGGAGTCTACGTTAAATTGTAGGTCCCAGAGGAAAGGAACTGGCCATCCTACCTCTGATACAACGGCTTAGTATGCCTCCTTCTGGAGGCTCCAACCAATCTTCAGGTTAGATTTTTATACAGCCTATATATTTAATGTGTCCAATCTAATATTATTATATGAGAAACTTTTGTAAATAGATAAAATTAATTTCTCACAAACGTCTGTAAGGATTTTGATGAAATCTTGCATACTGAACAGAAAACGAAAGATGCCGAGCGAAGATCGGTCACCCAGGTACTATTTAGAAAGTTAGACGCAAGAATAGCCAGTATTATAGCATCACTTTGAGTGCATAGCAATATTTATCTTCTTCTTTTTATCTTTTTTTGTCCAAATCTGGATGGACGGACGGAGATTCGAACCTGCGTCTTCCCGAATAAGGGGTTGAACCTTACGGTTCATTCACCATACTAAGTAATATTTATCTCACCACCGCAAATATTTGTTGCGGCAATCGATTACCTCAACATGTAGCTCGAACTACCTGTAACGCGATACGTTTTCATTTCGGCAGAACTGCAACCATGGCATGATTCCCGGGAGTTTGTGTCCCTCTCTCGTGTATCGGACCCTTTCCTTACGTCAAAATGGATCCTTCAGAATGTAATGGTTCTCCGTCACGACAAATCCTGATAAGTTGAGAACAATGAGCGGAGCAGGGCTTCCAGTACCATTTGTCGCTGCTTTTATCGTTGCAGTTGAAACGGCAACTTCCAGACCGACATGGCGGGGCGCTAGCCCTAAGTGACGGCCGTAACGTATCGGCTCAACCCATTAATCTTGTATCGGCGCTATTGAACATATTACTCACATTTTTTTCGACGACAGAAGAAATTTTTTTCCCTTCATCATTGTCAATGTACGCAGCGCAGGTGCGTATGAGTTGAAGAAAACGACGAAATCAATGATTGGTCCAACGTCGTATGAACAAGACACAGGCTATAGTACTAGCCCCACGTGCCGATGGTCGCCGGTTCGAGTCCGGCCGAAGGCATGGGTATTTAGTGTAAGTGTTGGTGTATGTATATGTCATGTCCGTCCTGTGACGTCTAGAGTGTCTAGAGTTGCTTGCAAAATAATATACACTGAAAACACTTGATGGTCTGAAATCACCGCTGAGCGGACTGTATGGCCTAAGAGAAGCCAAATGCCACTTAAAAACAAAACAATAAAGACACATAAATTGCATCATCTTACTCTACTTTTTACGACTTAACTATTGATTTTTACTAATAAAATAGAAATACCCTGCACAATGAACAAGCATAGATCCATACTAAACGTAAACAATTAAATAGCATAATATCTTGGTGCCCTGAGTGGAGTCGCGTCAATGTATTAAAACCTAACGTTTCAGCCCTCATGCTGTGGCTTTCATCAGAGGACTGCCGTTCCTCTTGCTGCTCCCTCTGACAGCGCGACAGACACGGCAGTGCTCTGATGAGAGCCACAGCATGAGGGCTGAAACGTTAGGTTTTAATACATTGACGCGACTCCACTCAGGGCACCAAGATAGTACATACAAAGACCACGAAAGTCTACGCAATCGATTAACAAGCTGTTTGTTAACTTTTGATATATTGTGTATGTGCACAGGATGTCCCATAAATAGAGGACCAAACTGTGAGAGAATTTGGATACCATAAAAACGATTCAGAATTGTATAGAATCTCATCACCAGAAAAATTATGCGAAAGTGGTATCAGAGCTACATGAAATTAAAGGACTCAAGACACAGATTAGGGTTAAAAGATTTATTCAAATGCCACAGGAGGGTTTCAAAGTTTCCACCATTACTTTCGGAACACACGTTAGACCGGCGGATCATGGAATAGCGGACGCTAATGACACCGCTGTTGAAGCTCCCTTGAACCCCAAAAACAACAATAGTATAGCGGATGCGGTCGGAAACAACTGTAGCGCAGGTGATTCTTGAAATCAGAACGGTTTCAGAATCGACAAATATTTCGTACACAACGGATTTAAGTTCCCGCAAAAGAAAGAAACCCAAGCTGCTTAAATCCGGAGAGCGGGGGGGGGGGGGGGGGGGCAGGCAACGGTTCATGAACAGCGCCGCTTAACAACGAACTGTGAGGTTCACTATCCAATTCTGATTCGGTCTGATGCTCTGCACCTCCTCCTAGTATTTGTATGTCTATTTATATGTAGAAAGAAGGAAAATTGAAACATTTGAAGTATGGTGCTATAAAAGGATGCTGAAAATTAATTGAACAGATAAGGTAAGAAATGAACGAGTTTTGGAAATGATGGTTGGGGAAAGAAGTTTGAGCAAGAGTCATACAGAAAGAAGATACAAGATGGTAGGTCATAGTTTGAGACATGCAGGATTGGTTAACTTGTTATTGGAAGTAACAGTCGATGGTAAGAACTGTAGAGGAAGACAGAGATTAGAATATATGAAGCAGATAATTAAGATCGTGAGTTCTCAGGGGTATGTTAAATATTGAGATGAAAAGGTTGGCACAAGAGAGGAAGTGATGGAGGATTGACAGGAAAAAAAAATGGAAAAAGTTTAGTTCGTATATTTTTATTTTCTTTACAGTTGTTTAAATTTAGAGTATATTCAAAATAACATAAACTTCATATGCAATTTAAAAAAATCATTACATTTTCTTAAGTCAAACTAGTGTCCGCAACTCCGACCATCATGCACTAACCACTTAGGAATTTTTAAAATTACGTTACGGAACAAGTGAATGAGCCAATGTAAACGAGTTTATTTGAAGGTAACGACATGAAGTTATCCACAATGGCCATTCGTTTGCGTTGGTCATTTTATTTTTCAGTTCAGCCACGGCCGATGCTGTGCAGGCAAGTGTTGTTCCACTCACTCAGTCCTGCGGTAAGTATTTTTGTAAGCAAATAACTGTTTTTAATTAATTGTTGGTCCTGTTTGGTATATGATGACATATTTTTCTCCATATCGTCAGTCCCTTAACTGTCACGCCTTTTCCATGAATATGACTAGAGACAGATTGTGTGGTGAGGGACCGAAGTTCTCTTACACTAACTGGCAATATTTTCTAATAGTGTGATATTTGCTGATTTTATAGCCATGTGTCCAAAATTGTCCAAAGACAAAATAGCCATAACGAAATCAACTGTTGCAACAGGACTTTTATAGAAAATGAAAAAAATGATCCAGTTTTATTGACCGATTACAAACAGAAAGAAAGACTGAACTATCTAAGAAAAAAAGGATAAAGGACAGCGAAAACGTGTTAAAGATATGACCTCAACATGGACAAATAAAATCTGAAAAAAAATTCTTTAATATTTACACTGTGAAAAATACGCCGTCACCTTCATCTGATAAAAAATTAAATGAGGAAAGTATAGCTCCAGAGCTGCTGAATAATGTAAAAAAAAAATAAAAAAAAATGTGAATGCTGACGACAGAGGAGTTGAAGCTAAAAGAAGAAGTTTTTATTAACGTAAATTACGAAATATAATGCTCAAGAAAAAATACTGTTATAGCAGAGTTAAAAAGAATGATTAACAGCCACTCAAAAAATATAATAAAAATAAAGGTTCAATGATATAAAGAAAACTCTCAATCCTCATTGACTTTCTTCAGACAATACTGACCATAAATGACTGATTATACTAAAAAAGCAGATATATTACACAATATAAATATGTGATTGTTTAAATACAAATAAAAATGAAACTAGATACATCCATCTTATTTTATCACAATACCAATATGTTTGAACAGACCTTACCATACCCGTCAGTGCGTTGATGCCGAATGTCACAAAATCATAATTTCTTCATAAAATGCTACATAAAGTGACTGATCTCTTTGAGTGTGTAATAATATTAATTACTAATTATATACACTATTCGGGAATCCAAAAGCATCTAGGATATAATTTAATCAAATTGTTTCCAAAAGTTACCTTAATTTTATGGAATCACCCACATATTTGATTCAGTACTAAGTATGTTTTTGTCTCTGTTTACGAACTTAACACGCCCGTACATGCCAGCGAACTGACTTTCGCTTTATGCCATCAGCTTGTAATAATGTCTCTCATCCTTTAATGCGCTGGTGAAACGTTTTAAGACGTAAGTGAATGCACAATCCCATCATTTGCGTGGTGCCCTGATCTGATGAGTGGGCGGCAACATTTAAGCGCGTGCTGTTAAGCTCTTGTGGCAATTAACAAATCCGTTACATTGCGGTGCCGCCATTCCAGTTATACCCACCAACAAGCAACGTGTCTAGTCGCTTACTTCCTGTGGCTTGACACCACACACAATAACTCTGGTAGCTCAGAGCTTGAGGAGCTCTGCTTAGTGATATTAGGTACACCAGTACGTTTCACGTTAAACAGTCGGTGCATCCACTACAGGGATGGAATGTGCAGCAAATATAAAATTTGTCAGCAGGTCGTAAGACAAAAAAAATCACTAAGTAGTAAGCTGCCTCCTTCAATCCTTTGTAGTCTTTGTTTTACTCCATTCGTATGATTTAGTAGACCTTTGCGCAGTTTTCTTATTCGCCTTTTACTCGGCCATCTTTTGTCTAATGGTACTCTTTCAAACAGTGTTTTGATAGTTTTTAAGCGGAAATTTTCTCAACAACCCTCACAGATTCAATTCATAATGTGTGTAATAAAAGTTGATGGCAAGAGTAGAAAATGTGGCAAAGCAGTGACATTTGCTTCTTCCCAGTTGTCGAGAAAATCTGCATTGAAATATTCTAAGGTATGCAAATAATTTTCTGCGACACAGTTACTTTAATAAATTATTATTTAATTTATTTTATTATGCGTGACGCGTTTCGAGAAATTATTTTCATTTTCGAACGCTATTTTATTTTATTACATTTTTGGTGTGACGAGTGCTCGTGTCATCTTCTGTTTGACATTATCCGTTTTTACTTTGTATTTCATTTTACGAAGGATATTCCAAAGTATGCGAAATTTTGTGAATCATACTTTGGAATATCCTTCGTAAAATGAAATACAAAGTAAAACCGGAGAATGTCAAACAGAAGATGACACGAACACTCGTCACACCAAAAATGTAATAAAATAAAATAGCGTTCGAAAATGAGAATAATTTCTCGAAACGCGTCACGCATAATAAAATAAATTAAATAATAATTTATTAAAGTAACTGTGTCGCAGAAAATTATTTGCATACCTTATTATATTAAACAGTTACAGACTTTCACAAAGTCCATATATCATGGATAAAGTAAAAATTGAAATATTCCTTTGCGTTAAAATTCTTTCTTCAGTATGCGGATTTACAGACGCAAGTGGCGCAGCGAGTTTGGACTCTGCCTCCCAAGCCCGTCGTCGCCAGATCGAATATCGCTGCTGGCAACTTTTTTTATTTATTCAAATGTGTATATAGATAATTCCCGGCAATCGGTATCAACAATTATGCATATAATAAGTTTTTGTGTAAAAGTCAACGCTTTCAAACTTCATTATGTTGTTCGCAAACAAAGTTATATTTCAAAAATATAAACATTTGCTGCGGAAGATATGAAATACAAAAATATTGGCAGTCGACCGTTACAGTTGAAAGACAGATGTTCATTCCCGCACTCGGGGAAGGGAAAATTGAAACGAGATGCCATCGATTTTTCCACTACATAAGGCATTTAAAAAACTTATTATAGGCATAATTTCTGATTCTGCACCACTCTCACTGCACCTCGTGACCCTTGAAATATACTTAACGTAGAAAGTATTTGAATCCAACGGAATGTTTCAATGCCGATTTTCTCCACAACGCCGAAAAAGCATATGTTACCTGGTACTGCTTTGCTACATTACACCTCCGGTGTCAAGCATTTATCACACACAGTATGAATTGAATCTGAATATTAGAATTGGCGGCCTCCTCTTGTCAGTCAGGTGACATCATGAAACATAACCAAGCTCATACTTGTTATTGGTGCACCGCCATTAGGTAGGCAGAAGAAGTTATTAACTTAAAAATCCAATACATATGTCTACGGAACCTAAAAGATATTCAGACCGATGATTTCTGTTATCTCAGAACTTGTTTAATGACCTTAGTAGCTAACGCGCACAACTTATTACTGCCACCAGTCCGTTGGCCAAATATTAAATCCAAATTTCGTGAACGCCTCTAAAATAGTAGCGGTACTTGAAAATATTACCACGAATATCAGTATCTAACTTCGATGAATATCCATAGTATATATAATACTTCATACGGAAGTTAATGTTAATGAAACCATTGTAACGTATGTTACTGATTTGGAAGTCTTTGTAATCCTAACAGATGTTCGGGTTAAACATCCAAATAATAAAGAGTAAAGCCAGGACTTGTTCAGCCCTGATCACGAACCGTGAGAAATATTTCTTCACGAAGCAAATTACAATGCTTGTTACCCTTTATTCGAACCAGTATCAAACAATTTTCACCAAATATTTATGTTGTATTAGATATTTATTTGTCAGTTTTTACGGAAACAAAACTAAAAAACAGTTTAAGATATCAGTATCTCTTAATAATGAGCAGTGTGTGTGTGTGTGGTATTTTTTTTTTTTTTAAAGTTCATAACTTTAAAAAAATGGAATGTCGGTTTGCAGAAATAAAATATGGTAATATATATATATTTTTAAAATCTGTTCATCTGCTTTAAAAACGTTAGACAGAAAAAACCAGCAGGGCTATAATAAGAGTAAATACCGTACTGTTGATAATCCACTGTTAAAGAAAAGGAGCGTAAAATATTGATCAACTCACGCAACAGAGTGGTACGAATTTGTATTGGGCTACTATTGTACCGTTCATTGTGACAATAAGAGCGCCATACCGAAAGTCATGAGCAACTCATTAAAAACCATGAAAATTTCAACTATGTAACTAAATAATAGCAGGATCGCTAATCATAGTCTGTACACGATGTGTCGTCAGATTTTGACGTTGTTTGCTGCTACCACGCGACCACAGACAATATTTGGAAAATGGCAGACTGCAGTGTTTCATTTAGACAGCGTGTAGTTATTCACTTCCTTGTTGAATTGGAAAAATCAGCTGCTGAAATTCACCTCATACTTCAAAGTGGCTCTGGAGATGTCTGCATGTGCGCCAGCAGTGTTAGGAGATGGCTGAATCATTTCAAAGACGAGAGAGAACACGAGTATCCAAGACGAGCCTCGAACTGCCTGCACCGAATACAATAAGGAAAGAGATGATGCGATCACTGGAGAAGACAGACGTGTCATAGTGAATGAAATCGCTGCAAAACTAGCAGTAGGACTTAGTGCAGTGCAATTAATAATTACAAGCTTAGGTTGTCGAAAGGTTTGGAAAAATTATCATTCAACAGGATAATGCACATCCGCATACTGCTCAAGCCACTGTAGAGAAGATCAGGACATTTGTGTGTGCAACTCTTCCACATCTTCCCTACTGTCCAGACTACTATCTTTTCGGTTCTGTTAAGGAAGAGATGCGATGCTATGGCAAGCAGTGCGTCAGTATCTGCGGTCTGCTATAGTAAGGATATTTTCAGACTTGCAGAATAATAGAAAAAATGCGTGCAAAAAATTGGAGAAAAGTGAAAGAGAAGTATGTAGATTTCGGCTATGTACTTGGTTTGGCTTAAAATTAAGATTGTTAAAAAATGTTGTTCATGACTTTCAGTTAAAGTGTTACGCAGTCTGTACACATGTTACGACAAAAATAACATAAATCACGGACATTCCAGGCTTGATCCATTGAAACGGCGGTGAAACACTTTCCCGTTTATTCGTTTAATGGTATCTCCCCCTAATGACCTCGACATAAACGTCGATGGTTGGTAAAACTCTAAACAAACAAAAATCCTTCTACATCAACATATATACTCTGCAATTCACAAAATTGTGCGTGACAGAGGGTGCTCAGCACCAAAGCTAATCTCTTTGCTGTGCATTCCAATCCCTAATGTACGAGGGAAAAAAGAATTTATATAAGAATCAGTGCAGCACCTTATCTCTCTAATCTTATCTTTCCTGTCATTCCAACTTAAATAGGTTGGTGGGCGAAGTATTTCACTACAATCGTGAGTGAAAGTGGGAGTACACATGTTTACAAATAAGTTCATACGGAACGTGTGTCGTCTATCTACCAGAGACTCCCAGCTTAGTCTACTAATCACTTCTGTGACGCTTTCATAAGGACTGTAGCAAGCGGTCACGAATCGAGCGGCTCTTCTCTGTACTTTCTCTATACTGTCGATCAACCCCTTACGAAACGGATCCCAGATGGCACAACAGTAAACCAAATGTGGACGCACAAGAGATTTGTACGCTATCTCCTTTGATGTTCATTACATTTTTTCAAGATTCGACCTATGAACCGCAGCATAGAATTAGCTCTACCTACCAACGTATTAATGTGTAAGTCCCATTTCATGTTCCTTTGTACTGTTACTACCAAATATTTCATAGAATCGATCATATCAATAACTGAACTGTTTACCTCGTATTGCTGAACAATCACCTCGCATTCGGGAGGACGGCGGTTCGAATCCCCGTCCGGGCATCCAGATTTGGGTTTTCCATGGTTTCCCAAATCACTCCAGGCAAATGCCGGGATGCTTCCTTCAAAAGGACATGGCCGAATTCCTTCCCATTCCTTGCCCCCCATCCTTGCCCCCCATCCTTTCCCGTCTCTAAAGACCTAGATGTTAAGAGACGTAAAGCAGTTAAAAAAAAACTGAACAATCGGATTCTTTTTGTTAGTTATGCTCATTGTCTTATACCTTTTACAATTTAGTGTGAGTTGCACGGCCAACTAAAGATACAGGCCTGGGTGCACTTTGGTGACGTCAGCAGAGTAGTGCTATAGCCGAACCACGGCCGAGAGCCGAGCCACGCACATGCTCGCGTACTTACAGTTTCCGCTGCGCGAAATTAAATTCACACACACGTGCACAAAGATATTGACAAATAATTACTTTATACTTTCTACATGATTTTTTATGTCAACTACTTCAAATTCAGTCTCATCAGTAAATTTCATAATACTCAAATATTCGTAAATAATTGCTTTGTGCTTCACTACATCAGTTTTTGTCAAACATTGTACTTCAGATTTAGTCTCACCACTCCAATTTTCACACACACACACACACACACACACACACACACACACACACATGGATATTCAAGTGCACATGTCAAAATATTAAATTAACATGCTTGAAAATCTGCATTACTCATACCCTTACAAACTTAAAGGTAACATCATCTTTATATTATTTTATTGTTTATAAGGTTCTTCATAGTTAAAAAATTTCATTAAGGAAAAATGGGAGTTAATAAACAAAAAACATTGAATATGGTATTTACATATTTATTTACTGAAGAAATGACACAACCATCAGTTTGTAAAACAGTATATTCTACTTTTTTGCAGCATTATCATTGTACTGCAATACATGACATGACTTAAAGGCACATATTAAAGCTGCTTAAATTACTAATAATGTTTCAGTTGTCATTGTGGCCCAGGTTGCATGTCTAACAAGCCACACATTCAGTCACTAGAAAAGTAAAGTTTATATCATGTACTTGTTTTAAAACTTATTACTCCTCCATTTATACAATGAATTTGCAAATTTAAAAATTCTTACATCACGTTAGGCTGCAGATTTTGTGCAAAACAGAAATTTGATGCATATCACCAATGAAATTACTTGAAGACATATCTAATATACATTTCAACATGAACCAAGCACTTTGTCATTAGAACAGCAGTTCCACTGGGTACTGTCAGCTTTTCATAATCATATTCTATAATGAAGTTATTTGGGAGGGATATTTCAACTTTTCTACTTCATTAAGTACATGTAATAACACTATTTTAACTGTTGTTAACAGGTATGCTAGTAACACTATCTTTGAATTTTGAAGACACTGGATATCATGAAAACCTGAGCTGTTTTAGCAACATTACTGTTAGTCTGACTACCACCATAAATTGTACCACCCTTAAAGATCAAACAAGGTTCAATGTAAATTTCATCCAAGAGCACATTTACTATAAGTTCATGATCTTTCAAAAATTTCTTCTTAATCTTCAAATACCCTACGCTACCATCTACATTTAAACTATTTCAATTAAACTTACATACCAGCTTTTTGATATTGCATGGAGTGGCAAATATAGAAAACCAATCTTATGCAAAGTAGCACATGCTGATGGTGAATAAACATACAGAGTAGCTGCCAGTAATAATGTATTCCCACTGTACATATGACCTGCTTTCATTTTTAGATAGAAACTGAATTTGTTCAATTATCATTTGAAGTTGTGAATATCTTTCACCTTAAAATTATCCTGTAGCAAATTCACTATATTTTTAACAACTACTTGTTTAAGGGGTCTTCTTTAGACACTATTGACTCAACATATTTAATCATACTAACACATGTTTGGTCTTTACTGCTATGTATTCATTGGGCACTTTATGGTGGAGAATTTTGTAGCTTTGCACAGAAACAAACACACTTAAATCTGTCTTAACAGTTACAGAAGCAAGAATGTTTGTTATTTCGTTACTAACATCAATAAAATACAACACTACTTTTGTTCACACTGACTACAGAACCACTGTTTCTTGTTTAGCACCTGAAAAATATTTACAGTACATGTGTCTCCCAAATTGTTAATGACACTGTGCTCTTCATATTTCCTGTAGTCTTCTAAGCTTCTTGCCACAGCTTTTTGAAAATTGTCACTTTCTGCATCACATCATCTTCTGCAAATGAATCCAGCTAATGTCAAGTATCCTGGCAAATTTGGAAAAATTGATGGCACTGCATATGGTTTCAGCTTTGGATAACTCCTTACAAATGTTTTTATTTCTCCATCTACTGCAAACTGTTCTGTTTTGAGTATGCAGTCTTCACTAAAATGTTTCATGCGTATTACAGGCTTCTTTAACTTTCAGAAGTCTGTAGGAATTTTTATAAGCCACTTTTTCTTTAGTTCTTCATCGCTGTCTAAAGAAAATGTGCCGAGTTTTTCGTTTTGAGACATAATTAATTCTACAGCAGACCATACTACACCTTGGCATTTTTAGTACCTGAAAAAAAAAAGACATTCAATATAGCTATTACAATGTAAATATACACACATTTCCAAAAGTATTTGTACATATTTAGTTACCTTATCAAATAACTTTCAACATAACTTCGCAAACTACACATGATAGTTCAAATGAAAATTCGTTAAGAAATCGTAATAGCTTATTATATTAATATTTAAGAAATACTTACTGTAAATAGAACTGCAACTATATGAACTTCTCTTTAGTAGCTGAAGATGAAAATAACTGGTAATCCACTGGTCGACGAGAAGTCTAATACTCTCAGAAACACGTTTGCAAACGAACTTTCAGGCTCACAACACACCAGCATGGCAGACCACAGATCTACTTTGCTGACGTCACAAACAAAATGGCTTCCAGCACCCAGGCCTGTATATTTAGTTGGCCGTGTGTGAGTTGCCACTGAGCGCACCATGCCAAAATAACATCCAGATCGCGCTAATCTTCTAAGCAATCGGCCTCATTCCTTACTTCCCTATAAATAATCGCATCATCAGCAAACAATCTAAAATGCTTTTCACTTTGTCTCCGAGATCGTTTATAAAAATTAATAAAAGAAGTGGTCCTATTACATTTCCTTGAGGTACACCCGATTCAACATCTAGATTAGAAGACCTTTCTCCTTCAACGACAACGTACTGCGACCGACCAGTTGGAAAATCCTTCATCCATTCACAAAGCTGATCGGATATACCGTACGGTCAAAGCTTCGCTTAAAGGCGGTTGTGTGACACAGAGTGAAATGCTTTCTGAAAATCTAAAAAAAAAGTATGCTACAAGCTGTTACTTTCTGTCTTTCTCTTATCTATATTGTCTCTAGCTTCACAGATTATTCTGTCGTCATCTGAATGTCTGTGAGTTCATTTCAGTATTTCCTTTTTTTTCTTTCACCAGCCTGCTTATTTTTTGTAATTTACACAGACATCTCATCGTTATTGCGTATCCTATCCACGGCAAGTTACAGATGAACAAGTTGGGTACGAGCAGTGACAAACGTCGATATGGGTAGTGTCGTTAGGTTTAGAGTGAAAAGTTCGCAAGTCACCGTGGCTAACAAGCTCAGAGTGGACTGTTGTCTTTCTGTGTGTGAAGAAGGAGACGACTCATTATGCGGAGACGCCTAAAGCCATCCTTGTTCAGAGGGACGCGTTACTGCTGGCTGCTAAAATGCCACAACATGATATGGGATGGGTGTGTTGGTGACTCGTGGCGAGAAAGTTTTCCGTTCCCGATAAGAGGCGCGCCTAGAGTGGAACATGTGGAACCACCGCATCTGATGTGACGACTGCCAACCCATACTCAAGAGACTGCAACATCTCCCCCAAGATAGCTGAGAGCAACATACACCACATCTCCTCTGCGTTGTGACAGAACAGTTTGTGATGAGACCTCTCCGTGAGCACAACGCGCTTGACTGACGGCTGACGACACTGCGACGGAGAAATTATGCGCTCGACACAGCTTATCGGAGCAACACTTCAGTTTCTAGACCTGTGAAGCCTCCCTGTTTTATGGTGGTTGAAGATTTCAAAGTTACATTTAATTCAGTGGGAGTTTTTTTTAGAAGGAACTGTTTGTATGTTCTACTATCAGACTCATAAGCTGAAATAGTCTTACGCTCTTTGTAAAAATAGATAAGAAAATAACTAACAAAGCATTTTACTTAACTTTTAGTAATTGAAAATTTAGTAAATTTTCTGAGACTGTCAAGTTAAATAAATAAATACAGGAAAAATTAAATATTAAAGGTAAGGAAGAAGGGCAGTGAGGTGAAAGAAAAATGCTCTAAACGAACACAATGTTTTCAGTTTTTGCCTTTCTTCGTGATTATATAAGTTGAAGTACTCAGGTACGATCGTACACGCTCCCACCGCCAACCAATCATTTATTTTGTATTTATGAGAAGCAGAGAGGTCAAAATATTGCAGTTTTTTTCTGTGTTTCCTTTTTTCAAGTTTGGTAAGTAATTTGTCAACTTTACTTTTAATTCCATATTAGTATCATCTCAGTACTGTTCCTCTTCCTCCATTGTTTCTGTAATTAAATACTCTGTTTGTTTGCATGAAACTAAAATTAACCCAAATTATCCCGCTGTTTAATTATAATACAAATATTAGCCTTGAGAATTATATAAAACTTTGCGAGTCATACCATGATTATTGCAATGGAATTTAAGCATGGAACCAACAAGTAAGTTTTCCGATAAAATCGTTTTAAGCACCAAATTGTAACACTTCAGTTAATGTTACTTGTAACTGTGAATGACTCTACGGTACTGAAGAAAAACCTCTCTGAATTCTAGCCGCGTCGAAGTGAAGTCGACTGGCGACGTATCGAGAGCCGGCACTGCTCCTATTGTCAGGCGGAGCTACCTTAAAGGTTTTTCTACAGTGTTGCCCGCCGCGAAAATGTACATAGTTAACTCTACGGTACTGCTCTAATATTCTAATATTCCGATAAGTTAGGCTGCAGAGTTCAATCATCCTATCTTCGTAAAACTGTATGAACATTTCTCACACATGATGTCCTTCTTTCTCGTCACTAAACGTAATGAGACCTTCTATGTGGCGCATGTCGCATTAAATATGAAAAGAATTGGAAATGCGATACAAGTGAGAAGTCTCTTAAAGACTCAATTTAACTGCAAAATTTTCAAACAGATCTTTAATTAAGGAAATTAAGAAATAACCTATTAAAAAATATCAAAACCTTTGAGACTAAACAAATACATTGATCAATCTTTCCCCTGAATAACGTAAGAGTGTACACTCACCGATGAGCAAACCATTTTCGCAACAATAATGAATGACATTCATTGTTCGTTTTCAAAGCTTAAACATGAAACTGGAAAACGTATATCACGACAAAATACAGAAATTATTAATTATAAGTTTCTTTCTGCTCAGATTTCTGTTATGTGATTCATTGACAGTATAGCGGAATTTCATTTAGTTTTAAAAAGTACTTGCTTTGGAAGCAGCTAACGCGTTTTTGAATGGTGCACCAGTGAACAGAAAATAAATGAATGTATTAACAATAATATATTAATGAAAATGACAATATTACAAACATTAATTACAGAAAAAGTGCTTATTATTATGCCTCCACTCTTTGTAATTCATTCAATTAGGTAAGCGTTTGCAATTAGTGTTCAAAAAATTCCAATTAATTATCACAAAAAATGATAAACGTGAATTAATTTATTTTTTATTTGTTTGTACTGCGAAGTAAAGGAAATTACGATTAAATGGTCGTTGTCAAGTTATATGCTGTTATAAGCTATACTAATTTTCTCAAACACTTATTCACACCACACAGTTGATTAACTTTTCAGTATTAATTAACTTACTTGCAATATATTTGTTGCTACACTTTTCACAGATTAGTTAGAGATATGCTAAGAATAGCACAATCGTCATTTCACAAATTTAAAAAAAGAAACATTAAAAAAACCAAAGATGGTTATTCGCGTTTACGTTAACTTCACATTAACTGAGGAACAAAATCAATTCATAGGTATTAAAACATTCCATCAAATTCTTTTAAGAAGGTTTCCACATTTACCATATATAGAGTACTAAATACATCGTTAAAGATCCAAGGTTACATGTAACCTATCTTACTGAATCAGTAGATAACAACCACATTTGTAATCCAGTCTTTAGGTGGGGCAGTTACATACAGTGAATTGCAGACACAATTCAATAAAATTATGGTCTCAAAGTTATAATTATTCATTTATTCCCAAAAGACAATCTTGTAATAGAAATAGATAGTACACGCAGTGTTTGAGTGAGGTAGGTCAATTTGCCAGTTTATATTCTCTAAAAGCTTTTCGGCCACAAAATATTAATTTCTTACCGTTGTTAATATCAGATGTGAAGAACGTATTTTACTCTTACCTACCCGCAACTTCGCTCGCGTGAACAGTTAATGTGTAATACAGGCCTCTCTCGTAAACCAACATCCTCAAAAATTACATGAGGTACATCGCCTTTCATTCTCTAAACACATATTGAAACATACCTTATTCTACTAATGAGATCATTGGCTGCAAGTTGTTCGAAATCTCATGATAATTGTATCAATAGTTTTCCCGTCAATCTTGTTCGACAAAAAAATTAATCCTAATCGGTGGACGCATTTATCTTAAGTTCCTCACACTCGATGAAACATACCCTTTTGGCCAGCCTGACTAGGCGCTGTATATTAGTCGAAACCTCCTGAAAACCCAAGCAGTTATTTTTTGTGTGAATCCTATTCATCTCAATTTGTAGACAGACAGAGACATCGACTAAAAAGAAGGTTAATTCGCTCACTCTAGTTTTCTAATAATAATTCAAGCTTAGTATTATAAATGATCAGATTTGTTTCACGATTACAATTTTATTATTGTAGCTACTTGCTTTGCTCATTATGCGTTGCAGAGCCTATTTCTTAGTGGGTACACATATGTAAAGTAGACATTTTAACATGTACAAAATAAATCTAAGACAGTTATTTAGTGCATAAATGAAATTTGAAAATATTAACTTTAGGTTTTTGGGGGGTACGATATGTATGGTCTTCTCCAAACATAGAGTACCCAGCGTTGTTCTGGAACTGGACATCAAGTTCTAATCTTTTGTCCCTTTTTATCTGATTGAAATACACACTCTCAACATCCACTCTGGCAGATTTCCCTAGCGTTTTTCGGGATATTTTTTTAAAAAATTGATTGGTTTCAAGTGTAAATTTTACCAAGCATGGTGGTGGGGGAGAGTGTGTGGGATTTTTAAAAAACCATACGTAAACAGGCAAATAAGGGTGTGTACAGGCAGAGAGGGGTTGGTTTTTATAAAGCGATTGTAGTCAGTATTTTTCTCTTTGTTTTAAAGTATACTTGTGTAAAGTTCCATCGAAATCGGATAAAAACTGTGGATTTGTATAAAAATTAAGGGGTGTAAAAAGAAAAAAGGAAGTGTAACTTTCAAAAAACGATAATTGTACCTTAATTATACTTATATAGGAATCGTTCAACAATAAAGTTGACAAGGAACTAGTATCTTTAAAAATTCTCCACACAAATATCGCATATATTTATGAGTTTAAATTCATGCCAAAATGATGTTTTTAGAGATATGGTCACAAACGTATTTTTGTCAGAGTTACACCAAATCCATCATTAAAACATTTTGCTGTGTTCATCCTATTAACTTTTGTGTTTTAACATCTGATAGTACAGCCTCTTGTTCCACGTATTACTAAACATGCAAGTCAAATCTGACAGTAATTCTAACAGGGATTAATACTGTGCTAAGTTGTATTAACAGTCAGGTAAATCTCTAAAAAACTGTCCAGATTTTGTGAAATTACTTGCCTCTTAATTTGTCACAATTTTTTCGTTATTTGAAGCCGTTTACCAAACCTAGTGTTCCTTTAAACTATATTTCAGAATTAACTTTGACAACAGATGTATGTAAAACGGGAAAGTCGTAGGTAGTTGATAACACAGTAACACAGTAACCAAACTTGTGGTAACGGTATTTGTCATAGGCATGTATAATGAGATATTGGTTACTGCTTAATATTAGGTAATAAAATACAAAATTAAGAAATTTTCTCAGTCTAATGTAATAGCTGTTCTATTAATGGATTCATTTGTCTTATATTTTCGGTTCGTGACAGGAGAAGCACGATGAAGCAGGAATAAAGGTAAATTTCCGCCATATACCGACAGCTACCTCTCTCGACTACGGTGCCGTTCATTTATATTGTTACTAATAACAACACATTCTCTTATTCTATTTAGGATATTCATTAAGAATCTTACATTGATAACAGAAAATGTGTTCTGTATTAGACTAATTCCATTTTGGGTTGTCGGTACATAGCGGAAGGGAAACATAACAGTGTATGGAAGATAATTACTTGACGGTTTAGCGGGAACATGGAGCTAGAAAACGGACAAGACGCGACAGGCGCTCTTGGAGGGACAGGCGAGGTTGCGCAGACCCGCCACACTGTGGTGCCAGAGGGGCGGCCTGCCGATATTTGTGCAGGGGCGCCTTGTCCAAACACTGCGCGCCGCTGCCTCCGGCGCAGCGAGCGCTAATTGCCGCAGCATTAACTCTGCGTGTGGTGCGGTGCGTCAACACACACTGACCCAATCAACTACTCTACAGTTTCCGCTGCCCACTCATTCAGTCACCCCTCGACTCACTATGCGGTTGGGTGGAAGTGAACAAAGAGCTATTAACAATGCGTTGATTAATATTACTGCTAAGTTGACCAACAGTCACGGTTTCACAGATACTGTCTTCAACACGAAAAAAATATTTCATGTTTTAAAGCAACACTTAATCAGGTACGAATTTATAACGCTAGTAAAAGACATTTAATACTATTCAACTTATCTCGTTTCTGTATGTTTCGTCAGATAAATTCATCTGTTTTTTTTTTTGACAGTAAATAAATGTGCGTTAAGTTTTTTTTTGCGTGTAGTTTTACATCACAACAGATGAATTTTCTTTTATGCCAATTTTCACAGAAAACAGAAAATACTTCACCAATATGAAGAGTATTACTAAACAATCCTTTGTTGTTTAAACTAACTACAATTAAATTTATATATAATTATATCACTGCCCCTGCACTATATTTTCACGTTTTTAGATAAAAGACACATGAAGCAAAATAGTTTTAAATAGAATAGGAATCAAAATACGCGTTTTAAAGTAATTAAGTTAAAACATGCTAACGTAGACAGCCAACTTAATTCGTCGTACTATTAGCGGAAATATTTGGCTAACGATAGCATTTTTTTTTTATTGATGGCTCCTGTCACAATACTGAGTAGAGTAACTGAGACAATCCACCATGAATTTATAAATCAAAGTTGACTGACATTGTGCCCGGAATAATTGTTAGAACACCACGCTCGGGGCATGTCATTTGATAAGTTTTTGAGAAAGTTAGAAATACGCGGAAAACACTGTGAAACATGTGCAAGAGTACCTCTTGGATGGTATTGTCTCCCATACGGAGCGCCCAAGTAACCGAAAGTAAGGAAAAGACTGAATGGAATGATCAGCTGCATCCGTGCCAACAGCCGAACGACGCTGCGTGAATTGACTGCCACTGTTTCTATGCAGTCTAAGCTTATCGACCATCTTGGGTTCCCATTCTTTCAGCACAGCATCGGCTTGAGCACCTCATCTGGGATCGAAAACAACAGATAGTTTGAAAAAAGTATCTTCGTATGGTGAGTCATGTTTCCAGCTGGTCGCTTTCTGTTCAACGCAAGGTCTATGAGTTAAGGGATCCAACTTATCAGCCAGACATTCCACCAGCTGGTAGTGGTCCTATCAAGATGTTAGACGTATGACGACAAGTAATGTGTCTTCTGTTTAAACTAAGCCGGCTCATTACATGAAATCTCTATGCTCAGCTGTTTGGTTATCATTTGAGTCCGTTAACGTTACCTGATGCCTGGGAATGATAATGCGGTTTATCACCGAACCCATACTGTGCGAAATTGTTTTCAGAAATATTTCGGACAATTCCCAGTGGAGTTTCTGAGAATCTGGTTTATCCAGCCAACCAACTTTCTCTGGTCTGATATTATGGCAGAACGCGCTTTCAAATGTCCGTACAGGTATCCAGATTTCTGGTTTCCATGTTTCTTCAAGATCACTCAAATCGAATGGCGGGATGGTTCCTTCCAAACGACATGGTCATTCCTTTCTGTTCTTTGTACGCAGTACTCCCTCGCCTCTAATGAACTCGATGTCGACGAGATGTAAAAACATAAGGAAAAAATAAGGAGAAAGAACCATCCACTAAAGAGGTCAATCTCTAACCACATTCAGGCGATCACGGGTGGCCATTCTACATCTACATATATACTCTGCAATTCACAAAATTGTGGGTGGCAGAGGGTGCTCAGCACCAAAGCTAATCAGCACCAAAGCTCATCTCCATTAGGGTAGAACGCTCAAAGAAACCTCCTGGGAACTTCCTCCTTATAGTTAAAGGCTCATGTAGTCATAATGACCTCGTGATAGGGATATTACTGGCTGCGAATTCCGCGTCCATCGTTGAAGCATTAACCTAACTCGGTAAACGTACCCGATATAGGGGATCTGCAGTTTAACGTGGAATCTGACCACGGAAGCACTCTAACGTACTTCACATTACACATCAAGCTGTGCCAGAGGTGAAGGTCGGGTTAAGGGCTTTGAAAATCCCTGGTGAGACAGGAATTCGAACCTGGGACTTTCCGATCTCCAGTCCACTGAGCCACCAGACCACTCTGCCTACCAGCTGAAAACAAGCCACATCGAGTTACTGCTCTTTACTAATCCAGAATGGACCCCACCAGTTATTAGAGGGATATCCCATTAGCTTTGTAATGTCAGTGCAGGGGTGTCAGGAAATGAAGAACTGAGGTTGATGAAACGTAGGTAGCAGGCGGAAGTTACATTGGAACAGTCCAATAAGAGCGAAATGAAAGGCTGGGACTGCGGCAGCACAGCCGCAGGTCAGCCGGAGACGAGCGGGGTGGAGGAATATTGGAATCGACAAGTCGACGGAAGTGGAGGGGAGTGGCCGGGCGGGACTGCCCTTCTAAATCACTAACCCAACATTCTCTACGGTACTCACAGCCGGATGCTTTCGGTTACTCGGTTAAGCTCTGCAAGCATTACTTGTCAGAAGTGTACCAAAAATTTTTTTTCGACCCCGGCCCCATTAATAAGTACTCATTAATGCAGTAGTATACCTTCTCTCTGCAAACACACTTGCAGTCACAAACACAAGAAATGGTGACGATAAATCTGAGCTAAGTATATTCCCAACTTTCGATTTCTTTTTCAAATGATTATTCTGAGATGTGGAGACTGCAGTGAGACTATGGTAAATATGTGTGGTGTGACCAACAAACACCATTTCGTGTCGTGTAATGTTGATTAATTCCTTCGTTTTTAAAGTAGTCGAAAAAAAAATGATAATCATTTGGAAAATGGTGTATTTGAGAAGAAACGCATCTTTGTTGTAAGTAATTTAGAGCGAAAAAGTAAATGTCAGGTGTAAAATATTATTTAAGCTTATAAACGACTTCATAAACGTAAATAAATGATTAACAAACTTACAATCATTACTAGTCTGTTTAACCGAGCCTCCTATTTGCTGTTCCAGTGATTTCGGAACCAACATGTCCAGCAGTTTTTACAGTAATATTACCAACAACGTTACTTTCTCACTAAAGGGCATTAATTGAGTAGGTTCTTATTTGTTTCATTAGACCTTCAGAACTGCAGTAATAATATATAACATTCTGCATGGAGTATTGTTCCTTCCTGATAAAAAAAAAATTCTCATAACTGTCCTTACTGTTAATTTAAGAGTGCTGTGATCTAACAATGGAACATCAGGCCTTCATCTTGGAGATATGTGCAATGAGTCAGTTGCAACATTATTAATTCAATTTTAACTAATGAATAAATATATTTCCTTTCTATTTGTAAACACATTTTAAAATATTTTCGGGTAATCCTAACGTGATAAGTGAAAGCACATCCATTTCATTTGCTTATTTTTAAACTTCAGTAACTAAGGAGGAAGGTGGAGAATAATATATAACGATTGTAAGAGCACTTTTACTCGGTAAATCCAAAAACTTACTAAGTATTTATTGTGTACTGAATCTTACCAGGGGCACAGAATCCATATAATATTTCTTCATTTGATATGAATTCTGTTACATTTTCGAATCACTTCTTCAATTTGTATACGGTTGATTATTATTTTGGAGGAATCAACTAGGCGAATCTAAGGATTCTGAAACCGAGGCAATCCTTGAAGGAATATGACCAAGAGTTTGTTTCTTCATTAACGTATACTTCAGCAAATATAAAAGATCTGAATACTTCTTTTTTTTTAACAGGTAAGCAATGTATCCTTTCTTTTCATTAAGAATTAACAAAATTGCTCAAATAATAGTACGTCAAAATGACAGTATAAATATAACGTAACTTTAAGCTTGAATAAATAGTCAACAAAATATGGAAATACGTCTGTGTCTTTTATAGGAATTCATAACCGAATTTTGCCCTCGACCTAAAAAAAAACGTTGCTCCAGCCTCACTCATTAGCTCTCGAATTTTATTAGCTTGGTTGCGGATATTGAGTTATCTTTTACCGCTGCTCGTTTCAGAAGTTATTTTAAGATGATTTTTTCCTCCCACCACTGCTAGCATTGTCACTTCAAAGTCAGTATTTCATAGCTTATTTGCGAATTGCGCTGATGACTGCTTTGAACATGGTGATGTCCCGGTTCGTCTAATATTGATAGAGAAACCTGCAAGACTGTAGTAAGTAACAAGTTTGTCGCATTTCTTCCATTGTTCCATTTTAAATCTGAACAATCTGTATCATCTTTTCATGATACAAGGTGAGCAAACAATCTTTATGAGTGAGAATTCTTATTGTCACAGATTACCTTCTTCAAGCATTTAATACATTTTGACTAGCTACTGGTAAAAGGAATAAATGATAACATATTTATATCATGTAGTTTATAAATAATTTTTTCAGTGATAAACTTGCATTATATAGTTTTATATTGATCCCAAGAGTAGATTAAACATCACAAAGAATTTGTGTATTCGTGTTTTTCACTTATTATTTTGACGCCCGTTTCTACGGTATATCAGGAATCACCCTATTCTATGTTAGATATTAGAGGTCAAATAAAAATTCATACTTAGGGTTAGGTTTAAGTGTTTGCTCCGTTGAGGTATAATGCTTATTCTTACACCTTTAAACATCCTTTTATGATTGTTATTTTTTTGTAGATCGACACGGTAGGATGTTTGAACTCCATTACTGACCGTTATCATGAAAGGAGAATAAATGAGCGATAGCTGCGGGGTTTCACTCTATTCTGAGCTTTCACGTAATTAGTGGGCGAAAGTACTACTTCGAATTTTCAATTATGTTTTTAAACTGTCGGCATCGTGGCAAGAATAAAATAAGTTTTATTTTATTCTCAACGGTTCCAGATGTCCATGAAGGTATATTGAGGGAAAGATTTTCTTAAATTTTAGAAGTAACAGTGAAAAATCAATGATTTTATACATATATTCCTCTGAAAAATTGGATGTAAGGACAAAAAACCTTTTTGAGATGTAACAGCGTATGGATGAGTTTTTTAGTTTCAGCTATAATAAACGGAAAATCGAAAACGAAACAACAAACAAAATAATATATAAAGGGAAAATCATCATTCAGGACCTCTGTCATCCAGTGTGTTAGTGCTGTGTTGTGGAGCTGCTGATGTGTATGTTGCAGTACACAGCCCAATTTACAGCTGAGACTATCAATGTTAATGATACTGTTATTTACTTACGCTACTTGCCTTTGCTGTCATTAAGTAAACCACAACCACCTGTAGTCCTACTATCCTTAAAACGTACTGCCATACACGACATTAATATCACTTCGCAAATCACCGTAAATAACCGTAAACGTTTTATGAGCAGGGTAATCCTGTTAAGGCACCATTAAAAGAGCTATGCGTTAATAATGAGTTTACTGTTCCCAGAAAATAGCTGTGGATCCAGAATGCAGCAAAAGACATCATCCATATGCCGCTACCACAATGATGGTCATTAGTTATACTAGAAAATTATTTTCCCACAGTGACATAAAACTTATCTGTGCTGCATCTGTTAACAATGCTGTGCTTTTAATTTTATTTATATTACTCAAGTATTTTTTGAACTGTTAAAGAAACATTACGAAACAAATTTATACGGATTTTAAATCTGAGCTGCATAGGCGAACGATAACTTGGCTGAAAATTTACAGCCGTGTAATTTCAAAAAAATGACTGTTAGATTAAAAATTTCCACTTCAATCCCATGTGAGAACAATCTCTGAGATATGGAACAGTGCGTACACTTATTAATAATATCAATAATATTACCAACTGCTGAAAACCCACTAGTAACTTAAAAACCCATTAGTATAATCAATTTCCATTGTAAACTGTAAATACATACCATCCCACGTTACTATATATGAATATAATTTCCAGACAATTTAATTGGTGTATTTGAAAACGGTTACCAAATCCAAAGACGAAAGTTTTTTCATAGAGTAAAAGGGGTTTTGAAGCAAAAGCTCTTTCACTTTGAATTTTAAATTTGTTCCGTTTTCGTATATAACATTCAATTTCTTATGATATGACATACAATAATATTATTGCTTTCGTCACTTATTTCTTAAGCTATTACCAATGAAAAAATCTTTTAGGAGCATAAATACGTGCATCAATTTCATAGACCATGGAAGAAGATCAAAAATTCTAAATCATTCACTACTTCAGCCATTATAGTACTGTTTACTTGCTAGCAATTCTCCAAGTCATCCATAAATGCATGTAGTTCTGTTTACTCCGGGCAATATTTTCCACAGATATCGATAATTCTTGTGTGTGCACAAAGAATTATACGTAAAGACTACTGTGCGTCTTTTTAATGTTTCTTACTGTACGACACTTTTATTTGGAGAGCGCAAGTAGCTCAGTTGGCCCCAGGGCTGGTGTTGGTGTCGCAGATTGCGCGCCCCACACATCATGAGAGAGTGCGTTTCTCTCTGGCAGCCAGGCGAGTGCTCCGCTGAAATGTGGCCCCGCGTCCCGCCGAGGACGTGCCGTCTCCTCGGGCACCACCCACCATGTTTCACGACGCACACTCCCTCGCTCCTACTCTGCCTAACACCATCACTCGCCAGCCCCAAGGCATCAGCTCGTCTGAGGGTCGTGGGTGACACTGACCATGTCCAGCAGGCTACGCAGTGACCACCGATAAAACGACAACAGAAAAATTACTGAGCGTAGTGGGTGAACTAAAAAAAATCCCCTCGAGTGATCTGGAAGCAGATTTGAAATCCCCACCGTGGGAACGAATGCCAAGCCAGAGCGTTACCGCCCACCACGCTCGGTAAAACCTTTCCGAACACTATGCGGTACAGTTGGCATTCGATGCTGTTCCATTCGAAATTGCTCAATTTTCGTGTATTAAACACACCTGTTTTCCCTTAAATTACACATTTGACGTAAATCTTACTCACTGAATTTACCGAAGAGTGCTACGAACTCCCTCTAGCCTGGCATTCTGGAGGGAGAGGGTTAAAATCCACTTACAGCCATCCAGATTCCGGTTTTCGATGATCTCCAGAAATCATTCCAGCTGAATGTCAGAATAGATCCTTCGAAAGGCCGTGGACCATTTCCTTCCCGTTACTTGTCTTTAATCCTCTCACACCTCTAATGACCCCGAAGTTGACAAGGAGTAAGGCTTGGTGGGAAAAAGATCTGCTGCTGTTTCTCAATCTGTACGTGGCCAGTTTTTCGTTCTATGCGAGCAACATTGCTAACGTTATGGAATACAAAGAGAAGAAAACATTTGCTCAGAATTGTTAGAGCAAACGCCACTTTCTCTTCGTAACTTATTCCAATCCCTGACACCCTTACCCAAAAAGAGAATCTTCCTACACCCTTGTGCCTGGAATCGAGTGCCAGCTTGCGGTCATGGTCATATTTTCCTTCCATGAATTACTTTTAATTCTTACACCAATATGTTTCCATGCCTCATCACCAATATACGACTTGTACACTCCCATGACCCTCTTCACTTTCCTCCTGTCTTCCAATGAATCCGATTCTAGCTCTTTAATCATATCTGTTACTGATTGCATTCTACGGTAATTTCCAGAAACTATCTAGCAGCCCTTTCTTACACCCTCTTCAACTACCATATTTGATACGCAAAATGTGGGTCCCATACTATACTACCATACTCAAGTTTTGTAACCCATTTCCTTTGTTTCTCTCGTACATCCCCACATCACTCTTTCCAACAAGTGCGGAATTTGGAAACCTTTTGCTACTAACTTCAATAATTTCAGTCATAATACTAATTAAAAAAACTGAACAATTTCCTTGAATTAATGTAGACTGCTTTCAAGAAAAAAAGCTTAACATCTCTAACTAACGAATTTCTTAATTAGTAACAGAAAGCCGAGCTGATATGTGACTGGTAAGGTTCTAATCTGGCAATGGAGAAGAATTGGGTTCCATTCCCGTTCCAACCATCAGTATTTCAGTGTTCCATCGTCAATGGTTTGATGATGGAAAACTGCTTTATCGAAATTACTACTGGAGAATATCAAAGCGGTTCCTTCATAAACTTCATAACCGAATTCCTTCAAGTCCTTGTTAGCAATTCTTACAATCCAGGCTGTCAACAACCTTCATATTTAGTTTTTACTACTGAATCATTCGCAACTGAAGTATTTTTACTTGTCATTAGTCATATTGCAATTGATGTTAAATTTTCAGAAATTATGAATTTGTCGTTGGAACAGTAGTATCTGATTGTTAACAGAAGCACGTAGGTATTGTTATTTTTCACCGATATCTGATTTTAAATATAATCCAACTTCGCAGACAAATTGACGAAACGATACTCGAATATAGTGTATCTACTCTAAATTGATGTGTATCAACCGATTTTGTATAAATTTGTCAGGTACTTTACAATTATTTAGACCTGTGTTATTAAAATAATATTTTTTCCATATTTGAATGCTGTATAATTTCATTTATGGTTATGATGTTATGTATGAAATATATTTACCAAATAATTTTTATCTTCAGTAAAGTACTATATACTGTATACTATACATAGTATCCATGTTTGGTAAGTTTACTACAAAGCCTATTATTCTCTCGAGTTTCAGTTACTAAAATGAAGATAAAATTAGATTCCTAACCTTCTAATATGTACTTACGATCGTAGAAGAGTATCGTCAAAAAATTTCATGAAATTACTTAATTAATTAAGAACTAAAATCAAGAAACAGTATACGCTATTTAGTGAAGATTATATCGGTTTAAGAGTGGAGTTAATTAATAAAATTATAAATATGAATTAAAAAACTTTGACAACAGAAAAATTGATGAAATTGTTGATTTATAACGTTTAATTTCGGATAGAATTTTCACCTCAAATTTCTCTGATGAAAAGAAATTTATACCTATATTTACATATGTTAACGATTTTTACAGTACTATAGGACATTATGTCAGGTGAATATCAAACACTTTCACACCAGTGATGTCTTATGCAAGTTTTTATTTATCCTTGCTTGATAAATGACTACGAATTACATTGTTAGGAGTGTTTGTGCAATGTATGAATAGGAAAAACGCCAAACTTTTTATTGTTTCTGTTGTTTTTAACCACTGGTCTTCTTTTATGTTGTGATATAGACCTATCAGAATTTTGGGTATCTGGCAGCTTACACAAGGCCAGAAAATCTAAAAGTTTCCTGAAACTAATAGGTATTATTAATAAGTAACATTCTAAACAAAAACAAACAAAAAAATCCTTTCAAGAATAAGTAACGTTTTGCTGCAGTGGAGAGCTTACTACCTACTTAGTATATCGTCAAATACATGAAGACCAAACAATGTACTTTTCTCAGAAGAAACCTTTCATACGGAAGATATCTTTAACTTGAGTAGTTGTTGTTGTAGTTTCAGTAATTAAATGTTTAATAATAAACGCCAAATAAAATAATGAGCAACATCAGAACGCCATTCACTCTGATAGTAAACGTTTTATGGTATTTCGATTCGATACTGCCAGATATTTCTGTGCCCCTTGGTTGATGGAATAACAACTGAAATAAAACCATATTTTTGGGAATGTGAAACACTTAAAAGACGAACTGACTTTTTACCACGAGTTTTTTATATTAAAATAGACGCCGTGTTTTAATCAAGCAAAACGGGGCAGGAAAAAAGAGAAGACTTTGGCTCACTGCACAATGTGCTAAACTTCTTTGTGTTCTGCCTGACATTGCACTAACTCCTTTATCAAAGTGTCCTCTTTATCTGCGGTGAATACGCACTTAACCTTGTTTCCGCCTTTGAACACAACAAACACATTAGTTGATAGGCAAGGTATCACTTTTGAACTTCCGCAGTTTTTGTTAAAACAGTGAAGGCATGCTTCATCGTTATTGTCTGAGGTACGCAACACAGAATTTTTTCTTAACTTATGCCTTTTCGACTCTACGGGCATCCACAGTTCTTTTCTTACTTTCTGTTTTCTCAAAATCATCAGTATTTTATTGCTACATAGTACGGACAACACAGGAGGAGCACAAGACTTCATTAAAAGCATCCTTGGAACCGATGTCCTTGACACATGAGGCCAGCGGGATAAACCCTGCGCCTCTGAGGATACTTTAAGTAACCACGCAAGCAAAGTTACTGTCCACCAGCTCTAGTCATCCACTAGCAAAACTTTGTCACAATACCTTTCAGCATATAAAAGAATAGTTAAGAAATAGACACGAGCACTCTTGCACGTCTGGAGATGAAGACAGACGGAATACATCGGCTAACAGCTCTAAAAGGTCAAATGCGAAAAGGTTCCCAACAGTCATTGTGCATGGTTTTTACTGATTTTCAATCCTACCAAAATCTTAGAAAAAATATACAGAAAAAACCTACGTTCCAGATTATGATTCACTTTAGAGTGTAGAAGGATGATAACATACAGCGACATTTCTTTCAGCAGGTTCACTTTCCGCGTGAATAATTACAAGTTTTCATCTCAGTGAATGCGAAATTCAGCAATGTGCGGGTGAAAAGAGAGTGATCATCGGATAGTAAAAAAAATTATGAGATTTAGCTGCAGACTGGAGGCTAATTCTTCGTTTTTTTTTAACCATTACTCTAAAAATAAAATATAAAGGTTAACGAAAGCAATATAACTACCGTATATGTTTCGAAACTTCTAGAATTTATTTTCCCTTGAAACGGTACATATTTTACAGACACGTAAGATCGTAGAAAGTTTTCATGGGAGATTATATTCCTCTTAAGAGACGGTCGATGTCTGGTGGATTGAGCTCTCTCTCTCTCTCTCTCTCAGTTAAAGATTATTTTTTAGACACAAATCTGACTTAAAAAAAGGCTCCCAGTAACAATCAACAGAAATAATTTGTGGAGTGGGCTTCACGTTTTAATACCCCGCTGCAAATCAGTATCTCAACGGCAGGGAGAGTGTGATTATGGTTATTGAATTGGGTTTGTTATTCGACAGATCGGTCTGATACAGCCCAAACTGTAAGTACAGTGAGGCAAGGCACTATGCGTAGGCATAAACACGCACTAAGTACGTCAACAACAGAGCGAAGGATCGTTCGATGGTCCTGCGTGGAAAGAAATACATTCGGGCTAACATACCACAAGCAATCGTGTTTGTTTAACTTTTTTTCCGCCTTTCTACGCTGTATATACTGTCAAAATAAATAGTAACGATATAGTCTAAGAAAGGTGAAGACAGTTGGTACCCAGCGATCGGTTTGGAAACTTTGTGGAAATGTATTTTGTATTTTTCTGTTTTTGAAGTCTGCGATGTTTGAGATGTGGGGATCACTTAAGAATTCATCGAAGATCGTAAAAAAAATGAATATCACCCCATCCTTTTAATGAATATAACGGTTTCATGAATCGTACCATATATTGACTTCGTAGTTGTAGTTTCACTATGAATGACTAAATACAGTTCCAGTAGCCCAAAGACACTAATCGCTAATCATATGTCCCCCATCGTCTGGTGGCGTTTACAAAACCAGAAAGGTTGTGGTCTGAAGGAGCAGGAAAGAATTTCTCACCACACCTGGTTAACATCCTGTGCGGTGAAACGAGCACTGTAAGGCCGCACGTATTAGAATCCAGAGAACACAAATCTATTGACAGTATTAAGCCTGCCATCATTTACTGCGCCGCACTGTGTTCTGTTACAAGTTTTGGTGCATTTTCATTCTCAGTAACACGTAATAGTGATGAATTTAGCAATCAGTGGCGATAGTTCTAGCGTGATCTTTGAAGTGTTTCTCCCAAGCTCAAGTGTGTGGTGAACTTCAGAAGCAGTGACGTCTTCTTTATCCTAGATTTCAGTAGCAGCCGTTGACGAATCGTAACATGAGTGTCGACAATTTTGTATCTACTGCTTGTTTATACTTGGTGAAAACTAGTGACGTCACTATACCCTAACGCGTTGGCAAATGTGGATGTTTGTTTTTCTATGCATAGTGGTTTCTTTTTATCATCGACGTCAAGGTCAGTAGAGGCAAGAATGGACTGGCGGCAGGAAACAGAATGGAATTCTACCATGGCCTTTTGAAGTAACCATCCCTGCATTCGCTTGGAATGATTTCGGAAAGCCATGGAAAACCGAAATCTATGTGGGCAGACGGGTGTTGGAACCCAGATCCTCCATAATGGAAGTCCATAGCGTTACCACGCTTGGTATATACAGATTGCTTTCGATTTGTGGCTCATTACTTTCGGCACCAGTTATCGTGTTACAACAACATATGTCGTTCTGAGGAGACTAAGACACGATGGCTGGCCGTCTTTGATGGGTAGTCCCTTTGTCCATGAACGTCAAATACACATAACACCACATCACTAGAACATCAAGCGGCGTAGTAAGACACACTTTTACTTGAGGTAGTTACTTATTATTTTGTAGCAGGACGTATATAGTTACGTTTATCTGATACAGACGAATTTAAAATTTATCAAACGCCACTTAATGTCAGCTAATTAAAGGAAAGTTTCATTTGATCGTCTTGTACTAAGCCAAACAAAATTTGTGAAGTATGGTATCACGATTTCTACTGTTTAGACTTGGCATTCCTTCACAATTTCTTCTTTTTTGTGAATGCGAATGATTTAAGCCGGTCAGTAACATTTGTTAGTGAAAATGTGTGGCCTGGGAAGCAAACTGTTGTTGCACTGCATAACGTAGTAAGGGGGGAAATGCATAAATTAATTCAGTTTGATTTCCCCTACTTACATCAAACCATCAAATATTTAACTTGCCTCTAAAAAATAAATATAATTACAGAACTGAAAAATTTACTTTGCTTCTCTAAATAAAGCTTCTTATTCTTCTATAACCACACATCTCTTTATAAACTGCGTAGATATAGTCACACCCTACCTCAGGCTGACGGAAGTAGCTTGACAAAAACAGATTATAAATAACATTTTGTGACGACGTCTCCCGACAGCTATAGCAGCTGAGGAGACTGTCTCCGCTGTCTGCCGGGGTGTGGGAATTGCCACGTAGGCTCCATATATCTCCGGCAGACAGATATATAATACGCCGCCTGCTATGCATTCCTTCCGCGTTCTGTGTATCCGCTCGCACCGGAAGCGCGCGCAGAAGAGATAGGAGGGGTCCTCCTCCTCCTCACACTACAAACTTCAACACCAAATACAATCTCAAGTATTCTGCAATTTTCTTATCTGCCTTCCACTTCTAAATCAGTGCCCTGCATTCTAAAAGGAAGTCGGAGCAGTGACACGTCTGCCTTTCCCATTTCACACACTGGGGACTCTAAGCAACAAAGAAGAAGTGTAATAACAATACAAAGATTCATTTTACCAGATATTCACTTTACGACTGCCTGTATCTAGAAGTATTATCCTACTAGATACACGATCGTCAAGCGCTACATGTGCGTGCTAGCTCACCCCCCCCCCTTTTTCCAATTAAGTTAATCGTCATTCTTCGGACTTGTTTACAGAGTTTTTGCAATGACCGCTAAAATTATTTAGTTTTTGTTACAGTTGTTTAAATTGCAGCGTTCACTGCGTAGTCTCTTGAAATAATTTGAAATCTCACTGAACATGTTGATGGCCTTGCAGCATTTTGGAGATATTTTCATTTAGATCCGAAAATAATTAAAATGCTTTTCAAAATAAAACTGATGGATTCAAGGGGTTCCAGAAACTACCTACAAAGGCCTAGACAACCTGGTCTGACGAAAGGTGGAGGATCTAAGTGTAACAATGAAACAAATGTTGGGAGGAGAAGGAAATTCTCTTGAGTAACTAGCAGAGTGAGTCCACCTATAAAATTCTACATGAAGAAGAATTTTTATGAGAAATTTCTGTTTGATGATTTCTGATTATTCTTTAAATTTGATCTTCTAAATTTCGTTTATATTATTTTGATCTCTTCCGTCATTTTGACTAAATTCGTTTTCCCATTTTTGAAAGCATGTTTGTTTTAGTCCTCTCCTACCACCCACTGAACTTATTGTATTCAGTTTGCAAATAGTTATGAGCAAGTTGTGAAAGCATTTGGAATTTAGTTCTGTCTACTGATTTACAGGTTTGCTCCGATCGCGGAGTGACCTTAACTTCCACTATTATTTACTCTCTTGAAACTTTGAAATTACAGATAGCTTCTAAAATAACGACAACGTTGATATACTGTTTACTCAACTTTATTTTTTAGAAACTCTTCAGAGAAACATACTGAACTTTACATCAGAAGTCTCTCGGCAGATTGAAGCATATTACGAATGAGGTATTTTATATTACTGTATGCCTTAGCACTGCTTGGAGCGAGCTTGCAAGGCTGTGATTTGTCGGGAGCTTATATATGCATAGTAGAATGTTCTAGACTCTAGGGAACATTAAAAGAGCCGATCGACGCTTCTGGAGCTCTAACTATTACTCTAATAATACAAATCGTATAAAAACAATTAAAATTTATTCAAAATAACTTAAAATCACAATAAAATATTTTAAAATGGAAGTAGAAAATATTTACAAGTATTAGGAGCACATTTACCAAATCAAACCATTTCAAACATTGAAAATCTCACTTAAAACGGCTCTACATGGCCATTTAGTGTCTTTTTTCTTATAACTTTACGCCTAGTCGACGTCGAGGCCATTAGAGGAGGGAAAGAACTGGAGGCAAGGAACGGGGAGGAATTCGGCCATGGCCTTTTTTGGGAAGCAGCCCGGCATTTTCCTGGAGTGATTTGGGGAAACCATGGGAACCCAAATCTGGACGTCCGGACGGTATTGGAACCGCCTTCCTCCCGAATGGGAGGCCAGAGCGTTACCACTCACCCACCACGCTAGGGTCATTTACTGTCTTCTAATTAATTTTTTATATACTGCACTGCCTTAATACAATTTCAACAGTTATTCAGTGCATTTACAGCACTTTCATCATTGAAATAATTACACAAATTCTCAATAAACCACTTCACTTCTTTCTTAGACATGAATTTAGCTTATTGTAGGGACAGCAGTTAGTAATACACAGGAGGGTAACAAATTGATGCTGAAACTTATTATTCAACAGATGTTTTCTCTTCGGTATTATCAATTTGGCACCAAGGACTTATCGTATTACGCGTCTCTCGTTATGAGAAATATAAAAACGACAATAAAATAGAAGAATAACTGGTAAAAAACAAATTAAGTTTCGCTGGGCAGCTGGGTTAATAGGCTATAAACTCAAAGGATTTCAGAAGGAAATTTTCTGCAAACAACTTCAGTAAATTTATTCTAATCTAAATAATAATTTAGCAGACAAAGATAAAAAAAATTAGACATTTAGCGTCCAAAAGTTTTATCAATGATCAAATAGTACTATCTAAAGCTTCCTCAATGATTAATTCTAACTTGAATCTTTCAAAACTTCTTGAATAAACAGTTAATCGAAACAGTGAATAATCAAGAAACAAACAAAACCATAACTTCGAGTGCTTCCTGCACCAGATGAAACGTTTCGTACAGCGATTGCACGTTAAGGCAACAGACACTGTGAAATTCTATATTACCCCAACCCATTTGTTCAGTGAAGTGGACAGAGGAACATCAAATAACCATAATCCTCAGCGGGGAGTCTGAAGATCTAGCTGCTAAAAGGAAACGCAGTTTCCCCTTCTCTTACACAGACATTTTTCTTTCAGCAATTATAGTTTTATGTTCACGACGTAAGGGAACCTTAACAACAGTGCATTGGTACTTACCGCGCTTCATGGTTTGAACGCAGAACGCGTTTATTTCTTCATCCTGGGGAACTGCAGTGGGCTGTAAAAGTAAAGACAAGCAGCAAGCACCCCGGGCGGTCATTCCGCTGGATACCGAGTGCCCCTTAGCGGCAGCACGGGCTATCCCGCTCCACGTCTGATTACTTCATTGGCTCTTGGAGTTTCATTGTTCTTAGCCTTCGCCATTACAAGTTGCGGAAATTTGTATCTCTGGGCTGAAAAGTGTTAGGGCAAATATCTCGGAGGTACCAGATAAAACAGATGGATATTGAAATACTGCCGCATCTGGAGATATTTCGACCGAAGACAAGTAATGGTTTAATAAACAGAAGGATACTAATAAAACGCCAGCTTCGTCATTGTGACTATAGTGCTCTTACTTCATGCGTCCGGCCTTCTTCAGAAGACTAGTTAAGGGCTAGACGTTTTGTCGTTTTCAATCCACAGATAAAACCGTTATAACCACCTACGAATGAAACTTACCTTTTTCTGAAATGGCTCAGTATGTTTTAAATTTCAAACCAACCTTAAAGAAAACTATGTACTTCATTTAAATCCACATTCTGATTATTAGTTGCTTATATCCCATAGAAACAATTCTTGTAAAAATAGGCCACGTCTCATGTTCATGTAGTGACAAAAAGTTATGAGATCCTCTTCTGAACTAAGTAAACACTTCACAGTCTGTATTCACTTTGTGAAAGAGAATGGTTTCTCTCGGTATCACAGATCGTTTATTTATATATATATATATAAAAAAAAAATCTGATGACTTGGCCATTATGCGAGCCATGTTTTAGTTAACCTATATAAATACCTTAAACGTTTTGCTTTATCAAACTCATAGATATGTAAAATCCACGATTTCCCGACCTCTTTTTCGAATTTGACAATATGTTTTAAGCCCTCAATTTCAGTAAAAATTATGACGTACGTAACGGCCAAGTCATCAGATTGTTTATTATTATTTTTCTAAATAAACGATCCCTGACACCGAGAGAAACCATTCTGTTTCTCAAAGTGAATACCGACTGTAGATTTGGTTTAGAAGATCTCATAACTTTTTGTCACTACACGAACACGAGACTTGGCCTATTTTTACGAGAATTGTTTTTGTGGAGTCTCATTTATTTTTGTAAGTTTATCACTTATTCTGAATTTCCTCTCAAATGTAATGATTCTATTTGAAAATCGGTGAATAAAAACATTTCAGAATTGAAGACATCAATATAGGTTACCAACAGTGCCCCACTTTCTGAAAACAATGGGTGTGCGCCGTTACCGACCAATCCAGATTGCCGCTGGTTTAACCACTCCCATAAATATATTACTATTAACTTCTAAACTAAGCATAGGAACAAGGTAAAATTTAAGATATTGGTTAAACTTGATGCTCTCTATGTATAAAAAAAATTTCAGGCATATAGCTTCACATGGAGCAAAGCAAATAAGCAGCAAATATGTGGCAGAATTTGTCGTGTTTGGTATTGTAATTCAATAAACACAGGTAAAAACTCCAATATAAGACATTTCTTATGACTCAGGGACGAAACTATTTACGTGTACGAAATTACTTGTTTCTAGGAATACTGGAAGTACAGTGGAATTTTGCTGTCGGGGTGTTGTGGTCGAACTAAAATTTTGAATTTCAAGAGCTTCCAAAGTAAGAAAAGGAAAGCACATTAGTGAAACTTAGTAAGCTCACTCTACAATGAAAATCTGAGATATATATTGTTATTCGGGTAGAAAGCGATTTCACGTTAGGGATAGGTAATGGGTAGATATGTGAAAATTTACGAGCTTCAGACTTTTCTTATAATATGTGGGTAACATGTTATCCGTGTACCAAATTTCAGCTTTCTACGGTTACGGGAAGTAGCTTAGAGTTTTGATGATCATCAGTCAGTCAGTTAGTGACAAAATCGCTGAAGTTTGTATCCTAATAACATCCGAATTAAGAACAGTAACGAAATAAAATTTAGCACTTTTCTTAAGATTGCTGATATCTATGCATAACAGAAATTTGAGACATGTGGCATGAATACGACCGAAGAAACTGAGGTTCAAAAATGTCCCAAATCGCTTCAGGAAAAGGGTAGGCAGTGCCGCCGCGCGATGTGGATGTTTGCGGTATATTCTCTGTGCATAAATGTGACTGTTAAGACAAGCAGAGATATTTTTTTTTTTGTAGTGACTCAAAATTTTTTTCATTTAAATTAACTTTTCAAACCAACTGTGAAGAAAGACAAGTATTTAGTTTATATCTATATTATGAGGAGGATAATGGACATAAGTAGAGCCGAAAAATGAACAACATTGCATAATTATGTAAAAAAGGATATGAGTGTTATTTAAAAACGTATTCTGTTTAGTTGAGCAACCGTGAAGTAATGAATTGCCAGGTCATTGCATTGTTGACGAACTTAGTAGCTAGTAATCGAGTTGTTGCAATGTTGATAGATATTTAACAACTTAACAGAATGTTTGTGGCCTCTTGCGATGTTCCTCTTGAATTATTTATTGGCGTAGACATTAGAGAGCCTATTAAAATATCTGTTAGTGAAATATAACCCAGTGCAGCCTATTAGAGAATTTTAATATTATCGTGCAGCAGGAGTGCTGCGTGTCCTTCATTCTACATAGCACTTCTCAGACTCATAGCCTGGGCAGAGTTGCCTTATGTTTCGAGATGTTTTCACTGGGAATCAGACAGAGATCCGCGTATCTTTATTTTAGCCTGTACAGATACAAATGAACCAACTCCTTTTTTTTTTTTAGAATAGTTTGATTCGTGAAAGAGGAAATCAGCCTTGTTTGCTAGCAACAAGTGATTATTTTCAATTAAAGACGCATTCTCAGATGCGACAACATTTTGATTCATTAGTTTTTGACACTTTTGAGTAAACTAGTAGAACGTAAATACGTATGAAATTGTATGAGTTAAATAATGTTCTAGCTTAAGTGCCTTAATGTATGGAATAACTACTGATTTTGGTGTTCTTTCTGCTTGATTTGAATTTATAAATTACCGTTAGCTTAGCAAGGAGAATCTAATAAAGATGGTATAGCCGAAGCAACAACTATATATATATATATATATATATATATATATATATATACATATATATATATATACATATATATATTTTAAAACGATCTCTAATTTTTCACCTAGCACTAAGTAGTAAAATAATTGTTAAATAGTCAAAAACATGGAATGAATTATTAATGAGAAGTATGCAAGAAATTTGTAACAAAGTAATTTTTATCAGTGACGTAAATTGTGTTCAAGACAGCGACGAATTAAGAAGATGAGAGGTGATACTAAGGTTCCGACATTTTGGTAACCCTCAATGCAAGAGAGGATGTATTTAAACATTATTATCTGCAGCTCGGATCTGCGGCATCATGAACGAGTATCAAGGATCCTCATGGGCGCTGGCAGGATTGCTTCTAGGGGGGTGCACCAGAGCTGCATTGGTGCCCTCCCCCCCATCGGCCCAAAAATTTCCGGGTTGGCCGACTTTTTTTTTTTTTTAGCTCTACTACTGCCCACACTACTCTACTACTGCGACCCGGGATGTAGAGGGTGCACCAGGGCTGTAATTGGTGCTCCCCACCCCCTATCGGCCCAAATTTCCGGGCGACCCGGGATATCAGGGGGGTGCAAGTGCACCCCCTTGCACCCCCCTCCCGGCGCCCATGAGGATCCTCTTACCCACTTTGATATTTCTACAATTTTATGATGTTTTCTTTATTCAACTATATCAAAACTGTAATGATTGCAGTGCAGAAAGGTGAAACTTATTTCTAATATTATGAAAGTATTAAATGTCAATAACGGATAACCATTATAAACCAACGTTTTTAATTCTCAGAGAATTGTTTTGCGGTAGCTATTTTGAAAACCAGTTTTCTGATTCCAGGCACTTCAAAATCCGCCACGAAGAGGGAGAGAGCTGAGTCCATTGCTAATCTGACAGGCAGCTGCGAGAGAAAAGGTTCTGGTGTCACGAGGTTCAGAAGTGGCTCTGACAGGTCAGTTTAGTGATACCAGTTTGGTGTTGGTTTACTTTCACTTTTTTGAGGTTTTGCTGCTTAACAAGGACTTGTGATATAACGATATCGTAGTATTTGCAAAGTCTTTAAGAAATTAGCCTGCTTTTTATATTTACTTTCTACCAACAACTTATCCTGTATTTAGCACAATTGATGTAGCATTGCACCAACTACAAAATTGTATTGGTTACGTTTTGCTGAAACAGTTGAGTATTCGGCCACGAAATTATATAAGTCAATGACAGTAAGGGTTTTTAAAGAAAAAATATGCGTCCTATCGAATGCGAGGCCAGATTGTTACCGTTCATTCACCACACTCGGTTTCGCCTGATACAGATTTTAGTGTGTAAATTTTGATATAGGTTGTTCATAGAGGGGAGCTTTTCTTCGAAACTGAACGTCTGGAACTCCCCCTCCCCCCAACGCTTAGATTCACTAAACATGAGGAATCTCCTCGCAGAAGGTGGAAATGGCCGGAGATTGACGCTGAAGACGCTACTTCTCCCAAAGCACCGTAGGATCAAGAAACGGAATACTAAGCTCTACCACCGTAAATCCGTTCTATACTACACATGGTAGGGAGAGGAACGTGTTAATCTTCTCTATGGTCAACGACTGTGAGACAGACACTGCTCATGAATAAATTATTCCCTACGCAAAATTGCTGGCAGTTATGTCATGTTCTTGTGAATACCTCAAAACAGTTTTACATGTGATAGAATTATACATTAATACTCAATATGCAATTTATAAAACTGCCTCAAACACAAATATCGAAGTAACACTTTAAAACAGCCTCACTTGCTTAGCAATGCCCTTATTTGGTCGAACTGAAGTGACAGTGCAGCATACATTAGCTGTCATATGTACAAATTGAGATTCGGCCAAACCGTATTGGCACGCAATTCACTTTACATCCTGCAGCAGTATCCGCTAATATCATTTCGAAACAGTTTGTAGCATTAATGTACTCTATCAGGCACTCAGAACCAGCAGACAATGTGTTTAGTGGCCTTCTGCTTATACGGCAGCCATTATCGGAACAGTCACATTCATTTATGCAGACATTTCTCTCTGATTCCTGCTTTCTCTTTACGGGAACTGGCAACGTAACGGTGCCCTTTTATCTTCTTCAATGCGCCCTTGGATAATTAGTTTGGGAGTGAAACATGTACAATACTTTTTTGATCATTTCAGTATTAACTCGATGGTCAAATACATTAAAGACAGACTGCGGTTATGGAGAGTTTATTGAAATATAGCGTCAGGACAGATTGATTTTTATTATTTTAAATAAATTATACGGTAGTGTTAGGTGATCAAAATGACCATAGCTTTGAAGCATTTGTCTTATAAGTAATTTATTTGGTTCAAATCGCATTAAAAGCTGTTGATAATTTCCTTCAATGTGACTTTTATGCAATTTTAATTCTTATTTGTAATTTTTATTAAGTTTATCAACAATATGGCATTGTCAAGAGCGCACATTTAGTGATTGTTATTATTCCATATATTTCGACTAAATGATGCAATATGATTAGCTGACGCACTTGTCACGAAATGCTAATTATTGTAATTCATATCCTTAACGACATTCTGTTTCTACAGGAAGCGTTGATTAATAATTCAAAGGAAAATTACAAAAAAAAGGTTTAAATTATTTTATAGTTGATATAACTGATAAAGGTTTTTTTTAGAACTGAAGTCCTCGTCGACGTGGAAGTCATTAGAGCCGGAAGAGGATACGCGACCAGGAATGGGAAGGAATTCGCCTGTGGTATTTTTTTTTAAGGAAACATATTGGCATTCACCCGGAGTTTTTTCGGGAAACCATGGAAAACCGAAATCAGAATGGCTGGACCGGGATTTGAACACGTTTCCTCCCTGATGCCAGGTTCCAGTGTTACCGCTTGCCCATCAAATTTGATAGTAGTAAAGTAATGCGTATATGTACCTGTGGGACATATACGCTACGCCTACATTATTTTCATTTACCCGTGACATCATAGCAAAAGTGGAATTAATCAGTTACTAACATTGTTAAAACGTTCGTCGAAAGGGCAACATTATTAGCGATTGGACTGAGCGTAATATTCCTGCTAATATAATTTGCGTACCGATTTGCTCAGCGTTTAATTTTGGTTGACGCATCGCATGGCAATAAAAATAAAAGAACCCCATCGCTACCCAATGCAGACTTTATGGTACAAGCGATATCTGGACACAGAGGAATTCAACGTTTAAACCTTACTCAGCATGCAGTTATTGAACCTGAATATTCTTTCAATTTCTTCCTGTCGTTAAGGCTTCTGCACTTTCCAGATTGCATTTGTCGTTATATTTAACTAGTCGATGAGTAATTGGATTCTTTCGCACTCTATTACTGTAATCCTCTTCTTTGCTAACCTTTGGTTAGTTCTGATCGTTCATTTTACATTCCTACGCTGTTAGACCGTCAACTCGAATCCATTTACACTATTGAGGAAAATTTCCAAGCTGATCTAGTTTGTGTGAAGGAATTCTGGACTCCTTAGCTAAATTAAGAATCGATTGTTTATACGTGAAGAGAGCAAGGATCTCCAGTGTGAGTGAGGGAAAGTGTATTTAAGATGTTTGCGATCGCTGTGAACAAATCTCATACAATCAAATTTCACAGTTAAGTATTCAACATGATTCTAGCCCTTCACTCTATTTTTTCCCGTCTTGATAGCAGGATCTCCAGGAAGATGCGTAGGAACGAGAAAATTAAAGCCGAAATCTTTATAGCCAAACTGGGAATCAAACTTTGGTCTTTCCGAAAACCAGATCCGGAAATTACTGCTCAGCTTCCACGACTGGTTCTCAACATGTCTTGGATCAAGAATCTACCTCAGGCACTTGAAGATCTACCTGAAAAACGTGAATTTCGATGCTTTTACGTTATACCTTTCGTCGGTGGCACTAAGACTTAAGCATTACACATTCTCCATATCATGGTTATCTTGTAAATAGCTTCTCATTTTGGATCGATCAGACAAAACGAAAACTGTTTTTCATTGAAGAGCATTTAAAGCCGCTGTAACGCCGTGACTCCTCTAAACATTTACTAACTATTACATTCAGAAAATAATAGCTTAGAACGATATGTCCAGTTTGCTTATATTAATTAAAATATGGTTTCGGAGTATCCATTTCAAATGATACCAATTACTCTAATGTGGATTCCTCACCTTCAAATGACTATTACATTCACGATAAATTTTTTGCATTACCAGCGACGTCATTAGGTAAATACTTTAAAATTCTAGTAACGACATCTTTAATTAGTCTGATGAAATACCACTTTCCGTCCGCGCGCAGTGCATAAGCAACCGCTGCTGTAAATAATGCATCAGGCCGATCTGCACGGTTGCCATTAACTGATAATTTATTGATTTATTCTATGGCCGAGCCACATAATCAATAATACATTACATATAATTGTATTAGTACATTAACACAAATAAAATTTTAGATTTAAAAGTCCATGTTAAAGTTATATTTAGAATTTAAAGTCGACATAGCGCAGTCAGTGTCATGCTTCATTTAAAATCTGAAAGCTGGAAGTGAGCAATCAAAGGTCACGTGACGAACAGTTTGTTCCTCCTAATCACAGTCGAACCCCCAACGTGTGAAGAGATGAAGCAGATCTGCCATGGCCAGACCTAACTCTGTTGAGAGCTGTGCGGGGATGGTCGAGTTCCTTAAGTACCTGTTGATTGTCAAAAAAGGAAGTTCCATTCTGATGGTGCCGAGGCTATCCACTCCGATCTCCACGCTTCTCTCTCAATTAACTGATAATATTCAGAAACCGTAAATTACAACCGTTGTGTTATTACTTACAGGCTGATCTATTAGGCGTTGTTCGTGTTCTGGATATGAAATTCCCGATGTTGGTTTTATGTAAACCAAATATAGAAATTATTTTTTCTCTCTTTTTTAAAAAAAAAGTATACGAGTACATGCGCAAATTCATCAAGACCGGACAAAAACTGTGGGTTTGTATATCGCCACACCAAACTTAAAAAAAATAAAAATAAGGTTCGAATTTCTAGATCACTAATTGTCTGACCCGAATTAGTCTACCTCCAATAAACAGGAAATTTTAGGGGCATTCAGAACATCACCGTCAAATTTGGCCGATTTCCCTAATACCGTTACGAGATATCTGCAAAAATCTGAACCGTTGCAAGCATAAATTTTCCTTGGGGTGAGGGATGGGGGGGAGGTAATGGGGAAGAGATGAGGTGGTTTCTTTTTAAACCGAATGAAGACAGTATTTTTCTTTTGTTTCAAAGTATGCACGTACAAAGCTTAATTGATATCGGATAAAAACTGTCTATCTGTAAAGAGAACATACAAACATATACTCACGATCCATTTTTATATATGTAATATGTATGTTAACATACGCCTAACTGACGGTTTAGTAAGGTGTATTAAAATAAAAACTATTAGATTAACGCGAGTCAATTTATTCGGTTTTCTCTTTGTCACCCGATTTCAAATTTCTGTATTTCTGCTACGTTAATGCAAGCTTGGTCTGTTTATAAAAACAGATGCCCCACAGCCCTGTGCCACCTATAACGATTTTGTCTTCGATGAGCCACGAGGCATTATTTTAAGTAATTAAACAAACAGATATGGAAATCATAAATGGGAAATTTTTGTATTGTTTTCGAGTAATTGTTTGAGAGAAAAGCTGCCAGAGATGATCAGCCTTCCAAATATGTGAACACCAAATAGAAAATAGTAAAAACTATCTAGTATGACCTTTCTTGAAACATCTGAATCTCTCACACATACTATATTTCCTCTTTTCTGTGCCTATCACGTTATTTCCTCTTAGAAGAGCAATTTCAGTTTCATTCAACCTAAAGTTTTAGTCATTTAGCCAAAACAATAATTTGAATCGGCGTTTTTTTTAAAGTGTGTGATCGACATTTTTCTCACATAATGTCTTTTACTGCGTTTTTTGTTTCTTGTGGACAGAGTTTTCAGTTTCTTTTGAAACATTTTAAGATAACATATTTCAAATGAAAATACCATATAGAGCAAAACAAAAATTTCTATTAAGGTTTCTCGAATGTTTTTTCCGAAAGCTTGCTTCTGATCACGTACGACCATTAAAAAAAAAAAAAACTGATTCAATGAGTGAAGTGATGTATACAATTTGTTTTTATATTCAATGCGTTATTTCATTGAATCTGTTTTTATTTGTAAATTTAAACGAAGTTTGTTTTACAGTATATACCGAAGAAGAATATTTGATGCAATTAAAACCCAAAAATCAGACTAGATGGGAAACAAAAATAAAATACATTTCATTTTTATTGTGGTTATTGTTTTAACAGTTAGTAAAATTTTATAAAATCTTACCAATTTATAATAACGTAAAATGGTGTTCACTTCGTCACTGTAAATTTAATAAGTTTCTTTCCTAAATCTACATAGAAATTTAAATTTACAGTATGATTTTCTTGACCTTTCGTCATAAATCACACATAAGAAGGTTAACTTTTCTAACAAATTCACTAGATGTGAGGCAGTTATTACGCAAACGCTGCGCAAGTCGAAAACCTCTTTTTCAGCTCGCTTGGACGAATAAGTCACGAGCACAAAGGAACTGGAGAAAATTCAATACTCAGCGAACACAGTTTTTAAACGTCTGAAACATACTCCCAGTTTAAAAAAAGTTAATCGTGGAACAGCATACGATAATAAGGAGCTGTATTTGTCGCAATAGTAAAATAACAAGAAGGGCACGAATACACTAACAAATGAAGTCATAGTTTGTTTGTGATTTTTTTTTTTTTTAGTTATGGCTTTACGCCTCGTCGTTGTCTAGGTCATTAGAGACGGGATGGGACTGGGGACAAGGAACGGGAAGGAACTCGTCCATGGCCTTTTGAAGGAAGCATCCCGGCATTTCCCTGGAGAGATTTGGGGAAACCATGGAAAACCCAAATCTGTATGCCCGGACGGAGATTCGAACCAGTGTCCTCCCGAATGGGAGGACAGAGCGTTAACCACTCACTCACCACGCTCGATCATAGTTTGGTATTTGACTTTGCTACCTAATCAATATTTTAAGCTGGAATGTTACTAAATACTGTAAGATTATTGTATTCATGACTGCGATTGAATATCTGGTTAGTATAGATATATTTATAGTAGAGTTTGCTACTTTCCCTCGATGTTGTAAGTTAAACCCACAGAACTGAAGAATGTACATACTTTACTACGTGGCAGTGACTGCGAAACGGTGATTGGCACTCTAACTTACTGAAGCGGTTAGGTGTAGCCACATTTGTATTTCGTACAATTTCAGCTGCAGTTGATCTCCGCATGAGGAAACTAGTTAATTTTACTTATTTCCACTCCTTAATGTGATATGGAAAAATATTCTTGGGCAATTCTACCCATAGAGACGAAATGTTCAGAGCCCAAATCGAGTAATAAGAATTATGTGTGGGGTTTGCAGTAGAGATTCATGCAAGAGCTGTTCAAGAAGTTTGGCTTTTTAACATTGGTGACTGAGAATACACATTAATATCCTTTGTAGTCACAAATTATAACCTACATAAAATAAATAATCAAATACATAACTATGGCAATAGAAGTAAAAATGATCCTCACAAGCATTACATGTCATTGGCATTTGTTCAAAAAGGGGTCGAGCGTTCAGTTATACATATCCTTAATAACCTCCCAACACATTTTAAATGTCTATCAGGTGATAAGATTAAATTCAGGAAAAAAATAAAAGAATTTTTAAGTGGCAACTCTTTCTACTCTGTCTAAGAATTTATTTCTCAAGTATCTACAAAATAATTGCGAGTTGTTTTTGTAAATGTAGTTGACGTAATTAATGTATCATGTATGTTTTGACTCTACATTTTATGGTGTATTTATCTATTTTGTTCTGCAATTGTTTATCTGTGAACTGACAACTTTCCACATCCAACAGAGCCAGTCTCTTGCATTGGAATCTATGGAAAATGATTGTACTGTATTGTATTGAAGCCACGTCTGGACGCTTACGCAGATATTGCTGCTAACACGAAACTGAATGCTTGGTAACCGCCCTTTAAAGTAACTATACTTTTAATTAGCGATTCCTATGAAGGTAATCATAAAAGAGTACCATGGTTTTTTTCCGATAATATGTATACATAGGTGAGACGCCGAATTTAGACACAAATACATAAAATCAATTCGTTTCCTTGAAAGTTGTTGTAATGATTCATTTCAGTGCGAAAATAGGGAAAAGATGACCATGAACACAAGCTGGCACTCGATTTCAGGCACAATGGTGTAGTATGATTCTCTTTTTTAGGTAAGGGTGTCAAGGATTGGGATAAGTTACCAAGAGAAATAATGAATAATTTGCCAAAAACGTTGAAAGAATTTAAAGTTAAAATTTGTAATGGGTAAATTTAGGTGGATGCAGAAAAGGGGGAAGATGGGTGTTTAGGGAAATTGCCACCGGAGCATGCGCTCCATTGCAATTTAATTTAATTTAATTTTAAAAAAATAGTCTGCAGTGTCACAATATATCTTGTAAACTATAACTGTGAATGCAAGAATCACTCAATCTTTATCTCACGTTAATTTCTAACTTCTCGTATCAACGGCAATGAAATACGATTACATATCAACGCATTGTCTGTAAGTGGCTGTTTCCGTGACATTTCTTTGTTTAAGCTTCACCCAAAAACAATCAAACTGATTTGGTTTGAAAACTTAGGGTCTAGCTTAAATACTGCGATCTGTCTTACGACTCTACATGCAATACCAGTAAACGATTAAACCTAATAGAGAGGCGCCAAAGATAACACTACGTCTAAGATACACACTTCAATATTTGGATTATCATTAATTTTGATTTCAAAACTTTGGTTATTTAGCAAAATGGAACCTGTGATGAAAATTTAAACTACCGTATTAAACACTCTTTTTTTTAATGTCTGCGAAATGTGAGGTTCAGGTATGAAACTGCGGGGAAATTCTAGATTTATTTTCATTACTTTCACAAAAAAAAGTTATATCAGCTTCTTCTGACTCAATCCTCTTCGCAAACTGCGACGTATGTTTGTAATAAGAAAATGTTACCCTGAATTTCCGTATAAGATATGCTATTAATATTCGGTTAATCTTGATGATGCTGACCATAATTTTATAAAATGTTTGCCTCTTAACTTCGTTACCTGTATTCAAGCAAATCCTATAACCTTCTTTGTATAAACATGCCCTTTCACTACTGATCATTTTCAAAAAATTATTGGACTAGTGCTGCGTATTCTATGCCACTGAACTCAAGTTTGTAATGCCAAGCTTTGGATTCGAGTTCAAAATTGGCGGAGGTGATTTTAATTAGACTCAAAAATTCTCTTTATTTTTGTCGCAATAGGCTTATGTAGGCAGACTTGTAAACAGACATCTCAGATTAGTATATCCCAAGACCAAAAAAAAAAATTATTTTCTGATGCAATGATACTTTGCTTTGCATTTTATTGTAGTGCCAATGCATGCTTACACCTGTTTAGATGCACTCTCTGACTTGATGACGTGTTATCTTTTTACAGAGTGCCTGTAGAGTGAAATCTGATTCAGGACACGAAACTACAGCAATTAATGCAGACAGCAGTAGGCCTATACGTTTTTAAGTTCATAACCTATTTTTAAATATTTATCATGATTTATACCCATAGATCCAACTTTTAATTCATTTGTTAGAAAAAAAATCTCAAGCCAGTCATATGGTCAGAGCTTTGTAAGTTATTAGTTTATCTTTCTACCACATGCAGCACCACCGTACAAAGTGTGATATTGTTAACTTCCGGCTGACCACCGTGAGCTTGTTTTAGTTTGTGATGCAGTCTGTGCATAAGAATTTAACAGTGAAAGATCTGAAAGAGTTACGTTTGAAATACGGAACACGTAATCTGCCCTAAGTAAGAGTAGATTAGCAGGTAAGAATTCATAATATTAAAGCTAATTAAGCGTTGAACAAACCGTTTAGTTGCAACCTCTTGCCAGCGATTTGTTTCTCGTTTTTAACAGCTTGAAATCATTTTAAAACTTACAAATGTCTTATTTTAAGACATGGTATTTTATTACTGATTTTAAAAAAAATAGATTGTTTTTACAGGTTATGTAGGAGAGAAGAACTCCTGAACATTAAACATTGTTTGAAATTGAGCTTCTTCTGTGTGCTAATTTCTCCAAGGCTGATTTAACGAGTATTGAGTCAACCCTAAAAATAAAATTTCGGTTCTTTCACGAAGATAATATTCGCAATTAGTTTTTTTAATTGCTTTTCATTTTATTCAGTTTTTTTAGTTTAAAAGATTGGTCCATACTGCTTGTTGCACTCAAGAGGTGGGTCGATTACGTTACGGAAAAATGATGTTGGCATGGGCGCAATCTCACAGCTTTTGCCCTGGTTACAGTCACTTCATACTCTTAACTCAAAGCATGAAAATCAAGCAACCGCTTACAAGAGCTGCCAAGCGATGAATTAAAATTCTATTCAGCAACATGACGAATACACACTCCGGTCCACTTCGAGGGCGTAGTTCTATGCCGCAGTTGTATAACCCACCGCTTTCGCCGTTCTTTATCTTTGGGAAAAACGTGATAACTGAGGCGCTTAGTTTTCGCCGAAATCGCCGAACATCCGTAGACACAACAATTAACCGCGTAATTCCGTTTTTAATAAGCCTTGTAGCGTTGATAGTACATCTTAACACAGCGGAAGCTGAGAATATCACATTTCGGCGGCCATATTGAAGTCACAAAGCTCTGTACTGACTGAGGTGAGAGTGAACATTTTCTTCTTCATAACAACAGGTTGAGTACTTCAAGTGGGCAGAAACTGCCAGCCTAATGATGAAAGGACGGTGCTAAACTAGTAAGGAGTTTCCGTCTTCCTCGTTTGAAGGTCGCCGCCGGCACGGCGGACAATGGGCTCTCCAAGGGATCTCTTTTCCTCTCTCCAGAGGCGGAAATCCCTTCGTCCCGTCTTTTGGAGGCCTGACGCTCAACTCCCTTCAAGCCTCGAGTGCAGAGCAGCCTTTCAGTCGAGGATAAGGGCTTTCAGAAAAATTTGTTACATGGCGGCCAGCCAATTATTGAGCCGTAATTAGCTAGCGTCTTACATTTGACGACAAGTATGACGCACCAATTCGAAATACTGAGATGAAACATGAATACATCACCGCTGGCGGACAGAGAATATCTTAATGTAACAACTCACGGTGAATGTGTATATCCACTTATTTTGAACGCGTAACTTTTTGGAGCAGTTATAGAACCTTAGCAATTTTTCCGAATCATGCCACGTCTTCATCCACGTCGTTTTATACACCAACCTCACGAATTGTCCTAACAACTAACTGAAGTCGTATGAACAAGAAAGCTACACATTAACGACATTTTATGTTGCTCCTGGGAGACTATTCGCTAAATATCACTATTTTTATCACTTCATATAAACAGCATCTTAAAACTTTCAAGCTCGCTAAGGCATGATATTATCGATTCAAATGACTTCTGCGTTTAAATTATAATATAACCAAAACTAACTTATTTAAAATAGAGAAAAAAATTAATCCAACATTTATACCATACTTTAGTTGCGTAAAGAACGTAACAGTTAAGTAAGTGTACTCTTTCAACAGACAAACTAATCGCTGGGGATGCTTCAGACAATGAATAAATGAACAAATGGAATCAGTTGCACTGGCAGTTATCATTAGTTTTATATTTTAATTTCTTGTAGGCAGTTGAAGAGAATGGACCAAATAATCCAATTATCTCCGGCGGTTAGTAGACAGCATAGTTCTAATAAAGCTTGAATGTAATTATCTTGATTTCATTTTTTTTAAACTCTTGTGTAAGACTATTTCTATTACAACAATTGCGTCATAACAATCCACTCCCAGAAATCTGCAGTCAATCTTATACGTCGGCGGCTGCATTTAACACTAACTTCAGGCAACTTCAGTTCCCTGAAATTAAAAAAAAAATCATCATAAAAATAAAAAGGTTTTCCATTTGATTACGGAAATAATTCTAAACAAATTTGTTCACAATATACTGAGACTTATATTTAAGACTGTCCTTTCTTTTCAACAAAGCACACCGACCGATATTTAAATTGAAATAAAATAGTCAGAAGATTCCATTGTATGATAAATGAAGAAACATCACCACATTGGAAATTTTTCTATCAGTTGTTTTCTCAACATTAACATTAAAAAAATAATCTCTGTATGTTACGTAAATGCTCCCAATAATGTTCCTCATATTAATTCCAATTCCTCTTCATGTATCTCTGAAATAATATTTAATTAATTAAATTGCAATGGAGCGCACGCTCCGGTGCAATTTCCCTACACACCCATGCTCCTCCTTTCCTGCATCCACCTACATTTGCCCTCTTTGAATTCTTTCTTCGTACAAAATGAATTTGCAATAAACTTTCACGTATACTGTAACTGGTTTTCTTCTTAAATTATTACCGGATCATAAGTTCCTTTTGTGAGAACTGTTGCTGATTGTAACTATAAACTTTCCCTAAATAATGGATGATGGCTGTTTAACCTTCTTATTATTGCTTGTATCTCTTAAATATGGTAGCAGATGAGTTTATCTCATAAACAGATACCAAATAAAGTGATTGCAACATGGTAAAAAGTGTGAACTCCATTATTGTGCCGAATAGTGGTAATGAAACAAGCTTGCAGTGTAATTAAACTCTTACTGTTCTATAATCCAATCACCAAATTTAACAGCAACACAGTCTGAAAAATAGACAACTTTATGTTCATTATTCCCTGTGATACTTTGCCTCAATTCCTTATGCTTTGATAAGCTCTTTACCTTAACATCCTGATACTACAACGAGGTATGTTTCATGATTGAAAGCAAACAATTTATCCACTGCTGCCTAAATACGCCTATCATAACTTCATTAGTTCCTGTAAGGGATCAATTTTCGAGACTCCAATAGAGCCTTCAAAGTTACTGCTGTGATGCAACATACTACAAGTCCCCAATTGTACTTCACCATCAATAGCAATTTTCTGATTCATGTTTCTGTTCCTTCAAATATACTCATCTTGTAGGAACATCGGGGAAAAGAATAGCATGGTAATTTTGTTGTTTGCTGATGACCTCCTATTACGGGAAGGAGATAAAAAAGAAATGAAGGAATAGCTGGATACCAAGGAGAGAACAGTGGTGTAATATGGTTTCGGGTATCTGTAGAAGAGTAACAACAACATGGAAAAATGACAGATTGTACTCCAGTACAACACTAGAAGAAAAACAGTAAAAGAGAGCTGAATTTATCAAATATTGAGGAACAATAATTTTAGAAAATGGAGGGAACATAATGGAAGTAAATGAGAGGATGGTTTGACAACAGGTTCTTAAAGAATGTTGGAGGACCCATACAGAGCAGGGACACATCAAAAACCCTAAAGGAATTATCTACAGTGCCAATTTTGTACTGATCTTGATGATAGGCTCAAAAACAAGGGTGATGAAAGAAAGGTACAAAAATGTAGCACAATCAGCTGAAATAAAATTTTCAAGGATATCAGTCACAAGAATAGTCATTGAGAAATGAGGGGTTGGTAAATGAGAAATTACCACATCATACGATGGAAAGTCATGGATACAATGGTTTTGTACATGGGAAGAAAATTGCAGATGAAAGTTAAATGTTAGACATGAACTTGAAACAGCTCCGTAAGTACATCAAGAAACACAACTTGAAATGATTAACATTGTTATTATTATTAATTTTTAATTGTGATGGAGCTAAACACTCCGGCGGCAATTCCCCCAGTCATCCATTTACTCCTTTTTTATATACATATTTTTTAAAATTTTCTTTTATAATTGGAATGTTAAATTCCTCTCCCATTTACTCTAATGATTCATAAATTTTAATTCTAAATTCCTTAAGCGGTTTTGGGAAATTATTCATAACTGCATTTGGTAATTTTTTCCAATCCCTGACACCCTACCCAACAAAACAAAATTTTCCCACTCCCTTGAGCATGAAATCGAGCGCAAGCTTGTGGGCATGGTAGCCTTTCCCCCTCCATGCAATAGTTGCAGAAGATTGCCCAACTTTTCACACTCATCCTTGACTACAAAACTAATGTCGCTTTCTTTAGCGCTAATAAACAAAGTAAAATTTTTGTATGCCAGTATCACCCAATCAGTCTTGCTTTTTTCACCTGCTCCACGCAAATATATTTCTCTGGTTTAAACTAGACAAATTTAACACTGAAATAGTTTGGCTGAATCTTCTCTATATAATTCTGAAGTTTGATGGCCCTATGCAACACATTAAATAGTCGCCCTATTTTCAAGGGGGGGGGGGGGGAGGGGAGAAACACCTAAGACAATCACTGGGTATCCAGACAAATGTATTGGGCCGTTACTAACTTTTCTGTAAGACTTACGACACCGAATAAAATATCAGCCAGCATTCACTTACTCCTCATCAAACGTGGAACCGATTTCAGTTAGCAAGCACTCCAGTAAAGACTTATTTCGCAACTCCTGTGCTCCTGTGAACGGAACATACACGCCCTGTCACGCTCCGCGGTTAAAAAGGCGTCTTTCTGCCTGTTCACTCATACTTATAGACTATCACAACTTTCTGGGTATGATACAATTCAACGGGCGTCGCTACAGAATGCGGTTATTCTACTATGTTTCGATTATGTAACGTTTTGGCCTCGCGATACACGTAAATATTATGCCACAATAAAAAACCAGAAATAGCCCAGAAACCTTCAATTAAAGTTCTAAATAAGCTCCCGTGACATTACACACTGACAACGATATGATGGATTTTTGTAAAACATACGAGGTTTTAAAAACCTCTTAATCTCAATCGTGAAAGTTAGTTATTTTCAATTAGTTCAAAGTGTTTATGCAATTATCTTTCACGAGGCCCCTCTTCCACTAAGTTCTCAGAGTTCCACTGCAGTAAGTAACGTAATTTACATGTTTCCCACATATAACACTAAATGTTAGTAATCCCCATCTATAAAGAACCATAGTTTAAGGTATATAAGATGCATGAAGCGAACTGTATAACTCTTTTTCCTGTACTGCAATTAAAATTATTCTAACGGTAAAAAAGTTCAACATGTCATTAAGAATATATTAATTTTAATTCATCGACAATCTGTGATAAAAAATTTATATCCGTTTTAAATATAAATATAAATAAATATAAAAATAGGATCGGATGCAATAGGAGAATTAAGGAAGTTCTGTTACTTAGGAAGCAAAATTACAACCGATGGCCGAAGCAGGAATAATGTTAAAAGCAGAATAGCACTAGCAAAAAGAGCCTTCATGAAAAAGAGAAATCTTTTAGTTTCAAATATTGATCTAGGAATTAAAAAGAATTTTTTTAAAAAAAACTCTATGTGTGGAGCACAGCTCTTTACGGTAGCGATAAATTGAATTTAGGAATACCGGAAAGAAAGAAAATTGAAACATTTGAAATGTGGTGCTACAGGAGAATGCTGAAAATTAGGTGGACAGACAAAGTAAGAAATGAGAGAGTTTTGGAAATAATGGGTGAGAAAAGAAGTTTGTGGAAGAAGCTTACAGAAAGAAGAGACAGGCTGGTAGGTCATATTTTGAGACATGCTGGATTGGTTAATTTGTTAGTGGAGGGAACAGACGAAGGTAAGGACTGTAGAGGAAGACGGAGATTAGAATATATGAAGCAGATAATTGAGGACGTGGGTTGTAAGGGGTATGTGGAAATGAAGAGGTTGGCACAGAATAGGAGAGGATGGAGGATTGCATCAAACCAGTCAAAAGACTGACGACAGCAAAAAAAAAAAAAAAAAAAAAAAAAAAAAAAAAAAAAAAAAAAAAAAAAAAAAAAAAAAAAAAAAAACGTTTTCACGATTAATTTTTTTGCTTGGACATTTATTGCCTACAAATAACAATTTACATTTCACTAAATAATCTAATCACCTCCAAATGTAGTTGACAGTGATAATAAACACTGTAGCTTTCTTTTTTCTTTCTTTCTTTTTTTTGTGCAGTGCTATGTAACGAAACCCAGAATACTTTCGTAACTTCGTACCAATATATTTTCAGCAGAGTGAGACCGTAATCTGCACTCTACAATATAATATTTTGCCAAAAAACTTTCCTCACGAGCCATTTAGTGTTTCGGGAAAAGAAAAAGCGAATAACATTGCGTTGAATCATCCCCTACCATTACTTGCGAGGACAAAACTACCAATAAATTCGAATCGAGTGATCCGTACGCTGCAAGATCCTAGTGTATTTGCCGTGTTTATGTTTGGAATAGGGCATGTGCAGCAGATTAAATTCAATCGGCAATGTTTGGGTACTGCCGACAAAAATTAACTGAAAACTACGAAACTATAAATATCATACGCGTAACACGTCATACCTATTTACAGCTATAGATATCAAAAAATGATAATAATTCCGTGTGGTCGTAACGACCTGATGATAGGGTTTCTATTGACTGCGCATTCCGCCCCTGTCGTTGCCACCTTAACCTAACTCAGTAACGCAACCAGGCACAGGGGATCTAAAGATTAACTTGGAATCAGAACCACAGAAACGTTCTGGTGTGCTTCACATTATCCAGCATGCTGTGCCAGAGGTGAAGGTCGGGCAGGGATTCTAAACTGGGACCTTTCGTTCCCCAGTCAGACACAGTAACCACTGGGCCACCAGAACGCTACAGATATACTGTTAACATTACCACGTCTGTAATGCGAACCCATAACATTTTACCCATTCAAAAATCGTCCAACGCACCGAAAAAAGTTTCCACTTCAACAACTAAATATCTAACTTAGTCCACAATCCGAAGGTTCATCGGATTTTCTCGAAGAAGATTTCCTAAGCTATTGTGTCAGAGACAGGAAGACCAATTAATTTCCTCAGGGAACTTCAGTTTAACTTGGATTCAGAAGCATGGAATGTCTCGGCGTAGCTCATATAGTCAAATACAGCTGTCGCACATCTCGCATTGGGTATTACTGTAGGCCTACTTCGACGCAGTATTGCCTGTCTGACAGCCTCGACGCAGATTTCGCTGGTTTCGGTGATTAAATAGATGTGGTAGGTCGCTGCGTTGTCCATGGTGGGAGGTAATCCCGGAAATTACATATTTACTGCACACTCTTGTCACTGTGGATCGAGAAATGTTTAATTTACAGTAAAAAAAAAAATGGAAATGGTATTTCCCTCACCTCTAGCGTCAACTACCAAACCCCGCCACCGAGCGTGGTGGGTGAACGGTTAACGTTCTGGCCTCGCATTCGGGAGGACGCGGGTTCGAATCCCCGTCTGGGCATCCAAATTCGGGTTTTCCATGGTTTCCCCAAATTATTCCAGGCCGAATTCATCTAGTTCCTTGTCCCCAGTCCCATCCCGCCTCTAATGACCTTAGCCGTCGACGAGGCGTAAAGCAATAAGTAAAAAAATAAATTAAAAAAAATTAGCCTTCCACATAAAGCACGAGAGTACAAATAAAAATCCTGACACTTCACGGCATATTTATGCGTTTCTTCCATGGTTTTATTACCCTCTGGATATTTCCATCTTTCTACACCATGACTTTTGGTACTTCAGTGTCTTACTTTCCTCGAAGTATACGAGATAGAATATTTCAAAGTCCAGGATTAAATGTCTGAGGTATTTGTAGCATGTCACCCTTCAATAACCACCTACGAACGATTCCATAATCAGCGCTGACCCTCCCTTAGGAGGCATCTATCAATTATGTGAACTCAAGTAGGAGGGAGGGAGTCCGACGAAATCTCACCCAAGGAGGGGAGGGGGGAGGGGTTCCACGGAAATCTCACTTCAACTCTTTATTTCAGATTGCCACCCTTCAAACAACACTAGAGCTAAAAGGATCTCCAATATCACGAGGTCATCTCATGTTAGGGGGAAGGGGGGTGGTGCCATCAAATCTCACCACTCACCACAGAGGGAGGTGGGGGGGGTTCCATATTTACGCAAACAAACTCACGTAATTAATGGACGCCCCCAACTGCGACGTAACTCTAGAAGTATTCGCTTACTGCTAATGTTCAAATACATTATTTTAATTTTATTGCAATATTATATTTTATTAGTAATATCATTTAATTTAACTGCGTTGGAGCACACAAACCCCTTTGGTGATCTCGCTACAGCCTCACTTTCTTATTTTACCAACTTTTATGTTATATTCTTTCATTGTTTCAGGTAGTGTTTTAAGCATTTTCCGCGGCAGTTTATTGCATTAAAGACCCTCTTATCTACAAAGGAAAATATTCCAAGCACCTTGAATCAAGTGCTAATTTTGGGTCGAGGTCGTGACTGCCCTTCTACATACTAACTCTAATTCTTGGTTCACTAGGGCTAATCGCCTGTACATGCCTTATACATATACAAGACTCTGTTCACTCGTTTCTTGTGTTCCAATGATTTCCCTCCCTCCCCAAATGCTGTATCTTATCAGTTGATGATTGTGTTCTTAGGTAATTTCCACACATAAACCTACTGTCATCCATTGCATCCTCTCCAGATTTTGTATTTAATGCCCATAATGTGGGTCTCAAGCAATGGTCTGATCAAGGTATTGTATTCCATTTTTTAATTTTTAACTCTATCGCTGCTGTCTGCCCACTGTTTGCTCGCAAATGGAGTTTATTATCAAAAGATACAGCTTAAGAGATACACTTTTTGTCTTCAGCAAACACTCCTCCACTACCTCATAATCATACAAAACCATTATTTTTTATCTGTATGCCTTAAAAGCTGATTCTCTACTGCATTTATCTTTATCTGACCTATCCAGCTAAATATCCTGGCCAAATCCTCCTGTAAATATTCACAATCATATCCAATTTTAATCTCCTTATTACATAAAAATTTTTCATCTGCAAACAACGTAACACAATCTTTCATTTAAAATAATGAGCAGCAATCGTCTCAACATGCTAACCTGTAGCATACATTTTTTGATACTGCATTTTCTACTGCAACTTTTTTCTACCCTTTCAAAATTCAATTTTTCATTCGCCTCAGTAGTTTTTACCTTATTTACCTCCATTTTATGGTTCACTTGTGCCATAAAATAGTTTCTATGCTTCACCATATCACAAATTTTGTTTGAATAGGAATACTCTCAGTGTTGTCATTCGGACTAGAAATCAGATTTTTATTGATTTGGTTGTAACTTGCAATGTTGTTTATTCAATCAAACGAAGATTTACCCGTGATTTTTTGTGTCCATGCTAAAATCGAATATAAATGGTGTTGAGCTGTTCATATAAAGATACACTTACTGCGTTACTAATGTTGAGAAGTCGACTTCCTTTTGAAACGCCGAGAGATGGTTTGTGAAGTTACTTAATTTTCAATGCTAAGACCTTCGTCTCACTCTACATACAGCTGATCCCAACCCGCACAGTTCACAGACGTAATCTGCAGCCCTGGGTGGCAACTCCGTGTTCTCTTTGTCCTGAATCCTAGTTTGATAAGCCGGGGATGACAGCGCATGAATAAAGCACAGAACAAGGCGCCCAACATTTGCATATCCCGCTAATAGCGAACCAGCTTCGTATGGAAAGTGTAACCACGAGCATAAGGATTGTAATGTAACCAGTTCATCTGCAGAGCATAACTAATGTTGAATTTTTTCAGTTTACACTAATGCTCATCCTTGCAATCAATACTTTTCTAGTTAATTACATACTGTACTTTACTCATTTAAATTGGAATTCACAAGTTAAAAATCCCCTTTCTATTTGGCTGGTTTGCTTAATTACAGATTCGTTCATGCTGTAACTCACTTTCTTCATCATATGATGATTTTTTTTATATTTATCGATTTTCCCCAACGTTTTAACTTCCCAGAATTTGGAACGGTATTTTTCATCTTCTTCGTCATCCTTTCACCTTTCTTCTAATTCTTCATTAAACAAACATTCCCTGGTTATACGTTATGCTTTATTTCTTATGTTATACTTTATCTTATATATTTTGAATGTTATTGTCTTCCTCTCACCTACTCTTCTCATTAGCTTCTCATTCTGTAATTGTAGTACATTTCAGTACATCTATTATCTTCCAAATCCTCATGAGCACTGATTCTATGCTTCGTTATCCAAATTAAATTCATAAGCATATGAGTCCTAATATTTCTTCTTTAAAGCAACGTTTCCTTCAAATATCTGTTATTTACTAATATTGTTGAAGTGGGAAAGCTGATGTATGTTTATCAATTTAGTGTTAAAACTAAGTCTATGACAACTATTTGTCAGGAAGATTGCGAAAATCATCTGAAAAATCACTCGATACATACTGCCTAGTACTATAAGAAGTTTACATGGTCATTAGCCGATTACAAAGTCTTATTTACAATCACGAAATGTTTACGCTCAAAGAAGTATCAAATGAAATAATACGTGGAGAAATAGAAGAGATAGGGAAAAGTTAAAGGAAAATCTTGACAAAAATTTGGGGACCTCTAAAAATGGTGAGTTTAGACACCGGAGGAATAAAGATCTATACAAAGAAAAAGAAATCGAAAGGATGTCACACACGATCAGAAAGAGGAGAATCAGTTTTTTTGGTCTCATAATAAGAATGGATAACAACAGACTTACAAAAAGAATTTTCAACCATGTTTACAAGAGTAAGAGGGACAACCAGTGGATCCAAGGAGTAAAGAAAGGTATGATTGCGATCGGAATAACAGAAGATTTAATACAAGATAGAGAAAATTTCAGGAGATTAATCGAAAATTTCCAGGGTTTCCAGGAGAAGCAGAAGAGGAAATGTAATAACATATGGACAGAGGAAAGGAGGAAACCCAAAGTGAAAGGATGAAGAACTATTGGGAGACAAGAAAAGAAGCATCGAAATGAATGCACAGGATTACTTTTCGTGGTCCTTACATGGCCCATATCGAAGAGAAGAAGAAGAAATAATCCATGTTCTATTAAAGATTACTATTTAAAGTTTTCTGACCATTAGTTGTCATCTGTCTCAATTGCAGTTAGTTGAAATATCTTTATTGAATTTACCACGTCTCTACAATACATGCAAATCGTTCAACTCAAGTGTGATTTAACGTATGATTCATATTATGGAACTATAATTTCATGGAGATATTGAACTGTAATTGTGAAAATGTAATAAAATGTCTGCCGTTTCGAAGGAGGAGACGATGTGTTGTAGACGAGCAGTTGTTACGACCTCAGACACTGCACACTGTACCGCTCCAGACGAAACGAGTGGCCACGTCGAAGGGAGGGGCGCAGAAAAAACTACCCTCCATTAGCGGAGGCGGACTCTCAGAGGAGAGAAAAAGCCTATTGCTGCCCTAAAGCTCCACAGCGCCAGAACTGCGAGAGCTGTATGTCCCGCTTGTGCTTCAGGGCTCTTTGGCGGCGGGGAGTAGGCCTTATCATAGCAATGAACTCGGAGAAACGGCAAAGAAATGCAACAGCTCATCAAGTTCAACCAACACAAACGAAGTATATACTTTTTTTAGTAACGGGTATAAGATCGAGACGGTTTTAGACGTAAGCTTACAAGAGTGGGAAAAACGTGTACTGACGAATGGCCACTGGTGATGGTGGAGTAAATTGCAATATAATCCATGATTATCCCCAATTGAATGTTTACAATGCAGTCGATACTTGGTTTATTTGTGTATTTTTCTTAGCACTCTTGGTTGTTTTTGTTTCAATTCGTAAAGTAGTGAACTGATATAATACTAGCCTAAATTGAGGTTTGACACATTCTCGGTACTTATGTCATAGGAATGTGGATCGCTAAGACTGCGGATCCCTTTTTTTTTCACTGAACCATAATTGATGAATCTTTTTTTGCGTATTATAATAACAAAAATTAGTGTACTTTGTAGTTTCAATATTTTCATATTTGACGTTAAAAGAAAGAATAAATTAAGAACGAAAATAATTATCATTAGTATTATAAAACATTTATTGTACCAGACAATACAATGTAACCGTTTAGTGTGAAGAATGAAATTTTTCACATATTTGCTTTTAATAGCATTAGAATTAGGCTTGTTGTCTGACAATTGAATGTGAAGATCTCGAGATGCTTCCAGTCTGTTTCTGTACCTGTTTTTGGTGTAATCTTAAGCTGAAAAACCAGTCACGTATCGGTAAGTTACCACAAACGAAAGATAGCCTTGTAACTCTTTTCAACATTTTATTTATTTCTCGGACGGAACACGGGACCCCTGTGACCCTTCCATGGACCCCAGGGTTCCGCGGACCACCTTTTAGGAACCGCTGCTCTAAGATACTTTGAGAAAATAGTTCTGGTGCCTAGAATATTTATTTAAATCCTTCCATTGGAGGTACTCAAACGCAATCCCCACTAAAATCAAATAGTAGCCTATTTTCTGTATATTGAGGTTTAGTACTATTTCCCATATGTTTACTTGGACGACAGTAGTATTTCAACACCACCATTAACCAATTCAATCTAGAAGTGATGAGACATGTTAGAGTACCGAGTCCGGGTAGAACATCAACAGTCTTCTCCATGTAGAACAGTCCTCGGACGATTCTCTGCCAATTAAGTCCAGCGATCCTGCGTACCTCTTAATGTTACCTTAATATCATTTTGCGTAATTGTCTTATTCTTATAAACTCGTGATAAAGGCTTTCAGCCGTGACGCATACAATCACCACATACAGAAGTGATGGTGGTATACGTCACTACAAAGTGATATTAATTTAATATTGCGAGATACGCAGGATCATTGTAACTGATTTTTTTTTGTTTTAAAAAAAAAAAAAAAAGGTGATCTCCAATTGCTCAAGTGCAGCTGTTGCGAATATAATCCCCGCTAATACCCATGGTTCATATATTCAGAGAACGTGCCCATCCTTTCAGCATAGACAAAAATGGATAACTTAATTTCCTGGTAATTCTTGCAATAAATTTTAAAAGAAATAATTAGAAATAACTGGATGAATTTTTGCTTTTGATCTCTCAGTCCCTTTATTTTTCATTATAAATAATAATAAAAAATTAATAATTCTCCTGCATGACATAAATTTTGTTGATTAAACAGGAAATAACTCTAGACGTCATCCATCCACATTTCGGTATTAACTATATTGTTCCTCAGCATCATGTTCTATAAGTCTTCTGATAAGAGAATATTTTTAACACACGAAAACAGCGTGAACCTTAACTGTTTAAATCAGTATTGGAAATTATTACACATCGAATAATAATAATGAAAACGAAACACTTCTGGCTTTAAGCAGGAAACCATTAACATTCCTAAAACCTAAATTCCTACCTAGAGCCATCTGATTACTTTGTTCACTTTGTTTACTTACTTGGTTCGCAAAAAACCCGTAACACGCTTGTAATAAGGAAAACACGCTCTCTGAATCTGTAAATCTGGACACGGAGAAAAATTAAGCATTAATTAATTAAACAGCACCTGATGTTCCAGCAAAATATTACAGTGGCTAATTAAATCTAGTGCCTTTGCAATAATGGAATATCTCTGGCGTATATCTGGAGGATGCGAATAATAATTACAAAGAACATTTAGCGTCATGTGAAATTGAGCGCAATGCAATAAAGATAAAAACTGAACAAATACAGTGTTATGACATAATCCGAAAAGGAATTATTCTTCAGGACGAAGTATATTCTCACGTCACATACAGAACGCTCTTGGGTAAGAAACGTGTACGTGCAGAGTTATATATTGAGAATAATTCACCAGCAGGTTTAACACACGTCTGCCGACAATGTGTGTTACGCAGGAGGTGAAAGAGAGCTGCGGTGTGTTAGTCGTTCCAGTGTTTCATATGATTAATTTTATCTCACCTGTCAATTTTCGTCTTTAGAATACAGCTTTAAAGGTACACTTACCTTGCAATAACGTTGCATCACAAATAGATGTTAACAAATATTGACATTCTATGTTTGTTTGACTGTGTGTTTCAATGCATTATGTTGAATAATTGCCATGATGATTCAGCGCAAGCCGCCGAAAACCTATTGTAGATTAACTACTGAAGATATCTGGAAGATAATAGGAGACTTCGGGCAAACATCGTTGCAATTAACCAACGTAACGACAATCAACAACAGAAAAAAAGGTTGAATGCATCTACAGCTAAGAAAACCATGAGAAAATATTAATATTGCATATAGTACAAAAAAAAGTATCAACAGGTGACCTTTTTTTTGCATCTGACTTCACGACTCGTCGACGTGATTAAGGGTAAGAAAGAACTAGGGACAAGTAATGGGAAGGAATTCGACCACGGCCTTTTGAAGGACATTTGCCTGGAGTGACTTTGATAAACCATGGAATACCCGAATCTGGATGGCCGTTCGAGGATTCGAAACTGAGTCCTCCTGAATGTGAGCCAGAGCTTTACCACTCAACACCCCGTTCAGTTTTTAGATTAAGACTAATCGATTTCGGGATCGATAGTGACGGGGGAGGATTGGGTGCAGCGGTAACCCTCTAGGCTCACATTCGGGAGGGCGTATTTTCGAATTCCCGTCCGGCCAACCATATTTCAGTTTTCCATGGTTTCCTGAAATCACTATAGTCGAATGTCGGGATGGTTCATCCAAAAAAGATCATGGCCGAAACCCCCCCGTTCCTTGCGCTCACTCGGTTCTAATGATCTCAATATCGAAGAGGCATAAAGCCATTAGAGAGAGAAAAAGAATTGGAAGCAATGAATGGGAAGGATTTTGCTCAAAGCTATATGACTAAAACACCGCGACATTCGCCTGGAGTGATTTTGAGCAGTGATGTAAAACATAAATATGGATTTGCGGACCGAGGATCGTACCCTCATCCTCCCTGTGCCAGCTTCAAAAGTTAGCGCTCATCCACCATGCTCGTTAATAACAGGTGAGAAAAATTAAAAATTAGTACGCGTCAGTGTTGAAGTACCGTTGTGTCCATAATATCTGCATCGTATACAACTCGCCGCTAAAATATTCTAAATTTGCATATTTCGTGAAATTATATAGCTAACACTACAACTTAGAAGCCCATCAGTTCATCTTCGAAAGCGTGAGGGAGAAGAATTTTCTTAGAGTATTCATTTGATTTGACTATTCCTCCAAACAAGAGTCCCTACCTGCACCTCGAGGTTTTGGCTTAGAGTCACAGAGCATCTGATATACAGTAATGTGACAGTTGTAACCATTTCTAATAAATGAGATAATCATTTATTGGAGTAGATAATGATTGTTTAACCAATAACTGAAATTATACTTTGTAAATGCAGTAAAATGGTTTTTAGTTGTGTAGGAGTGTTTTTAGTAATTTTTATTTGCTGTTATTATCGAATATTCAGTTCACAATGTGGGTATACCTGTGGCGATTTCAATATTTTGTCAAATATCAGTAATTACAAATTGTTTATAACGTTTCGAGTATATTCAAACCGCTTAAATTGTTTGCAGTAACCTTTAAAATTAGTGTAATTTAATTTTGAGTGGAATTAAAAAATAAGTAAGTTATTTAATATTAACTAGCTGCGCCAGCCTTGTGGAATAGGTGGCGGCTTCTTTGAAGAGATCGAGCAGGTTCGCGGTACGTAATTGCAGGACCGCTCTGGGAACCATTAGCAGAGTTTCTAGACACACTGTTTCGAAGGAAGTTGCAGTGTTCTAAGTTAGCGAAAAGTCTTTTTGTTGCCTGGATAATTTTGAAAGAAGTTTGATGCATCATTTATAATGTCGTAATCATTTTCGTCGTTTATGACAATATCCCATTCGTAGAAATTTTAAATAATCAAGTATCTTAAAATAAGAATAATCCGCTTTTCAACCGAAATACTTGCATCTTGTGAAAACGTCTTTACTTATAGTGGAAAGCGTGGTAGCTAGTTACGTTGTTACTGTACTAACCAATCAATATCATCGGTTCAGGACTGGTCTAAATCCCTCGGAGCTAATGCTTTCTTCATAGACTGCGTATCACTTGAGTGAAATGTTAAGCAACGCCACATTTATTTGCCCTAGATTTATCTTTGCTGAAGCGGACTGGGTGACACTGATAATGTATAATTTACATATTCAGAGATTGTGTATTTGCCGACAGCTTCACCCGCGTGGGCCTAGACGCATGGACGAATGTTTTAGCTTTTCGAGTGACAATATTAGCATAGGCTGTAATTATGTTTAAATGCAGCCTGGACCAGAACTATTTGTGAAAAATCCGCTAAAGTCTCACATTTTGCAGACAGAAAGAAAAATACAATAGTTTTGTGAAGTGGTGCCCATCATCTATCAGCAAATTTTTATCTATCGTTTTTAGTGTTGTACTCTACGTCAAATGTGTAGTTTTGAAACGAAACTTTTCTACGATCACAGCCGGACGATGATGTTTTGTCTCTGAACTGCTATCAGAATTTGAAAATATAACAATTTTCTAATACATAATACAATAAATAAAACGTCAACAAAACTATTTACAGAATCTAAGGAGCAGAAATCCATTGTCATGAAAAAAAATGTAATTTACTATGTTGAAATGACTTTGTTATGCCAAAAATAACGAATAGTAGAATTAAAAAAAAAACTTGTATTACATTTTTAAGAATGTTTAGGCTTATGTGAGTGTTAACCATTGGATTTTATTAATTTTTTTGCGTATCCTGTGAGGTTTAGAGCAGATTATCATTTTTTGCTGCCTTTTACCGCAAAGTTTAAGCTCAATCACAAATTTTTAAACTGTGGAAACTCCATCAAAATTTGTTTGGTAGTTTTTTCGTGATGCCATTACATAGAAGTCTCCAAGAAACTGTCAGTTACAGTTTTATGTAGAGAAGATTGGAACCCTCCAAACCTAAACATGTGTAGGTACTGAAAGCTCTTGAGCCTCTCACCTCTGAGACGGTGTCACCGAGCTTGGTGAGTAAGCGGTAAGGATTTGGCCTCGCATTTGGAGGGGGAGGAGGGGAGACGGGGATTCGAATCCCGGTCCGGCGATTTGGGTTTTCAATGGTTTCACCAAATCACTCCTGGCGAATGCCGGGATAGTTCCTTCAAAACGCCATGGCTGAAATTCTTCCCGTTTCTTGTTCCCAGTCTTTTGCTGCCTTTAATGATCTCGACGTCGACGAGGCGTAAATTCATAAGAAAAAAAGAGAGAGATAGAGACAATATTACAGAATAATATCTTCACGTGTTGAAACGATGGTAGATACAGATTATTATCAAATAATTTTTTTCATTAAGGGAAAATTACTTTGGCTTTTGGTTTACACATACATTTTCTCCCCTGTTGGATATCTACGAATAAAAACGGGTTTCTATATTAACTCCGTGTTCTGGAACATTATTGTTTTCATACTGGGTTATTATTTTTCGAGTTGGATCTGATGGATAGTCGTGACAGTTGCCACTGTGAAGCTGTGAGAAGAACATAGCTCATTACGTAATCACTGAGTCTAGACTAATTCACGAACTTAAAAAACCCTCTAGTTTGTGTTCTGCTGATGTGAATTTAGCCCGTGGAGTTGGTCTCTATCGCTACACCAAAGAGGGACCTCCGCAGATGAAAGGAGACAATTAAGCTAATGCGCGGTTCGAAATGGCTGACGTTAATAACCCAAGAGCTTTCAGCAACGCTAGACCTCGTTTCCCTCACTGTATAGGTCATCAAGTTCTTTCACAACCACGTTCGCGTTCCGTACAGTACAGTCTTTGGTAATGAAATAATAACAAAGTAACACAACACGTGTTGAAAGCGTATTTCGTTACAAATTAGTAAAATGCCAACAGAGTTACATACCTTTTATTTTTACAGACGTTAGTCACATTATTGTCACTATTTTAGAGATGTGAATAGATACCCGCCAGTGTGGCTCAGTGGATCATGGAATGGGCACGAGCCCAACCACCTGCGTACGGGCCGTCTGACTGCGATAATCAGGCTTTTCCCATAATAATCTAGGCGAATGCTAGGACTGTTCCCATCTCCGCCTCATAAGCAATACATTTACAAACACACAGAACATAGTTACACGTTAAACAGACAGATGGCAACACTTCACTTTCCCCATTAGTACTAGTACCACCTGGCAGAATGGTGTCAACGAGGGCATATGGCTGTAAAATCAAGTTCCAAATTGGACCATTGCAATGATAGTAAAACTCACCACTAATGTTGGGAAAAAGTGACGAAGAAGAAGAACAGATATGAATAGATCTAGACTTACAACAGCCGTTATAAAAGCGCCAAAACTGTTCCTTCTGTATGGGATTTTTTAATTTTTTATTATTAGTGTAATTATTTTAATTACAGGGGTCACTGAGATCTGGGTGGGGACATTTAATGATAAGCTTGTAAAGCAACTGCGTGGACAGACTAGAAAGTGTAATAGACTGACTTCATGGGACGTGGTAAAGAGTAAATTTACACCAGAATTTTTGCATAACAAAATAGATTTAATCACGAAATGATGCACTGCCACAGAGTAATATGTACAGTAATTATAACAACTGCATTGCTTCAAGATGCTGGCAATTATTTTCTTGACACGTTTGAAAGAAATTCTTCTATGAAGTTGAAACACTTTTCAATTAAAAGTTGTTTTAATTTTCTTACAGAATCAACTGAAATCGACTGAAATTTAAGATCCGTGGGAACATGTTGAAAATATTTATCCCTGACTATATTATTCCTCTTTGAACAATTTACATTTACTTTTATTTCTAGTGCAATAATTATGTTCTAGATGATCCTTGAGAAAATTTCGCGAATATACGAGTAGTAATATTGCGGTTTGTAATAGCATGAAAGAAGAACCGCCTCATTTGTTTCAATTGCTTATTTGTTTAGTGCAACAACAAAAAGCGACGCCAGTGAAGCAGTTTCTCTGTGACATGTGGTACTGCTATCTAGCGGATAGGCTGTGGAGTCTCATACCCGCGACATTCACAGTTATTACTTTTGCCCTTTAAGGGTCGAATTCCGAAAAATTTTGTTTTTAAGAAATGATCTAACCAAAGTAGAGGCCTTAATTTTTAATATAGTAGCTCGTTTATCTATATCGATAAGATATCAAAGAAGATAAATGGCTGATTATAAAAAAATACATTATGGAAATAATGATAATGATGTTATTTGATCAAAGAGGAGACCTTAATCTCTAAAAAAAAAAAAAAAAAAACACTTCATTTCTCAATTTCGGTTAGATATCAAGGGAGATAAAAACCTCATGCCAAAAAATACGTTGTAGAATCAATTATAATTTTGCCCTTTAAGGGTAGAAAATTCCATTCTTCAAATATGATGTGACCACGGCGGAGATTTTATTCTTTAAAATGATACATCATCTATCTATATTGGTGCGATATCAAGGGAGATAAATGGCTCATGACACAAAAAAAAGCGTTGTAGATAGTGACATTTTCCCCCTCTAAGGGTGAATTTCAAAAAAATCCTTTCTTAAAATATGATTTGACCAAGGTGGAGACCTTAATCTACAAAATAATACCTCATTTCTCGATTTCGGTTAGATATCAAAGGACATAAATAGTACCTGACAGAAAAATACGTTACGGAAATAATGATAAATTTGCGCTCTAAGTGTCAAATTCCGTAAAATTACTTCCCTAAAATATAATGTAACCATGGTGGAGACCTTCCTCTTTAAAATTATACCTCATTTTCCTATATCGGTTAGATATCAAAGGAGGCAAATAGTTCCTGACACAAAAATGCGTCGTAGAAATATTGATACTATTGCCCTTTAAGGGTCGAATTCCGAAAAATTCCTTTCTTAATATATGATGTCACTAAAGCGGAGATCTTAATCTTAAAAGTGATATTTCATTTATCGATTTAGGTTAGGAATGCAGGGAGATAAATGGTTCGTGGTAAAAATAAAAAAATAGCATGTTAGACATATTGACATTTTTTCTCTTTAAGAGTTGAATTCCGAAAAAATCCTTTCTAAAAATATGATCTGATCAAAGGGGAGACTAAGCTTTAAAATGATACCTCGTTTATACATTTCGGTTAGTTATCAAGGAAGATAACGGCTTGTGACAAAAAAAAACTTATAGAAATAATATATATGAGTTTACTAATTATTTTGTACAAAGGACATTCATGTGTACATTTACTCAGCCAGCAAATTTTTAAGTTCATATATTCTTTAATGGCTCTCCGAAGAAAGTTCTACGATTAAACTCCACAGATAATTTTTATTACTAGTTTCTGAGCAACAATACTCTCATGTTTATCCAGTCTGGCCAACTTAGACTTACACCTGTTTCCAAATCTTGAAACTTGACTATCTGGCATCGGTTTAATATTGAATTTGAAACTGAAAATGCTGGTCACTCTTCTGTCGTCACAGAGAATCCGAAGAAAATACTGATTTGCTTAGCAGCTGCAGCTGATAGAAGACGGAGATGTTTTTGTCTCCAACGAGCTATGCGACATGTATTAACCGAAGCAGAAAATCAATTAAACTTTCGGTAAATATTTACAACCAGTGTAAGCCTCTGACATTTTTTTGGGTATCATCATAGGTCTAGATTAATTCCAATTTTTAGGGTCAATGATTATGACAGATTAACCTGATCTGAGCAGATACGAACTTGACCTGTGTTTCACACGTGGGGTGAATAAAATCTCTTGAGCTTGAAAAACTCAGAAGTATGAATAAACGTACGTGTTAAACACGGACAAGGACTATCGCGCTATCATATAATTGTTTCAAAGGTCGTAGACTCAAACTTGCTGAAATACAAACTCGACTTGTATTTAACCCTTAAAGTTCACTATGCAAAATTTGAAGAATTCCTGTTTGCTTCCAAAACATCACGCTTTTTACTGAGGCATTCATAATGTAATCTTTGATCATATTGTCTGAAATGGTCAGAGAACTTAATACAGATTCCATATTATTAAAACATTGAGCAACTCGGAAGAACTGAATTGCCTGAATACTCGATTGGGTAATATATTTGGTCTGATGTCCACTTTAAACAACCTAATAACTCACGTACAACAAACATGAACAAAGACAATTAACAAAAGTGGTCACTAAATTATTGAAAAGTAAATAAATCGTAATGTATAAACTTTGGTCAAGCAGCATGATTAGCGAAAGTTTTAATTAAATTGAAATTTAGCCTAGACCGGAATGACAATTTGCATTCGTTGTTACAGCGGAGACCATGAGTAATTTAAGTTTTTTAATGCTTGTTTTATTTGCTTTCATTAGAAACTTGATACTGTGAAGCAGTTCCAAGTTTAAACGGCCGAAATGTTTATCGATATTTTTTTAACTATGAAATGTTACAAAAAGCAAACTTAATGAATGTATTATGGCAATTAATTTGGTAGCAGTTGCTTAGCTATTAAATTGTGGACATAACCTCGAATTTCTTTTAATCATATCTCTGGTAGCTGTTAATTTGCGAGCGAAGGCTGACACGTGACAACATTCTCCTGCCAATAGCTATCGAGGTCAGTGAGTGAGTGAGCTTAAGAAATTATATAGTAGAAAATGTCCTCCATAGTGATGGTTTTATCTAAGCTCATTCCTTTTCAGTTATTTCTAGTGTAATCAACGGATTTTTTATTATATTATTATTATTCATACAGAGAAAGCGATGTGAAGTGCCTAAGTTTCTCTTTGGTTTTGTCGCCTCTGCCCGAAGTAAAGAGCGCGCCTTGGTGGGGGCTGGAGCACGTCGCAAGGGCCGGCGCGTCACACCCGACTAATTAGACGGCGCCAAAAATGGCCGGGGTGGCTGCCCTGTAGCTTGTCTCTGTAATACTCACGCCACTTGACTATTAGACCGGAGACGGATACAGCATCAACAACTCCGCGAACCTTCCTGCCCTACGTTTAGTCTTCAAGAGCTACAGTAGGCTCCATTTAATTCGACTTCTCCAATACGAAAATGATCCACAAAAGATTCGCATTCCTCAATAAGTTCGGTGAAACAGCATCTCCAGCTTGTGCCTTCTAACGGTTCTCTCAGATAATGTCAGCTGAGGACCGTTAAAATATGACTGTGATACAAGGTCTGAACTAAAGAGAAGATATCGCATGCTGGCCTAGATTAACTACTCGAACCATGGCAAAAATTAGGAATATGAGCAGCCCAAAAATTGAAAACTTCAAATCTCTTCATATTTATCCTTCGATAGAACATACATTTTTGAAAGTTGAATTCCGTCAGCAAGAGCGAGCCTCAGTTCCATCAACTAGCTTTCAGTACTTCCATCGTAATTTATTTTTTTTTTCTGCCTCTATGTATCTTGGTTTTAAAAGCAGTTGGCGTCACCACTTCAAAAACATTACGATATTAATATTCCTAAAATCGTAACAAAAAATCAAGCTAACTGAAACTTACATAAAGTAGATCTTTTTATCCTTTCTCCATTCAAATTATAAAGTGACAAGTAGTGCTTAAATACATCTGGTGTGAATATAATCCTTGCTTGTACAGTACTCTTTTCAGTTCGTACTCGCAGAATGTGGCCTTCTCTTCAGTAGCGACAAAAAAGGGAGAACTTATGTTTCAGCTACTTCTTACTAACTTGAAAAATAATGGGGAGTTAGTACTTTGAAATAATTGAATACATTTTGTTCTTGTCTGTGATTTTATTTATCGTTCTCTTCGGTGCATCTTTTTTTTTTACCTACTGTTTTACGCCTCTTCGACGGCTAAGGTCATTAGAGGCGGGATGGGACTGGGGACAAGGAGCGGGAAGGAATTCGGCCATGGCCTTTTTGAAGGAAGCATCCCGGCATTCGCCTGGAGTGATTTGGGGAAACCATGGAAAACCCAAATCTGGATGCCCGGACGGGGATTCGAACCCGCGTCCTCCCGAATGCGAGGCCAGAAAGTTAACTGTTCACCCACCACGCTCGGTGCATCTTCTTATTCTTCATATATGGATTTGTTGAATCGAACTATTCTGCATCGCAGTTTGCCTTTGACTGTGAGGACGTCAATGTCCCTCTTTCCTCTGCATTGATATTGGGGATTTACTGGTTTCCATTCTTTCAAGATGTTCTGGCAACTTGACCTTACTCTGAGGAATCGCGATATTAGGAGCTCCTGTCAAATGTTGATACTTCGGATCTTGTCCCAGAGTAAACAGTCCTCAACAGCTCCCAGAAACCTCATCTGAGCCACTTCCATTCTTCTTCCACCTTGTTTGTTAGTCACTCAAGTTTTACTCCTTTACAGTAATTTCTGTATAGCTGTCACTTTGTAAACTCTTATTTGCGTTTTCTTCCTAGTTTTCTTCAAGTTTATTCAGGTTAACTGTATAATAGGTACTTTTTTGTGAAATGTTTATAAACAGTTGCAGCAGAAGTAATTTTTGCTGGCACTATTTCGCGGAGAGCAGTTACATTGGCGACCAATGGTTGCTTGCGATACGTTAACGATCAGTTATGATGTGTCAATGGCAATCGCTTATTGGGTGCGTGTTTGTGACGTTGACTTGATACAACCAATAACACTTACCGTATCGCCAAACATCGCTTTACTGTAGAGCAATATTACTTTCCGCATTTTTTTACATAATAGAAAGGAAATTATACCATATTGAAATTTACAGCGAACAATAAATATCTTTCTTATACCTAATGAATTACAAAGTAAACAAACCGCGATATCGTAGCGGTGAACATTTTGTGCTGGTTTTGATGTCAAGTAGGCGACATTTCAACTTCAATTTCGACAGCAAATCTGAAACGAAAGGTAAACAGCTCTGTAATCCTCGAAGCATGACAATATACCCCCACAACTGTTCATGGTGAAAATGCGTTTTGTGACAGTACTGAAATTGTGCACTATAAAGTACAAAGTACCATAAGTAACATTGCTATAGTAGTTAGCTCTGTAGTTCAGGGTGCATCACAAGCTGACCACAAAGTCCTTCTTATGAAGCAATATTTTATTTTTGGGCCTTTATGAATATACGAATTTAGCAAAACTACTTTGCAGAGTGTGAGGTGGTGATGTGATAATACATCATCAGCAATCAGAGTCTATAGTGAGGCGTTTTATGTCCAAACAGTAATGAGGTTGGAGGATGCCCTGGAGCAGGAAGACGCCGCAATAGATGTTTCACAAAGTAGTTCTAGCTGTGTCAAATTGGTGCCCCCAGGGGTCTCCGTACGTACACTCGATTTTCCATCGAGATGGCCAGATATGGGTTTGGCGCACCCAGGGTTCCGAACCCTCCAACTTCCTGTTTTGTATCCTAAATGGGTACAAGCTTGGTATTGGGGGACAGGGTGTGTGGACTAGGTTGGGTGCTCACCTAAGTCCGCAGACTCCACGAGCACACCCATAAAGTTCGAGCTTAGCTACCCAATCCCGTGTAGAATCGGATAACGGATGCGGCATCGTTCAAATAGAAGTGGAGTAGAGGTTCGGCGAAAGCCTCCTCGACCGTGACTCATCTAGGGGAGAAGGGGAACCTTCTAATCATGAGGAAGGGATTGGGGATCCCTGAACGGGTAAAAGGCGGGGAGGTGTGTGAAAGAGCGGCCGTTGGGCAATGACCTGGCGTGTCGGGACTGATGCCCCCCCCTCCCCCCACGGTTCAGACTCCACGGCTTTTACCCGTAAAGCTGCCGTAAAGTTGGAAAAGTTGCTATCCAATCCCCATTAAAAGCGGGAAACGGACGCATGCTTCAGCAAAAGAAGGTGGAGTAGAGGTATCGCGTAAGTGACCTAAACCGAAGCTCGTCAGGTGGAGAGGTTAGCCTCGCCAACATGGGCTCACTGCCATAATAGGTCTCCTACATAGATGTGGAGCAGTAGCGCATCATGCAGTGCTGCCAATTCTATGGATTTATCCGTAGATCTACGGATTTTTATAAAAAAGTTAGGATTTTCGGATTTTGTTAAAATATCTACTGATGTTTGCTACTTTTTACTATTTGTTGATATTTCCTTACACTGATGTTTTGCTAAACTTTGAGCGTATAGTGTTAATGCGTTACAGAATTGTCAATAATTGTGAATCGTTTCCTTGCAACCGCTCGTTTGAACCAACGATTGAAATAAAGCTCATATTTTGATTGATTATAGGTTTTATAGATCTTAAAAGACCGTAATACAGATGTATTCAGAACTATTGGCGCACTCTATGCACAGTGACACGCTCGTTGGCACGGCATACAAAACAGTGCCTTCCGAGAATCAAAGGGATCGAAGTTTTTAACATTTCCTGTTATGGAACATATGCTAAATATAATGTCAGCAAAAAAAAGGTATATATATCTATATATATATATATATATATATAAAAAGGTGGGCCAGCAGTGAAAGTGACGATGTATAAAACTTGTTCAGAGATCTTTCCTTCTGTCAATGTAGAATATTATTTTGAATTTTAAAGAGCTGGAAATAAAAAGTATTCTTAATTTCCACTCTCTCTCCAATAATTATTGTTTTAGTCTTTCAGTTAGCGAGTCTCCGGATTTTTGTACACAATCTACGGAAATTTTAGCGGCCAACCACGGATTTTCAAAGCCAAGTGGCTGGCAGCACTGAGTGCATGGGGCAGCGACACCTTGTGAGCGCTGTGGGGACCTACTGGTCTCTGCAGTGTGATCGTGCACTACGACGGTGCTCTACGAAGCTTGAGCGAGTGTGCGGAACCAGATTTGTTCCGGGGAACACACACTTGGAGCTTGTCCTGTAGCTCATAACACGGCAGCCGGCGGGCGGCATTGCGCTGGCTCGGTCGGTTGCCGGGAGACTTGTGAAAATGGCAATCCCGCGTTGTTGCTCGGTTTGCTGCGGCTTCCACCCTACCCCTGCGGGGGCGGGTGGGGCTGGGCGCACGTGGGAATAGCAGAGACGCTTAACTATACGGCCAGGTGTTGGAAGGGTTTTTGGCCTGGTTCGTGGCGGTCGCTGCTTCCGCGCAGTTCCCCGTGGGCATCCATAAGGGGAGGCGAAAACCGCCTTGCTCACCATCCTCGCCGTAATGGTGGGGAGTTCTGAAGGGCTCGTCCCTGCGGTGGAGGCAGCGCTGGATAGTTGGCAGTATGGGGGTGAGGGTGGGGGGGGGGGAGTTTCTGCGAGGGCTTGTTGGCCAAATCCCGGATATGCCCGTAGACCAGATCTTATACCCAGGAATGTTGTTGTTGTCTCAAATTGGTCCACCGTGTCCGTAAACCTAATTAAAAAATGTTACGTGACTGATTGCCGCAGTATTATGACAGCATTACTTCGCGCAACGTGAAGTGGTTCAGGGATATAATACTCCTACTGACCTTTGTTTTGTGCACATGATGTTAATAACAATAATTGCAAGGTGAAGAAAGTTATGAAAACGCAAGACGGTGTAAAACGTAATCTTCAGAATAAGGTACTAACACAATATAGCGAGATGAACACGAAGTCGTTGATACACCAGTCGCAATTACAGCGCGCAGACGCGTAAGTCCCGAATAAAACGAACTCTGCTGGTAAGATAGTTCTGTCAGATAATGCAAAAGATGGACATATGCAGAACTGAGGATGTTAATGAACCGATTTGCTGAAGGAGACGAAGGTGTAAGGCGTCCCCCCCCCCCCAAGAATACTGATAAAGTGTGAAAAAACAATTGTCGCCGAACTGTACATTAACGAAAAGAGAAAGCAGTTATAAGTGATGCCTATTTTAATTTCCCAAATGAAAATATTTACATTCACCAGCAAGAGGCATCAACTTTGAGAACACAAAGATGACGCCGGGAAAAGTGCTCATGTTAATATACTTGAGACTTTGGAAAGGGAGGCCATCCACAATATAAAATATTGCATTTGTCGGAGACTAGGTTCTTGGAAGTTATTGCCTCATCCAGATCAGTAGTTCACATAGATAGAAACCTTATTTCTTAAAAAAAAAGTACAATGTAAAAAGAACTCAACGACAGAAATGGATGATACAATAATTAAATACAGTAGCTTTAATAAACTATTCAGTTGTTGTAGTCTTTGATTTTCTTTGGCGTCTGTATGTGTAAGGTGCTGTAAATAATTACGATAAGCATTTAGTTGGAATAAATGTAGAGATTTAACAAATCTAACGTTATTATATTACAATACGGAAGATACTTATTCTTCAGAGGAAATCATTCCGTAACGTCAAACATGGAACTCAGGAGGATAAGAGCTGTGTATAGAGAATAATTCACAACTGAAGCCAGCGCGTCCAATGCACATCTGCCAACAGCAGCACACTTGTCTTAAGTAGTGACGCAAGAACCAAAGACTCAAGCAATTCAATGCTCTGCGGTTTACAAATGAGAACGATAATTCCAGTGAAGCAACGAAGATTAAAATCACACAAAGCAGGAGTTACAATAAATTAATAACTTGCTGGAAAAGCAATACTGGCATTCAGCCACTTCAAGCTTTCCACGGCTTCGGTATAATTTTGAATTTCGTAGAATGCATCCCACAAAAACAATTCTTGTAAAAAAATAAAATACAAAGGGAAAGTCTCGTACTTGTGCAGTGACTCGGAGTCTTGTTCCGAGCCAAGTTAACATCAGTGTGTATTCACTTCACTTTCCGAAATAGAATGGTTTCCCCCGGTGTTATGGATGGTTGATATGATTTTTTTTATAACAATAATCTGGTGACTTGGCCATTATGCATGTCATAATTTTCACTGAAATGAAAGAAATAGTATGTATGTTTTATTCTAAGACTGAGAAAGACGTGAGGAAAATCTCGACTTCTATGTATTTGTAAGACTGATAACGTAACACGAAGGATGCATTTATATATAATCTACATTACTATAACATAGCATACATAATGGAAAAGTCACCACATCCCTAATGATTTGAGGATGAATCATACGTGTGTATGAAATTCCTGTTTATCTGTTTCTAGGACTATTGCAAGTGCCGTAGAATTATGATGAATGGTTGTCGTAGTCGGTTAAAAAATTTGAATTTCCCTAACTCCTGAACAAAGGAGGGGAAGAAGTAAAATTTAACACACCAGTTAATCATGATAAGATCTGTCTACAACAAAACTCTGAGGAATATGATGATATTAGGTAGCTAGCGATCTCAGCTTTGGTGCAAGTAGGCTAAAAATAAGGAAATTTAAGATATTCAGACTTTTCTTATAGTCTGGGAATATAACTTTATCTGTGTTCGAAATTTCAGCTTTCTACAACAGCGGGTAGTACCTTAAAGTTTTGATGACTTTAAGCCAGTGAGACAGTAACAAAATCGACGAAATGTAGATATGAGTAACAACAAAACTGAGAACAGGATAGAAGATTGCTACTATCTCTGTAAAATAGAAACTGAGGTACAAGAATGACTCGGCATGTTCCAAAATAAGACTGTCGATGGTTGGTGGTTGTGGTTCCCATGCGGAGAGGCCGAGTGCCCCTCCATGCTCCGCTTGGCTCCTGAATGAGCTCTAGCCGAAGGTCATGGCAGTTAATGCAGTGCTGTGAAACTGGGTGTTCACAGAGAACTGGCTGGGCTAGGTAGAAATATACTGACATAACATTTGCGGCTGTTGGCACTGTTCACTAAAATTAAATTGATTTGAAACCTACGTCGCAACTAGTAAAGTATCAACGTTATTTGTATACCACTTCAATAAAGACGCGTGCATTGTTTCTAAGTGATCTAGCCGAGTGTTAATTAAAGAAAGTTTTCCTTGTGTGATACAATACAAATGATGGCATCTAGAAATATTAGAATGAAGATCTTTTATCCGCAGATGCTGATTTTTTTCATGTTGTAGCGGTCCAGGTTCATACTATTCATATTATTTCTAAAGAGTGTTTTTTGTAACAAGCCATTATCTCCCATCATACCTAACCGAAATCGATAAATGTAGCATCGTTTTAAAGATTAAGGTTTCCGCTTTGGTATCATTATATTATAAGAAAGCAATATCTACGAATTCAACTCTTAAAGGCCAAAAATATGAATTAAGATCTCAGCTTTGTCACATCATACTATAAGAAAGGAAGTTTTCCGAATTTGACTTTTAAAGGGCAAAGGTTTTAACTATAAAGATCGCGCGTATGAGACAATTTGTCACGGCCGCTAATTTTAGTATAGATTTTTAGTATAGATTTTAGCGGTAATAAAGGCAGTGTTTCCAAGCCAGCGCAGTAGTATGAAGACAACACCGCTCCTATATGACACCGGCAGCAAGGTCGCTGGTCTTGCAGTCCTTACTGTGAGAACGCCAACCTACACGGCTGGTACACGAGGCTTGCATACTATGAACAAGTTAACAAAACGCCTGTGCTGCATGACAAACAGCCAATGAAAAGAAGGCTTTCCCCACCTTCCAGAACCAAGGGCGCTTCATTGCGCGCACGATTCGCCCCAGTCCGTGATGTGATATTTCGTAGTGCAGACCTGTTACTATCGAAATAGGCCATTTCTAGGCATTTTTCTATCATTCTCCCTCTGCTGGCTTGGAATGCATCTGCATTAATTCTTGGATCTTATGATCCTAGATATAAAACTCCGATTTATGTGTCAATTCATGTAACTGTAGCATACCACCGCTTTCAACAGTAAAGCAAGTAATCACAACTCTTGATGTCATTCCAGAGGAGCACCTACGTCCTGATTTTAAGTAAATTAAGTCTCTGTGTATGTATTTTTATCCTAGCCAGAAGCTTACAGATGCCGACTCGAAACCAAGGAAACCTCAGCCGACAGTAAGTAGTTGCTAGGCGGACCCATAGTGGGTAAGTTCGCCACTCGCTCGGTCTACATGAGACAAATTAAGAGCGAAACCGCTAGATTGCAGCAGCAATTATCACAGGGATTTTAACAAACTACTTCACTGATGTCGGAAAGGATTGAGTGTGTTAGCGATATACAGCATCACCACCCATCACAGAAATATTAATAAACTGTGTTTTTTTGTGCTATAAGTAGCTTCTCGAATATTTTTTCCTGTTGTGGATACATTTCTGTTTTGCTATACAATTCTTATGTAAATATTTTACTCGAGAAATTTTCTCATTGACTATAATCGTAGCAACACATATCCTAGTCTGTGTGTATTTTGTTCAGGTTGGTTGTATTCAGTTGAGGTCAGTGACATGTTGCTATACATATGTTTTAAGCGTCGAAATGTTTTTCGTAATTGTTTCATACCATGTAAGTTTTTGCTGTGTGCCTATTACAATACACAAATAAATAATTGCTACAAATGAGGTGGTTCTTCTTTCTTCCTATTACAAATCTCTATCTCACTATTCATCGTATCTTATTCGCTAAATTTCCGTACGGGTGATTTTGTTTCAATAAAAACGATTAATAATGCATGAGAGAATGTCGCAGTTTTCGCACAGACCCTGTGCGAGGAGACAGTGATGGCGCCGAGTTGACAGTACGGGAGACCTGTACTCCTGCTCATAAAGGGTGTGAGTGACAACTGTCACTTACCGTCGTATTCCACGGACCTACAGTAACTGTGGGACTAGTCGTGTTGGCTGTCACGTTACTGGTATATGGTCCAGCGAATGAGGACGTTGAGTTGCAGATATGAGATCGTTGTTATCTAAGGGGGCGTCCATTAATTACGTGATAAATACGGAATTACTTCCATCTGTATGAAATAATAACTTCAGTAACTCGGTGCCTATTAAAGCAGCTTAAATAATCTATAAAACTTAATTTATCGTGAATTATTCTGTAAAAAATTGCATCGGTTGTCATTCTGGTCCTGTCTGAATTTGAACATAACCACAATTTCTACAAATATTGCTGTTCAAAATTCATAGCTAATGTACGGATACATTAACTGTATTACGACCTAAAATTGACCCTCTGGAAATGTTTACATGTGTTTGATATAATGAAATCAGTGATTAAAGTAACTAATAATTAATATATACACAGTGTTTCGGCAAATCATTACTTCGGGTATATTATAAAAGTGACTTGATATATCTACATCGAATATCAATATCTTCGCGTCAAATGATATGTTGAACGCAGTCTTTTGGCACTTCGTATCTTCGCTAACTATATACAATTTTCATCAAATAACAATCATAATCTTGAAAGGATGTAACATATATATTCTTAGCTTACTGTAACAACGGTATCGTTGTACAGAGACTATAAGAAAACTCTAGATCGAACGAATTTTAACTAAGAATAAACAATTAATAATTAATATGTCGATTTTTGCGATATACATACTTTTCTTTTACTGTGCTGGCAGCTCATTTACTCGTGGGTGCGTATATAAATAGAACTGTTATTAAATAACGCACGTAACCTCGAACATCTCTGGTCGTTGTAAGTTGAGCAGTGAAGGCGAAAAGCGTGACGTAGTAGCGTGTCGTCATAGAGTGATGTCACCGCGTGACAGGACATCGTGACCAAGACTTGCACTTTATAGGTACAAATTTAGTGTCACTGTAATTTTCATATCCAGCCATGAGAGAATACCATTTGTGCGACACTGGTTGAAACTACGTAAGACAGTGCCGAAAAGTGGAACAGGCTAGAGATCTTCACTTTGGTCCTATCTCTGATGGAGACGAGATATAGCTGTGGTTGAGCAAACAGATATGAGGTGCAGTCTTACGTGGACACGACACCGATTTAAAGTGTTATCCCAAGGCAATGGCGTGGGCAGTTCTAATATTTTGGCATCGTATAGTTGAGTTTGATAATGAGGTGCATCTGTGAGAGGAGTTGAAAGTCTAATTCTGACAAATGAAGATGGCAAAAGTGATTTCTATCGTTGAAATAACGTGTTTAAACATCTAGTTCACTCGGCTAGTCACCCGAGAAAATTATATTAATGTATGAGGTTGTAGCATCAGTCTAGTCTTTTTGACGTATGGTCAAATAACTAACTCTTAGACTGCTTAGTTGAAATGAAAAAAAATCGTTTTATAAAGGAAAACACATATTAGTAAACATTTTATAGTTTCTCTTATTGTTTCGTATCCATACTTATTTGAGCTTAAAAACTAACAATCCAGCAATATCAATCACAGCGCTAAAAGAATCGTTTTAAACAGAACACAGAATGGCGGAATTAGTAACAGAGATTCAATCGGTTCGAATCAGCTAACATTTATTGTTCGGAAAAGCAATGGTAAAAATACTTATTTGCAAGTTTACTAGATAATGTTCAGAACACAACTAATTTGCGATAACTTGGTAAAACTAACTTGAAAAGTTATTAAGTGTCCAAAGACCGATCTCAAATTGGAAACAAGTTATAGAAATTCATACAAGAGATCAGAAAACAGATTCAGTATCAATACTGTTTAACGGTTAAAGATTATTGAGTTACTAGATTATTCAGGTCTAAGATTAACTATAAATACAAACTACGAAAGTGTGTCGTAGTGGGAAAGTTGCACTACTATGGGTGGGATCGTGCAGCATACTAACGGTTCATATCAGCAGTTCCTATCTCTGCTTCAAATCTCCCGGGCGCCTGTTTTCATATGGCGGTTGCTGGTGGGGGAAGAGGGGGGGGGGGGGACAGCGGAGAAACTGACAGTTAGTTGTGCAATGTGAAACCATCGACATGCACTTTTCTCTAAAAGAGCTCTACTCTAACCGATACCTTTCCTAAACTCTCTTTCGGAAAGTGTTGCTGCACTTAAAAATTTACTTTATTTAAGCAATGTACACTACACCTGCACGTAATTTTCACCCTGCGACCAATTCCTAACTACACGGTAGCCCATTATCAGCGATTCTCAAATCAAGCACCTCAATACTTCCACGATTCAAACTCTGCCAATTGTATACCAAATACCAAATAGCGACCAGCTACGGCATCTTAGCTGACTTGTAAAACGCATTCAACCTACTTAAATTTTCGGGGTAGTTTTAATAAAACCAATAACTCATTTACAATGGAAAATTGTCTTACATTTTTATTCTGTTACTAGCTGGTACCCATGACTTCGTTAGTGTTTGTAAAGAATTTGTATTGACAGCTACCGACATCTAACCACAATAGTGCATGATGCGAGACATGACGCCATTACCACACACAAACGCCAGTCATCTGCGCTATGTAGTTCAGGCAGCAAAGTAAAATATACGGACACACATGTCTTTGGTCGAAATACGAAAATATCCTTGATCGACCATTTTCAACCTCCATATATACCACACTCCCACAGTTACCGAATTTCGGCAAACGTTGTGATCTATGGATGACCCTGTGCTACTGCCACACACAAATACCAGTGTTCTGCGCTAGATAGTTTTGGCTGAAAAGTGATACACAGGGACATATACGTTTTTTGGTAGAAATTTGAAACTGAAGCAGGTCGACCACTTTCAACTTCCATATCTCCCACACCGCCATAGCTACCGACATCTAACCACCACAGCGCACTACAGGATACACGATACTACTACCACACACAAACACCAATGGTCTATGCTATGTACGTAGTTTGGGCAGAAAAGTGACATATGCGGAGACAAATGTCTTTGGTCGAAATACGTAAATATCCATGATAGGGTACTTTCAACCACCATATCTCCCACACTCCCACGGTTACTGAAATTCGGCCAACGTTGTGATCGAAAGGTGACTCTGTGTTACTACCACACACACACACACACACACACGCCAGTGATCTGCGCTGATGAGTTTTCGGTGAAAAGTCATACACCAAGACACATACGTCTATGGTAGAAATATGAAAGTGGGACAGGTTGACCACTTTCAACCATCATATCTCCCACACCCCCACAACTACCGACATTTAACCAACAGAGTGCACTATGGGAGATTCACTGCTACTAGCACACACAAACATCAATGTACAGTATTAGTGGCAGAATATAGAAGTATAAGGAGACACAAATTTTTGGTCGAAATATGAAATTGACCAACTATAATCATCATATCTCCCACATCCCCACAGCTATCGGCATTCGGCCAACGTTGTGCACCATAGGAAACTCCATGCTACTTCCTCACAAAAATACCAGTGATCTGTGGTATGTACTCGTGGCTTAAAAATGAAATATAGTGAAAAATACGTCTATTTTTATATATATATAAGATTTGGAAATCCGAACAGAAACACATAGCACTGTATTTTGGAATAAGACAGTTTTGAACAGCTTGCAAGAAGGAGTGTTTGAGAATTTGTGGCTGTGAAACGTTTCAAAAAATATGCTCCGACGGTATCAATGTATGCAAGCACACTGATCACTCTATTATACGTCACTATAATTGACACAACGGATGGCTGTACAGTTAACTAACTCGAGAGTCGTGCATGTCATTGCCTTTTGGATGTTGCTTCACGCTGTGGTCTTCAGGGGCACATAAACGGGACGAAACTTGGTTGCAGAGTTAATGAAGCGAAAGGTCGCCGCCACTTAACTCGTATAACTGTAGCAGTGCCATTCATTAGCACAGCACAAGGACCCCAGAGCAATTACTGCGAGGTCCGCCTTTGCTCCCGCCCAATGATTTCCCGCCGGGTACCGGCCCGCCTGGGGAAGTACAGGCCTGTTAGCTAACGTACTTTCTAAATATGTTATTTTACAATACGGACTATAATTTCATTTTTTTTCCAATTAAAGCATCTCTTTTTTCGGTCTTAAGTCAAGAATATTGTGGTATCAACTTTAATCGTTCAGCCCAATCTGCGTTTATTCTACCAGAGATATACGGCAGTATCATTAGCGAGTCGTATTTAGATGAACAGTTTGAATAAGAAGACGCCACTGCCATTACTATTAAAATTTGCTCAAATGCTCGTCTAAGCATCTTAATCGTATTTTAATTATATATTATTTTCTTAACATTCTTTTAGATTAGATTCCATTAAGAACTGTACTAAGCAAAACATTTTTCTTCAAAAAATCAACTTCTCCTGGATAACTCACTGCAACAGTGCAGGAAAGAACTTGGTCTTCAGCTATTAAGGTGATAGTGAACAGAAATACAGAAAAGTATTAACCCACGATCACTCAACTGCGTTGAGAAAGCTCCAATTAATAGAATTTCTTGTAGCAAAATTAACAAAACAGGTATTCATACATTAATACATCCAATCATGTAGTTTAATATGGTATGGAAAGATAATTATTAAAGCACATCACAAATTTTTCGATCAGGCCTTATCTTCATAAGGCCTTATCCTCGTAACGATGTTGATAGTTTTTCCTATAATTACTTTAAAAAAATACAATTTATCATTCAAATTTTTCTAGAATAGTAATAAAATTCATTTTCTGATTTTACTGTCAGTGTCTCGCTAGAATTTTGTGCTATTCTCTACCTCTTCCTATTCTGAAGGAGGAATCTATTTGTATACTCTTTCATACATTTTAATCTATTTTTTTACAATTATTGTATTCATATCTTACCTTTAAATAAAATTAAATATCAGAATCACAGGTTATGTGTTTACTATTATTTTAATTAGTTCGTCGAAAGGATTGTAACTGAAAGAAGAGTCAAAGAAATTCACCGCAGATTAACGTACAATCTTGTGATTTTTTTTTTTTTTTTTTTTTTTTTTTTTTTATACGACACTCTCAAATTTTTTGAAGTTACAAGCTTAGATACTATTCTATAGGACAATATGAAACATTTTACAACATAAAATAAATACTTTCAAAAAAAACCTTGCAGTGGAAACTGATTTGACTGTCACTTTGTTAATTATTTATCACAACGTTATACCTAAGAAAACTTTTTTAAAAAATTTACCAAAACCCAATAATCGTAGATGAAAGTAAAGGAAATATAAAATTCGTTTCGTTGAGATAACAGAAATAAATTATTTATAACTTGTAAATTTTTTAACATTTGTTAATTCTAATGGTGAATTCTTATACTGTGCAATATAAAATGATTTTAAAATTGAATTATCACAAAATATTTCCGAAAGTGTAATTTACTTCTTCCCTTGAGTATTTTGTTAAAATCTTAGTTTTGAGATTTAAATAAATCTGTTCCCTGACACAATTTTTGCTATTTTTAGAAAGTTGCAAAATATTTATCCTGCATTTTGTATGTGCAAACTTTTGTTTGATATGATGAAAATTTTGTGCGTCACACGTGTAACTCATCACGGCTTTATGCAAAACTAATAATATTCCTTTGTTTACCTATAAGAGCTAGCAAAAATACATGCCATTTGCTGGAAGGTTAAATCTAATATAAACTTAAGACAATTTTTTTTTTTTTTTTTAATAGTATTTACTAGCAGCTTTACAAAAATAAATCGTGATAACATATACTTCCAAACAGTTTTATGCATAAAGATTTTTTTCTGGAACGATCGCCAAGCAGTACGTTGTAATTATCAAGAAATGTATTTTTTAATACAAAGATATCATTCGTACTTCAGTCTGAAGTACTGCAGCGAACCCAACAACGTGATCATACATCGATGTCTCAAATGTTGTGTTTTGTTCTGAAGCTTTTCAATAATCCTCCAGCCATCGCCCAGTTGCCCCGTTGTGAACAATGTTTCCAGTTTTTACAGGAGGAAGGCATGATTCGTTTTGTCGCTATAGTTTTTGGAGAGTTTAAAAAAATATTTAATTCAACGTATCAGGGGAAAAAATTATTGACAAAGGACTCCAACCCCACGATATTTTGACATTGAAGTCACTTTAGTTAAACTCAGTATTCTAATGTCAATATAGTATTGAACTGCTTCTGGACAGCATAGTGTCCCAAAGTCGAAATCTCTGCCTAACTTGTACAACGTTAACGGATACGCGATTGCAAGCGGGAGCGAGAAATCAACGTCATGGCAATCACGCAACAAAAAGGCGATCAGCTCACTGATGCGTCGAGACCCGGCAATCAATGCTAGCCATTGTGCACCACGTACGTGGTCGCCATCGATTCCAAGTTCGAGATAACGGAGATCAAATTACGCTCCACGGATCGCGCTTTTCCCGAGGAAATGATAGGCTTCCGACAACCGGTGATGAATAAAGTAGGAGCAGTCAGCGTTATAGCCAAAAATGACGGCTGATTCTTCTACACGGCAGCAGGTATTTTTACGTGACAACTTTCGTGGGTGATGAGAGGAAAATTAAATGATATACTGTTTGCGTTCCTTTATATCAAATTATTTATTGTTAGTATGCAACGGGGATGCAGCACCGATACGATATATTAATAGGTGTTGGTACAAGACGCAACATGTGAAACCAAGGGTCTCAGTGGAGATGAGCCTGATCCAGATTAAAGTCGTTGGGATTGGTGTGTTGGAGGCGCAGTCTAGGCTGGATGAAGCGCAGCATTGGTGGCTGGTATTGCTGAGTCATGTCCGGCTGACACGTCATTATTGCCTGCAGACGTTTCTTCTGACTTGTTACTTCGTTTAGCTTTCAATTCTCCCAGTTGTTGGAATTTATGTTAGTGTTTCTTGCGTTTGCGCTGATTGTGTCGTTGTTGTCTAGACTTAGTTTTGTCATGTGATGTGGCATGTAATGATGACGCAATCGCAACATCCGGATTTCGAAGCTACGTAGAATTGATAATTTCTTCTTCATACAACTCCGGAATGAACAGAGGTAGCTGAGTCATACTTTCAGTGATTTTTCTTGCAGATCACTGTTCATGTTAATAATATCATTAGCTGTTTTAAATTGTAATCTGCAAGGAAAATATTTGCTAGAAAATCCTCATGTCTGTTTTTTATTTATTGTTCCTGGTATCATATTCAGTTAATCTGGTTTCTTGTATGCATAAACTGACAGAACTTCACCGATCGCTCAAGACGTCCGGCTGCTGCAGCGGTCTTAAGCAAACCAAAGCGCTCGAAATCAGAGGTTCGCATCGCAGCTCCCACCACAACCTGATAAGTTTGTGTGTGAAGCATGAAGCCAAAGGTTCTGCTTATACTACCATACATTTACATTCAACGTATTATACATTTTCAACGAGTAATTTAAGCGGACACGAAAGCAAAATATCGTAGCTCTCAAATTATGAAGTAACGGTTTTCTCACATCAAAAACCAGATTGTAAGTTTGTACTCCTGATGTTAACATTATACTGTCTAATGACATCTAAAAACAAATTTTTGAGCTATATGGTTACTTTCTGCACCCAAATTTGTTTTAACCAGTGTTCTTTTATATTATGTATAAGCAAAGCAATTCGTCCTTTTCTTTACTTGACCAGGGTTTTCGTAAAATCATGCTACTAGTCCCATAAATTCAAGCAAAATTGCCTGACTTAAATTTGGCTTCCATTGCCTTCAAAGTAGCTTGAGATCCCAGCGCGTGTGCCATTTTTGGAATACCTCCTTGAAATTGCGTTCTTGATGACTGTCAAACACCTTCTGCGATTCACGATAAATATCTTCCACCGCGGCGAAGCGACGATGCCTTAAGTTCAAATTCATCTTCAAAAACAGGAATACGTGGCAGTGAGTCTGATCCAGTGAATGCGGTTGGTGAGGAACATCGTCGATACACTTACCGTTCAAACCAGGTGTGTTATGAGTGTTCTGAGAGCATTGTCGTCGTGGAGCATCCACTTGTTTTCTGCTCAGAATTGCGGTCCTTTACAACGAATGACCTGTCTGAGAGGTCTCAAATCATTGCACCAGAAATCAGTATTCACTCCTTGAGTCACAGCGACAAACTCAAGGTGCACATTCCCGTGGATGTCGCGAAAACTAACAATGACCGTGCTGTTCTGTTGGTTGCCCTCTAGACCTTCTTCGGTGTTGGAGATTCAGAGATCTTCCACTGCGAAAATTACTGCGTGGTTTCATTAAATCACCCAACATCAAAATACCTTACATTTGCTTTCTATCTTCTTCGCGCAACTTCGGAGATGAAACTTAGTTTTCATTTTTTGTATCATGAAATGTGGCTGCCTGTGATAGACTTAGGTGCGCAGCTTGACTCTGGGTGTTCGAAATAACCTCTGTTCATACGTTCTGATTTGAATTACGTACCGAGCGTGGTGGGTGAGTGGTTAACGCTTTGTCCTCGCATTCATGAGGCCGGTGCTTCGAATCCCCGTCCGGGCATCCAGATTTGGGTTTTCCATGGTTTCCCGAAATCACTCCAGGCAAATGCCAGAATGCTTCCTTCAAAGGGCCATGGCCGAATTCCTTCCAGTTTTTTGTCCCCAGTCTAATCCCGCCTCTGATTACCTCGATGTCGACGCGGCGTAAAGCCATAAGTTAAAAAAAATTGAATTATCTATTCTTTCAATGGTCGGTATTAATCGTGTTGTAACTATTGCATTTCTTTTTGAATAAGTAAACATTTAGCTGAGGCTAAAAGACAATAATGCCACAGCTCGATGGCATTGCAAGCAATCTCGGATGTAGTAATCGTAGGCTTCCGGGGCCAGAGTCAGTTGATTCTTGGCTGTCCGGGTGGCGCCGCGTCGTGTTTCTTGAAAACGACGTTTTTTGGGGTCTGCTTCCAGGCTGTCCTACCCGGGCAGCCAAGAATCAATCTCGGATATAGTTTCAATATTACGGGAGTTTGATAGTAATTTGGTCAAGTAATATGTTCTAATTATTCACCCAGTTCAATTCTCTAATGTTCTTTAAAGCATAAAAAATGGCAAATCTGCAGAGACCGGTTTGATTTTTTTTTTTTTTAAATTCATGGATCAATATTCGCTGCTTGTTACGTAATGATTGCTCGAATGAATTATAAAATTTCATTCTTCGATCTGTATGCCTGTATTATTTCTTTGTAATCATAAAAGAAGGAACTATTTTTATTTAACGGTCGGAGATGGTTTACTTGTATTATCAATGAAATACTAACAGCGAAAAGATAACTTCGTATTCTTGAACGTACAGCTAAGTTTACTATTCAGGTTTTTTTTTTTTTAAGCCAGTAGTAAATATTTCAATGTTATTGCTACATTCATCGTCTTATAATCATTCTTGAAAAATGATTTTACAGACAATTGGAAAGAAACTGCAAATTATCCCTGGAAAAAACGAGACTGCGCCTAGCAACTTAAAAATCTTAAACACAAGTGGAAAAATTCGTATCAAGGAAAGTATGCTATTAGGGTTGCAGTAGATAATATTTTCAAAATGATGTGAAAATCTGAACAATGGTTTATAAAATCATGTATTTCTTACGTTTGGTGATGTTCTTAGTGTCGTATTCCAACTTGTCTAAAGGATATGAAGGATCTGTACACATTTATGTCGATTTTTTTCCTGTATGTTAATATCACCATTATTCAGAATGGAGCACGTTTCATAGCAAATAAATTGTAGAAGATTATTAAGGCTATAAAGCATTACAGCAAGCAAACATATTTTTCGCAAATAAAACACAGAGGGAATAGATTTTATTTTAATTGTGAAAAAAGCACAACACAATTTTGAATCAATAAGAAACATTTTCTCGAAAAAGAACGTAGAAATAAATTCTGAGAGAGGTTACCTGTGTCAGTAGACATTCTGTGATCGTAACAAAGTGAATCGTAAAAGAGTTAGCGAAAGTAAGACCGTAGAAGTTGGGCGCCTTTCTCTACGCTCTTTGCATCCGGTGCGGATTCAGGTGACGTTACCTTCGCACGTAGATAAAAAACTTTCCCGTGGGATCTGCCTCATTGCAGAAGTTAGTGTAACTACCTGGATTCTGTTCCGTGGCACTAACAGCAATAAGAACTTTGTCCTTAATCACGGACCAAGAGAAAAACACAAAACATTTTTATTCGCTCGACTGCAACAATATAAAAACTAATTGAGTTAAAACACTGCTCTGATGGGAGCAGTCTGGGTTCTTGTTATTTCCAACTTTTACACTGCGTAATGAGGAATTCCGTAGCGTTCTGCCCGAATGTTGCAATGTAACTATGAGACGACGTATCTGCTGATCATCTCGTATACATCTTTTCCAATGGATACCAGTTCCTTTTGATGGAAGTCAACAGTATGATGAGTATTAATTTGAAGAACCTACTTAACAGTTCATTTTCTGACTAAACTCGAGTTTCTCTAGTTTCTAATTTTAAATAAATTTAGTGTTTTTCAATAATTATTGAAGACAGAAATGGGAGTTATATTTCTTACTTTTACTATTTTATTCTTCTCTTTCTTACAACCTGTTGCTATTTTACTATGGAATCATTGCTTAGCCGTGAAAATTTGAAGATCATATTAATGAAAAATCTATTACCTATAACTGTAAGCTTTGAACGAGACCAATGTATAAAACTCTTTGCTATTGAACAGCAGACTTTATCTACTGCTAATCTTGCATTGTTTTAAAGTGGATATTCTTCCACAAACACAAGAAACGAAATAATTAAGTATGTGGTTGTATGCAAATGCAGTTATAAACATTCATATTGTAGTAATTTTCATTATGATAACTTGGCCGGTATGGTAGGAGACTGTGCACCAAAATTCGGTGCTGAATTATAAATCTATCCGCAGTGCGTACGAACTGAGGGCAAATGACTACTGTTGATGATGATTCGTCGGTCGGATGGAGACTCTTAACTTGGCGCCCCCTAAGTACTTTGGCAAAGAAGGCATGCATTGGTCCCTCTCCCATCATTCATTCATTCACACTGCATTAAACATACACACATCATACTCATCCACATACATACATGAGGAATAATTCCCTCAAGAGCAGTCACCAAGCCTGGGTCATCAGGTAATCATTATTGGACTAAAAGATAAACAAAATTCAATTATATAACAAAATCTTCCGTCGTTCGGATACCCGGTTAAACTGTAGGTCCCAAACGAATGAAACTATGACACAATGGCTTAGTATGACTCTTTCGGGAGGATCCAACCAATCTTCGGGTTGTGATCTAAGTTAGTTTTTATAACAAAATTTGCGAGTTTCGCTGCTTCCTGTAAGTGTCGCTACTTATGGTAACAATAGCACATCTAATTCATAAAATCTAAATGAATTCTACAACCTTGTAGTTGTGCTTAACATAATTTTTTTTTAACTGATTAACGTCTCTTAACAGCGAAGTCTTTAGAGACGGGAAAGGATGGGGGCCAAGGAATGGGAAGGAATTCGGCCATGGCCTTTTGAAGGAAGCATCCCGGCATTTGCCTGGAGTGATTTGGGAAACCATGAAAACCCAAATCTGGATGCCCGGACGGGGATTCGAACCTTCGCCCTCCCGAATGCGAGGCCAGAACGCTAACCGTTACACCAACACTCTCGGTTTGTTCTTAACAATTTTTCGTACATTCTATTTAAAATGTCAGAGAATACGATTTTTAACGTATCGTATAGCCTGAATTTCCTATCACTGCAGAAATAATTAAAGCACTTAGTGGACTTAAAGAATGTTAGAATTTTCTATAACGATTGTGACAATACAAAATACCTCGCTATACCCGGTTGCAAACTAACCGAACGAAATACCTGTCAACCATAAATGAATGACATATGAGAAAAGTGGCACAGTGAGCAAACCACCTTCGTTGCGATTAAATGCTCAGTTTTTAATTAATCTAAATCTTTACTAGCAACAGTTTGAAAGCCAGCCCATGGATTTCTTCATGGCGCACTGCTATTTAATCCAGAGCTCAGGGATTCGGTTCCTATCGATGGTGCTTGAAAGCTTCTTGCAGTGCTAGCCGGCTACAGGGAACGTCCATCTAGGTGGCTCACCACTTCCTGCTGCTACTCCGAGCTGATGAATAATGCACTGCCGGACTTATCTCTGCTTCCGGCCGGGCCACGTGACTCCCACAACTCGACGGACTTGTATTCCGGCGGCGTCTGCAAAAATTGTAGTCTGCCGGGGCAGCTCCTCAGGACGTCCGCCGTCAGGACAATGGGGCTCAGGGGGTCCACGCGGGGTCTGTCGTTGTAAATTACCAAAATCTGATCATGACAGATAACGTAAGTTCATGTTCGGTAATAGTCGGGCCTTGCATTTGGGAGGACGGCGTTCATAACCCCGTCTGGTAATCCAAATTTCGAATGGCCAAGATATTCCGAAATCACTCCAGACGAATGCTGCGATGGTTCCTTCTAAAGGACGTCGTCGCATTCTTCCCGTGAATTGGCCCCTGTCCTCTCCCGCTTATAGTCAACGAAGCGCAAAGCCAGAAGCAAAAAAATCACGTTCAGAAAACATATTTCTTTACTTCATTAAGATAATAAAAATGTCGTAACTGATAAAAGTGTCATGCACGCTCCCTTAGAGGCGGGATGGGAATCTCGCTTTACCGACTGAGTAGCTAATTGTTATTGTTTCGTGCAATTGTCTATCACCTGAACATGTACTTCAATCATTATGTAATTTTTACAGAAAAATGGAATTTTGGAAGCTACGCAACCATGGCTTTACGCCTAGTCGGCGTCTAGGTCATTAGGGACCGTGCACAAACTACGTGGCTCGGTCCAGGGGAGGGGGGAGGGACGGGTTGGCTGAAAGGCTACGCTGGGCTACGTGGGGAGAGGGAGGGGTGGTTCCGATCCAGGCCAAGTAGCTTTCCTTACTTAACATTTTTTACAGTTAAAATGAGGAACAGAACTCACAACAGCATGTGTATATTTATTTCCCTTAGTTAATTATCTCTGTATGTAATTTACAATAGTATGACAAGAGAAAACAGTACAAAATGTCTTCTGGAATCAAAAGAGAAAAAAGCTACGTTCTACTTGGGGGGGGGGGGGGAGATAGAGGCAAAAGCCACGTAAGGCTACGTGGGGGGGGGGAGGGGGGTTCACAGAAGGCCAAAATGGAGCTACGTGATTTATGCACGCTCCCTTAGAGGCATGATGGGACTGTGGACAACGAACGGGAAGGAATTCGGCCATGACCTTTTGAAGGAAGCATCCTGGAATTCGCTTGGAGTGATTTGGGAAACCCATAGAAAATGGAAATCTGGATGCCCGGACCGGGATTCGAACCGGTGTCCTCCCGAATATGAGGCCAGAACGTTAACCGCACACCCACCACGCTCGGTCTACGCAACCATCTCGTAATTATAATCATTTTACGTATTACTCTTAGATATGCAAGAACAGTGTTAAATGTTTCCCTCGTGGCTATGTTTTACACATTTAAAAGTAAAACAGAAGACACACCATGGTTTATTAAAACAATCCATATCCGAGATCAGATTGGAATCTCCAGTTGAAGTGCAAAAAATTCAGACACATGCTGATTTCACTTAAAAGGGTTATTTCTGTGTGACTTTCCGCCATTCTGTTGCAAGGATATATCACAGAAATGACTAACTGTATGGGAAACAGATCCAAAGTAACTACAAAATGAAAATCTTTCGTAAACGCTAGCACAGAATACATTTAGTTGATCACATTATATAAATAATTGTGAAAGGAATTAAAATGAATTCTAGGATAGAAAAATACTCATACCATTGCCGATAGAGTGTCTAATACAGGTCGTCTAGAAGAAGTTATTAACTTGATACTCTGAGAGTAGCGGAAATATAAATGAATGTTTAAAATCTAATCACTTGTAAATTCTATCGAATTCACCAGTCGTACTAGTTCTGAACCTGAAATTTATTTTGCTGATACTGAGTAGGAAAATTGTATGGATGACTCCAAAATTCAAATCGCCAGCAACGGAGCCGAACGCAGCCATTCCTAACACACTGCGGAAAGGTTGATTTAAACCAGAACTCGGCATCTTTCGATTTCTGCTCAGTATGCAAGATTTCATCAAAATCCTTAGAGACGTTTGTGAGAAATTAATTTTATCGGGAACCGACGCGAAATTGGTAGTAACCTGTTGAAATTTGTTTTAATTGCTTCGTCATTATGTCCTCTTTGCGTTTTGCGCTCTTGATTTGCGGAAAACTTGCCAGGAATTTAAAATGCCGAATTATGACAGCAATGCACAGCCGTTGGATGCCGCCAGCGTTGAAAAATCAGTGTAGTCTCTTAAAATGTTAAAATCTTTTATTGTAATGTTTTCTTGTCGTTTCAGCTTTTCTCCGTTGGAAAAAGTCGCATTTAATTGACAAATAGACAATTTTTATCCGAGTTGTAATACGGTGATGCCCGCCATCTTATATAGAAACGAGCAGTCAGAGATTGCTTCCATTGTAAACAAATACACCATTTCCTAAGGACGTCACAGAACGCAAAATTGCGTAAAATTTTTCTCTTGGTCCAGGCTATATTTGAACCTAACCACGAAATCTATGACGAAACTAAACTGTTTAGGTTAATATGATCCCTGTACCCGAGATCGTAGCCAGAATTTTTTAAGAGCTAGTGCAGTAACCACCTTTTCCCCCCACTAATTACATATTTGTTTTACATTCAATATTTTCCTTCCTACTTACTTAAGAACTGCAGTCGGTTAAATAAATATCGTGAATAATCGTCAGGATTTTCTTCAATTGAGTCTTCACTGGGTGTTGTTCGAATAACTTGGTTGAGACGTTTTTCTATTAGGTTTTCTTCAAATGACTACAGTATAACTGAAATAAAGTATCACTTCTGACAAAGCCACTCTTTAAATATCTTCTTTTTAGATGTTTTACAATACAACTGGTAGTAATTAATGACAACCAGTTTTTTCAAAGAAGTTATGTAAATATAGGTATCACTTCTGACAAAGCCACACTTTAAATATCTTCTTTTGAAATGTTTTACAATTAAACATTCAGCGCTAGTATTCCCTCGAGTCAGCTAGCATACAAGAAATTTTCATTTAAATATATAAGTTCTTTGAAACCAAAGAAAAAAATATTAGTTAGCTTCCTGGTACCTGAATCATCCACGAGATGGAGTTAGAGCCGTTTTCGATCCATTTTCGAGATACCAAGAGCAAAAATTGTTCGTATTTTGTAATTTTTTTTTTTTTTTTTTCCCTAGGGAGGAACACTATTTAGATAATCTTAAAAGTCAAAACGTTATCTAAATATGAAGTTTCATCCAAATTGTTAGCGCCGTTCCCGAGATCCAAAAAATATATATACAAGAATTGCTCGTTTAAAGATATAAGATTTATTTATGGTCATTTGGTCATATTTTGAAGAAAAATCTCGTAATTTTTTAATAGTACCGGGAATTCACTAGAAACAGATGATTAGAGATTAGGATAATTATTCACAGAATCGTCTTCCTAGTACACATTAGATGTAAAAACAAAACTAACTGTTCAGAATTCACCAGTCAAGAATTAAAGTTATACATTGGTGTTACTCTCTAAACGTTAATGTCCCGCCTGCCTTTTAACCTCGACAATGCAGCAGCAGCATGCCTGTATCGATCCGCGCCAAGTCAATGTCTCATGGTCGCCAATGTTTTTGAAAATAATCCTCAGTTATCGTTAAATCTGCAGCGGATCAGTGAGTACCGCCATGTCGAAAACAAAATTTTCTGAAAGTGATAAGTTATGGAGTTACGTAAAGGAATTTTGAGAAGAGTAGTCTATTTTAGTACAGACGAAAGAGTTCTTTTCTGTAAATTATGTGAAAATAAATGACTTCAACAAAACGATTTCAAATTTAATTTCCCAGTGGTGCAGTGGGTGCACGGAAGAAAAATTGTGCTGTCTACGTGAAAAAATAAAGTAAAATAAATGATGTATAACTGAGCACGTTTTGATATATAGTAAATTTAGATGTTTGGTCATATTTTGTTAATTTTTTACTCGTTTTTAAGGTCACATTTCTATATTTTTTTGGTCATAAAGATCCGAATCCTAGTTATAACATTTCGTCGGGTAGTTTCTCTTATTCAGATGTGATACTCCACTGCACGGAACCAGTGCAGGTATCCGTCGTGCACTGGACTGACGTCACGTTCCCGAACGCCTTTCCATCAGAGGATGCTTGTTACAGGGCGCTAGCGAAGGGTATAACTCAGAGTGACGCTTAGCTTGCAGAATGTGACTTTCGGGAAGGATGGGTCACTATCTCCGGGGAGCCGGCCGGGAAATCCCGTTACGAGCTGCCCGCTCTCGTCTCGCTTGCTTCGTCATCACTCTTCTTGGTTCGCAGACACGACAGTGACCGCTGTGTCCACGATTACGTAAACGCCTCAACATGACCTACGGTGAAACCAAAACATATTTTTCTTCGCAGCATGATATTTTAATTTGTAATCGTTTGAAATATTTCCCGATACAAAATCATGTTTAAACCGCGATGAGGTTTTAAGTCGATGAACTTTTCTCATAACAAGAAACAAATGTGTATCAGTTTGTTCTCCCTATCATCTGGACGGACAGTGACAATTTCCGACTTGACAATGACAATGGTCTGATTTGATAGGGTTTCAGACAGTGCAAAGCTGTAAAATTCGGAAATAAGTATTTGCAAATTAGTTTCTATTTCTAGATGAGCGAGACTTAAGCCAGAATTACTAGTAGAATTTTTCTGGGGTTTCGATAATCAACAGTCCTTGCAGTCAAAAAGCTGAAAAATTAAAATAAAAGTGTCCGAAAAATTAGTACTCATTTAAATGCAAGTTAGCTTTAGCAGAAGAAATGATTACCTACATTAGTACCAAAGTTAACCTATTATTCGGAACTTAAATCTCTGGCACATTCCGTGGTTTGGATTTCGTGTTAAACTGTAGGTCCCCGTTACCTGGCACCATTAGGCGGTTAGAGTAGATGGTTATTACTGGGAAGGTTGAGCAACAAACCAACACGTTCTGTCATTAGAACCACACGAAAAATTGTTATTTAGATATGCTGCAAGGCTATCAGACCCCAAAAAAGTCTGATTTATCTGCGCTTTCTACATACGTTTGAATATGGTGCTCGATAGTGTAAAAATCATCAAGCTTAGTCATTTAACTGATATCTGAGCATTGTAAACCCATTGAATTTCGCACTGCATTTGTGAAATTCGTTTATTGTAATTAGGTTGAGTCTTATTGGTTAATGAACAGTTTGTTCTTCCATATATTATATGATACTGAACTGAATGAGTATGTTAGAATTTTTACATTGAATTCGATGCCTTTTATTAATTACTAGTCCCAAAGCCCGTTATAAATGACAGGTTTAACGGAGTATTATGGTAATTTATTTCTCTGCAGTTGCTTAACTAAATGTTATAAAATAAAGCTCATTGTAATTTATCGTCCCTTGTACTGTAGCAAAAAGTTTCAGTTGTCAACTTGGTCCAGGTTGCATTTCAGCCTAACAACAATCTCCGCTATTATTGCCGCAAGAAAATCAAAGCTTCAATCACATACGAGTTAATACATTCCTTGTATCGCATATCAGTGTCATCATGCATCGCGATACAAACTTGATCCCAAATCTTCACAGGTTACCTGTGATGAAGATCGATGTTTTAACGGCTGACACAGCTTACATCGGTTGAAATAATGACCCCGTGAAAACGAAGATTGCTAAAAATAAATCCTAACAACTTACACTATGCCACGTAATATTTAATTGTGGTTTAGGCCTCATAGATCGCAATCGATTTGGAACTTCTTTCATTCAAACCATGTAATGATATCAGTATAAAAAAACAACTGATAATTAATATGCCAATTTTTAATGAAATCCCTACTTTTCATTCAGTGTTGTGACAATTCATTTCTTAGCAATTGCTTAACTAAATAGAATTGTTTTAAAACAAAATTCAATGTAATTGCTTGTGCCTTGTACTGTATCAAAAAATTTCTGTTTTCATCCGGGTCCAGGTTGCATTTCAACCTAACCACACACTACACTAAACACGCCACCAGAAAAACAATACTTCAATATCACGCATATAAATACCTGTACTGTATAGCTTTTTAGTGGCAATAATGCATCGTGATATAAGTTTGATAAAAATCTTCAAGGGTTTTTACAACTTTCTTTTTTGTTATCCGTGATTCAGACCGATATTACAACGATTGAATGGATGAAATGCTCAGTGAAAGCAAAGGATATTAAAATATATCTTATAAACTTACATTATGCCACATAATATTTTATTTAATTGTATTGCAGGTTGCACAGATCGCGATCAGTGTTGTAACGGGAAAAGGGGGGGGGGGGTGATTGCCATTACTTTAAGTTTTAATGTTAAAGTGGTTCTTGATTTTAATAAGAAATTAATATTTAGATAGCAAGGATCTTGATTGCTGTTGATAAAACATATATAATGCTGAATTTATTATTTTCCTATGGCTTGTACATAGCCGGATACATTAGACGTTACGTTAGACATTACGTGTATCTGCAAGTAAAAGCTCTATCCGGCTTTACAATCTGCCTGAAGATAGCAAACATGTTAAATATTTCATTCATAAATTTAAATACATGATAACATCGTGGCCACAATCCAACAATAATATGTTATATGTATAGTGGATAAATCCCTGGGCGCCTTTTGAATTAAAATATGAACAAGAAAAAGGCTCAACTGAATTTACAAGGAGGTTTAAAATTCATGAGGTTATTTGCCAGCTAGCTTTTAAAATGGAATTGAGCAGAGATCCTGTCACATGGGTCGATTACGGATTCTTCAAAGTCTTTCCAAACCATGAAATGATGATGGGCGATGGAACAACATAATCATCAGCAACAGCAGCGGCGGCCGTGGCGGAGACCAGTAAATTGCACCATTAATGCATGGACAGCATCAAACGACCAGCCTGTGGTCGAAGGCAGAACCCTCCAGCATAGTGCCACTCTGCGCTATGACGTCTGGACACGGCGACTGCTGACCACAGAATGCCAGTATGGCCGCTTCTGCTTCTCTTCCCAAAAACTCCTTCCCGAAGTTTTGTTACATGAAAAAGGAAGCCATGAATTAACATCGGTAGACCCCGTATATGATACGGCATTGGATGTCTAACTTCTTCCCAAAACCACGTGAGGTTTGAATTCACCCCATTCGCTCTGGCCTTTCCCGCGCGTCTGTCACCCCTTGTGCTGTTCAGGTAACCTTGCGCAGGGTCAATGCACTGACCTTGGGGTTGGCCGTTGTATCCGGGAGGACAAATGCTCGTAGCATCCCACGCCATTGGTAGAACTTACCGTTGCCAGCTTCAAAATCCCTTCTGCCCCTCCAAGTAGCTACCTCTTTACTCAGATAAATTTTAAGAAAATATGGCAGCCTGGGATATCCATTACGCGGATCGGAGAATTAAATTACTAAATATTCATTAAATATTAATATAATCTGGATATAAAAATAACTAAATACAGATATTTACATATCTTGTAGTACGCCACAATCCTGCGTGCTACAGTGTGCAACTGTTTCCGTTCAAACGATTTAATAATTTCGATAATAGGACACAGTTTAAATTATTTTGAGAAAAAAACTAAATTATTCATGCCCTCTGTTTTAACGTCAAATGCCAGTTGTAATTCTCACCCATGCTAAGTAACAATCTAATTAAAAAATTCACTAACATTGATGCACGAAATTTAAAGCTTTTATCTTACATATCTGTGGACAACGAATTTAAGGAATGCTTCTATATATTAAAAGAATATTACGTAAATATAAGCATCTAATGATTTATATGTCGATTCAAACGCAGTACATGCTTGAGTTTCAGTGTTCTGTTAGTTAATTTATTCGAGGATGCTTAGAGATGTTATTAAATAAGGTGCATAGCCTATAACAATGGCGTCAAGCGTGACGTCATAGAGTAAAATCATGGCGTGACAGGTGACGTCATAGATGACCAACAGGTGCTTATTATATATATAGATATATTGTTTCAATTAAAAAACTTTCGTGTATTTTTTTTGTTGGTTACCTATTTAAGTATATTTTTGAAGTACTGAAACTGATTATTTTGTTCAAATCAATGTGAAAACTTTATAAATTCTTTAAAATTTCATGTAAAATTATTTTTTTATTTAATACCAACAGATTTTAAGAGATATTTAACTGCATTTAATAGTAACGGATTGTTTTGTCTTTATGCTTTCTATATAAGGGTAGCGGCGCCTTGGTAGGCGTCTAGAATGTTCTTGTTTGATACACAAAATGTCGCTCTTGTAGTAGCCTGCATAGTCGTTTAGAATATCGCTGGGTGAAAACTACGCAATTTTTTTCTTCTGATGCGCCTTGTAAATATTCTGTGGGGAGAACGACGTCCATTTTGAAAGTCTTTTGTCATAAAAGTGAAGAAAAATTAGTCTGAAGCAATCTCGTTTAAAATAAACTTACCACAGTTATATAGTTAATTGCTCTGGTGGGGAGTAATACTCATTTGGTGACCGTTTATTCTACAATTTCAAAGATTATAAAACCTCAGCGCATTAACTCGTGTCGATTCTGACTAAATCTTCATGCAGAGAGTTGTCCATGAATTTACAGATTTTAGCATTGTTTTACGAGTACATATGCATATTAACGTCCTTTCGTGGTCACAAATTATACTGATTATATAACTGAAGCAAATAATAAAAACACAATCATGGCACTAGAAGTAAAAATGATCTTCGCACTGATCACAAGTCGTCGTAATTTGTTCAAAAAGGAGTCAGCTATTCAGGGATACATATCTTCAATAAGCTCCCAACTCATCTGAAATGTCTAACAGATGAAAAGATTAAATTCAATAAAACATTTAAAGAATTTCTAGTTGACAACTCCTTCTAATCCATCGTAGAATTTATTTCTGAGGTACCGGTATCTATCAAATAATTTTGCCAGCAGTCTGTGTAAATGTAGTTAGCATAATTAATGCACATATTGTGATGTGAGAGTACATCTTCTGGTGTATTGATTTATTTTGTTTTGTAATTGCTTATCTGTCAGTTGGGTCTTCCGCAGTTGGAGTGAAGAGTCAGTATTGACTGAGCGTAACTGAACTTACTGGTTTAACTGTTATGGACTCTGTGCAAGATGAATTGGCTATTGTATTTTGGTTTTATGATTGGATTATGACTGCACGGCATAAAGTGTTTGTGAAATTTAATTTCGATGACGAAATATCCTTTATTTCGGCAGATGCCGGCCTGGTTGTGGAACACTGTCCTTCGACCACTCATGAACTAACAAAAAAACGCTGTGGCGGCGAGTGTCAATACAAAATTTTGGTGACGAAGTTGTCAGCCACTGTGTTACACAACAGTGTCAGCCTGTTAAATCAGTTGGTTATACGATGCAATGCACTATATATTTGCTAAAACCTGTTGTGCCTTCTAGATTCGTTAATTTTCTGGACCAAATAATGAGAGCATTTAATGGAATAATTTGTATTGAAGTGACCGTTTATTTCAAACATTGGTAAGCAATTTACGATTTATAACTTTATTAGGGTCTATGAGAAGCGTAAAGAAGGTATAAGTACAAGCTCCCTCCTCTTTGCCTAGTAAGGCACAACACATACCCTGCTGCCAGGTGTGCACTTGTTAAGACACGCAGAATTCATTTAACTTAAAACCTGAAATCATGTCGTTGTAAATGATTTCTGAGTGAATATTTGTAGCAGAGTATCTTTCAACCACGTCTATTGGGGTTGTAATGGAGCAACCATGATTTACCAGCCTCGTTGACATCGAGGTCTTTTGTAGATGGTAGAGGACTGGTTATACGGAATGGGAAGATTTTCTACCATAGTTGAAAGAACAATTCGCCCAGAGTCATTTCGAGAAACCTTGGAGATCCGAAACCTGGACGGCTTTAGTGGAATACATTTGACTCATTATTAGTTTTACACTTTCGTCAGTAGCAATCCTATATAGAAATTATTTTTATTATCTTTTATTTTTATTTGTTTAACTGAAAAAAACGCAAGTAAATGCCGACCTTTCGGTATCCTAATATTGCATGTTAACACTCCTTTGTATTGATATACTTATTCTGACATTATCATTATTTAGGCAAAAGAAAACAAGTTTAGAATATCACACGCCGAATAGGAGGAAACCATCTATGTTGGTGTTCGGAGTACTTTTGGACGATGACCTCCTGCGGCTGTTCCTACCAAAGTGATCTAACGTTTTTTGAGACTTGTAAAATAACAGAAAAAGCACGGTAGAGTCATATTAGAAAGTGATACCAGTCTATATACATCATCATCATCAAGGGTTTTCTGCTATTTGAGCAGGTCCACGCACTGTGACAGCCTTCCAAGTCTCCCTCTGTTCCGCCATTCTCTTAGTCTTTATATATTTCCCATTCACCATGATGTCATCAATCATTTTTCTTCCTTCGCTGACCTCTTCTTTTCCCTCCATTTACAATCCCCTCCAGAGCAGTTTTAAGCAGGCACTCATTCCTCAACACATGACAAATCCAGTTCCTTTTTCCGGTCCTTATTGTTTTTATAAGGGACCTTTCCTCTCCTACTCGTTTCCGCACTTCATCATTCCTTACTTTGTCTTTCCAACTTGTTTTTCCTCATCCACCTCCATATCCACATTTCTAAAGCTTCCTACCTTTTTAGATCTTCTTTGCGTAACGTCCATGTTTGTGCTCCATATATTCCTACACTCCACACAAAACATTTAGCCAGTTTTTTCCTCAGGTTTTTATCCAGCCATCTTTCTATTGAAAGCTTCCTTTGCCATTGCAATTCTAGTTTTCACCTCCTTCTTGCAACTAATATCACAACTCACAATACTGCCGAGACATTTGAAGGACTCCACTTGCTCAATTATTTGTTCTTGTAGCATTATCATCATTTCTTTCTTACTCCTTCCCACCATCATATATTTAGTTTTATTCCTATTAATTCTCATTCCGAATTCATTACACCCTTTTTTCTAAAGCCTCTAACATTCTTCTGAGTATCTTGACACTTTCCGCCAGCAAAACCATGTCATCAGCAAACCTTATGCAGCTAATCCTATATCCACTTTTGCATGCACCTCCTTTACCTCTTCTTTTTTACTTTTTTTTTTTTATAATTTCCTCCCAATATAAGTTAAATAATATGGGTGACAAACAACATTCTTGTCTTACACCTCTTCCAATCTTTCCCTCTTCAGTAAGACCATACCCCACTCTCACTCCTTATTCAATGTATAAACTAGTTATTAGCCTTCTTTCCTTCCAATCAATGTATTTTTTAGAATGTCCATTAACTTCACCCATTACACTCTATCGAAAGCCTGTTCCAGGTCTATGAATACTATGTAACAATCCCTTTCAATGTATCTTTCACCTATTGTTCTCAGCAAACCAATAGAGTCTCTTGCAATTCTTTCTTTTTGAAATCCGAACTGTTCTTCAGGAACTGACATGGACAGTCTGCTGGATATTCGTCTATTTTGCACTCTTAGTAATATCTTAGTAGTGTGGCATAGATGCTGATTGTTCTGAAAACTTCACATAGATACAGATATTTTAATTCGAGTTCTAAATAAGAGGGCCAGTAATAAAAATGTTGTAAACCAGTTCAGTTTGACGGTTATTACCCGTGAAGGGTGCCGGAGGGCCCTGGATGCCACCTACCAGACACAAGCGGCTGACGTCACGACCCTGCACGAAAACAGACATCGATCCTATTGAGGGTCTGACTTCTTGTGAGTCTAGCACATATTTCTTTCTGTCCCGACGCCAACTCGGCACCGATGTTTCAGTGTTTGTTAGGTCAGCAGGTAAAGAAGAATAACAATTTATTGATAGTCTGTGCGACTGACTTCTCTATCTTCTACAGTTTGTAATCAATCAGTCTCGAGGTACCGTTTTTCAATTGACAGTTTGATTGCTTCAAAGTATAATTCCTGCAATAACTTGCTTTCACTTACTCCTTACCTATGAGTTGAAAGAATTAAAAAAAAAGAAAAACCGAACAATTAACATAATATCTGTCATCGGTTATCAGATGTGTAACATACATTTCTGATGAATTATTTGTGTTTGTCGAGGCAGAGACAGTCAGCTGAGGACAACCACAAGAAACCTGATGAAAACAGCAGAGTCAGCTGTCGAAACGTCGTGTTTTTACACCACTATCCGGCTGGACACCCGGGAGGATTTTGTTGAATCGATACGCCGGGAAAGTCTCCACTCACACTATCCATTGTCGCCATTAATACCATTACTAAAGATCAGAGCTGGTGTCAGGATGACGATGTAACATGTTTCTGCCGTACTCAACTTAAGTCAATTCAAACTTCTTGATAGCCTTCTCATAGACTAGGTAGCTTAAAGTACATTAATGTAACTAGGACTGGACATGAAGTTAGCTAATTTGGGTCCGACTGTGGGAGAATCCGTAAATTGGCGAGCAAAGTAAAAGCGAAGATTATTCATTCGGATCCAACATTTTACGAGTGCCTTCGCTTATATTCCAAAACACACCGCAGTAATTTTTTTTTTTTTTTTTTTTGGATGAATTACTCACAGTAAAACGACTTGTTATTATTTTTTAACTCTCTTCCGCGATCTGAACGTTTCTAGAAACTGGTGTGCTGTCGATGTTACGTTTGTTCTCCACAGTCAGAAATGGAGAAATAAGGCAACTGGAATGTAGGCCTCCCTAGAAGCGAACAATGCCTGCTTATCGTGTGCCTGAGGCACGACTAGCAAATTGATCAAAACTTAATTTAAGTTTCTTCCCGTTAGTGAAATTAGAAGGAAAAGCAATAAAAAAGGAAATTTTTATCGAAGAAAATTTTTATCGAAGAAGATCATGTGCTGTCATGCCAAAACAGGATTCAACAGTGCCAAAACCATTCCCGGAACATTGCTCTACAGTCGATAGTGGGAGGAGGGGGGGGGGAGATATCTTAGAATAATTACGAAATCAAATTATTTTAAACCAAGGTATCAACTAAACAATGAATTACGTCAAACGTCTCTTTCAATTTCTGCGAGTTGATCGTCGTACAGTGTACACTTATATGAAACCAAATATATTATCCGCAAATTTACTTGCTGGTTAAAGTCCCACGTCATGCTCTCCTGTTCACGGTACCAGCCACAACGCAAGTGATTCTACAGGCGCCTAGAACAGCCCTCTGTCAGATTCCCAGTGACGTTACTACCATTTTGCAATCAGAAAATGTACACGTTTATAAAGCAATTTTCAGCTTTCTCCAAGGCACCGAAATGAAGGTATGAACCGTACAACAGGTTACAAGAAAAGGGAATTTTACGATAACCGTGGAGCCGCAATTTGATGATGGATTCGTGTATAAATTGAAAGTAAAGAATATATTTTTTTTTTGATATCTCACTTCTTTCTCGAGATATTGTATCTCAAAATTGGCGTGGTTAGGTTGAAATGTGGCCTAGACCAGAAAAAATTTCACCATAGCCAAATTTGATGATGAATTCGTATGTAAACTTGACGAGAAAAATCTAAAATAATGAATACTTTTTTTATATATCTCGCTTCGTTCTCCAGATATTGTATCTCAAAAGTAAGGACTTTAGTGTGTGATCCGACCTGGAACAGAAAGAAACAATTCCCCTAAACCACTATGTCTACACTGTGGAAATGCAGTATAGGTGTTTTATCTTCTTCTTAGTAGTTGTTGTTAGGTTGAAATACGGCCTAAACCAGAAGAAACATCACCAAAAGCACAAGGAACTATACCTATAACGGATTTTTAACATGCTATATCTCTAAAACCAAGCTAATAATGTTAAATGCTGACTAAATGGGCAAAATAAATAAATTAAAAAAAAAAGGTGTTTGTAATGCCTGATTCTCCACTGACTTTGCATTACTTAACTCACAGACAGTAAGTTTTAATTGGTAGGGGGAGGGTCAAGGGCTTTACTACTCGTCAATGTCAAGATAAGTAGACGTGCGAGAGGGTTAACGACAAGGGACTGAAAAAATTGATCCATTGCCTCTGTAGGGATCATCTCGGCATTCACCTGAAGTTATTTCAGGACATCACGGATATTAACCATAGCCCCCTGGATTCCATAAGCTAGCGTTACCGATCATCCACTGCGCTCCGTAGCAAGTTTTTTATGTGGGAGTGTATGGTTTGAAGCAGTGAAAACAAAACATGACCTTTTTTGTCTTTTCGTTGAACTGATTTGCAAGTGTAACGAATGAACTTGGCAGGCGTTGCCTCACAACTACCAGAACAGTGATTAATTTTATTTTCCTGGTAGCTCTGGCCTCGTGTGTTTTGTCCTGTGTCAACAGCTGTCGGAAGAGTGCGTGTTAGTGGTAGTGGAACAGCGTGGGAGGGAAGTGTAATCACGTTTGCACTGCTAATGTCACCGGGTAACGCAAGCACCTCGCGACCTTGGTTAAACTTGCAACTCAACAATAATCCCTTGCTTTTCATCGTATTTGCGAAGTATGCACAGCATCAGCAACAAATGTAATAATTTATCCCGGTATAAAATACAAATAATTAACGATTAATCTTCGAAAAAAAGAACACACGAGTAAATTTTATTTTCGTACTCGCTGCATGGCATAATAATTAGTTTAAAAGACTCAGTATACGAAAGACTACTAACAATACATGACGAGTTTTGGAAGGTGGTATTACGGGTACATTTCAGTTGAAAGATTATCCTGCCTTGAGGCTGTTGAGTGCTGTTTAATGGCACTATGCCACAAACTGTGAGAGGGTCAGAAGCAGGGCGTTCCTGCTTATTTCCTCTTTTTTTTATTCTTCTATATTTATTCTACATTTATTGTATGTAAATGCTTTAACGATGATTGGCTCGTCATTTTTTGGTTCCTTGGGCAAATTGTAAACAAAGAATATAAGATAAGAATTAATAAGAAAAGAGAAAATGGGAATACAGGGAAATTGCCACCGGAGCTAGTGCTCAATGGCAATTAAATTAAATTTGTTGCTTCCACCCATTGAAACTGCCACTACTCACTAGTTCGGAAACACTGTAAGACCACTAACAGATTCATTTGTAGCTCGTCGGAATTAAAAGTATCTTATGTTAAGAGATAACATAAGCTACTATATAAATTAACGGGACAAGAAGTAATTTAAATGTTAAACCATTAACTAGACTAGTACCAATTGTAGTTACGTTGAAATCAGTTCAGTATTTTTGCATGATGAATGCACATCAAACTGAGAGACAGAAAAATAAAAGTTTCAAATATTTATCAAATTTTCGGCACTATCATCTCTACCATGAATAGTGTGCATTTCAGAAAATATTACGTATAGAGACAAGTTTTTTACAATTTTCTAAAAAATGTATTGTTATATCTGACGCTCTGTGAACATATCTAAAAGACAGTCAACAATTCCAAATTTTACGGATTTGAAATCTTTGTCACCAGTAGCGTACATTGCAATCACCATTTTTCAAAACAAACTTCATACACAGAAACGACTTTTTCAAAAAAGTTACGAAAAAAGTCTCTGGAATTGAGTGAATAGCTCCACAACATGCCTTGTTTCTCTCGCAGGTAGCATAAATATGATTTGTGATAAGTAATTCTAAATTACTCTGGATAACAATATAGAAACCAATATGAAATTTATTCATAAAAAAACGCCAACAAATCAGCAAGCATCCTTATACTTTTCTCAAAAAATACCAAAAATAAACCGTTACTTAAAAATATTCTGTGAGCGTGTACCTTGGAAGAATCGTCACAAGTATAAAAAATTTATTTCCTATACTTACCAGCCAGTCATTGACTGTAGAAACAAAACTCCACCTCTAGAAATCAACAATATTACGCCAAATTTGCAGCATCAATCTATCGCGGCCGCAAATATTATAAAACAGATACCTCCGCTTAGTTCAAAATGCCGACGGAAGGACCAGAATAACAGAAATGCATGAAGTAATACAATATCAAATTGTTTTTAACGGTCTCAGTCTACGTTAAAGTATAGTTTTGCATTGCGGGGGTGCAGGACTGAAGAATATTAAATTCTGCAATCCCATTCAAGAACTCGTTACAAAGTTATTGTTTTTAGTACCTCTCACTTCATGGAGACGCCCCGATACTAAGTGGGCCCACCACCACGAGAAATCACTCAGTTGTACAATTTGAAATCTCTACCGAAAAATGGGGAAAGAGGATTCATAATTATTTTGTAATCCGTGAGCTGTAAAGCCAGTAATAGCAATAAATATAATATTAGAAGCCGACTGGTTATGATTTTAGTTCTCAATCAAATGATTTATTTATAAATAATTCATCAATAAATACTCTTTGGAAAATTTCAGACTTTACAATTTCTTGGAAACGAAGAATCACTGACTGTTTTAGTTGACTTAATTAATTAATTACTCCAAATTATTTTGTAAAATATATTAACACTGGCATAGTATCCTGGATAATAACACGTTCTTGCATTTAGAGAGGTAGCGTTATAACGTGTAGAGTTAGCGTAAACCGGTAGGAGAATTCTCAACTATGGTTAGTAGAATTAGTGGAAGATTAAAGACTTGTATTTCTTAAATTAATCTCACATTAGGTATTGACATTGACTGATTGAAGAGGAAACAAACACTGAAGTAGAGTCATTCATTTAACAGACGAATAATATCAACAAAAATGTTATTTTTAGAACAATAAAAACTATCATATCAAAATTTCTAGTTACATACCACTTTTCAGTGTTTTTATTTGCGCACGTTGTGTGATCACTTGTATTCTTCATACTTCGCTTATAACATTTTTTTCATGGTAGTATTTAGTAACCCATTGTCGATGGGGCTTGGATGGATTTTACCAAGAATTAGAAGCAGTTCATAGAATGGAAGAGGTGACCAAACCACATACAGGCAACTGATTTATGTAAAAAGGGATTGGGAAATTTTCTATTACATGTAACTTAGCTAATGATTGTAACAAATTACGAAGAGAAATGACGAATTATGAAAAAATTGAAAATTCACATAGGTATAAAGTGGGGCTGGAGATATTGCAATTAACAAATTTAAGAGTAAGAAATAAATTAATTAGTCCGTAAAAATTTATTTCCAAGGGGGGTAATAATTATTTAAAGTACGGTTTGATAATTACTGCTACACTTGGGCAATATTTTAAATCTTTTGTCTACAAAGTTTTACAACTCTTCCTTCAAATCAGACAACTGATTATTTGGTTTTCAAAGCGTAGTTTCTTATTTGGTTTCCAGCGCAAAATCTCATGAAAATAGGAATGCGCTTTTTTATGTAACACAATTCCACTAGATTCACTTCGTTATTAGAAAAATGTTTATAGTGGCATTCGGATGTATCACAATTATAACTGCCCGTTACTGTGTCTTACAAGTTCCCATGGACTAATTGTTTAGTTCAGAGAACGCCAAGATTTTCTGCGGACTAGACTCTGAGCAAACTTTTTTTTTAGATGAACACGCTGCGTCAGCGAGCATATCTGTACCATAAAAAGCAATTGGAAGAGGCTCTTCAGAGGAGTTATAAAGCTGATTCATAGCAATATGGTTATTAACAGACGATACAGCGTAAACGACCCAGAAAGTTGCCCAATGGCTTCTCGCAAGGCAATAGTAAAATACCAAAAAGTTCTTCACTGCAAAAGTTCTGCGTTTATTGGTCTATTAAATGATAAGCTGATGGATATTGTGCTCCCTTTAGAGGATTATGAGGACAAGCTCAAAGAACATTTCTAACAAACTCTTCAATAATTCGTCTTTAAAAGGAGGCGCCTAAGAAGAGTTAAACACATCAGCAACAAAAAATTCACTTCATGTATAATTTTTTTCATCTTTCGTCTTAGAAATGCAATATTTATTTCATTTTTACCTCATAACGTTCAGTTATATTAGATCAGGATTTGAACTCTTGTTGTCACGCACGCTAAGTCCGGTTTTTGGAACGGAAGTTTCTCACGAACACTCTGCAAAATTAACACTGAAGACCAAAGAATTTAAAGAATAAGCGATAGCACAGAACTGTCAGAATGGGGAAAATATAATCAGAATATCTATCACTCTCTTCCTATTCAAATTGCCACCGGAGCGTGTGCTCCATCGCAATTAAATTAAATTAAATTCAAAGCATAAAAATTCCTGGAAGCATCAACTTAGCTACCTCACTTTTACAAAAAGATTAAAACAGTTCTTTTCCTTCTAGATCTTAACGCTACAATCGATATCAAAATACCAAAATCAATGGAGACGTCCACAGGAATTCTTTGCGAGAGTACGATAATACTGCGAATACAAATGTAACATCTTCAACAATGGAATGATGTGTGTGTACAGCTTACGCTTGTTTCATTTGTGACTGCTTCTTGAAGTATATATCACGCCCTTTTTCAGGCTTTCTTAACCAAAATGGCAAAAGCTGAACCTATCTAATTTCGCCATGTCTGTCCATCCATATGTAAATCCGCCGAATTAGCATCGATTTCGACCAAATTTCATAGGAAACAAATCCGTCGACAAGCATTCAAATAATTTTGGTTTATTATACCCCTACCTGCATGTGTAACAGAGCTATTAAAAATTGCGTTCACTGTCGTTTTAGAACATTTTTTAGTTGCTTATTGTTTCAGAGCACTCGTTTAGAATTTCCTCCCTCCCCTTAATTTTCCTATTTTATAATCATATGACATAAATTCAAGATTAAAGCATGAAAATTGTTTTGAATAAAATATGTTTAAAGCTATTATAAAACTTTGACATTTTTTTATGTCAACAAATTTAATTTTTGCTGTCGAGAAAACAAAGTAGTGTGAAGAAAATGGTTTGTTTGAAGAAATAAGATATCTGGTAGTTAGAGAATAAAGCGCCTATTTAGAACACTAGCTTTGCTTTATTCATGCGAAGCACATTAAGATGGTTTGCATTTCACGTAAAACTGTAAATTTAAACACTATTGAGGTGGAATGCGCGGCAACTTAAAACCGCGGCAACTTATTACCATGTTGTATTGGCATAAGAAGTTAATCAATCTTTTTAAAAATAAAGAAGAACACTAAGAGAAAATGTATTAAAGTTTATAAGCTAAGAGAAACAAAGCTGATATGTATCCAATGTCTCATGCGCGCAACATTTGGAGTACATTACTTTCAGATTTGTGCAAAAATAGTGTAAAATGTATAAATCCGGTGATTATTGATCGTGAACATATTAACACGAGTGGTAGTTGATACAGATGGTGATATAGTTGGCTCTGTCACAGTGGCGAAAGTGGAATTTATTCATTGACTTTTGTTTGACACTAAACTGATCGCTCTGTATGTGTGTCCCAGATAAAACTACAGCACAACTGCTGGAGGGCTTATTATGTCTGAATAATATGCCTACCCTTTGGAGATTTTAACGAATGCTTCATCCATCGTGATAGCACAACATTGCATTACGCCTCGTTGAGGAACACACTTAGTTAACATATTTTGGAATTTTAAAGTCAAAGTTGGGGTACGCAAGTGTTTAATTACTTAACACCGTCTTATTAGACAAGGTTATATTACAATCATATAAGTGTAACCAAAAATAACTGCAGTAAAAATTCCGTAATTTTGCAAATATCGGGATGGTTCATTCAAAAGGCCATGGCCAAATTCCTTTTCGCTCCATGCCCCAATCCTTTCCTGTATCTCATAACCTCGACGTGGAAGATGCGTATAACAATAAGCAAAAATAAATAAAAGAAATTAGAAAGATGTATAGATACGTAGGGTACGCATCAAGAAAGGTTTTCTTTTATGTAACTGTTGATTTTGGTTGAGGAATTACTAACTTTTTTGTTCGAAACCACGACATATTTGATAACAAATGTTGCTCAGTATAATTCAGGGCATATAACTACTTTATCTGTTCGAATATAGCGCTGTGTGTTTGTAGGATAGCTTGAGGAGGACATCAACACATAATTTTAAAGCTATGGAAAGCTATGGAATTCGTGCTTGATATTTCTCTGTAATTTGGTTCCTGATATCCCTCCAGTCAGACATTTCAGTTCTCGATAAATTTGACACACTTTTCCTGAAGTGTCTCAAAGTTTAGATTCAAGACATTTTAGTAATTTAACATTATAATTTTTGGAGAAATATTATCGATCAGTAAAATTCTCCTTCTGACTTCGCCTTCTTATTCCGTGTTATCCATAATTCACTCAGCAAATTGAATGATATTTTCTCTTACCTGATTTCAGCGATAATCTTTGGAAGTTTAATAATTGCTGAAAATTACGTTTTTTGTGTAGTGTCGCATTCCCGCAGAGCAGCAGCTATTTAAAAGCCGGTAAGAACGCGTTGCTGGGAGGTCAGTTGCTGGCCGCCCTTGAACTCGACTCGAGGGCCGGCCACCGAGATCGCAACCACGCTACTGCTTCCTAAACACTTACAGCAAACTGGTTCATTGGTCCTCCCAGACTACACAAACAGCGGTGTCGTAAACGAGAGCACATGTTCAGAATGTACTAAGGACAGCTAAACACTACCACGGAATTTACCTGTATAGCGTTGATAAGTCGCTAACAGAGAATCCGTTGATCTATAAATATCTCTCTGTAATCTCTTGCAAGTAACTCGTAACACAGACAGATCTTATAGATGCCAGAACCAACATATGTTGAAAGGTCACCATTTGAACCTTTTTTTTTAATTACAGAGTGATTAAGAAAGAAGATCCCGATTTTGAAAAGCTGTGTTTACTAAACGAAAAATATTACAACCTTTGTTGCCAATCATATAAATAAAAAAAACAGTTAGGTTATGAATACCATCGATTGATATATGGACAATATAACCTTAATCAGAAACCCACAGGATGTGCGAGTGTACTGGGCGTATAAACTGAACGCACTCTATTTGCAACATGTCCGCTGTTACGTTTTGAATGGTTGCAGTTATGCTCGTTTGCAAGTAGTCAGTTTTAGCCGGGAGTGGTGGGAAAAGAAGTAGCTTTTGTACGTATCCTAATAGAAAAAAAATCGCAGGATATCAGGTCATGGAGGTCAGTAATATTATTATTATCGTATGCCACATACAATAAAAGACATGTCAATTAGATAACTAAATCTATAGATTCAAGCCATCTTCTGGCAGCTGGTAAAGCTTGATGCAGTGTGAGAAGGCCTCCAGAAAATTTTCTTGCTGGAAAGTCTATCACAATATGGTTAGCAGTTTGGATACCACCACAGTCACACAATGCATCTTCACGGAGACCCCACTCATGCGTGGTTGTATTGCATACTCCGTGACCTGTGCGAAATCTGTTCAATTGATAGCAAAGACGCCTAGGAAAGTCAAATCCTGGAACACAGGTTGTCGGATCTTTTATAAGCCCACAGCTGTGCGGGCTGTTGGCTTCCATTCCTTTCTCCACTCTTCATACAAGTTAAAGTTGTTATGTACGAGATTGACTGCTTCCAAGTAGGCAGTTTTCCTCGATTTTATGGAGGTCAGTAATGAAGAACCTCATTGCGATATGTCATGGAACCAGTCCGTCGTTAAGATAAAGTTTAGTTTAACTTTCTGCGGAGACATAAGAAGCGTTGGGGTATGCTAGCAGCCTGTTAGAAATTAAGTCTCCCAGATTTTTATTTGAGCTGAGGAGATAAACGGATTCATGGCAGAACCAAGTAAGTATTTCCAATAACAGCGGCCTCCTGAAAAGAGAATGAGGCCAAAGACGGATTTAATTTTAGGATTCTCGCTCGTGTCCGACGATTTCATGAGGTTTCTGTTTGCCCCAAAGCCGCAGATTCTGCCTGTTGACTGAAGCCATGGAGTTTTGGAGAAAAATATGGAACACCATACTTCCTGTCTTGCTTAGTAAAATATTACTTCCACAGAGTATTAACATACAATGATAGGAGGAAAGTAATGTGAAAATTAGAATGCACTTTTTATCGTTGTAGAAGGAAACTGAACGGACGATAAAGATACCTATAAAAACAGGCTTAGTCATACATCCGACTTTTTTTGTTTTTTTGTTTTTAGTTCATTATTTAAGCTTTTATTTTAGAAGCGCTCAGCGTGGAACAGTCACTGCCCTTTGTATTAACACAATGTAGTCTTGACTTCCGACCTAGCATGGGGTGTCAGCGGTAAGGATTCAACGTAGTATTGGAGACAATGAGGGTTCAAATCCACGTCCGGCGTCGAAATCTCGGTTTTTCGTGGCTTTTTGAAATCACTCCAGGCAAATGCCAAGATAATTCCTTCAGAGACCATCGCTAAATTTCTTCCCGTTCCTTTGCCCCTTGTTCGAATGCTATCGGCGGGGATGAGGTATAAAACCAGTATTAAAAAAAATACAAGCTTCCGAGCGTCAGAAAGAGGAAAGATGTCTTTCGAAGACAGAAGTTGGGCCACGCAATACATCACTTGTTGGTCAGTAGAGTGAACGCGTAGTCGATTGTTTCAGAAACCTAGTTTTAGTTAGAAAGCACGCTGATAATGCTCTTCTGAGAAATATGTTATTCCGAAAGTGTCATTTAACCAACAAGTACCTTTATCAGCACAAATAAGAATCAACTGGCAAAAACAGGCTAGCTTGAAATTTAACACTCGGTATTAATATGCCAAATCGCTTCTCTTGAAACGCAATCTAAAGAGCGAGATCGATACCATTATATTTATATATATATATATATATATATGAAACAGTAAGGACTATACGGGAAACAACCACCTAATATGCTAAAAAAAATTGAATACTGTAAACGTAAAAGAGGAATGCTAAGATTTCTAAATTCAATACAGTCTCATTCATTTCGAGATAATGATTTAATACATTCTGCAAACAACTCAAGCAGTGTTGGTCCTTACCTGCTTAACGTCCAAAGCTGATCTGTAATATATTGTTAACTTCATAGCGGATTATAGCGCCAAACTCACTATGGATTTTACAAAAGTGTAACATTGCCAGTGATAATACTTCTAGTTTGGATCAATCGTAAACTAAGAAATTGCTTTTAGTTAATATACAGAGTTTACTTATACTTTTTTTATTTTGTTTCTGCACCATAGTAAAGCAAGTTTCCGCAGTTTCTGACTTTAAGACAAGGCCGAAGGTCGTTCACTTATTTTATGGTAACAGATAACAGTAGCAGTGGCTTTAATGTTGTTACCTCTCCACAGGTCATAAAGACTACATTTACAGTGATTCAGTGGTCTTAAATATCACTTCCTGGCCAGTTGATTACTCAAATGTCCCCGGAGAAAAATACGGTGCGAAGATATTGCGCCTTTGCGCTGAAGCCACTTTCTGTGTTTTTTGTCGGATGAATTATGAAGAAAGTTTATGGCACCATCAATTAAAAAAAAGTAGCTACTCTGATTAACATATTACACAAAATGATTTCAGAGTGGCGTATTTACTATGTCACTTTATCAACAATACAAAAAGCCTTCAGCAATCTACACCTGTAAAATGCTAACCTCGGTCACGATGTTCTGTCATGCGGTGACGTCACGATTCTCGCTTTCACTGCCAAATTTACAACGACCAGAGCTGTCGCTCTAGGTTATACGCTTTATATATTAACAGTTCTATTTAGCTATGCAACTGCGTGTAAGTGCACTGCGAGCACACTAAAATAAAAGTATTTATTTCGTAAAAATCGACATATTCTGACGATGTAGATTTTTCTTATACTCTCTCCAAAACAATGCCGTTGTTACCGTAAGGTAAGAAACATCTAAATTACATCATTTTCAAGTTTATGAGCGTTATTGAATGAAAACTGTATTTTGTTAGCAAAGAAATGAAGTTCCAAAAAATTGCTTCTAACACATCATTTTTGACGGCCTTGCAATACATTTATATTCGATGTAGGTATTTTAAGTCACTGTTACAGTATATTCGAAGAAATAAATTGCTGAAACACTTGAATAAAAGTAGTATTACGTTTAAATTAATATCTTAATCATTAGTTGCTTTTTATTCGTGATGTCACTATATCATATACATTTAAAAGATTTCCAGTGGGTCAAATTTAGATCGCGATACATTGAATGTATTCGTACAAGGGTACCTATGACATTTGAACCGCAATGTTAGTGGAAGTTGTGGTAAGGCAGGACCAGAATGACAGCTGACAGTATAAGTCCAGACGAATATAGTTTTATAAATAATTTAAGCTGCTTTCATAAGCGTCGAGTTACTGAAGTTACTACTTCATACAAATGGAAGTAGTTGCACATTTATCGTGCTGAATGAGGCCCGGCCGAGGAATAAAACCAATATCACGCGGTATGTCATAAAATTTTGGGATTCCTAATTTATTTTAATTTCATTGGTTCCCTTAATCTGACGTCATTAATTCAGTAGAACTGCCAACTGTATCGCTCTGTAAAATAGAACCGAAATTTGTTCAAAATTACAAAATAATGTTATGAACATGACACATGAATTGTTAGAACAGTCCTTTCAACCGTTATTTTTGACGATCTGAGAGGCTATTACGCTAATAAACATGGAAGTTGTCACTTCAGTGTTCAGGTAGACTGGATTTAGTAGATGGAACCCCTTCTTCGTTCACGTTATTACGCACAGTAGCGTACAATGACACTTTCTCCGGATTGAGGCTTTCATACGTTGGCAGGTCTCTTCCGACTTTAATTTCCTAACCGCAATGTGAAATAATTCACATTGACTTCGCAGTGGCCTCCTAGAGATGCCAACGCTCTGTTTCCTTGTCAGTGATTGTCTCTCTGGTTCGTGAAATATACCTAGAGGCCGCTCGTCTGGGACGGCAGATGTGATAACAGGGGAATCCACATGGTTTATTCCATGAGGACGACAATCACCACCATAACATAATGTGATAATTAAAAATGCAGAGTTTGGACAAAACGTTTCTTTTCTTTAATCCTGAGCAAGTGTTCTACAATTCCAGCTCATTTTTTATATTGTGTATAAGAGCTACTGCAAATTCAAGACGGCTGCTGTGGAGCAGATATTATCTTTATATTCGTGGAGGAGGGAAATAATAATAAAAATACGAAGGATATAGTTTTGTCCTTAAAGTAGAATTCAAACGTTGTCTCAGTACAAACTTTCACAGCTCGTGTTAAAGGAGCATACAAGGTGCAATCTGATCCTCAATAATATCTCCGGATCCTACTTCTAATATATAATATGGACAAAAAAAGTCTAAACATTTTTTTAATCGTCGCCTATCCTTGGCTCCACACTTCCTAAATCTTATAGAGTTTGCTTTAAATGAGATTTATACTGAAGTCGTCAACAGCAAAAACTTTGTATCAAAAGGTTGAGTCGGCCTTGTGGTACGGAGTTTTATCAGTGCGTTCTACTACAAGTAAGGAGCCCTTGGGGCAGTCCAGTGGGCCATTCGACAATGTGTAACTAATTTAGAGAATGTCTGGGGAGGACTTATCTAAACACGAGCTACAGGCTCTGACCACTGTGTTAACAAGGCTAGAGGAGACAAAGTTCGTTGGGTAATATGGGCTGAGTCCTATGGCGCGCTCCCAGCGAAACTATATGACGCGGAAGCAGTAGTTCGAATCTGGCTTGGCGAACCGCCACAAAGACAAATCTGAAGAAACTATTGCTGAATAACAGCTCCTATAACGCTTCTTTCTCCAAACAATAATAACAAGAAATATTCCAAACATTTTTATTCATGTAGTAAGTGTAATATATGTTTAGAAGCACACAATAACCAAATTACAGATTATTATTAACACGAATTAAGGAGTGCAGAAAGTGAGTAAATATGGCAATTACTTTGTCAGCGACCATGATCGCATGGGTATGGCGTGTAACACAATAGCCGTGATAACTCTTGCTCATCCCACTCGTAGTCACATCTGAGTTTTTTTTTTTTTGCTGTCGTCAGTCTTTAGACTGGTTTGATGCAATCCTCCATCCCTTCCTATCCTGTGCTAACCTCTTCATTTCTACATACCCCTTACAATCCACGTCCTCAATTATCTGCTTCATATATTCTAATCTCTGTATACCTCTGCAGTTCTTACCTTCAACTATTCCCTCCACAAACAAATTAACCAATCCAGCATGTCTCAAAATATGACCTACCAGCCTGTCTCTTCTTCCTGTAAGCTTCTTCCATAAACTTCTTTTCTCACCCATCATTTCCAAAACTCGTTCATTTCTTACTTTGTCTGTCCACCTAATTTTCAGCATTCTTCTGTAGCACCACATTTCAAATGCTTCAAGTTTCTTTCTTTCCGGTATTCCTAAAGTCCATGTTTCGCTACCGTAAAGTGCTGTGCTCCACACATAGAGTTTTAAGACGTTCTTTCTAATTCCTAGATCAATATTTGAAACTAAAAGGTTTCTCTTTTTCACGAAGGCTCTTTTTGCTAGTGCTATTCTGCTTTTAACATCATTCCCGCTTCGGCCATCGGTTGTAATTTTGCTTCCCAAGTAGCAGAACTCACTCACTTCTCCTATTGCATCAGATCCTATTTTTATATTTAATCTGCTAGTATTGGTGTCATTTCTGCTAAATTTCATCACTTTTGTTTTACTTTGATTTATATTCAGTCCAAAATCTTCCTTCAGTATTTTGTTCATGCCATTCAATAACTTCTCAATATCCTCAGCCCTCTCTGCTAATAAGACAATGTCGTCAGCAAATCGTAGCATACTGATTTTTTCTCCCTGAAAACTTATGCCACATGGAAATTTTTCTTTGACTTTCTTCATTGCTTCTTCTACATACAAGTTGAATATTAACGGGGATAGACTACAACCTTGTCTCATACCCTTTTTAACTGATGCATGTCTTTCGTGATTCTCTACTTTTATCACAGCCACTTAATTCTTATATAGTTTATAGAGGATTCTTCTATCTCGATATTTTAGACCTGACTTCTTTAGAATTTTGAACATCTTGTCCCACCTAACATTATCAAAAGCTTTTTCTAAATCCACAAATGCCATAAAAGTATCTTTGTTTTTCTTGATCCGCCCTTCAAGTATTAATCTTAAAGACAGAATTGCTTCCCTTGTACCGCGATTTTTCCTAAACCCAAACTGATCTTCACCTACCATCTCTTCTACTACCCTTTTCATCCTTCTGTATATTATTCTGGTCAGTAATTTTGAAGCATGTGATGTTAGACTAATTGTGCGATAATTCTCACATTTGTCAGCTTGTGCTTTCTTTGGAAGTGTGAAGATGATATTTTTATTAAAATCAGTTGGAATTTCTCCTGTTTCATAACTTTTTGATATCAGCTTGAATAATCTTTCGATTCATTCCTCTCCTAGAGATTTAAGAAGTTCTGCAGGGATTTCATCAATTCCAACTGCCTTATTTGCTTTCAAGTCATTCAGAGCTTTATTAAATTCTGTCCTCAAAACAGGATCTCCTAAGTCATCCATGTCGACATCGCCTTCCTTTTCCAATACACTATTGCTCAAGTCGTCCCCAACATACAGTTTCTCAATGTATTCCTTCCATCTGTTAGCTCTATCTTCTGACCTTAAAAGAGGTTTCCCATCGGCAGCTTTAATGTTCATACCTCTTTTCTTCATTTCTCCAAAATTCTGTTAGATCTTTCTATATGCAACATCTACTTTTCCTGCAACCATTTCCTTTTCTACTTCTTCACACTTTTCTTGTAGCCATTTTTCTTTTGCTATTTTGCATTTCCTATTTATTTGATTTCTAAATTGCCTGTACTGCTCTTTTCCTGCTTCATCCTGAGCATTTTTGCACCTTCTACTCTGATCGATCAGCTGCAAAATTTCTTCTGTGATCCAAGGTTTTCGGACAGCTTGTTCCCTAAAGCCTAAGGTTTCTTTGCAGAGTTATTTCTTAGACCCAAGTCTACCATTTCTGAAAATTTTTCTCTCGTGCTAGATTGTTTCAGTTTATTCACTTCCAGTCTGTTCTGCTTATACTGCTTCCTTATTCGCTTAAATTTCAGCCTGCACTCCATTATTATCAAATTATGGTCAGAGTCTATGTCTGCTCCTGGGTACGCTTTGCAGTCTAGAACTTGATTCCTGAATCTCTGTTTGACCATGATATAATCTAGCTGATATCTGCCTGTATCCCCAGGACGTTTCCAGGTGTATATTCTTCTTGCATGTTTCTTAAATAGTGTGTTTGCCACTACTAGCTTATATCTTTCACAAAATTCTAGCAACCTTGTAACATAACAGTAGCATTCCGCCGACCCGCAAGTAGCGCCGAAGTGAGCGCATGATTACATTGTTTAAAGTCAGTCGTTATCGAGGTTTTGTAGCGGACGGCTCGCGTCGCGTAATGTGAGACGCTATACTAACTGTGCGGGTGTAGCAAGAAGTAAGAAGAAGAATGAACTTGTTTAACCATTGCGACGTATGTTTTAAATTGATTTGAACAGTGGGTTGAGTTACCAGAACAGTGAAGTGTGGCATCGAAAGTAATATAGTGTGGACTGATTTGGATTAAAAAACTTTCCTTTTGTTTCTAAGAATCTTGCAATCGACGGATTACGAAGTTTCAATAGCATTATCATCTAAATTCTGATAGTGGCCAACTGGTTCGATGTGTACTTTATTCAAATAAATGTGTGGAGAACAGATTTTCATTACTTTTGAAGATTTCTCTTAGTTAGTTATCCTCACACTTTTATCGGACTGGTTTGGACCCTGTCTGGCGACCGGCGGCGACTACGAACTCATTTATCCAACTTCGGGTGCTGTATGTTAGTAATTAAAACTTTAGCAAGCACGAAGTTCGGTCTACAGTAAGTATCAGTTCAACCACAAGAAAGGCAAGTAGTCTTACATGGCGACGAGTGACAGGACTGTGTGGTAGAAATCAGTACTAGGAGGAGAGACAATTTTTCTCAAATCCTAGGAAAACACACAAAAGAAAGAAAAGGAAAACTAGTGATATCAAGACGACGACAATCAAAACAGTGAGTGTCGACAATACCCAAAGGTGCGGAAGAACTCCCACTCGACGAAGGCAGCGCGGCTGGTCAAGGAGCAGCGGGGAAGACATTCTACATTGTTCGGCGCGGAGCTGGGCAGCCGAGACGACGAAGGCGGGAGAAAGAAGAATCGTCGTGCAGAGTCTCCGAAAGCTAAGAACGCGCTGTGCGCTGCTTGTTTGGCTATTTTTGAAGGCTTAAATCCTTTCCTAATTTTTTCTGATAATTTTCCTTTTTTTCTGTGAAATATCGAGGAAGAAAAAATCGGACCAGATTTTTCTCTCCTAACTCGACAATACATTTTACTCTCCTTTGTCATCAGGGATGACAGAAGCAATTATTTAAATTCCACCTGTAGTTATGCCTATAGTACAACCTTTTGTTTCCTTTTTCTTTAAATGGCATGCTTAGCTAGATAGCTTGCAGCAGCTGGCGCTTCGTGTATAACGGCGTTGTTGTGGTCTGGTTGTCTGATTCGCGGGGAGTGAGTTTGCCATATTTTGTGATCCTGTTTTCTGTGCAAAATTATAATCATGCCGGAAACCGAGGGAAGCGCCAATGCAGATATAATGGAGATGTTACGAGGGTTAAGTGAGTCAGTAAAAAATTTAAACACGAACTCTGAGAGGCAAAATTCCAAGTTGGAAAATTTAAATTTGGATCTCAAATCCAGTACTGAAATCCTCCATGATAAATTTGAACATTTAAATTCAGACCTTAAGTCAAGCACTGAAATCCTCCATGATAAATTTGAAAAGTTAGATTCAGATCTTAAGTTAAGCACTCAACCTTTGATTCCAAGCTCGATAATCTAAAAGCTGAGCTAAAGTCTGACGCGGAAGTGTTACATTCTAAGTCTCTGAAAGAACACAAAATCCCAAATAGCAGAATTACGTAAGGATATGGAAGAGTATCGTGCTTTGTGTAATATGCGAGCGGAGGACTTAGCAACCCAATTTTCCGATTTAAAACAAGAGTTAAAGGGTGAAACTGGTAGTTTGCGCCAGGAAACAGACGCCTTGCAAGAACAATATGCGCAGTTGCAAGAAAAAAGCGATAGTCACTGCCACCGTATAAAGACGATCGAAGGACAGTTCCAAACATTGCAAGAAGGTACCCGACAGGGCTATGCGGAAGTGAAATTTGGGATGAAAGAGATAACTGCGGAGGTGGAACAGCTGGATGAGAAGTTGGAGAAATTAAAAGTGTCAACTGCCGTATTTGTGGATGAGAGAATGAAGGTACAGGGCGCCGCTAATTATAAAGCAAGAAGTATTAAAACAAGTACCGGGTGTAGTGAGAGAAGAGTTCTGTAAATACAAAGAAACCGGAAAGGGCACAGTAATTCCTGTTCAATGCTACGACGAAAAGATTGATTGGGGAAGAATTTTCTGACCGAAATGGCATCCATCCTGTAAAGTTTATTAAAAATTTCGAAAATTTTCCACCTTTTATGGCTGCTAGTGAGGAGAAGAAAATTAATATGGTAATAAAACATTTAAGAGGCAGGACCTCGACTGTGGGCAGAGCAATTAGAGGAGGAAATTTTCATCTTTCGAGCAGTTCAAAGAAGATTTTTTGAATCTTTACTGGTCGGCAGAACGGCAGAATCGCCGTGAAATCAGAATTAATGTGCGGTGACCGTTATGACCCGAGAAGAGGATCGCAAACCGATTTTTTCATGCGGTGCTATGCATCTTGCCGATACTTAGACCAGCCTCATAGTGAAGAAGAGTATGTACGAATGATTGCTGCTAGGTTACCGGAACAGACACAGCTAATACTTACTAGCCACAAGATCCGCTCCATAAAGGATGCTGTAGATATGCTGGGAAGATTAGATGTACAAGAGCAAAGAATGTACAGAACAAGATACCAGGGACAACATAACACTAATCATTTTCAAAATAACGGATTCAGACAGGAAAACCACCGAAGAGAAGGGAATAAAAATTTTCGGCAAGAACCGGAAAACTCAGGCCGGCAAGACGGAGTTCGAAAGGAAAATATAGAGGAAGGAAAATCTCATAGGCGGTTCCAGAATCATAACTACCGACCGCAAAATGAAGAACATAGGGTAGCAGTGGTTTCAGAAGACAATACCAGACATTTAAACTAGTGCCTGCCACTGGGAAGGCTTCGCCAGCGGCGGAGGCAGAAAAGAGGCCAAATACAGAGAAAATAGTATTAGTAAAAGAAGAAAAAATAGGCTTGAGGCGGAAAAAGGATCAACCAGAAATATGTCTATATGATACAGTATTTAATAACGAAGTTGAAGAAGAACCGATAAGATACGAGAAAATTTTATTTACCAGTACAAGTGAAGAATTGAAGGCGGATGAGGTAGAAGATGAAAATGAATTTGATCAGGAAAGGGAAGTCGGAGAATCTGAGATCAGAGGAGAAGGCGAAGATGACATTTTTGAAATTGAAAACGAAAGAATTCAAGAACACATTTGGAGAGAACAAAGGAAATTACGCGAGGGTGAGATGATGTTAATAGGAATTGATGGTTCGGAAAATATGGATACAGGCGAGGTAAGCCTGGACGGGATTAAAGTTGTGCGGAAGTCTTATGTATTTCATGACGGCGCAGCCGGCGAGCGCGACGGCAGCCAACACACGCGTAACAGTCCAGGCGTAAACAGTGTTGGTACCTGTGCCAAAAATAATTTGAAGCACGCGGCAGCCGCTGGCGCGGTATACGAACAATGCGAAACATTTCTAGTCAACTAAAGCGAGCTATGGAAAGAAAGATCAATACCAACAGACTACGGAACTTGTAAAGAAGATGTCGGGAAGCTGAAGCAGTCACAGATATATGAAGAAGAGAAAAGAATTGACAGAAAGTCAATAAAATGGAAGAGTAAAAGATAAGTTGCGGCGGGACGAAGATTTACCATATAGTGACAAGCAATTAACGGACATTACTAGTTACTTGCTACTCAGATTGAATAATGAAGCGAATCTAAACGGCTCGCCAATCACAAGGTCTTTTCAGTCTACAATAACGACCCGAGAGAAGATTGTTGGAAGAAGAAGGAATTTAAGGAGAAAAGAAGCCCGTACACCTACTGTTTGTGTGAAATTTAAATCACGACAAGTAGAAGCCTTGATAGATTCTGGCGCGGACATATCCTGTGTGTCGGAAAGCCTATTTCAAATCCTTGTGAATGAACCTGACGCATGTTTACACTCGGTACAAGGAATGACAGTTACGGTAGCAAATGGGGGTAAAATTAAAAGAATCACCCAGCAAATTCGAGTAGATGGTGAGATTGGAGGACACAGGATTGAAATAAAAGCATTTGTTATCCCTAAATTAACCGTTGATCTAATTCTGGGAGTCGATTGGCTTGCCGAGAAAATGGTTAAACTGGACTGGGAAGAGAATAGTCTGCAATTTATTACGGAAGGAAAAAGAGTGAATATAAGTTATGAAACCAAAATTCGTGAAGAAGGAAAGGAAGCGGTTCAAGTTAGAGTCATTTCAAGAGGAGAGGTGCAGGAGTTTGTATGCTATGATGAGCCTAGTGAGGAAGAAGTGCAGCTGTCACAATTATTGGTCGAAAAGGACAGCGAGGATTTAATGTACTCGCAACAACAGCTCGAAGATGAAGAAGAAAGCTCAGAGGAGGAAGAAGCGGCATGATCAAAGAGGGAAGGCAATCGACTATAAGCCGGGTGATCTGGTACTGGCGCAGACTCATTATAAGTCCTCTAGCGTAAACAAAGAAATTAGGAAGTTTAAGTATTTGTATGAAGGCCCGTATCGGATTGCTAGCTGCCCTAGGAAGAATTCCTATTTATTAGTGTACCCTGTTGGTCAAAATATCAGGGGTACTTTCAATGTTACTTCCCTTAAACCCTACAAAATGTTACCAGAAGACTTATCTGACTAAAAGGAGGGGACACCCTTTATCCTTATTTTTTTTCTAATTTTTATTTGGCGTAGGCCGATTACCTCATCGCTGCGGCGAACAAATCTTTAATTTTTTTTCCGGCTAAAGCCAATAAACTAAATCCACATTTCCACTCTCGTACCCTGCCTGAAAAAATGCCAAAGCAGCTGCAGCAACAACAGTAGGCTTTGTGTAGTGCAGTGTAGTGCGTGAAGTGCTTCGACAAAAGTCGTATAGAGGTTAATGACCTCTACCAGTGTCGCAACCGAGGACTCCACCCATAGAGCCTACGGTAGAAGCGGAAATATTTTTTTTGTCATGGTGTATATATGTTCTTTCTTTTCAGTTTTATTTTTGTGAGAGTTGACAGTCTATTTGAGAACTGTGACCACGAAAACTATGACAATTTCATGTGGTTCCTTCGTGTATTTTTTTCTGTATATGTTTTCTTGATGTTGTTTGTGTGCCTGTTTTTTTTAATTTAAATATGTTAAATGGCTTTGTGTATCTTATGTTAGTAGGTTGGCCACACTTGAGAGTCTGAAACTTGGTATTTGTAAATTTTCTTTTTTATTGTAATGATAATTCTTCAGTTTCTTTTGAAAAAAAACCTGAACAATTATCACAAATTGGTAGTTGGGGAATGTAACATAACAGTAGCATTCCGCCGACCCGCAAGTAGCGCCGAAGTGAGCGCATGATTACATTGTTTAAAGTCAGTCGTTATCGAGGTTTTGTAGCGACGGCTCGCGTCGCGTAATGTGAGACGCTATACTAACTGTGCGGGTGTAGCAAGAAGTAAGAAGAAGAATGAACTTGTTTAACCATTGCGACGTATGTTTTAAATTGATTTGAACAGTGGGTTGAGTTACCAGAACAGTGAAGTGTGGCATCGAAAGTAATATAGTGTGGACTGATTTGGATTAAAAAACTTTCCTTTTGTTTCTAAGAATCTTGCAATCGACGGATTACGAAGTTTCAATAGCCTTATCATCTAAATTCTGATAGTGGCCAACTGGTTCGATGTGTACTTTATTCAAATAAATGTGTGGAGAACAGATTTTCATTACTTTTGAAGATTTCTCTTAGTTAGTTATCCTCACACTTTTATCGGACTGGTTTGGACCCTGTCTGGCGACCGGCGGCGACTACGAACTCATTTATCCAACTTGGTGCTGTATGTTAGTAATTAAAACTTTAGCAAGCACGAAGTTCGGTCTACAGTAAGTATCAGGTCAACCACAGAAAGGCAAAGAGTCTTACAAGTTCCTCGCATCGTTCGTTCCAGATGCGGAGAAAAACTAACATAACAAGATATGTGAATCTGACTATCAAATACTTACAAAATTTCATTGAATTAATTGCTCTGGCATCCGTAAATTGAATAGTTTTGAACAGCAGCACGCTTCGCTCATTTGCCGCTTGTAGCCATTGCTTGTGTTTGCTCCTGCAGTGACGTCATTTCAACAGCCAATCGCCGCTCGTTTCGCTTCGGGCCCTACCTTTACTAGAATTACTTCAATGCACTTTTAATTCTTCTACCAATAGCATTATCACCAAGATATGGGTTGTGCACTCCCACCCTTCACCTTCTTCCTGTGAATCTTATTCCAGTTCCTTTATCAGATCAGTAACTTATTGTGACCAGTAGAAATTGCCACAAACAAATTTAGTTGCCCTTTGCATGTCCTCCAGATCCTGTATTTAATACTCAAAATGAGGGTATTAGACCAAGATATTCAACCAATGATCTGACCGAAGGTGCGTAACCAAGTCCCGCACTTCTTTTGTATGTAACATCACGACCATCTTCAATACATGAAGAATTTTCAAACCTCTTTCTATCACCTGCCCAATATACCGTGTCCAGTGGAGCTATTTATCAAATCTTAAGCCAAGATATTTATATTTCAAGTCTCCAACAACAATTCCTTCTCCAACCTTTATCCGTTCTTTTTTTATCTGTGTACTTAATAAGCTGACACTTCATTCCCTACTGACTTATCTAGTTAGCTAGATATCTTGCCCAGCAGCTGATCGCAGTATTCTCCATTTTGATCCTATTGTGAATCATTACAACATCTGCAAACAACTTAATGTCTGCTTGTAAACCATTAACGTATTCATTCATTAGAAAAATTTAGAGCCATGTACCATTTCACTATCCTGGGGTATTCCCATTTTCATTTACATCTTTTTTATACTTCATTTCCTACTCTAACCCTCTGCTATCATCTAAAAATTCATTTAACCATTATGTCACTTTTTCAATTCATACAATGGTTTTCACCTCACTTGACACACTGTTATAGCTTACTCTGTCAGATACCTTGGAAAGATCTAGTACAATATTAGTAGGTTTGAATTGCCGATGACTGCCACACAATGACCTAGAAATCGATACCCGGGACAAGTAGGAACCTGTTGTTAGCGACACCGCCACGCTGACCTAGAAATCGCGCAGAGAACAGGTATAAATAGCCTGCTTTCACCAATCACTTCTGTCCTGAAGTTTGACGTTATAAACGAATCATACTTTCGTTGTATGAAATTAAAGTATTTGAAATATGTATCATAGTACTGACAAGTGCGCATTTAAATGTAATTTAAAAGTAAAGAAAAGTAAAAATGGATTTTTTCTTATCTGCTGCACAGGAGTAGATTACCTTCAGAAATATTAGGGTCACATAGTACATTTAAACAAAGAGTCAGTATGTTATTTCAATCAGATCAATTTATGAACATTTGGAAGATCTTATTTTTTTTTTTTTTTTGTTATAAAAAAAATATTAACAATTTTGCAAAAAGTGATACCAGATGCTATCAAAACTTTTATTTGTCTTTGCCAGCATGACGCAAAAACTACTTAATTCTAATTTTCTGCTCTGTCTCCAGTTAAGGCAGCATGGTGATTTCCAATTCAGTTTCAAAGCCAAATTCGTGGGTTTCAAATAATAAAATATCTTCAGATTTTACATGCTCCGGAGCCAATCGGTGCAGCATAATGTTATAATAATCTTTTAATGCACGCGGCAATATTTTTAACTTGATAGTCAAACCGTATTTGTCGTCTCTTACGCAGATCTGTCGAGTAAACCAATCATGCAGCCACCTCCAAAGTTTTCTCTCCCGTTGATTCACATGGAACAGATTAAACATCGTAATTGCATGTTGTAATCGTTTTCATAGGTCGGTTGGTAACGGGAGGAATCCTTTAAAAGTCGCATTGCTTCTCCGTATTTGAGCACAACAATTCCAAATGCTTTTACAGTCACAATCTGCCTTCAGTAAAATAATTAATCTTCCACGACGCATTAGAGGCTTCCTCTTCGCATACCTCGCTTTCATCCTAGCGACAGCCCGGCAGGTAATATTTATTCATAAAGAGGGCGCAGATTTTACTTTTTTATTTCTCATAAAATATAAAAGATACAAATACATACTACTGGCTAGAGGAAGGTTCAAAGTTTGTAAATCCCGCCTATCAGTTACACTTAACTGGAGACAGAGCAGAAAATTAGAATTAAGTAGTTTTTGCGTCATGCTGGCAAAGACAAATAAAAGTTTTGATAGCATCTGGTATCACTTTTTGCAAAATTGTTAATATTTTTTTTATAACAAAAAAAAAAAAAAATAAGATCTTCCAAATGTTCATAAATTGATCTGATTCAAATAAGATACTGACACTTTGTTTAAGAATACTATATGACCCTAATATTTATTTTTCTTTACTTTTAAATTATATTTAAATGCGCACTTGTCTTTTCTATGAACATATTTCAAATACTTTATTTTCATACAACTATTTTTTTTTTGTGTTTAACTGCTCAACGTCTTTTAACAGGGTCTTTAGAGATGGGAAAGGATGGGGAAACATCCCGGCCCACTAAATGAGATTCACAAGGCTATCCTTTCCTTAAGGCACTCGAAAAACAGTTCCTTTCCTCACAGACATTTAAGATGTTTCATATAATTAATCTCAATCAATTTATTTACCACTGATGTCATACAAATCAGCGAGAGATGTTAATCCCTATTAGTTATCCCTGATTTGTGGACCAGAAATACTATTGCTATTTTCCAGATCTTTGGTAAACAGCAATATTCCAGACTCAATTTAAACAATATTTTAAGGTAAGGTACAGTATCGCATACCGCTATCTTTAATACATGTGTAGTAAACCCGTTTCTTTACATTTTTTTTAAGCTTTCTTAGTACCATCATAATATCCTCAGATAATATTTCAAATTTTAAAGTCTTCTCTCCATCATGTCCACAATTAATGGCTTGAGACAGTTGCAGGAAAAACATTATGAGTATGGAAATGACCTACTGCTGGTATTTCTAGATATTGAGAAAGCATATGATTGTGTACATAGGAGTAAGGAATGGTAGGTCTTTGAGAACAGAGGAGTTCCCAAAGAAACCATCAGGAGAGTGAAATAACTATACCAAGGAAGTGTGAGCTATGTGAAAATAGGGGAAGGAGGAACAGACTGGTTGAAACAAAGGAATGGACTAAACAAGCAAGTGCTGTCTCACCATTACTCTTTATCGTAATCATGGATGATATAATGCAGAAGGTGGCAGTGAGGATAGGAGAGGAAAACATGAAGACGACGGTTTTTTGCGGACGACCTGATGGTCAGGGGAGATGATAAAGAGAAATTGCAACGGTATTTAGATAAATGGACAGACAGTGTGGAGGAATATGGTCTGAAATTTAATGTAAAGAATGTGAGTATATGGTAACAACCAGAAAGAAGAATAGAATATCCCAGGGAATTTTGATGGCAGGTGAACAACTAAAGAAGGTAAGCAGGTTCAAGTACTTGGGGAGTGTAGTAGACGAATGTAGGGGAAATCATGGCGAGATAAGTGAAAGAGGAAGACAAGCAGGGTATAAGCAAGCAGGGTATAAGCAAGCAAAATTAACTTTTTAAGAGGTAGAATGGGACTTACTAAAATGGACAGAATAAGGAATGAAGTGATTAGATACACCATAAAAGAGGAACCCTACAGGAAATGATAGAGAGGACCAGACTGAGATGGTATGGACATGTAAAGAGAATGGAGGTTCAGAGACTCCCAAGAAAAATCCAAGAAATTAAGATGCATGGCAAACGACCCAAAGGAAGACCAAGAGATAGATCGCTGAGAGGAATGGAGGAGTGTGTATGGAAGGAGAGAGGACTGGTACAAGGTGGTGACAGAGAGGTGGTGGAAAGAAAGAAGGAAATGGAGAGGCTTGTGCATGAAGCAGACCCGGCCAGTGGCTGGAAACTGTTGAAGATGATTATGATGATGACTATTTCAAGTTATAGTGTCTGTTCATTCCTACTTCTGCGGGAATCTCCTCCTCTGATTTACTTCGCCCATCCCAGGATGATAGTGCATAATGATTTCATTAAAATAGTTACTTATATTTCTCTGTTTTTTCGTAATCTCAACAACTTCACCATCTTATCTACAAATAAATGTATATTCCCTTCCCCTCAGTTTTCCAACGCAGCCGTAAATATATGTTGATATATCAATCAGTGATCACTCTGCACCCTAATTTTTTTTCATAAATTCAGTGAATGTTTCGTTTTTTGCTTGTATTAATTTCTTATTAGTAGAACGGGAAGACAGTTATGTCAAACCTGGAGAAAACTATTATGCTAACTAGTTTCAAAGCTCTTCAGAAACGACGGGAATCACCTCTGATGGTAGTAGGAATTTATTCTGGAATAGCTTGTAAAGAAAAACAATAATTTTTCGAGATATCAATACCTTACTCTGATTAGATTATCGGAGTATTTGGCTAGGATTTTTTAAAAAAATAAATGCATTTTACTTTAAATGACAGTATAATTTTTTATTGACTGAAACATTTCGTGATTATGTACGTTTCGTGTAAACTTTTACTGAGTGTTTTAATCTTATCTTATCTTCTGCAAAAAAAATCTTAGGTTATGTTTTTACCTAGTTTTATGACTTATACAGATAATATAGCGTAAAC
>JARYHS010008075.1:130129823-130278277 GCA_031002005.1 Vandiemenella viatica | reverse complement strand
AGTAAGGTCTCCGCCGTGATAACATTAAATTTTAAGAAATTAAGTTTTTGGAATTCGAACCTTAAAGCGCAAAAATGTCAATATTTCTAAAATGCGGGTTTTTTTTGGTGTCTCGAGCCATTTATATTCTTGGATATATAAAATAAATCGATAAATGAAGTAGAATTATGAAGATTAGTGTATCAGCTTTGGTGATATTATATACTATGAAATAATTTTTTTTTTGTTCTTGAACTCTTAAAGGGAAAAAGTATCAATGATTCTTCAACACATTTTTGTGTCACGACCCATTTATCTCCATTAATATAATATAACAGATATACATAAATGAGGTATCATTCTAAAGATTAGGGTTTCCTCTATGGTCACATCATGTTTTAGGAATGGAATTTTCTTAATTTAACTATTAAAGGGCAAAAATATCAGTATTTCTAAAATGAGTTTCTCGAGTCATTTATTTCCCTTGATAATTAAATAAAATTAATAAACTTAATAATATCATTTTAAAGACAGAGGTCTTCGTAAGGTCTTAGGTTCCATTGCACCATATTTTAAAAATGAAATTTTTTATAATTCGACCCTTAAAGGGCAAAAGTATCAATGTTATTTCTGAAACGGGTTTTTTTTTTTTTTTAATTGCGAGGCATTTATCTCCTTCGATTCCTATAGAAAATGATAAATGACATATCGCTTTAATGGTTAAAATCTCCAATTAGGTAAAATCATAAATTGAGAAAGAATTTTTTCGGAATTTGATGCTTTAAGTTGTTGCTCGTTCAGTCCCTAGATTCCAGCTCCAGATATCCGAGAGATGTCAATAAAATGTTTTTTGCTTTTTGGATATTTTTTATTGTTACGGAAACATTTTTATTTTGCTATACAATTCCAATCTGAAAATTTTTTCCCCTCGCAACACACATCACTGAAATGTTGATATGCTGTGTGCATTTCATTCAGTTTGGTTGTATTCTGTTGAGGTCAGTGACAGTTTGTCGTACGTACAGTGTGTTTTAAAGTTTCCTAACTGTTTTGTAATATCTTTTGATGGATACTTATTACACTAAACATATAAATATTTGCTTTTCATTACACTACAAGCATTCAACCTCATTATTCATCATATTTTATTAGCGAAATTTTCGCAAGGGTCGTCTATTTTTCCTTATTTCTCTGAATTTGTTTGTAGTTCATCTTGACACGAAAAAGTTTTCGCTGTTTATTTAATGAATAGTCGAGGTAGCTCGTTGTGCATTTTAATGAATTGTTTTTATGTATGCTATTGAGGCCTACCTAAATGCTTTTTAATAATTTTTTCTATTTTTTCGGCGGTTGAACAAAACATTCACTGCTATAGTTATCGGATTTTTCTCTTACATACTCATGTCATTTTATTCGAATTTTTTATAATATTTCCGTGTGTATTGCATGAGTAAGTTGAATGCAATACAGACATAACCCTGATCTGAACAGGCAACTTGTTGATTGTGAAGCCGAAATACACAACTCACTGAGTTCAGCGCGCTGTTTACGAATTTTGATTTGTTGAATGGAACACTCCTGTTTCAGCTGCAACATAGTAACTCGCATTATGTGTTAATTGCTTAATGTAATATTACTCCACGGATTGGATGATATCGATCGCTTCTAATTAAAGAAGTTCGTAAATTGGATTAGTTTCTGGAGTAAACTCGATAATTAATCAGCTGTTTTGTACGCTTATTACGATCTTCTGATTAGATTTACGTGGAGACTATTTGGAGTGTCCTAGCTCAGTTTGTTGGTAAAATATAATGACAATACTCAATGGTCATCCACATATTTGAGCTCATGGTCAAACGATAATGCTTCCGAAACCTAAAAAAAAAAGGAATGGAGTCAAACGATATTATTAAACTGCTACAAATTCTCTCAATCTGTTATTGTGAATACTGTGAACTACTGGCGTGTTATTGTTTCAAGGATCATACCGATATAAGATGAAATACGAGTACGTTTTAAAAATGTGTTTCCACACTTCAAGTAATCAGGTTTTTCTACAGTAGCAGCCTGCCAAAAACATTTTTAGTACAGTTTTTGAGCTGCTCAATTATAAATCAGACAATATTTAAAGATACGACACAGTTGTATATACGGAATCGTAGATGTTAATAGATACCCTTGAAACAAATTGATTGAGTCTTGAATAGAATGACAGTTACATCAATATTTAAGCCTTCCAAGTTGGCTACAGGTCCAGACAGCATCTCTCATAATGATGGAATTAATTAGTCAGACTTATTGTGCTTCTAGCAGTTACTAATCGAGTGTAATAAGAATTGAGCAGAGCACTGGATGTTAATGTTATGTCCGCTTAAATACGAACTCTATTTAAATTAGTATTGTGGCATAAAATGAGCGACGATGAGAGCTTTTGGCGACTGAAATTTTGCTCGTGCGTCATGTTTGAGAAGACACATCCGGCGAATCGGCTGGCTTGTCGAACAGAGACACACATCGGTATGTTGCCACAATGGAGACTCATTACAATGCAGGGTGAACAAAGGGTGGGCGCATGGTTTCCTGACGTCGCTGTAATGGCAGTGTTCTCGGGAGTACCACAATGGAAGACGAGCCTGCCGCCATACGGAGACGAAAGAATTACACTCACCTAAGCTGAAGGGATGAGGGCAACAGCAACGAAAAAATATATATATATATATATAATCCAAAAAAAAAAATATTTCGGGCCATTCCTATTTTAAGAAAATAGAAACATGTTGGACATTACTAAAACAAATAAAACTGCTGTCATTCTGCCTAATTACTTGTTAAACCTTAAAAAAATGGTTGCAGTCGAAGGTTTACGCGGCTGGAATAAGTGGTTTCCTGGTTTCGCTGCTTCGGTCTTCTTCATGAGCGGAACTGTACTGATATGTGTTTCAATCGCACTGCTGAACACAAATAACGCTCTGTTGTCTGGAAGATAGGAATTGTACTGCCAGTCAGGCGAGGATAGAAGAAACGTCGGCATTTAATACCTGGACGTGGTGCCACGCTGGAAATATAAAATATAAAAAATCGTGACACACAGATCGATTGGTTCCACCTTAAGAGACGGTATTTTGTATTAAACATTATGTAATCTGTCTCCAGTCATGAATGAATCTTCATCATTCCCGACTTGGCCAGCACGGTGGTGCCTCTACTACTCTACGGACGTTAAAACTTGGTAGCGCGCCCGTTTTTCGGAAGAGTAGGCTCGAATAGGCTCGAATAGGCCGGTGCCTGGTTTTCACCATCTTTTTTAATTTTCCATCCACATCACAAACAACACTGCACAATCATTCATCGAGACCACTTAGTCTCGTCCTGTGGTCCACAAAGATGGACAGGTGGTTCGCAGGCAGCATATAAAAGTTTAATTCTAACTCCATTAAAGATATTATAACAAAAAATTAATCGATTAATGTTGTTCACGTAAAGTGGATACCGTAATCTTAGTGTATAAGGCTTGAAATGAATTAATAACTACAGTGTGTTAATGTTCGTATAGTGTCTGCTAGATTCTCGTGGTATGAGTTAATCCCACCGTTAGCCAGTGGCGGGCGACCGAAAAAAAGTTTTGGTGTGGATTCCTAATAAAGTAGCGTGCTCGAAAAGAGGTGGGGATAATCCATCCGATCTATTCCAGCCTTGGGAATGAATAGTTTTAATTTTGTCTTGTATTTGTTATGTGTCTTAAATACTATACGGTAAATAACAATATTGGTAAGACAACGCATATGCTTTTTCAGAAGCTCCATCGGTAATTTGTTACAGCACCATACTCGCTTACGTACAAAACAAAAGTTTCTTTCTCACATAATCTCAAAGACAAGTGCTATTTAATTTTGATATTCCTCTTTTCCCTCTCACGTACTAAACTTAATTTTCGCCCAATATTCCTCGGCCAAAGTATGCCTAATGCATGACAACAACTATTATTTTGTTTTGTAAGTTAACCAACTGGTTTTGCGGTAAATTGCATATGCAATTACAGCTGCCTCCAATTTCAATCTTTTACTGTATTTGGTTCTCATTATGCGAGTCCCATACCATAAAATTATATTAAATCAAAGGCAACAGCAAGTTGCTTTTTCGTTGGTATATCCCACCATTGATGCAGACTTTTCCCTATCAGCTTCTCGACATGTTCTGCCCAGATAAGCTTAGTGGGTGTCTTTCTGGTCCGTGTGACCTAGTTGGTAACACAGCGCAGGCTTTGCCTTGTCAACGCTGTATCTTCTCTGCTGGCCTGAAGGCCTCGGCAATAGGACTGCAGTAAACAGCGGGGACTTTTTGATTCATGTGCCACATTTCTTGGTGATGAAAAACTTTTGTAATCAGTTCAACCCTGTGGCAAAACCCTGAGGACTCTTAATTGTTTTTACTGTGTTAAAATCAAAGACATTGCCTTAAACATAAATATTCAAAAGTCAATAAAATATTTTTAAAATTTTCAAATACATCATTCTCGAGTTATAAGAAATTCAATTAAACTGTAAATTCATTTTAATTGGATCCTATCAAGTCCAGAATATATGAGGTGACTTGATTTTGAATTACGGTTAATAATAAATTATAGTATAAATAATAATTAAATTTTTATTTCGCTTTGCTGATTATAGAAGAATGATCAATGAGTCGTTACACAGTGTACAATTTATGGCGAGCTCCTAATTCACCTCATTAAATTGCGCATTTTAATGTAATTCGTTCCTCATTAATCTTAATTAATATCTTTCGTATTTAAATAAATTTATCAGTTACTATTTTAATCACAAACCAATTTGAGAAAATCAACCCCAGTTTTAACTAACAACTAATTATTAAAAACTCTAATTAATATCCAGTTGAAGAACCCTTGTATCATATTATATAGCATTATGTCACCTGTAAACAATATAATTCCTGAATATAATCTTTCGTTAGAATGATAATCAGTAATGATTTCAGCACGCTACTCTACAGCATTTCACCTCATGCCGCATTTCCTACTCTAACTTTATTCTTTTCACATCTTAAAATTTTAACCTGATTCAACTCAACGATTTTATGTTATTCATTACCTCTATGTCGCGCTGTCAGATACCTTGCGAGTTCTGATGCTGTACTATAAACTTTACCGTTATATCGTATATCTTATAAACAGCTGGATTCAAATTAATAACTTGTGTTGAACATACATTAATAATTACAAACCCCTTAATTTCCACATAGGCGTTTTTATTCTACGCATAAACTTGCGCACCACTGTGGTCAAAATAACCTATATATAGGTTTGCAAGCCTATTGCTCTCCATCCTTCATGAACCAATACTGTCATGCCGTATATAAGTCCCCAGACTCAATCTAAATAAATATATTTTTGTGTGATTTGATGTCAGCTCTCCTGTCTTATCATCGAAACAACCCCCTTTTTAGTTTTTAACTTTCCACATTACTCAAAATATCATCTGAATCGATTTTTCATTTCTTTTCTGATCATTCCTGCTTACATATAATAGCTACTTCCCCAATATTTTCTGTACTATCTCTTTGCGATAATCCTTAAGTGTCTCATCAAACCGGGTACTTAATATTTCCGCCTTTTTCAACTCGGTAACTTCTTCCCCACCCTTATTCATAATTGCATGAATCACTGACTGCCACCTCATCAGTTTCCTTCCACAGCCACAGAAATGATCAGCTTCGTCATTCAGTGCTCCTGTCCATTCTTAATATTCTTCATGAATGAGTTCTTTTGCTTCCTGCAATCTCTACTGTCTTCCTATTTTCTTACACAATTGCCCTCTCTTCTTTATTAACCTTTTACATATCCTTACCTCCTTGTTGTGATAGTTACATTTCACAAGTTTCTTTAATTTTTTATTTAAAATAAACATTTATTTTCCGGTTTTAGTATCTCTTTGAGAAGTTTACACTTACTTTCCACTGTATTTCTGTTTTCCTTCTAAATAGTAAAACATCCGTTTAAAATGTCTCCCCAGTTTCGAATTTATTTCTGAGCCAATAAATTTAGTGATCCCTCTAATATTATTCACAATTATTGTTTGAATACCTTCTATCTCCGAGACCTCACTCAGTTCTCATCAGGGATAACTGGAATTCATCCAACACTTATGCAAGTCCTCCCTCCCTCCCTAAGGTGCTATCAATCTCTCAAGGTTCTATTATTGATCGTATTTCGTTTTTTGTCTGGGCGTAGTATGATAGTCTCTCTCTTGTCTTCTCTGTACTGTGAATACGTATTCCTATTCTCCCCGAAGACCTCATTTTCCTCATAAACAGTCCGCCTACTGTAAACAGGTAAAATCCTTATCATTTCCTTCGTATTTCCCCAATACTTCTAATAAGTTTGTACACTTCAAACTTTATTGTCTAGTACTTCTCTCAGGTCCTATGATTATCTGTCATTTGTGGGTCTCCATTATAATAGTGATCTCTGTAGCTTCATTCATTTTACTCCACAGGTCATTACAAACGTCAGTACGTAATTGACTCAGAAATACATGAAGAAAATAATGATATCATTTCTTCAAGAGTTATTGTAGGTATAACATTAATCATGCAAATCAAAATGTCCTTGTATCAGATTAACTTGCCTTATGAATGGCTTTTAGAGTACGTTAACTATCAGTTCAAGAAACAGTTTTAGAAAGAATTTTTGTCCGATCTTTCACAGGTTAACGATACCTTAAATAATTTTCATATGATTTTTTAATCAAATTATGGTAAATAATTTCTTTTTTATTTCATATGTAAAAAATTGTTATTTCGTAAAAGATTCCATAAGCTAAACAATGTACGGAGCCACAACTTATTCCTAAGCATTCTGCATTTCTACATTTATATCTGTATGTTAATTTTTTTTTGGTTGTCTTCAAAATGTAATCCCGATCTTTAAGGAAACCCAGAAAGAACAATAGTTTAAGGCATCCAAAAATGTTACATCTAATTGTGCTGCATGCCATATTACGTGGGAAAATTTTTTTAAATATTTTTTACACTATTTTAGACTTGTAGCAGAGCACAACTTACCAAAATTCTTCAATCTTAATTCGGGACGATCCGAGCAACACTTAAGTGTCTACAATAAAACGTTCGGCCTAATATCTGTCTATGGAAATACAGAAATAAGATGTTTGAAAAAATTAGAGTGAATCTTTTATATATATATTTATAAAAATATCAATACCGGAACAGTGCAACTTTGAAAGAAGTGTTTAAATAAACATTTCAGTTTCTGATTCTCCTTTAGTTCTCATCCGTTGGTGATAAGTGTGAGGGAGAGGCGTCACAGTTGAAAGTACCAAGTAACGTGAGAGGAAACACCGAAGGCAAAGCGGAAATTTCTGCAGTGTTATCGAGTAGCGGATGAATGGCAGGGTAATTCCGAAACGTCACTCACAGGAAAGATGTGTACTTTATGACTCGACGGCATAGCCTTACTGGAGATGACATAATCCATTCCTCAGCTCAGCGCCTTGAAGCAAAGATATGGCATAAAATATGTATTAAATCATCCTCGAAAATAAGATATCTGTGAGAATGATCCGTTTCATGGTATTGCTGCCGCTGAGCCGCGGTATCGTTTGGTTTCTCACTTTTCGCTGCGTGTGTATTACGATCCATTCAATGTTAATGTATGATTATTCATTTATTCTTGATACTGGATATTTAGGACGAAATACGGCAAACATATTGCAAAATTAAAGCTACGACTTTGCGGTAAAAATGTCACTGTGAGTGGCCAAAACGTTACTTCGCCTCGTCAATTACAGAGATCTGTTTGTGTGTTTCCTGTAAGAAAAAAAAAGAAAAAAATTTTCAGTTATGGTGAAGTAGATTAGTGAGGATTTCATTTTCCAACGTGTGTTAAAAGAGTAAGGTCTTCTTAACATGATTTTTATGCTCTCAGTTAATTTGAGAAAACCATGTTTTCTAGACGGCAGGTCGCGCCAAAATTTGGAACTAATATTTAAGATTGTTAATTGAAGTGACAAAAAGGCGAAACATATTATTTTCGTACGCATTGACAAGACCAAATTATTTAAATAGATTAATTCACATGTGCGTTGGCTTACTTTATTTTCTTCCTGTTGCTGAAAAACGTCTCGCAAGTTACTTTCGAAACAAATGAAATTCTTAAAATAGGTAAAATACATTAAACAGATTAAGAAATTGAATAACAGACACCTTAAGAATTACGGCAACGTTTTGCAACTCGAATAGAAACAAAACTGAAATGCCAGGTTAATTACAAAGGGCTTCGTGTTGTTTGCCGCGTGGTGCTGGCGATACGACTGACTCCCAGCTGGCTTCCAGTGGAAGTGACGTCCGCCAAGGTGGCGCCACGCTGCTGGAGTGGGGAGGGGGGAGCCGAGGTCACTGGCAGACTGGGCAGGCCGGCGAGGCACGGCGTAGTCAGCGCGCGAGTCCCAGGGACTTCGGATCAGCGCAAACCGCACGGGCACACTCGCTCAGCGCTATGGAGTTCTGAGCAAGCTATCAGCTAGTGTAACCACTGTTAGGCTACAGACATGGCTATGGCTGTGAATCCGACGGGCGCAGTGTTGATGCTGACCTGGCTGTCGGCGTCCGCCTCGATCTACTTCCCGGAGGCTGACGTTGCGGCGGTGGGGGTGCGGCAGAACGTAACGGAGCTAGCCGGCGCAGAACCTGCTCCCGAGCACGGGATCCAGTTCTCGGAAGAGGAGGCCCTGGCGGGCTCGTTCGTGCCCTCCGCCAGCGTGTGGCAGGCGCAGCTGGACAACATCATCGCGCGCGGCGTGCTGCAGTTCGGCATCGAGCTGGACCGCACGCTGTGGGCCGCCAGCGAGTCTGCAGCCGGCGACGCCGTGTACTCGCCGCTCAGCGTGGTGGGAGCCCTCGCGCTGGTGCTGCTGGGCTCTGCGGGCAGGACGCACACGGAGGTGGCCACGCTCCTCGGCTTGACCGCCGGCGTCGACCTGTCCGGCTCCCGAGCAGACCTCTTCCACGAACACCTCGGCCGGCAGCTGGCCAGGCTCGTGGCGCGACCGGGAGTCGACACGGAGACCGCCGTCGCCGTGGCCAGTGCCGTGTTCGTGCAGCAGGGTTTCCCGCTGCGCCGCCAGTTCGTCGGCCTCGCGCGAGAGGCCTATCACAGCGAGGTACTCAGTCTCAGCTTCAAGACGCGACCGGAGGAAGCGCAGGTGGCTGTCAACAGCTGGGTGGAGCGCGAGACGCGCGGCAAAATCCGCGACTTCCTCGCCTTCCCGCCACTACCCGAAACCGTGCTCATCATCGGGAGTGCCATCTACTTCAACGGCGCGTGGGAGACGCCGTTCCCGCTGAGCCACAGCATGAAGAGGCCGTTCTACGTGACGGGCGAGCACGGGTCGGCGGTGGCTCCAGAAGACGAGGTGCTGGAGGTGACGATGATGACGAACGCGGCGGACCTGCCGTACGCCGTGGACGCCGAGCTGGGCTGCAGCATCCTGGGGCTGCCGTACCGCGGCGGGGAGGCCGTCATGTACGTCGTGCTGCCGGACGAGATGGGCCACCGCGGCCTGCGCGAGCTCGAGCAGAAGCTGTCGGCGCCGGTGCTGGAGCACCTGATCGCGGCCACCAACACGACGCCGGTGATCGTGCTGCTGCCCAGGATGACGCTGGAGGTGACGACCAGCCTGCGCGAGCCGCTCGAGACGCTGGGCCTGCACACGCTGTTCGACGCGAAGGCGGCCAACCTGTCGGCGCTGTCGCCCGCCGCGGGGCTGTCCGTCGACGACGTGCTGCACAAGGTGCGCGTCGAGGTGACGGAGACGGGCACAGTGGCCGCGGCCGCCACCGCGCTCTCCATCACCCGCGACGGCTCGCGGCCCGTCTTCCGCGCCGACCACCCCTTCCTGTTCTTCATCCACCACCGCACCACGCGCCTCGTCATGTTCTGGGGCAGGGTGCTCAGGCCGTCTCCCTACACCGTCCGCCAGGCGCCGGCACCTCCGTCCTAACCACTGCCAACGGTAAATACGTAATTGTACACTCGGTGACGAGGTCCCGTTCGGAGATACCTGCAGTTCCGTTGAGTCAACAAAGTTTCAACATTTTGAGGAATAATGAAATTACCGCATATAGTTTTCTTAGACCATAAATCACGTTTGTATTTGAATTCAACAGATTTCATTCTCAAATTACCCTGCAAGAGAACTTCGCCAACTAGAAAATAATACCAGAATTAGAGCACCGAAAATTATAAACTGAATGCTAACCAAAGCAAAGGTGCTTCAACAGACATTTTGTGTGTCGTGATAATTGTTATGCCCACGTGACACTTAGCGAGCTAGCTGTATGATGATATTCAGAGGTGTTTTCCATTTGCTGCACGTGTAAAAGATGCAAAAAAGCTAAGTTGATATGAAAACATACCTGAACTAATCGAGAAACGGCCCTCAAAGAAATTACAATAAAATGTGTTTTACATAACAGGGTTGCGTTTTTGACATATCGTTGAGGTCAAAAATTTCTTAACGTTCAAAGCTTCAATACAAAATAAAAATTTATGCGAAGAGGCGCAGTCAAATGGTTTTAGCTATCGGTACCAGTCGAGTAACATAAATGTTTCCAACAACGAATATAATTCGGGTTTCAATTGAAAATAAGTCTGTTTGTTCACTTATTCTTTTGGCGCTCTTTTCAGTCAAATATGTCTCACACTACACATTTCAGTTAATGTAATAAGACATAACTGCACTCTTCATCTAACTTTAATCTCTGACTATCTACAATGGAATAAAACTTTGCATGATTCGTAGGAAAATCAATGAAAAGGATAAAATAGATTTTAAATTGAAACCAAAGACAATACATATAAGCTCATAAATTTTAAAATTTTTGATGTGTGTTATTAGTTCCAACTTGTAAAATAAAACGGGTGAATTTTACATTGCTATTGTTATGAACAGTTTATGAGCATTAATGCGATAGCAATATGTTTTCAGTAAAGACTTACTTTCTTGAATATAGTTATTACAACGAATGCCAATACTACTAAGCATTATACTTGCATGTCATGTACTTAAAAAACAGTCTAAAATGATAGCAATAATAAATTATTGAATGAAATTGATATGTGTTAAATGATTTAATTTTGCCCAGTATCCATTCAAGTCCCATCATTAACATACGTCTTGTTAAAATAGTTGATTCATACCCATAAGAGATTGTGTGAAACAGAAGTCGTTCAGTTCTGGTCTGGTGAGTTCTGTTATTAAAAATGAAGACTCAACTTAGATATTCATGCCTCTTGTTTAGTATATTTGTTAGCCAATGATACTAAATATTGCGTTGGTAATAATGATGACTAATAGTAAGTGTATAAATCTGCTTATGGAGAGTGGAGTTGGTGACTGGAAGGTGGGAATGATTATTTTCATTAGAAAGTTCACAGTTTTAGTAATTAATGTTCCATATTGTACATGAAGTCTTGTAATCTGCAGATTTTAGATTTATAAATTACAACAGGTTTCTAGCACTACAAATTAGAAATATAGGGACTGCACCATTTTCGGAACCTACGCGAAACTGGTGATAACATGTTGAAGTTTGGTTCAAAATATTTCAATTTTTTACAATTACCAGGTCAAAGTTTGGCGAATAGGGGAATCATGGCAATATGTTTTTTTTAACTGCTACCGTGTCACAACATAATTAAACTTTTGTGTGATTGCCAAAGCTGCAAAGTTCTTAATCACATTGTTAAAGATTAAATCTTTAATATTACTGTTAAATTGCTGCAAGTTGACCTATAATTTTCGTTTACGATGTGCTAAATAAACTTCAAGTTTCAAACTAATCAAGTTTAACCGTATTTATGATTCACTGTTTGACTAATTGTTGTTGATTGAGTCGACCGTCATGAAAATTCGTATTTAGCAAGTTCAACAGAGTTCATCCACATAAATAGATTCTGATGTTAATAGGCCCATCTATCCTAATAGCTTATTCTATTATTATTCTTAATTACTATATTCCAATTTACAAATGGCATCTTTCTTTGTTTTCATAAACATATGTGTTAAAAGTTATTTACCTGATGACAGTTATAAACCAGTAAGATAAAGGTAGCGAATGAAAGTATTTGTGTTCTACTCCCACCAGCGTGATTCATTTTTTCCCTTATGGAGATAAATGTTTGTAATATATTTTGAAACAGATGTTTTCCTCATAAGTTACTAAAAACTGACACAAAGCAAATTGTTGCTTAAAAGTGATTTAAAAATTTTGTTCCTTTGATACCTTAATGATAAACTACTGAATTTTCGCTTTACTATGAAAACACACGTTTATGTTAACTAGTCAGCCTTTTCAAAGGTAGTAAAGGAATCCTAAATAATATGTCTCATACCGGGATTACTGGAGATCGCGATTCCACATGGACGTGGCGTCATAATACAGCTGTAGGCAAACGCAAGACACCTCTAAAAATACTTTTCGAGGTACATTTAATGGTGTCAAGCTGGTGCAGGATGTATCACAACCAAATTTCTACTTGAATGCAATGTCCCAGGCTGTATTACAACGGAATTGCTACCTGAAAATAATATGTCTTGCAACTGACTGCAGCAGTGTTATGACATCATTAGTGAATGTTGTTGTAGCGGAATCGCGAACTCCAGTAGCCCCTTTCACTCATCTAACTGCGTGATTTCTCCAGTACTCAGACATTCCCACCAGTGTGGTCACGCGCGTTGAAACGTCACAACACTCGCCCGGTGAAGTACAATGGGTCCAGGTACGGCGTAAGCGATTTCCCCCAATCACCTAGGCGAATTCTGGAACGGTCAACACTACACACACACGAAATATACTAATATAGGCATCATGTTTTATAATCAGGTGGTGATGCTGCGTTTCTCACAGTAGGATGGTGCTCACGTCAGAGGCGTAAGGCGCGGCACTACGCCTCTACCACAAGCTATACGCGCAGCGAACTGACGTAAGCACACTCACGAGCCCTCACTGAACACCTTTAGGTTTCATCCTTTTTTTGTGGTTGAGATCTTTTCTATGAAGGGTGTATAGTCCTTTTGAACTTATCACTTGCAAGCTAACCACCATATTTGTGCGAATTAATAAGCTGCCGATTAATGACGACAGCCGACAGCAAAACACGTAACTTGTTAACAGTTTGTAGTACAGAGTGTTTCTGGATGGAAACGGCCACATTCCTCCTCTAATCAGATGTAAGCTGCCTTTCTTATTAATTTAAATTGAAGGTAATCAATTACTTATAGTCAGCAGCAGTTAATTGGCATTACCGTCGATGAAATAAATAATGCAAATGGTTCCAAACGAATTACCACTAAATTTTTTGCAGTTACTTGCATAAATCCTGACACACAATTCACTGAAACGGGTATCCATATACTCCATCAAAATATAAGTTTTACATCAATACTATAACCAGCGCCCAAACAATGGTTACAGTTAGGCGCTCTATACAAATCACACCCATTCCGCCATGTTTACAAACAACAGCGCGACCAACACCGCGGCTCTCGCTCAGGTGTCGCGGGCCCAAGACTCTACAATATTAATCCCTATAGATAATATACTGTAGTATGTTATCCCGTTTACGATACAAACAACTGTCTATGGAATCATGGAAATAATACAATTCAAATTACTAAAAATTAATACAATCATTTAAGGCTGTGGTTACACTGCAAGCGAATTCGCGCGAACAATCCTTCGCGCGAAATAGCGCGAAATCGCGCGAAGGAGAAGTGGTTACAGTGCAAGCGTATTCGCGCGAACGTAGTCGCCGGAAGAAGTGGTCACGCGATTCAAAGCGGTTTTTAGAAGCTAAGTAAAATTTATCATATCATACTCGACTGGCGAAAATTCAAGAATATGGATATTGAAGAAGAATTTTATATTGCTGAAAACCCATTTTTGAAACTCTTTGCAGAGAAAGAGGCAATTCTGGGTTAATTAAATATTCTTGAATCACCATTTGAGTGAATATTTTAAACTTTTCGATGAATTAAAGAACCAGCCAATAAAGTTTTATGAATATTATCGTATGACTTATGACACATACTCATATATATTGAATGCAATAGAGGAAGAAATAACAAGGCAGTGTTACTTCAGAGAATGTATTTCACCATCTGAAAAACTGTCAAATTTTCAGAGGAAAAGTAATTCCAAAACGCGGGTGACTAATAGGTCTACCAATATGGCATATGATGTACGAGAAACTCTTAAAGTGTATTTTAATAGTGATGTTGGTGCCATACCACAACAGTATAATATTTAATGCGAGTTGTATTAATACTTTACTATGCATTTAGACAATGTACTGCTTGTAACAATAAAAGAAGTTTACATAAAAATCGCTAACTTATTGCTAACATTTAAATCAGCTGCTATTTCTTCCCATAACTTCCTTGATTTATCACGGTTATGATTAGGGTTGCCACCCGTACTTTATAATAAAGCATTGTACGTTATTTCTTTTAACTGTACTCTACACTTTGTGATAACAATAAAGTACGCGAAAATAGTTTATTTCGCATGACTTGATTTCTCTTGGATTTAAAAAAGTTTGGTCGTAAGAGTTTTGCGTAAAATGGTTCGTTACCTATTGGTGCCGAATCGATAAGTCCCCAGCGCCACTAGAATGCTCATTTTTAATAATTTTTGAACGCAACCGAACCTCAAATGTCAACATTATCAATATCATTGTCGTGTCAAAACTTTTTTTTTGTTTTGTGTAAAGCTGTTTGAGAGCAATAAGAATACGATTTATCGGTTTTATAGATTTATGATGTAGTAAATCATGGACAAGGACAACATCAGTAAACAAAGTCTCCATGTACACCTACAAAACGTAATTTTGACAGTGAAACGGATGAAGTAGATAATTAATATGTTACGCTGAATTTTTATTATTATTATTTATGTGCAAATCCTTAGAGTAGGCCTACCTAAATGAATGGTTCGATTTTAATGACACAAACTGGTTATTTATACTTGGCAATATAAACTTAAAGAGCAATGCTGAATTTGATATTGTTAACATAATAGAAAATTTAAAACTGCAAAAACTTAATATAGATGTGGATTATCTTTATGGAGAAATAGCTTTATTAAACAAACTTTATGATCAGGTATATAGTTCTAAAGGTTTTCCGGAATTATCTACCGCACACAAATATCAGCAAGTATTTAATAAGACTGATGGTAATTTTGCAAACTTGTATAAAGCAATTTCATTTTTATTGTCTATTCCCGCCATTCACAGAGAGTTTTCTGTAATGAATTGCAAATGGTGAGACTAAAGAAACACAGCGTCTCCTAATCTGATAAAAAACGAATTGCTTATTTACTTTAACTTAAATATAGACTGTTAAGATGCTGTGCAATTGTTTAGCAGTGATATTAATTTGATAAAACTTGCGAAAAGAAATAAAAATATATTTTTAAACATAATAATAAACAAAAATAAATTGTACTTTATTTTGCCACTGTGTACTTTTTTTTCCTTACCTTTAATAACCAATGTACTTTATTTTCAGTAAAAAAAGGTGGCATCCCTAGTTATGATATCCCTTATGATCCTGATCCCACAATATTCTTCTTTCAAACACCAAACATATCATTTTTGCACAATCTAGGGGGGGATCTGGGTCCACCCCCGACATTGTAATTTTGAGACTTTTTTGAAATTTTTTTTAGCTGTACGGACTCGAGGCCCGAGGAGGCTATAAAGACTACCCCATGGCTAACTCAAGCCCCCCCAAAACCAAAATCCAAGGCAAGCCCTCTAAATCAAAATTCACTCAAGCCAAGCCCCCCCCCCCAACCAAAATCCTGGATCCACCCCTGTCACAATCCATAATAATACGTAAAACAACTGAAGTAACCAAAGGATGGATTCACGCGAAATAAAACCTTTTCCAACTATACGGAGTCTACAGCACTTGCCTCAGCCTACAATGCAATCGCTCCATTCGCGCGAAAAAAACAAACCCGTTTGAACTTCCAGCGACAACAAGCGATTCGCTCGACCAATTCGCTTTTACTGTAACCACCTGCCTTTGTTTGTGTGTGTTTGATTATAATAGCGATTTCGCGCGAAATCGCGCTATTTCGCGCGAAGGATTGTTCGCGCGAATTCGCTTGCAGTGTAACCACAGCCTAAGATACGTATAATTAATCAAAATTAACATAATACCATAATAATAATAACAATAAAATTAATAACTAAAATGATTTGGTTACACACTGCAGTTTAATTAGCGTGTCCGGCGTATGATATTTGCACCCTCAGTTAGGCCTCAATGCTCCGCGATTAGTGAGTTCTTTCACTATGCACCACGTGTGATGGAGTATTATAACTTAAATTTAGCTATGTCTTACTATTTAATTTAATTGCAAAGGAGCACACGCTCCGGTGGAAATTTCCCTTCACACCTATTTTCTCCCTTTCCTGCACCCACCTACATTTGCACACTGCAAATTTCAGCTTTACAGGTTTTTGGTAAATTATACATTATTTTTCTTGGTAATCTATTCCAATCCCTGACCCTTTACCAAAAAAACAGAAAATCTTCCTACTCCCTTTTGCCTGAAATCGAGTGCCAACTTGTGGTAATGGTCATCTTTTTCCTTCCATGCGTTACTTTTAATTCTTGCAAAAATATCTTTCCATTACTCATCACCAATATATGCCTTAAACACTCCAATGACCCTCTTCATCCTCCTCCTGTCTTCCAATGAATCCCATTCCAGCTCTTTAATCATATCTGTTACTGATTGCGTTCTGTGCTAATTTCCCGAAACAAATCTGAATCCGAACGCTAAATATCAATCGATTCTTTGTGTACGAAACTACGCAGACTTTAAAACTAGCTTAAGAAGAACTTATTTCCCAACATGAGATTTAGCTAAAGGAATTTTCAAGGTTATCAAAGCCTTAGGAACTCAGTAACTCAAATCTAAATGCAAATAAAACTACATCAGAAATTCATTTTTATCTCTGAATAAACACAATTAAAACTGTGCGTAATTCCTGTTAAATTTTTGTCCACATCATGAAGCGTTTCTACTGCATAAAATTCATAGCTCTTTCATAGCAGCTATTGGTCTTATTCCTAAATGAAATCAAACTGAAGTGGCCTCATGAATATCAGACTTTAGCACTCACTCTCACAATTGCGACTTCATGTCTGCACCAACATAAAACACATCGTTTCTTTGATAAAATTACAGGAAACTTGTGATTATGTAGACAACAGTCCTTCAGCTATCAATTGCAGTGTTTCTTCTAACAGGCACAGTGTTTCGGCCAATTTTTCGACCTCACGTATTTTAAACAAAATGTGCTTCTAAGCCTGTACAAAATGACGAGTTCAGCATTTCACCATTTCCTCGCAGTTGCTTGATGCTGTAAATATTTTGATTCCGTTGCACAAACCTTTTCACAGTTAACATTCAGATTTAAACGAAATATGTAACTTATTTATCTTAAAGGAAACAAACAGATAACCTAAATTCTTTGCTTGCTGTGAAAATCATATCTATGGACGGAGAATATAACGAAAACATTTACATCGAACTAATATAAAAAGCACCTAATCTATCTTCTTCTTTCTATCTATCAATCTATCTAACTATCTATCTTATCTATCTTCTTTCTTATCTTGTATCTTTCTTATATATTTATAATACGAAAACCGCATAAGTTTGTGCTAGAAAATCTCAGGAACTACTGAGTTTGATGGAGTTTTCACCATTTGAAAGCTTAGAGTCTCAATTGATCTGTTTGGAATGTTTCATGTTTCAAATTTAAATAACGACGGAGAAATAAATGAGATTGCGAAGATATGGTGAGTAATTCCAAAGATGGAACCACTAGATGTTGCATACTCCGCAATAAACACACAACTACAATGTCTCTGACCATAGCCCTTAACAAAGCAGTAAAAGCAGTTTCAATAACAACTGCTTTGTTGCTCACTCCAGACAAGACAAAAATTGAAGTATTCTTTCCTTTTATTCGGGGTTTTCAGTTTTTAAACGCCACAGATGACCGTACTGAATTCGAGAAACTAATAACGAAAAAATAACAGAGATTATCTTTGATCACGATCTCTGGCAGCACAATTACAATGTGTTTACAATAAAAACTATAATTTATTTACGATAATAATATTATTCTGGATAGATTATATTCAATCATACAGATAACACTAATACCACAATATCCCTGGGATTTGAGATATTACTGTAGATAACAACTAATGTAGCTTTCATTCTTTTTACGATCGATTATGTTTTTCAATAATTCTTTTTAGATATTTCATTAAAAGGCTGAATATCTGGCGTTTGGAGCACAAAATATATTCATTCAATTCACAGTGATTAATAGAACCTTGTATTAAACCTTTAGCGTTTGAAGTATATAGAGTTGTTTTCATATTACATTCTGCGCTATGCATGTGAGTTTCTGACGTAATTGAGCTTTTATTGTAACCTATTTTAGCTCTTGATATATCGAATGTCAGTTAAAATATCTGGCGTTTGGAACTGAAAATAGATTCATTCTATTCACAGTAATTAATGCAGAGGCTGATGGTTTTTAATATCAATAGAACTTTGTATTAAGCCTTTAGTGATGGAAATAAAAACAGTTTAGGAAAATCTAACATTTTTTTATATAACATTCTGCGCTATACACGTGAGGTTCAGACATAATCCAGCTTTTATTCATTTTACATGATTTATTGCGTTTTTAGTAATGCAATTTCTAAAATACGTGGCGCCGCAATTTGTAACTCGATGAGACAAATCGAAAGTAAATAATTTTTTTTTTCATATCTGACTTCGGTGTTCGAGACATCTAATGTCAAAAATTAGTTATAGGTATAGTTCCTTGTGTTTTAGCGACGATTTTAGGATCAAGTTTATATCGCGATACAGTGAATGTTTAATTGCGAGTGCATTATTCCAGTTGAAGTTCATGAAGTGTATGATGAAATTAATTGTGATAATTTATGCTACGCGAACTAGGACTCCTGATGTAAACAACGTTTTAACTACCCAAAACGTATTTTGCTATAAATTTCATGTGTTTAAACGTTTCTGCATAATTTGATTTTGTAGAGGCAATATTAGTTGAGAATGATCTCGTTATAGAATAAGGCACGATGAATTTTGTTATTATTTGTAATTAATATTAGTAATTTCACTAGCGCTATGTTATTGACGATGTGTATCGCGATGTAAATTACTTCCAGATTTTTCGGTCCACTCCGCGTTTCAACCTAACCACAACACAAGGAAGAAACTAAAGCACCCATTGTACTGTAAATGTCCAGCGTGTAGTTTCCTATGACTTTGTCGAAATTTTCTCTCATCGAAATAGCATTTCAAACAAACCACCTCAATTTAGGGATAACTTATCGCAACATTCATGTTAGACAAGAATCCACAATCTAAGTTAAATTGTTTTCACTTCTAACGATCTCAGCTGTGAGAGACGGTTTTTCGAGAAGTATGAGTAAATAAATCAAGGAAACTTCAATTTGTCTTATGATGTTAGATGAGAATCCATGACGAAATTGAGGCATCGTGGGTATCGTAGAATACCCTATATTTGCACACGCACACGAGCTTTATTGCTCTTGATGGCATGGATGATACACTTATTGTTGAATTTGATATGGTAGGATTAATAGGAGGGCAGCCCCCAAACCATTTACCAGGGAAATGGAAGGTGCCGGATGGGAACGCGTTTCTCACTTGACAAACATTCAATAATAACAATTCATTTATTAAGAAACAATTCAACAATATCAGAAAATGTAACGCAATGTAAGTGAGACAAATGTCACTTATTTTCAAACCAGATACAATACCCCAATCACAATCCTTTAACATTTTTACAACACTTCACAACAGATAAATTTCTAAGCATAACCTTACAATTACTATGCACACAAGATAAGTAAATATTTCTGCAAGTCCCTGAGGGATAAGACATAACACGGTCCACACTTGGGCCTGGGTAGGAAGTTCCGGGTGGAAGTAGATAACTCCACCTGCGGGTCCGCACCGCCGGGTAGGCCGCGCCCAGTAAACACACTGTCGTCCAAATGCCCCCACGGCGAGCTCACCGAGTGCGCTTGGAGAGTCCGGGAGATCAGCGCCTTGATCACGCTCACAAATGAAACAAATACACCAAGGCCATATTAACCATCATGCATACAATTATTAAGAAAATAGAATGTGGTTAACCGCACACAATTATTAGTTAAGGCGATAGTGGCGCAACAGCTTAAGAAACACCAGAACATACTATCCATAATTCACCGATTTGTAACGGTTTGCACCATCATCAGCCCCCCTTCACATTAAACATTACACAGTAATTCCATGCAATTTGAATCAAGCACAATTCAACCACATATGTGCCAGTCCATAACTGGACCAGGAAGCATAGAACACGAGCCTACAATCAGATAGCTCGAGGTAGACTTAGTGCCCAGTTGGATCACTGGGTAACGGGCGCCGTCCAACTAACTGTCCACAACACCGACAACCGGCCCAAGGAGGAGCGACCATGAACACAGAACCAGAAGCAATAGCGATCGCTCTCACAGCCAAGCTGCCAGGAAGTTTCAATCAGGGGAGCCCGTTGTAAACTTAGAACTGCAGACAAGTTCCGAGACAACTAGAAGGATAAAAGAAACGCGAGCACAAGGCCCCCATACACCGAACCGCGGAGCACAAGACCTCCGCGACGCCACACCACTCACTGCCTCGAGAGCCACCGAGCCGGCCCTTTTATCTGTGCCAGGGCAACGATATAAACACCAGCGCAGCGGGAATCGACTCAGGTCCCGACAAAAGCAAAGAGAACACGGCGGCGGGCCGCAAATATATCGAACCGTGAGAAGGACGGTTCAGAATTATTTTTCATAAAAGTTTATACACGTTTCTGATTGGACGATTAATCTTATAGTAATAAATCGACGTGGAATTTGGTTTCCTGGGAAGAAAACTGAAGTGTTTTCATTAGATCCACGAGGGTAAATTCAAACAATTTTGAGATGCAGAAAATGAAAACTAAGTCAAAATTGATTAAGCAATTTTCAGATTCGTAAAATAAATGTGTCATTACGTCTTAAGCTTTCAAATTCTGAAAATCCATTTAAAATCTGTATTTTCTGCGTGATGCTTGAATGAACAGACACACACAAGATACATTTTTTATGTGAGATGTATTAATGCACGTACGGTACATGTTTTGATTTAAGAGCAGCGGCATTAGCAGACGTTGTAATTGGGTTGAAATGTAGCCTGGACTAAAATGGAACAGATATTCCGTATCAAAGCATCCAACCCACCCCATTTTGACAACTGTGCGCCTAAATCACCGGAAACTGTCAGTTAAGGGTGGCTGCGCACGTCGGTACTAACAACTCGTGTCATGTTTCTGTTTCAGATATAGTGAAATCTATGGACAAGTTGGGCCACAAGGCGTATGAATCAGCGGGTGAGAATTCGGTAACGTTGCAGTTTTCCATTAGTAGTGTCGTGCCGCGTATCGATTGTGGGGAAGCCGTATGGTAGAAGATTTATAATTTGAATTGTAGTTTACAGGAGCTGTGTCACAGAAACAACTGGGGCTTGGTCGACCTTCGACCGATGATAGCTGCCAGCTGGGACGCATTTGACAGGTCGGGCGTCCACTATACACCGAGAATGGCGACCAAGGTGACTGCTAAAATATGGAACCGTTTTGATGTGAATTATTTTTTTTGGAACACCGTGCGGCCCGACGATCCCTCAGTTCAACGAAGAAGACGGTTCGACAACCTAGATCTTGGTTCTGAAAGTGACAGCGCGCATAAATCGAAATTTACTGCTCCAAATACTTCACCCCTTTCCTTTCAGAATGCAAATAGTAAAAATGCGAATTTAGACTCTACAGTTACCGATATTAAGCCGCTAAGGATAATGATCCTTAATTGTCGGAGTATTAGCGGTAAAGTAGCTGATTTCACGCTGCAGTTGCGACTAACGATGTCGATATAATACTAGGCACCTAGAGCTGGTTGACGCCAGAAGTAGAATCTAGCGAAGTATTTGCTCCTCAATTCAATGTTTTTCGGAAAGACAGAACTACCTCAATGGGTGGAGGAGTGTTCGTGACCGCTAATAAAACCATCAATTGCTCCGTAGTAAATGAAACGGAAAATTTTTGCGAGTTAATATGGGTGAAGGTAAAAATTGGCAGAAGTTTAAAGATCATTTTTACCGACCTCCGGATTTTGGATTAGATAACGCGGATTATTTTAGACAGTCACTTAATAGTATTTCTCAAAAATTTCAGGGACATACATTAACCATGGGAGGCGATTTAAATATACCCTCAGTTAACTGGGACATATTTACGTTCAAGTCATGCGGAAGAGATAGGTTAGTAACCGAAACGTTCCTAGAATCATTTGTGGAAAATTCTCATGAACAGATGGTCGAAGAGCCAACGCGGAGCGTCAAAGATTTCCCCTCCATTTTGTCCGGATAGGTTCAATCCACCCTCCGCCACACACTTCAAGTGAATCGCAGAGTAGTAGTAATAATAATAGTAATAGTAAACGGTTGATACCTAATCAATGAAGCATTGCAAATATGAATCTTTTCGTATGAATAAAAGTAGTGTATGGGTAAACCAATTTCAACTTACCCCTTTCTTGGTAGGGGGTGGGTGATCCAAGATTTGCTTTAATTCCGGAAATAGATGCTGCGAATTTTATGAAACTTGGTATAAATGTTTCTCATTAGGTGAATAAAAAATAACATACGGGTAAATCTACTTCAACTATACCGGGCAACGCCGGGAACACCGCTAGTATCTACATTGAAGAGCAAAAGAAACTGGTTCACATGCCTATTATCGTGTAGAGCCCCCGCGAGCACGCAGAAGTGCCGCAACACGACGTGGCATGGACTCGACTAATATCTGAACTAGTGCTGGAGGGAATTGACACCATGCATCCTGCAGGGCTGTCCATAAATCCGTAAGAATACGAGGGGGTGGCGATCTCTTCTGAACGGCACGTTGTAAGGCATCCCAGATATGCTTAATAATGTTCATGTCTGGGGAGTTTTGTGGCCAGCGGAGGTGTTTAAACTCAGAAGAGTGTTCCTGGAGCCACTCTGTAGCAATTCAGGACGTGTGGGGTGTAGCATTGTCCTGCTGGAATTGCCCAAGTCCTTCGGAAAGCACAATGGACATGAATGGATGCAGGTGATCAGCCAGGATGCGTACGTACGTGTGACCTGTCAGAGTCGTATCCAGACGTATCAGGGTTCCCATGTCACTCCAACTGCACACGCTCCACACCATTACAGAGCCTCCACCATTTTGAACAGTCCCCTGCTGACATGCAGGGTCTATGAATTGATGAGGTTGTCTCCATACCCATACACGTCCATCCACTCGATACAATTGGAAACGAGACTCGTCAGACTAGGTAACATGTTTCCAATCATCAACAGTCCAATGTCGGTGCTGACGGGCACAGGCGAGGCGTAAAGCTTTGTGTGGTGCACCCAGGATGGGTACACGAGTGGGCCTTCGGCTCCGAAATCCCATATCGATGATGTTTCGTTGAATGGTTCGCACGCTGACACTTGTTGATAGCCCAGCATTGAAATTCGCAGCAATTTGCGGAAGGGTTGCACTTCTGTCACGTTGAACGATTCTCTTCAGTCGTCGTTGGTTCCGTTCTTCCACCATCTTTTTCCGGCCACAGCGATGTCGGAGATTTGATGTTTTACCGGATTCCCGATATTCACGGAGCTCTCGTGAAATCATTGCAAAAAAAAAAAAAAAAAAAATCCTCACCTCATCGCTACCTCGGAGATGCTGTGTCACATCTCTCGAGAGGCGACTATAACACCAAGTTCAAACTCACTTAAATCGTGATAACCTTCCATTGTAACACCAGTAACCGATCTAACGCCTGCGCCAGACACCTGTTGTCTTATATATGCGTTGCCTACCGCAGCGCCGTACTCTGAGTGTTTACATGTCTCTGTGTTTGCATATGCATGCCTATACCAGTTTCTTTGGCTTTTCAGTGTAATATGCGGAATTAAAGAAAACACATACTCTACTTTATGGTTTGCAGTTTAAAACATTTTCAATAATTATGAATAGAAATTAAAGTAACATATATATATATATATATATAGATTGCTATAACAGCATTATCTACGTATGCAGACTGACTGTGTCTTTCCATCCCACGAAGATAAGGAGCGTGACATCACAGGAATCCAGAAACTATGACCTTTTGTTAGTGCATAATCTTCTATTTTTGAAAAATGCTTATTTGGCCATTTCTGTCACGCGGAGACATCTCGCTATGACGTTGCGCTATGATGTCATGCTCTTCGCCTTACGACCAGAGATGTTGTTCTAGAAACAGCATATTGTATAGCAACAGTTCTACTTAGCTAAGTATCCGTGATTTAAATCGACATATTAGGTATTAGATGCTTATATTTATTTATATTCATTTTTTGTAAAAGTATTCGTTAAAATCTTTGGCCACAGAAATGTAAGACAAAAGCTTTAATGTTCGCAATGTTAGCTGTAGTTTTGGTAGATTTTTATTAGAACTGGCACTTGACACTATAGCAGAGGGCATTAATTTTTTTTTTATGATTCAATTTGTTTTCATGAGTGTTCTGTTACTTAAATCATTACTTCGTTTTAACGAAAGTAGTTCCACACTGATCGCGATCTATACAGCATAGATTACAATTAAAACAAATATAACGTGGAATGACGTAACTTGTTAGGATTTATTTTTAATTTCTTTTTCTTTTACTGATGTCATATTTTAGCCACATGTAGCTGTGTCACCCATTCAAAGGTTCATCTATCTGAATCACGAATATGAAGATAATAAGTAAAGTTTTTTTATTTAGTTTATATCGCGATGCATTATTACCACTAAAATGTAATGCAGTACATGCCTTAATACAAGCGTGATTGAAGTGTTGTTTCTCTGGCGGCAAGTTTAGTGTAGTATGTGGTTAGGCTGAAATTCAACCTGGACCAGGATGGCCAAGGAAACCTTTTGTTACAGTGCAAGGCACTAGGAATTGCATTTATTTTATAACAGTTTTTTACTGAAATCATTACTTGGTTTGAATGAAAGAAGTTTCAAATTGATCACGATCTATGCGGCCTAAACTACAATAAAAACTAATATTACGTGGCATAACGTATTGGGCATCCATAAATTACATGACGTGTTTTTCCGGATTTCTGAACCCCCCGCCCCCTCTGGTGAGATTCGTGAGATTTGGTCCGACGCCCCCCCCTCCCCCCCTCTGGTGAGATTTGGTTCGTGAGAGAACCCCCCTAGAAATCACTGTGGCAACTTCTTGAGACCTTTTTTTTTAGGTCACACCCACACTTTTCGCGGAAATAACCCCCTCAAATCGGCTTTCGCGTGTTTTGTAGACCTATTTTTTCACACGTAATTTATGGACGCCAAAGTTGTTACGATTAGTTTTTAGCAATTTCGTTTTCACTGGGGTCATTATTTCAGCCGCATGTATGCTGTGTCAGCCGTTAAAACATTGATATTCATCACAGATAATACAAAAAAGATCTCAGAAACCATGAAAAGTTTGGATCAAGTTTATGTCGCGATTAATGAAGACATTGACATGCGTACGTCCCCCCTTAATTCGCGTGTGTTTGAAGCTTTGATTTTCTAGCGGCAATATTAGCGGAGATTGTGGCTAGGCTAAAATGCAACCTGGACCAAGTTTTCAACTGAAACTTTTTGCCGCAGCTCAAGGTTTGAGAAAATAAATTGAGCTTTATTTTATAACAATTCTATTAATGAAAGTACTGCAAAGAAATTAATTGCCAGAACACTCCGTTAAACCCGTCATTTTTTACGTGCTTAGAGACTAGCATATTAAGAATTCACAGTCTTGTAATCGTGGACAGACTACCATATGTACATAAAAACATGATATTATTAGTCAATAGTTATTTCAGCAAAAAAAATGTATTTTTTATTTTTACAAATGGGACGCAATAATTGTTTTTACACAGTTGTATTAACTACGGTTTAAAATATCTTTAGATCAGCAATACTTTAAGTAGGTTAGTGTTGTGCAACTAAAAAGATTGCTGTTGCTACTGGTTTTACCTCTGATTTTTAATTTCATAAGTACTGAAATTGCTTGAAATAATGTAACTTTGATCTCAAATTAAGGATTAAAATTTTTTATATAAAATGTTCATCTTGTTAGCTCCCCATCTAATTACTTTTTTTTCTGTCATCACTCTTTTGACTGGTTTGATGCAATCCTCCACCACAATATATTTAATAAGTCGTTCTTGTGCGATCTACATTGCGCTAATTACCGTGGATTAGTATCAAGAAAGAGTTTAACATCACAAACGACCTTATAAGTAATGTGAACTGTTTCTAATGCTGAGTTGTGTTTAGAACAACTATAGCCAACAACCTGGCACCAACGCCATACGTCAGGTAAGATACTCAACATGCTTACTAAGTCCAGCGAACAAGGCTTGTCGAAATTTGAGCGGCTTGTGCTGTTCGTCTTTGACATTATCTTTATTACGTGTAAAAATCGGTGTTTACGGCTCGTCGACGTCTAGGTAATTAAAGCCGGGGGAGGGTGGAAGCAAGGAACGGGCAGAAATTAAGTCATCATCTACTGAAGGAACTACTCCAGCGACCTGGAGTGATTTCGGGAGAAACAAATCTGGATGGATGGGGCCGATCTGCTCCCGCTATTTTCTGAATACCAAACCCAAGCAATGTCGCTCTCTCATTAGACTCGATAGGTCAGAAGAAATTTCAAAAAATTACGAACATTCCAGTATAGTTTGTCCAGTACTGAGTTCATTCTAAATATCACGATATCATCAGGTAATCATAATGTGTTTAAAGTAAACATGAAGTTTTAAACTCTGTAGATCTGCATATGCTTCTAGATTACGATTTCCGCTTTAAGAGGTTTCGTTTAAATGATTCTGCTGTTGATGCGAACAGTAAGCACTCAATTTTTGTTCTTGTGTAGCAGATTATAATTCAGTACTGTATGGTAGAGACAGAGAGATAACGTAATATTAACATTTCCACACCCACACCAGAAGAGATTAATATAAAATAATCCAAAATTAAATGAATATTTTCGCAATAATAACCCACGCTCATAAATATTCATATTGCCTCTCACCATTCTTTTATTTTAATATTAGATTTAAGCTTTTCAGAATTTTTTATCTAAAGTGGAGAGGAGAAGAAATCGGTTTATTACGAAACCTTATATAAAGACTACATTGCGCTGATTATGACACGGGTACAATAATAAGGAACTGATTTTTAAATAAGCTCAGTTTTAGATAAAATACGTATGATTGATAGTAGCCTTTGAAAGAAACCATCTCCACATTGACCTGGAGTGACTGCGGAAAAGCACTCTGTCGGTGACTCAGTCATTTATTTTTTTATTTTTTAATGGAGGTTCATGATGACCCCGGCAGTCCAGGACGTCACGCCCAAATAAGGTAGCCGAATCACAGGACATGACTATCCTTACCGGTTTGCGACGCAATTGTCGCAGGGATAGAATCTCCAAAAGAATATCAACCACCCTCCCCCAACAAAATTCAGGGATTACTTTACCCGCAATAGTTAGTTCACCCCTATTGAATCGAATCGAGCACGCCTGGCATCGCCTGGCTTGGTTCGCAATAACCCCTTGGAGATGGTGTCACCGCCCGTGACTTAGTCGTTTATTATTATAATGGAATAAAGGATTTCGTGATACCCCGGGCAAGCCCAGGGCACCACAGTCCACAGCGCGCTATAGGCGTAAAAGGAAGTGAATAGGGTATAGCAGTGGGGAAGGAGTTCTGTCATTACCTATTAGAGAAACCATCCCGGCATTCGCCTGGAATGGTTTCCGGAAACTACAAAAAGCCGAAATCATGATGGCATATTACGTGTCCTAACCCATACAAAAAATAATCATAGGACAAAATTGCCCTGACGCTTTAGCGACGCAATTGCCGCAGGTGTCTAATATCCCAAAGAAGATCAACCCCCACCCCCCGTCCAAAATGTGTGGATTACTTTATTCGCAATGGATAGTTCACCTCTACTGAACCGAGTCGAGCACGCCTCGCTTGTGACACCTTGGGGGAAGATGTCTTCTTTTTATTTTTTTAGGTTTTATTCACCTGGGAGGCGGGCGGCTAGAGAGTCTCGTGGACTCTTTTTAGCCTACTTAGCCAAAACGGGAGGGACGGCCATGTCTTTTGAAGGAACCATCCCTGCATTCGCCTCTGGTAACGCGGAAAAACAAGTAAAATCGCAGTCAGGTTGACTAGATGGGACTCGTCCCCCACCTACAAGTAATAGGCAGGAAGGCATATGAGCCTCCCTGCCTAACTCTGTGTAACTTTCTACCTGTGTTGGTTTCATTTATACCCTAGACAGAAAACACTTCGACCTATCGTGATTTTTGTTTGTCCGTCTATTTGTTTGGATTAACGGGATTCACGGAAAAACTATCTTTGGATTTCGATGAAGTTTCGACTAAGATACAGTGGTGGTAAAATACGGTATGCTTCATTCTAATATGAAGTCTAAATGATAAGAAATTTAAGATAATATCCATTTTTGTTCAATGCTACTCACACAAACATTATAAGACGCTTTTAGTTGAACCAGGTAGTTGAAATGCTTATCGCGATTTCAGCATAGGAGCGAAAGCGTATATATTCTTAAAACTCAAACTCGGGTACAGACCATTATAAGTGCAGCGTGCATACCGATAACCACATCGAAATTCGTGATGAAAAAAATACCTTTCTGCATAGTAAAATCCTGTTGTACCATTCTTTTTCGCTATTTATTTATCGTATGACAATTTAGACACTTTTAATATAAATATATACACTCAACTTTACAAGATTAAAGACATATATATTGTAACGAGCCGCGCTGTCGCCACGTTACAAGGTGCATTTTTTATTATATATGTAATAATATAAGAGTAATTTACATAAATCTTGGGCGACCACGTGAATAGATTTTGTTGTAATTTTATAAAGTACGCAAGATTCCAAGTGAGGACTGTAATGAAATGGTGAACTTATACAGTGTATCGTAGCAAAGCGAATATTAAAAGAGTTATTGAGCTATGTAGGCTAGAAGCTAATCTTGGTCTTTCCGGATCATGGCGACGGGACGTCGCGGATTTGGGTTTTTGCCGGACCACACACACTGCTCCCTGGGGATGGGTCACTCACCGAGCGGGAAAAGCCTGCCGTCCGAAACCCGAATGTTCTCTCGCCCCTGCGAACTTAGCCGAATATGTCCGACCTCTGTTGGATTCTTTGGCCAAATCACATATCGAGGATATCACGTGACATTAGGTGCCGACCTGAAGGTCCAATCAAAATGAGCGTATAACTCAAAATCCTGGGAATTTTTGTTGTATGTGAGCTTCGAGACTACAAATGGGCGGAGCGAGAAGTTTCCTCGTGGACCGAAGAGCGAGGAGCTGGACATTCTAGATTCTAACTTCGATCGCACCAGTCTGAGGTTGACTTGGAAAGTTGACTTCTTTCGCTAACTGCAGCTTGCCTTGCTGGAGCGAGCGTATCACCGCAACACAGCCGGTAATGCGATGATGCGCATTGCCAGACCAGAGATGCCTGTAGCCGACTTGTGAGATAATCTCACATATCGTGGGTCCGCTACACTCATCACAGACATCAGACGCAGAACTACAATGGTAATTGATTACGAGCAAGCCATGTGATTGTGCATTCCGTGAAACAGAACCCGTAAGCGACTTTGAGAGGATAGGTCCATGTTCTCACTTTGTAATTGTAAAAACCCCTGAGCTAGCGGCATAATTTGCCAGAACTAGTTATTTTCGAATGATATATTGTTCATTCTGGCGCCCATGATTTTCTTTTTAACTGTAAAGTCACAGTATTATGATGCCTTTGTCTGAGGTAGTCATAACTTGTATTTTTCATTGTTTCCAGTTGTCATTATTTCTTGCATTTTGATTCTGAGATATTTAAAAGTAAATATATAATTGTTTGCTTGCCCATGACGGCTAATTGTAACTCTGAGCGTTGCTTTTATGATTTTGCCAATTTGTGTTAATGTTAACGGTAAATTCGCTCAGACTTGTAATCGCCAGTGATAAGAAATAAATGTCATATTGTGACAATTTTTCCTAAATTCCAACTAACGTCGAGATTCTTGCAAAATTAATAAATTCCCACTCCTTCGTAAAAATTTAAAATTAAAAATCCACAATTATTAATCATAAAGGTATGAAATATAATTGTAACGTGGTTTGCCCACCAAGGTACCCACCACAATATCTAGTTTATTAACATAGTTTATCGACATATGCCTTTGTAAATATAATTGCTTGGCACACACCTTTTTTTCTTTTTCCTAGGCCTTTCACATAATGTCAAGCCGTCAGGGTTACACCAAGAATTTGTGGTTTTGATAAATATGGGGCCATACATAATTAATTTAAATATTAGAACTTAATCAAATTTGTAACTAACTAATTTTATTACTAGTATTACTATTGAATGGAACGTGCAAAATTCAGAGCAAGACGGATATACGCGTGGTGGTAGGCCGCTAGTACGGTAGTACTAGATCGGGCCGGCCGACAGATCGTCAAATGCAACACTCTGCCGACGGGAGGAAAGTGAAATCTGGAACGGGACAGGGTGATCGGGAACGGGCCGTCTAAAGGGGCCTTTAAGATGGTTTTCAGAGGAGGAAATTGAATTAGAAAGTAATTATGGAGATCGAATAGTGGACGGGGAGAGGTACGTAGAACAGTGTCATACATTCCTCAATCCGGCTGCTTCTGGATAAGGATGACTGTAAATCAGTTCTAATTTCACTTGAATTTAGATAAAGCATTTTTTGTTTGTAGAAATCTGTTTAAAGGCTTTGACAATTAGACACAGGTATACAGCCTACATAAAGATTGTTTATCCATCCAGACGGCGATTCATTTATCCTGGTGTCAACCCAATATGTAAGACTTTTTTGTAAACTGAGTCATAATTTTTCCGTCGCCACAAGATCAAAGAAGATGTGCAATATGGGTTCGCGGAAGTGGGCAGTGTTGACAGGAAACGATGCCGATGTTGGCAACCCTGCTTAACGCTGTCGTAAACATCCGGCTTTCAGCTGAATTACATTGTTACAGTCATAAAAGAATCGAAACTTTGGACATCCAAACATTTTATCTTACTTTTTTGTCGCATTGTGCTTTAAAGATAGACTACTTTGTAATACATTGCTTTTAATTAGCTTCTTTGGCTTCATTATTATTATGAGCATGTGTAATGAACTTACTAATACAACAACCTGACTTTATGAAATATAATTTATTAATGGGAACATCCAAGGAGACCAACTACATTGTGGGCTGCTCCTTCTATTTAACTTTATTTAGCAGTATGAATTAAGTTAAATTTTTCTGAGTGCTTTAAAGAACTAATTGTACAACTGTCTTAAATATTTCTACATTGGTAACTATCCGATACTTAAACTCACTGTATTCTCAGAGAGCAATTTACGTGTGTTCGTAAAATACCGCTGCTGTTGCCATACCTAAAAAATCTGGATTTACATCCAGTAGTTAATATATCCATTGCATATTTGAACGTGCTGCATAACGCGTATTGTTATTACTAGATGTTGTTAGAGATTTGTTTGAGATGGACTATTAACTTAAGGACCATATCTTCAAATGTTTAACGAAAGGACTAATTCTTCAAGCCTTGTCAGGGCCGGATTAAGACAGCGCGGGGCCCGTAGCACATGTGATGAAAGGGCTCTTGATTTTTGCTGTTGGGGGGGGGGGGGGAAATTGTAGAGCTAAAAAAAGGTCGCCCATCTAGCCAGTTGCGGGGTCCCCCTAGAAGGCGCGAGGCCCCCTAGAAGGCGCGAGGCCCGTAGAATTTGCTACCTCCTGCTACGTGGTTAATCCGATACTGAGCCTTATATGAACCAAAGAACCACGTGCAGACGAATATCAGTAAGGTCATTACAATTTATATTTTTTCCTATCGGACGATAAATAATAGCAAAATTTTCTCTCTGAGCAACGTTATCAGAGTTCCTAAATGAAACATTTTTTTTTTTGCTTCGTACTTTACGCCTCTTCGGCGTCGAGGTCATTAGAGGCAGGAAAGGACTGGCCACTGGGGGCAATGAAAGGAAAGTAATTTAGCCATGGTCTATTGAAGGAACCATCCATGAATTCAGCATGGTTTGGGGATACGATGGAAAGCCCAACAAATTATGAAGATTTTTAGACTTTCAATGTGAGAGGAAGCAACGAGTAACTGCTAGTGAGGAAAGCATTTGATTTTGAAGTAACCAGCTGCGGCACATAAATACTTGCCCACCTCCAGCATTTTTTAATAAAATCTTCTTAATTCAATTTATGTGTTTCTTTCGATATTTCGAAGTAATAAGAAAGTAAGAAAGTGATGTCCACAGAAAATAAGAGATATTAGATGAGTAGTTTCAATTTTAATAATGATGTATGCTATGTAAGGTGGCAACTAATTCTATTAAATGCAAATTCCTATCCATGAAAACAAGCTAAAAATCTTTTACCACAGTCGTAAAGAGTTGTAAATTGTAACTGAATATAATGAAAGCTCATGAGAGTTCTTTACAGTTCGTACTTCCCTCTTTGATGTGTGTTCGCGAAATATACGTCTGTGATATTCTGCATACATTAAGTTTTAAGTTGATCTGAACCATTCGGAAATTAAAAGCTAGCTCTGAACATGTTTGTGCTGACTGATTAGCTTCCATTTTTTTGTTCTATCAGTCAACAAATTTCACACTATGTAGGATTTTGCGTCATGATGCAGAGAGTGTATATGCAACGATCATTGTTTTAGGAAGGTTTTGTGATTATTGGAAAATGCTAAGTTTCTACGCGGAGAGAAACTATTGATACTCCATGTTATTTACGTGAATCATTACAAGATTTTAATTGATGTTCAGATGCTGCCTCACGCGCCATTCCTTAGTTATTTTCACACAAAATTTTAAACGCACTTCTTCAAATGTAGGAAGAGCTGTGGTAAGTGTCCTGGTTTAACGGACGCATGGTGTGTACAGACTGCACGGTATAGGACCAATTTCTTAGTCGCTGACAACGGTCTGATAGAAGGATATGGGTTAATTTTCTAACACAGTGCCAGAATTTTCCTGGGTTGCTAATTACGAGAATGCTTGCACTTAAATCCCAATTGGGTAACACATAAAACCTGGAGTAACGACTATTGGGAAGTAGTACGGCACCGACTTCACTGCACATACTACCCTGCCATCCGATTAACCTAGTGATATAACCTCGCCATCTCCTCTGGCAAGCTGTCTGCTTCGGAATCCTCGTTAAACTGTGGGACAGAGGCGGAATACGGGGAATCCCAAATCTCTGCCTCCATTTCTTAAAACCACAGGAATATTCTTTCTTTTAACGCGCCTTACATACAGCTTGTCTACTTCTCATCGGATTACATACATATGAATCTACATTTTTAATCAGGGTTTTTTTTTTTTGTCATAGCTTTACGCTTCGTCGAGGTCATTAGAGGCGCGAAATGACAGGGGCAAGGAATGGAAAATAGTTTGGCCATGGCTTTTTAACGGAACCATCCCTGTACTCACCTGGAATGATTTTGATAAATAATGAAAAGCCAAAATCTGGGTAGCTGGACGAGGATTCGAACCCGCGACTTCCCGAATACAAGGCTAGAGCTTTACCATTCGCCCGCCACGCTAGGTTTTTTTAGTCGGCCTGCGTGAAATACTATTTATATGTACACTACTACGTCACTGTTGAGAGAATTGTGGGTATTAAAAAGCGTTATGCATTAAAAATTACAGGTTTTTATAAATCAATGGAAGAAAACAAAATATAAATTAAATTTTATTTTCATTTATTAAGTTTCCAGTCTGAACAGAGTTTCAATACACAATTCTTTTCCTGAAGTGACATACTCCGACAAAGAAATTTCATTTTAAAAATTAGAATTATTTCTCTTACAGTATCCATTTTTAGATATTTCCAAATTTTCCAAATTTGAGAGACAGAAACGTGGCAGCATGAAAGAACTCAGATTAAGAACTACTGGATCAGCGTCCAGGGGGCAACCCAAGTTTTTTTTCGTCTGGCTTCCTGTGCCACTCCATCCGAATTTAGCAGTACTGCAGTATAGTGAACTTAGTTTAGTCAGCAGTAAGACTGGAATAAAAGACTACTGTTGAAATGAAGTCAGCTGACCTTTAAATAAGCAATTGTACACGTCAAACTACAAAGAGTAAGGTATAGGACTTTTGTGGATAAGATCTGATCAATAAGTACGTGCCTAAAATCTTTTTCACTACCCTGAAATTTTTTGAAACAAATATAGTAACAAGGAAAAAGTTCTTGTGTTTTTTGTTTAAGCGATCCATTAGAGATAAACCACAATTTCTCACATATTGCAGCAAATTAGAGGGAGTTAAAATAGTGTTGTGCCTGTAAATTTAGATGTCCATTCTAAATTCAATTTTAAATGTGTTTATGATTTCTGAATATATTTTTTTATAAAATTTAATACTATTAAAAAATCCTTCCAGTTATTTGAATGTTACCAAGTAAAATGTCACATTACAGTAGGCTTGCCCCTTCAGTACTTAACTTATTTTAATTATATTTATTCTATGAGTATCGGTGACTTACGAGTCGAACAGTTGAGGAGCGGTCAGAGAGTGGGTGGTGTGGAGCAACGAACGCGTGCATATGGTTCCTCTTGGTTTTTTTTGTGAAAGTGATTGAAGGAATTGTTGACACTCTAAGGAACCTGCATCTTCGGATCGTTTGTCACTACTAGTAATTTGCTTGTGTGTGTTATTATTATTTTTTCCATTGGTGGCCGGGTGCATTTGTGCAGCACAGAACTCAGAATAAATCTTTGGCCTACATACTCGAAGTGATTCCTTGAAGAAACTTATAGTTAGATTTGTTCTGAATTTGTACCCTAGCCAGCCGATGGTGGCGGCCGATAATTAATTATAACGAAGTCTGATGGACCTTATCTTAGGTGGTCAAAAACTAATTATAAAGGGGACTAATTAGCAAGTCGGAAGGAACTGCTGTGATCATCCCGACACACTATTTGAAGCTTGTTCTCCGACATGGCGACCGTAAATACAGGACTTGTGAGAATAATAGACGGTTAAAGTGATTATAAAGGCCGTCTAAATCACAAAAAGAGTTTTAAGTGCGTGGCATAAGACTAAACAGTTGAACAACTGTTAAGAATTGCGAAGCGGATTCTACCAAAGACGGTACGCGCGAGAAGAATTACTCGGCGAACAGCAAGCTTGTGCAAAGACGGTAGCGCAAGAGAGTCAACACAGAAAACCAGAGACGATTACTTCAGCAGTGGATACAGCGATGCAGTACCTGTGAATAACGCAACGCAGATAGCAGAACAACAAATCGTGGATCGGACGAGCAGTGAAAACGTTGCAGAAAATAGTGGGAGGAGTTGAGAAGACATCTAACAGGCAACATTATACTATTAAACAACCGGGAAATATTTTTTTAAATATAATAATTTTGAAGTAAAAGAATAGCAGATTAACGGGATTTTGTTTCAAAGATCTGTACCATCGGTTGTTATTTACCGGAGCATCCGGAAAATTTATAGCATAATAGTAAGAGTTTATACTCGCGGAAAATTTTATTTCGCTCTCCGATAACATTTTATTTTGTACAGAAATTTCAAATTTCAGTTCTACTTACGAATGAAGTTTTTTTCCTTTCTGGAAAAATAAAATAAAATAGATTGCAATTATTTACATTTTTCAAAGACATTAATTGCGGGAGGAAGACGCGAAAACTTTTACGTTAACAAGTATAACTTTTTCTGTGCATGACATTTTCAGGTGGCAGTACCATTGAGCGACGAGACAGTATAGTCTGCATATGTGGTTCGACACCAATAGTCAGCAGTAGTAAATAAAAGTATAATTACTGTATTATCTACATGTGTTTTATTTACAGCAGCAGATTGGAGAAGTGAAATTAACTGTTTTAAGAGCCAGTCTACGTTGTTCTTTTTTTTCTCTTTGGTGCAAATCTGTTTTTGGTTGTGGAATATATACTGCGTTGTTTTGTTTCATTTGACGAGTTATCACGGCGTTGTTGTGAGTTGATTTGAAACTGAAAAGATATATCTTTGACCGTTTTATCTAAGTTTGGGGAATAGGTAGCCTATTGCTAGAGCAACGTATTAATCTAATAGCGTCATTCAAGTTTGGTTTAGTTTTAAACTTTATATATGAAAACCATGGAATTTGTTATGGAAGGAGTAGCAGAGCAGAGTGATGAGTAAGCCCCGGATTCTTAGGTTCGAACCTATTTTGTTCCCAACCTAATATCCTTGAAAATTTAACTTTCTCTTATGTCTACTGTATAAACTAATAATATTCATAAATTTAATAGGACCTAAAATAACCTAATTTTTATGTTATGACCTAAAATGACCTAATTCGGTTTTTAGAACCTAAAATGACCTAATTCGATGTACTGATCCAGTTCGACTGTAATTTTGTTACTTAAACAAATGTCCAACCGGATTAGCTCAGGGCTACGGTCCGTGGAAGACGCCATGGGTTCGAACCCAACCGTCAGCTGTTCTGACAAGGTATTCCGTGGTTTTCCTTTTCCCCTCCAGGCAAATGCCGGAACAGTGCCTTATGGACAGGTTACGGGTAGCTGCTTTCTTTTCCCCCTTCCTTCTCAAAAATTTCATTTTCTTCTTCTACATCTATGCAAGTTAATGTTACATGGCGATCCGGCCAGTCACCATCACCAGCTGTATCTACTATTACGTGAATCCTAAGATCCAAGACACTGCAAATGTGAGCAGTATGGGAATGATTCCTAACTTAGTCCGAGGGGTAAAGCCGAACTTGGAGGGTAAACGAATTATGTTTACGGGTAAAAAGGAAGAATTTATTTTAAAATTGGAAGAACTATTCACCACAATATTAAATGATGTGTTTTAACCTAATTGTTGACAGTAACATTGAGAAAAGCTGTAACAATACGGTGTGTCAACTTCACATTATTACAAAGGTTTACATTCAGTAGAAACAAATCGACAAAGCAAGTTTTAAGCATAGCACGTTAATGTTTAACGTGCTATGTTTAAAACAATCTCAGGAACGCAAACCCTTTCTTAGAAATTAACAGTTGTATACCGTCATCGTTCAGTGGTAACACGGAAATTAAAATATTGTGTAGGCCTACATAAGTTTAGTTCCTTAATTAAAAGCAATAATGCCTAAAAAGAAATCCTCAAGAAGTAGTCACCAGCGAGAGTGGTTAGCAACGAATAAGAACTTTTCTAAAGATGACCGAAAATTATATATTGTCAAGCATGTGTGAAACCAGTAAGTTTAATTTGTTTTATATACATATATCTTTTATGATTTTAAAAAATAAATTAGATTTTATTTGTTTTCATTTCTAAAGTAACGTAAAGTGACAGAGTCTACACAGTGGCGTAGCTAGGTCAACAAGGGCCCCGGTGCAAAAAATTTATTTTGGGCCCTCAGGCCAGACGGGCGACCTTTTTTTTTTGCTTTGTGTGCTGGTAGGGGCCCCCTGAACTGTGGATAGGGGCCCTTGAATTGTTCTTTAGGGGCCCCTGTGGTTGGGCCCCTCTAAACTGCGCTTGAGGGCCCCTAGAGGTGCGCTTAGGGGCCCCTTGAGGTATCCTTGGGGGCCCCCTGAGCGTGAGGGCCCCGGTACACTGCACCGCCTAGCCCCATAGTAGCTACGCCCCTGAGTCTAGACTGCTGGATGAAATTTCATAATATTAACCGGCTATTTTCTGGGGTGTTATATTCAGGTGGACTATTTTTATTTTTGCCTTTTATATAAGTGACTGCAGAAAAATGATCCCACGTACTACAGTATCAGAATTCAGCAACTCATTTGGCAAATGTTACCAGGAGAAACGCTTCCGAACAGAAGCAGAGTTTCATTACGAGTTCAAAGCTGGGTGCAGAAGATTCGTTTCACCTGCGTCTGTGTGAGGATAAATTGTCGTTGGTGACAGACAGTGCAGCTTATACGATAAAAGCAAGGGAGTGTTTGAAGGCATTCCATCTTCGAATGGTCCACGTCACCTGTCTAGCTCATGGGCTGCACCAGGTAGCTGAAAAAAATTCGGGAACAGCACCCTGTAGTTAAAGAGATAATTCCTTCAGTGAAGAAAATATTCCTGAAAGCGCCAAGTCGAGTCGTTACTTTCAGGGAAAAGCTTCCATCGATACCCCTCCTTCCCGAGCCAGTAGTGACACGATGGGGGACCTGGCTCTCAGCTGCAGTATATTATGCAGAAACCTATCAGAGCATCACGGAGGTCATCGAATCATTAGATGAAAGAGAAGCTATTGCTATAGTAAATGCAAAGAAAGTGTTGCACTCAGTACCAGCTGTTCAGGAGTTGAAATGTATAAAGGCAAATTTTTACAACCCAGAATTTTCAATCAAGAATTTGGGACCGAGCGTGGTGGTGTAACGGATAGCGTTCTGGCCTCGCATTCGGGAGGACGGCGGTTCGAATCCCCGTCCGGGCATCCAGATTTGGGTTTTCCATGGTTTCCCCAAATCACTCGAGGTGAATGCCGGGATGCTTCCTTCAAAAGGCCATGGCCGAATTCCTTCCCATTCCTTGCCCCCATCCTTTCCCGTCTCTAAAGACCACGTTGTTAAAAAGGGACGTTAAACTGTTAAAAAAAAAAAGAATTTGGAAGGAGGTACTCTACCGTTGACGGAAGCACTTCAAATCATCCAAGAAGTGAGGGCCAAAGTGGCTCCTGGACCAGTTGGGGTGTCTATAGCTCAGAAGCAGGAGTCTGCTTTAGCCCGCAGTCCAGATTTCAAGAGGATGGAACACATAGGCCGTATCCACTATGGTCTAAAGAAACAAGAATATTTCCTTGGAATCCTAAGGAAATCGCTGATACAAAGTTCACACCTCTTACCAAATGTGACGTAAAGCGTAGTTTTTCCGCATTCAAGAGAATTTGAACGGAGAAAAGAGGAGGATTTACTCCTGAAAATCTGTCAAAATATTTCATGGTTCAGTGTCATATTAGAAGTTTTAAATGAGTTGTTTACCATCCACAATATAGACGAAGTATTTTAAACATAATAGTAGTTTATTTTGCATATTTTAATGTGATCGACCAATGACATGTTGGAAGTTTTTAATGAGTACTTGACATTGTATTGTAAAGTCAACAATATTTTTAACACTATGGCAGTATATATTGCGTGTTTTAAATTTTATTTCCCTTAAAAACGTGTAAGTTCCTAATCAGAATTTTAAAAACCTATAAAAGCCTAAAACGTGAGTTGAATAAACCTAAATTTGGTTTTTTAGAACCTAAAAATCCGGGGCTTAGTGATGAGGTACCCGTACCAGAAATGTTGGTGAAGTTTATGGAAGAGATGAGAAAAAACTTTCAAGAACTTAAGGTCGGTCAAGCTGACATTGCTCAAAACAGCAATGCTCTTAAAGCTGAAATAAATGGCGTCCAGGTTAATGTGATTGCTCTTAAGGCTGAAATAAATGGCGTCCAGGATAATGTGATTGCTCTAAAAGATGAAATAGGAGTGAAAAGTGAAGCTCTTCGCTCTCAAATCACGGCTGATTTTGATGATAGACTCTTGCAAATAAGGGGCGAATTAGTGCAATTACGACAAGACTGTTTCGTGAGGAATGAAGAAACGAAGACACTTTTTGATCAGTTCAGGCAGGAGATAGTGGCAGAAACGGAACAAACACACCAGAGGATGGAGTTTGTGGAGAACAAGATAGGATACCAAGCCATTAAGTTCAAAGCTATGGAAAAAGATCTTAAACTGTGTGAAGAGCAGGTGGAAGGTATTAATGAAGAAGTAAAACTCCATTCAGATAAGATCAACCATTTGGCTGACCATGTGGAAAAGGTCAAATTAGCTACCAATTTCGAGTTAGGAAAACAAAATACACAACGAGGTTCCACTTCTAATTAGACAAGAGGTGGAAGGAAATTTGAGGAGGCAAATACCGAGTATTGTTAAAGAAGAGTTAGGTAAATATCAAGGGAATCTTACAGGTCTATCCTTTCCGGGATTTTTGGGAGAGGAAAAGAAGGAATTTGAGAATTTTGATGATTCTGGAAGATTTCACCCGGTAGACTTTTTAGAAGATTTTGAGTCCGACCCATCTTTTCAGATGGCAGAAGAATAGCAAGAAAATAAAAATTAGTTCATGGCCATATGAAGGGGAGAGCCAGGCTGTGGGGTGACAGATTTTCTAAAGAGTTCAAAACTTATAGTCTTTTCAAGGAAGAGTTTTTGAAGCACTTTTGGTCGGTGGAGAGACAAGTGGCTGTGAAATCAGATTTGATGCATGGACAGACCTATGCTCCCGGAAGGGAGACGCAACAGGATTTTTTTTATGAAGTGCCTGGCGAGATGTCAACATCTCGACAGACCGTACAGTGAAGCTGAATATGTTGAAATAATTATGGCTAGGTTGCCTGAGCCAACTCAACTTATTTTTGCGAGCCATCGCATCGACAATGTAACTGAAGCCATTGCTATGTTAGGACGCCTTGACTCTCAAGAGAAAAGAATGAGACAGAAGAGACCTCAGGAGAGAGGTGGAAGTAATTGTTTTCGAGGAAGAGAAGGAGGAGACTATAACAGTTATCAAGAAAGAGGACATAACAATGAACAAGGACATTGGCGAGGGAGACGAGACAATCGCGAGCATGGTAGAGGCTATGGCAACCATCAGAATGATCAAGGAGCACACAGAAGTAGGAGCAGAGAGCGGGACCAGCGAACGAATAATGGAACCCATGACCGAGGGGGAAAATACGAAAGCAAATCGAAAGGGCCAAGTGACCCACCGAAGGGTAAACAAGAGAGGGGAAACTGTTAGCTGCCACTGTTTTGGTCCGACCAGGGGCAGTAAAAGCAGTTGGACCACCTATAAAGCGAGGAGGAAGAGATGAAGGAAACTCACCACTTATAACTAGAGGCAAAAGAGTGACCACAGAGAAAGGAGCGGAGTTTGTTGTACATTCGGAGGAAATGATAGAGGAGGACGGTAGAATTGTGCCATGTATCTCAGGTTCTATGTTTGTTCGAGGAAAGGGAGTTGAATTATGCCAGTTCGCCAGGGTTGGAGACCTATGGAAGTACTGCAGAGAGAAGGAAGACTCAATAATGAAGATTGAGGAAAGTGAGAATCATGAAGACGAGGAAAATGACTCCACGTATTTGAATATGTTGAAGATGAACGGAAACCTTAACACTGGTGGAAAATTATCAGGAAAGAAAACAGACCTAACGGAAAGAGAGGCACTTTCTGACAGGGAGAAAGATGAACCGCTGGAGCTTGTAGAAGAATGTGAACAGAGATTATATACCTTTGGCGATAAAGGGATGATACGGATAGCAAACGGGGAGGAGATTCCTACTGTAGGGTGTGAGCAGGGATTGGTCATGAAAAAATGGAGAAGATAGACCCATCCAAGTGAGGGTATTACCAGTCGGAGAGGTATCTGAAATGAAAGAATTGGCGGAGAGCGAAGAAAAGTCTGAAAGTTGGGGCAGTGAAGAGGAAGAGGATGGTGAGTCCTTAGGGGAATATGAGCGGGTCTGCAGATTTGTGAATGAACCAATCAAACAAATCATCACATCAGACGATTTTGGTGAAGAAGATGGAGAAATTATGGAAATTGAGGTGGAAGGGGTAATTTCGACTAACTTCAAACAGCTAATTATAGAAAAAACCACCCTTAGGAGGAACGAGGAAAACATTAACTCCGGGGTGTGGGAACTACTCACTCAAGAGGAACGTGAGGAGATCATTAAGGCGAAGGAGGAAAATGTGTCTTGTGGATGCTTCGATGTAAATTCGATATATGTTAACAACCCTAGGGATGATCTGTTACTGGAGGACAACCAATTACGACAAAGAGTGCACAAGGTACCGACAGTGGAGATTGAAGTGAATGGAATGTGCGTTGAGGCATTGATTGACACCGGAGCAGAAGTGTCATGCATCTCGGAGAGAGTGCTTGAAAAGCTATCGAGTGTTAAGGAATTACCGTATTGGCCAATAAATTGGATAATGATTATGTCGGCAACCGGGAAAGGGAATAAGAAGGTACGAAAACAAGTACTGGTGGAAGGAAAAATAGAAGGAATTACAGTGGAGATTTTTATGTATGTTGTGCCGGAACTGAACGTGGGGTGCATCCTAGGAGTGGACTGGATTGGGGAGGCCGGAGTGTCCTTGTACTATGGAAGAGGATATATGGAGTTTTCAGTAAAAGGAGAAAGGGTGCAAGTCGGCATAAGGACCAGTACTTATGAGAATTCAAAAGAGAATCAGGGGTTAAGAATAGCCTTCGCTGAAGTGGAAGAAGTCGTAGAGGAAGAACAAAAGTCCTACGAAGGCGATTATCAGGGGTATGAACAGGCAGGAGGAAGTTGTGGCAAATGTCCACAAGAAATCTTGGATGAGTTTTCGGAGGTTTTCTCCGAAAAGCCGGGGCTTGTGAAGGGATATAGTTGCCGGTTCAAGGTCAGAGAAGATAAACCCTTTGCGGTAAAGCCTTATCCCATACCGTTGGCGAAAAGAGTCAAGGTGAAGGAAGAATTGGACCGTATGGAGGAATGGGGAATAATTGAGCGGTCACAAAGTGACTATGTTAATCCTCTCGTGGTGGTAACCAAATCAGATGGAGCTATTAGGCTAGTTTTGGACGCGCGAGAATTAAACAAGATCTTACTAACTGAGAGGGATCATCCACAACCCGTAGATGACCTGCTTCAGAAATTCCATGGTGCCCGATTCCTTACGTCATTAGACTTAACTTCGTCGTATTGGCAAGTGCCGATTCACGAAGATTCCCGGAAGTACACGGCATTTAGATTTGAAGGCCGATGTTACCAGTTCAGAGTATTACCCTTTGGGTTGAATAATGCAGTGGCCAACTTCATTAGGGCATTGGATCAAGTATTGGGAAAGGAGTTGTTAGAGAAAATACAAGTCTATGTTGATGATATTATCATAGCCACCAGTACTATCGAGCAGCATTGGAACGTGCTGAGACAAGTCCTAACAGCCTTAAAGGATGGAGGCATGACGATAAAGTTGAAAAAATGCGTGTTTCTGAGAACAAAACTAAAATTTTTGGGACACGTTATCACCCCTGAGGGAATTTCGATAGATGAGTCCAAACTTGAGGCCATCAGGAGTTTTCCCAGACCAACTAACAAAACCCAATTAAAGAGTTTCCTGGGGTTGTGCGGATACTACAGGAAGTTTGTGCCTGATCAACAACTTAACAGCATACATCTGCGAAGGCTAGAGAAAAAAAATTCACAATGGTTATGGACGGAAGAGTGTGAAGAGGATTTCCAAGGAATCAAGGATGCTCTACTGCAGGGGATAGTTTTATCACACCCAAACTGGGAGCTAGACTTGTGCCTCACGACAGACAGCTCGGACTACGGTTTAGGGGCCGTGATCTTTCAGGAAGAGGAAATTGACGGGCAAGTAATTCACAAGACAATAGCGTTTGCAAGTAGAATGTTAAATAATCATGAACTCAGATACTGCGTTACGGAGAAAGAAGCTTTGGCGATTGTATGGATTTTTCAAAAGTTTAGACATTTGTTCCTGGGAAGAAAAGTGACTATCTTTACCGACCATAAGGCTCTATCATTTTTAATGAATTGCCGATTGGTCCATGGAAGATTGACTAGGTGGGCACTGTTACTTCAGGAATTTGAGTTCACTATAAGATACATACCGGGGAAGGAGAACATAGTCGCAGATTGCCTGTCGAGATTACCTGTGGGGTTACCCGAACGGGGAATTAACAACATGGATGCTCGGGAAGTGCATTTGAATTTCTTGTCAAAAGTAGAACATGAAGGGCAAATAGTAAACTGGTTGAAGAATATGGAAGCCGAACAAGATAAGGATGATGTGATAAGGTCAGTAAGAAGCAGTATAGAGGAAGTGGACTATCAAGGAAAACTAAGTAAATATTATTGTATATATAAAGGTGTGATATTCTTCAGGAAGGTTGAAGATAGTAAGGAATGGAGGCTTTGGATACCGGAACATTGTGTAGATAAATGGATTTGGCACCATCATTACAGCTATGGCCATTATGGAGCCAACAAGTGTTACTTAATCATAAGGGAACACTGTTATTTTGAAAACATGGCGAGGAGGATAACTAAAATTTTGGCAACCTGTGAAATTTGTCAAAAGGTTAAAGTTGATAATGTACAAAGGTTGGGAAGGATGAAGAGTATACTACCCTCTGAACCTAGAGAATTAGTATCTATAGACTTGTATGGACCCCTACCCATGTCCAGAGGGGGGGTGACTCAAATATTAGTGGTTTTGGATGTGTTCACCAAATATGTTAAGTTGTATCCTCTGAAGAAGGCCTCTACTAAAGCAATACTAAGTAGGGTTGTTGGAGAATATATTATGGAGCTAGGGAAGCCTAAGAAGATAATATCCGACAATGGTTCACAATTTGCGAGCAAAGTGTGGGTTGATGAAATGGAGAGTAAGGGAATTGAAGTCCTACGGACGTCGTATTTCCATCCTCAAGGTAATGTGGTTGAGAGAATTATGGCAGAGATCGGGAGATGGTTCAGGACATATTGCCACCACAACCATAAAAGTTGGGCGAGAGAAGTCAACAGGTTGGAGGAGGTATTGAATGCCATTCCTCACAGTTCCACAGGAATGACGCCTTTCGAGCTGATGTTTAACCAGCCAGTGAAGAGATTAGTTACTCAAATTGTTGAATTCCCAGAGGGACAGGAAGGAGATTACAAAGAGAAATTAGAGAAAGCGAGGAAAACTCTTGAGAAGAAGGCGAAAGAGAGGCAAGTCAGACATGATAGGAAGAAGAAATTTACCTCCTATAAGGAAGGAGATTTGGTACTAATACAAACGCATTATAAGTCATCGTTTCTAAACAGTGAAATAAAGAAGTTCAAGATTTTATATGAAGGGCCCTATAGGGTGAAAGAAGTACCAAGAGAAAATGCGTATACGGTGGAATATCCAAAGAGTAAAAAATTAAAGGGTACATACAATGTCATATCTCTTAAGCCTTTTAAATTAGCAGGTTAGTTCTTAGAAGGGTAATAAGTAATTGTACCTAAGTTTTGGAGGGTGTGCCCTGTAGTGCTTAACGGAGTCCCTATCGCGGACACCCAGTAACCACCTCAAGGATATGTCGAAAGATGGACGTCTTTGTGTGTTAATAACAGAACTATAAATATGTTCTTTAGTGTTTGGTGTAGTCTTAAGTCGATTTTCTTGGAAGGGGTAGTAAGTGATTAGACCTAAGCGCAATTTCAGAAGGCTAGGTTGACAAACCTTCAGGTCATTGACCCCATTTTTAACCGAGCATCTCCAAAGAAAGGAAATGTTACCTTATCATGGGAAGCTCTGGTAATAACAATCTGGTGTTTCACTGACAAAGATGTTTCCTGGATAGAGAGTGATGTACTATCCACAGAGAAAAAAATAATTATGACTGATGTATTGGTGTTAATGTTCATGTGCGTTTGAGTGAGGAACAGACGTTTAACCTCAAGAGATTATTATTTGTAATTTTGTGCTTTCTTTCCAGGGAGATACAATTGTATGTGAATGAAATTTTGTGAATATGTTTGTAATTTTGTTCGGTAGGGACCGGCCACCAATACTCTTGTATAGTAATTTAATTCATGGTGTTCTTGTATAATGTAGGGATTTTTTTTGTGTAACTACCTACTAAAAAACTAACCTAAAATATGTCCCAGGTTCAAATGTCTTGCCTGCGGCTTCACATTAGAACCGTGACATGGAAGGGGTTGTCACATTACAGTAGGCTTGCCCCTTCAGTACTTAACTTATTTTAATTAATAATTATGTTTATTCTATGAGTATCGGTGACTTACGAGTCGAACAGTTGAGGAGCGGTCAGAGAGTGGGTGGTGTGGAGCAACGAACGCGTGCATATGGTTCCTCTTGGTTTTTTTTTTTTTTTTTGTGAAAGTGATTGAAGGAATTGTTGACACTCTAAGGAACCTGCATCTTCGGATCGTTTGTCACTATTAGTAATTTGCTTGTGTGTGTTATTATTATTTATTCCATTGGTGGCCGGGTGCATTTGTGCAGCACAGAACTCAGAATAAATCTTTGGTCTACATACTCGAAGTGATTCCTTGAAGAAACTTATAGTTATATTTGTTCTGGATTTGTACCCTAGCCAGCCGATGGTGGCGGCCGATAATTAATTATAACGAAGTCTGATGGACCTTATCTTAGGTGGTAAAAAAAACTAATTATAAAAGGGACTAATTAGCAAGTCGGAAGGAACTGCTGTGATCATCCCGACACACTATTTCAAGCTTGTTCTCCGACAAACTGCATAAAATCCTGACTCAGCAACCTAGTCTGAATTGTCTTTTTAAGTAATGTTTTGTAGTTAATCGAATTATTCATTGTGGATATCAGGCTGAAATGTATCTAGCTTTACCTACTATCGTTACACAAGGCTTTGAAACTGAACGCATGACTAGTCTGCTATATGATAAAATGAAACTGCAACAGAGAGATGCGCGTATGGAGATAGTGAACTTAAGAGAACAAGGTGCTTCGAATATCCATTAGAGGAACACGAATTGTGACGACGCCATAGGAAAACATAACATCCATCCGGCGCGATAAATTTATGACACTTGTAAACCCCTGAAACAAACGTGTTGGTTTAAGCCTCTATTTCTACACTAATTGCAAGGTCTCGGCGGGGATTTTTCATAGATCTTTAACTCGATCTTCACCTCTGGTACAGTTTACTATGTAATGTGAGGTACGACAGAAATCTTCCGTGGTAGTAATTTTCATTTCCCCGGCAGGATAACCGGGTTAGGTTAGGTAAGGAGGAAAGGAGCTGGCCACCCTACCTCCAACACCAGGCTAAGTATACGTCCTTCCTGAGGGTCCAACCAATCTTCGGGTAGAATTCCAAGATTAGCTTAATTCTATACCGTCTGCTCCTGGAAGTGGTCTAGGGTGTAGTAGATGTCAAATACCGTAATATGTAATGCCATTTGATATGTAATTACTCTTAAATCACCATCACATTAGCGATGTTTTAGTTATTGGAGGCAAGCAATCATGTTTTTTATGAGAACATTAGGTGCAAGCTGCTATCGCAGACCCTGCCCAGTACATTCGATAGACATCTTGTCTTATGAAGATGTACGTATGGGGTACGATCACTCAGCCTGTCCTAGTCCTACTGCAGCTGTGCGCTGATACAGTAACATCACCGCAAGGTGTTCCTGGGTACGTTGTCTTAAGCCTGTTCGATTTGACGTTTTCACGTGTAGCAATTCCTTGACGAAGTAAGTATGTTTCAGAAGATATGATTTTGGGAGTGAATACGTCTTTCAGTTTCGGTACTTTGTGGCACCCCAGAATTATAAACGACATGATATCTGTCGAGTTTGAGACGGCTAGTACTCGAAGACTACGGAACGGGGAAGAACGGGGTAAAGGTTCAACAGAGAAAGCGTGCAAGGGTCAAGTATACTAGCTGACATCTCAGCTAATCACGCATTACTCCGCAAAGGGGACGCAAGAGGCAGGAGGAGTCAGAACACACAGAATTGTCTTAGTTTTCGCGTACGTTTTGGAAAAATAATAACATTTCGAATTAAATGTACTACAGCGGACAATTTGAGACCACTTCAAGGTTGATAAAAGTAAATTTCGAAAATTTTTTGAAACTTTGGAAGTGAAAATGTCATAGTACAAAGTAAGGAAGTGGAGGCAGAACCAGTAGATCACAGGTAGAATTGAAGCAAACCCCCTTGGAAATTCGGGCAGGTGTCGGCTCTATCGAGTGAGGAAAAAGAGCTGAGCGAACAAAGCCATAGTTAGGTACCTAGCATTAGTTCTCTAGCGCAGTGGTCCGCAACCTTTTCCTACTCGCGGAACACCATAAGGTTATCCATAAATCTCGCGGCACACCTTACCAAAAAAATATCCTCATAATACGAAATTTTTTTCCGAATTATGAAGCCCCCTAACACGTAAAAAATGATAGGTAAAAACCGCGGTTGCATAAAATTAATAATCAGGCAGTTTTATATTGCTATTAAAGTAAATAATTGTGCACATACTTTCAATGTAACACTTGTGCCTGCTTACCAGCACACAGGTGACTGATCCGTGGAGAAATCGTTGACAATGCAAGCCTCATTTCTTCATAGACGGATTTGAGTCTTTCTATCTTGGATATTTTAACCTCAATTAACGCCGAATAGCCAAATTCACATAAATATGTATTTGGAAATGGCAGTAACACATTAACTGCCATGCCTTAGTTGTTAGCCAAAATGTATCTAAAGGAACTACTTAAGTTCTCAAAGTTCCGTCAGCTTTTAATCTGCAAGTTTCTCTTGAATATTATTTGGAAGATATTCCGAATATTAATTGGAAGATGTTCCGAATTTGCAAACGATTGGATCACGAACCCATTCAAAATTTTCAACTCTTTCTCCAAAGTACTTTTCGAATCTCTGCTGCAGAACTTCTAAATGTTCTTTAATTAAGCGCGTCATCATTTTATTACTGTCATCAAGTGACCATACAGTCGGGAAAATATCACACGACCCATTTTCAATCCTCTGTAACCAAAAATCCAGCTTATTCACAAATCCTTTAATCTCATTCATACTAATAAGAATATTATCGTTCCTACATTGCATTGTGAGTGTTCGGTTCAGTCAAGTGTACGAAAATGACGGAAGATTTGCCAACTTACATACCCAATCGCCATCTGCGAATAAATCCACGTACTTATATCTTTCAACAATCAAATGTGTCTGGACATCATCTCTAAGTTCATATATTCGCTGTAAAAAACCTTTCATCGTGACAGCCAGCGTACTTTTGTATGTGTATGTGTATTCTGAACCCATTTTCTGACATAAAACGGAAAAAAAGTCGTGGATTTAGGGGCCGCGTTTTTATGAAGTTCACAACTTTTACTACTTTGTCCAGCACATCTTTCAGAGAAGGTGGCAGAGACTTAGCAACAATGGCTTCGTGGTGAATTCTTTAAGAAGCAAATATTCATCAGTCAAACGAAATATTTCTTCACCGGTAGTTTCTTTCCAAAAAGAAAAAAATTACTTATAATTACATCTCCTTCGATGTAGCGAATGTAAGCCAGAAGTTGTGCGTGGCGACTAATATCTGTGGACTCTTCGATCTTAAGTGAGAACTTCTGACTGTTATTGATTTTCTCCTCATAATGTCTTCGGTATCATGAGACATATCAATAACTCGGCGACTGACTGAGTCAGCAGAAAGAGGAATTTTTGAAATTTCACGAGCAGATTCTAAATCCATAACTATTCTTACCATCTCTTTAACAGCGTTTCACTTATTATATGTGGTTTCTTGGCCTTTACGATGAGTTCGGATTCCTTATAACTAGCTTCCTGTATTTTTTCGGAACACGTACTGTAGCGGTCATGAACGTTCTTTGTTTTTCTTATTTTCTAACAACTGACAAAAATAATTGACATCGGTTCCTGACAGAGAGAATGTTTTGTTGACAAATGTTGTTTCAGTTTACTGGTAACCATAGTAGCATTACTGGGTTTTTCACCACAGACGATATATTCGGAAATTGGACAAGGTTTTTCACCACACCAAAAAAAAAAAAAAAAAACACGATAAGTAAGTATCATCATATTTCCGCTGCATCAACTTTTGTTTCTTTCAACGTTTTCACCAGTTGCACTAATTGATTTAACACTCCATTCAAGGAATTCGTCCATCTTGAAGAAATAAAAGTCTTCTAATAGTAATAGAAATATCGAGACTAACGATTAACAGTTTTCAGACCACTTCAGAGCACAGCTATGATGGAACTGAAGTAATTGCAACAAGCAGGATTTATACACTTCAAAGAAGTAACTAATATAACGCCGATTGCTTTTACAGTAATGTCTAACAAGGCGTCGCGTCGGTGCAACGGTTCAGGAACAAAGTAGTATTGTTGGAGAAGCGACAACGTCATAAAATAAGACTTGGAAAGTTCTGCTAATCCCAGCAGTTTAGACTGAGGGAAAAGCATGTACACAGAACAAGCGGTAAATATAACAAAACCTCAAAGCGCAACAGTAGAGGCGAGGAATAAAGATATTAAAAATGAATAAAATAATAACTAACTGTGAGTAAATACATAACATTTAATTTCTTATAATACGACAATACGAAACAATTCGCGACACATGGAACTAAAATATAATTATAAAAAAACTTGACAATTAATTCCTTATAACTGGTAAAATTACGCGGCACACCTTTCACCTTGTCGCGGCACACCAGTGTGCCGCGGCACACCGGTTGCGGACCACTGCTCTAGCGTACATAAATAAAATGTTAATATATAAACAATATTTTTACTTCTGCAGACCACCTCTGAATCACGTGTAGCAGCAGTAAATTACTGAACACTAGTATCTAAACAAATTGTTTAGAATTTAAGTATGTAGTAACAGTTTCTCTTGTGTACCAAAATGTTAATTTATAAAAGATGTTCGTTATTTCAGTGGCTCCTTGGCTAAAGAAAAACGTATTCTTCATACTTGCGCTAGCAGCTCTTACTATTACCTTTCCTATTTTTTTCGGATTATAATTGCTGGATTGTAATAAAAATACATTCATTAATTTGTAATAATATAAGTTATACCGAAAAAACTCATTCTATTCGCATAATCCTTCATTAAATTACTATTTTTACTCAAATTAATCAACAGATGATTTCTTGTAAATAAAAAAATTACTCAAGAGGCTATAAAACGAAATGTAATTAATTCATCGAAATGTTGTTCTCATGGCATCATTCGCAAATCGTAGCAGCTTAGTGAAGAAATTGTCGTAGGTACCTGTACAATTGTTTTCCTCCTTTAAGGTTAAATTAAGTGACAAACCGAGACAACGTAATAACAAACACTTTTTAAACGTAATATATTAGATAAATTCATCCTCGGCGAATTTTGGAGATGCGCTTAAATATGCATCGAAATTCTGAACAAACTTGTTCCCTTAGCTTACAGCAATAATTGAATTTCGAAGTTCTAGAAACTTCGCCGAAAGCTCATTACTTTCTCGGCAGGTCCAAAGAAGTGAACGTTGAGTAGGAACTTGAGGAGATGGAAATACCGGACAGCACGCTTAACAAACCCTGGAACACCCTCAGATCACCAAATTGCAAAGAATCTTACCAACAACGGCAAGGCAGCTGTTTAGGAACTTTGATGATAATAATAAGACCCGTTTCATCATTAATCAAGATTTCATCAGGTATCCAATGTTTACTGTAAAATGTTTGAATTTTCGTACCTTTTGTATTTTCATACACGTTGTATTTTGCTATTGTAATCTACTTACATTCACATTTCTGCTGTGAGATGTGGTAGCTGATCGCAATGCCTTTTCGTGGTATGATACCTACTGCGTTCTTTAGCATTACTGTCAAATTAATCGGAGGCAGTGAAGAAGGTATTTGTGTGCGTTATTGTTTGCCCATTTGCTTTTACCAGAGGTATTTTGTGTTGTCCAGTGTGTGTTGTTCACGGCGTTATGAATTTTATAGTTAGAAAAGGACTGTATTTATTACTTTGTTTTACTAATATACGTTCAACTAGGGAAAAAACGAACAGGTGAAATTCAATTGTTTTGGTTTGGTGTTCTGGCGGAAATTGTTTACATAATATTGTTTTGTGCGTTCATTAATGTAAATGAGTTTTGATTTGTTAAGTTTACGCGATTGTTTATTTAGCATTACTTCATGTGTTCATTAATTTGAGGCCGGTCCCGTTTGCTCAATTGTTTGAGGCACCGTGATGGTATGCAGCGCTGACACAGGGGTTAGCTGGTTCCAGTCCTGGTGGCCGGCAGGTTAGGAGAGGTGGTGGTGTAGAGTTCCCAATCACCAGAGTGTGCGCCAAAATCCTGGGTTAAATCGCAAACCACTTCGCAGTGCATATGGAGTGAGGGCATACGACACTGACTTCGTCCGTCAGATGGCAGCCCCTTGTCTTTCGTAAGAATAGGCTTGAATGGGCTGGAACCGGGTTTCACCCTTTCCCTTTCGCCTCTCATTTCATACAACACAAACAACGCTCTGATCACAGTCACCCACATCTACAATAATACATACTAGCATCCACTTGGGACGACAACGGGAAACCTGTCCAGTTGGTCTTCCCAAGAAAGTACATCATTCATTGTAACCGTCTACGCACGGTATCACCTAAGGCATCTTAAGAGAATTTTTTTTAAATTTGAATAACGTTTGATTTGTTAAGAGTGTGTATTCTTTTAAGAATGTTTACCTGTGGCGTGTGCTCCTTGTATTAGTGATCTGGTGGCTCAGCGGTGTCTGACTAGGGATCGAAAGGCTCCCAATTCGAATCCCTGCCTCGACGGATATTTTCATAGGCCCTAAACCAGACCTTCACCTCTGACAGAGATTGCTTTGTAATGTGAAGTACACCAGAACGCTTCCGTGGTTCGGATTCCACGTTAAACTGTAGGTCTCCTGTACCCGGTAAGACTACAGGGTTAGGTTAGTACGCAATGCGCAGCCAATAGAACCCCTGTCATCACGTCATTACATTGACACGGAATTATTATTATTATCTCTGCATTAAGCAGTTTTTCTGTCGAGTGAGTATGTTTATGGTGTTGCTAACTGCTATGATTTTCTTGTCTCCTGGTGAATGGTCGTTTTCTAATTGATGTTCACTAGAAGTGGTGTGGTTAACTATATTTCAGTGTTCTTCATCGCAGTATGTATTACGTCTGGGCTGCCTAGGGACTGCAACACATTTCTGATATGACTATTGACATATGCCAGAGTTGTTGGATTTATTTGTGTTTGAATGAGTTTTTATTTGTGCACTGAATTATCAGTTTCTATTGCAATGTTTATCTCTTTTTAAAAAAGTATGTTTGTTCTCATCTGTATGCGCTTGTTTGTGTATGTCAATAATGTACTATTTCCTTCTGTTGTTTCTCTTGTTGTTTATTTTTATATGTTTGTATGCCGAAGTGCTTTTGTCTTTGTCCCTGAGCGACGACGTCTAGTTGAGTTGTTCCCTGTCTCCACTTTTCCATCTGATATGTATATAACATATTTATTTAATTTACCAACTACATGTCTTTTGTATTTGTCATTCCTATTTAGCTAACTCCTTTATGGTGTTGAGTTCTGTTCGATATTCCTGGTGATTAAAAATTACTTTTTCTAGCATGTATCTTTCTGTTGTAATGTGTTTTCTATGTATCTGGAGTATGTGAATGTTCTAGATTTATAATACGATCAATCCTAAAAAAATTATTTCACCTTTGAAGTGAACTACACTTAACGGTTCCTTGAAGTTTATTACTCGGTACACAATACAACAGGTAAACCATAAACAAATGTGGGTACAGTTATCAGAAGACCGTCGAGAATTTCAGGCTGGTCCGATCCGGGGTAGAGTGACGGCTTCTACTTCTCGCGAACTTCCGGTGGTCTTCTGTAGTTGACGCTGGTTCAGCGGTCAGGCTGGAACTGGCGGTGGAGCGGCCGGCTACGCTTATATAGGCGGCCTGGCGCAGGAATTCCGTTGTGTGGTAGTACGGCGACCTCTGTAAGAAATAGTCCCACTTAGCCTCTAGATGATTCTATTTATTTTCCTGGTTGTTTTGATGCCTCTGCGCCTGTTTGGAGTCGTATATGTATCCCGGCGTGCAGGCGCGTTGTGTGTGAGGTCTGCCTGGCAGGGGCCTTTACTGGCAGACTGAACAACCTTAGTGTTCTAAGTACCTGAAATCATAGCAGGAAATGTATTTTCAAGACAATTTAAATTTAAAGGTAATGGATTTGGTTAACGCCAAGTCCCGGCTGGCTGGACAATCATTTTCCTCTTGTAAAATGTTTTTACGAAAATTAAAAAAAAATCACACAGAGTTTTTTATTCGAAATTCACAGACGTCAACTAGGCACAAAGCCATAAGAAAAAAACAAAAAACAAACATCTCCTCCACAATGTTCAAAACGTATCTTAAGCCATTGTTTCATTCTTCGACGTGTTTTCTTTCGAATCCTCTACTTTTGCTTCTGCTCATCTGTATTTCTTATCACCATTTCCTCGGACACTGATTGCAAGTTTGACTTAAAATAAAAAATGCTGTTACTTCCTTAGATGGCCAGTGTCCCAGTTTCTATGTAAATTTATTGGCGATGTAGTCATTTTTGTGGGGATCGTAACCGTTACTTTTATATATATACGTGTTCCAAATTCTTCCTCCAGTAATTTCATCATATCATTAAGTGATTTCCTTTTATACTCACTTTTATTCAACGAATTTGACAGTATCGACATCGAAGCTTATCATACGATTTATTTTTTACTCAAGTCTGAAATTTTTTTCTTCTGTTTCTTTATTACTGGACCTTTACACATCTGCAACAAACGACAGATTACATCCTTATCTCCAATATAGCCAGCCCTTTCCTTGCATCGTAAAATTTTGGACTTGACGTTTGTTAAAACTTGAATCATCTTACAGTTTAACGTTATAAAGCTTTTTTCTAATTCAACGAATGATTTTTCTTATGACAATCTATCTTTATTAGCAATGTTTTTTCCCGTATTACCCTCGTAAGCAACAAATCCAAACGAATCTTAATCCCCCCTCTCTTTTGATGTTCCTCCTATGCTTCTGTAGATTACGTCAAGGCAAATGATTTCAAACATATCCATCACTAGCTTTCACATATGCCACTGGCTCAAACACGATGCATATAGGAGAGACTTATCCTTTTGATAGGGATTTTTAAGCTTTTTTTATTTATGGCTCTACGCCTCGTCGACGTCGATATCATTAGAGGCGGGATGGGATTGGGAACAAGAAACGGGAGTGAATTCAGCCATGGACTTTTGAACGAAGCGTCCCGGCATTCACCTGGAGTGATTTGTGAAAACCATGGAAAACCCAAATCTGGATGCCCGGATGGTTATTCGAGCCCGCGTCCTCCCGAATGCGAGGCCAGAGCGTTACCATTCACCTACTACGCTCGGTTTTAGCGCTATTAAAGCAATTCTAACCATTTCCACTGCCTTCTTTGAATAATAGGCCTTGTTATATTTTAGTAGCCCCAAAGCCCGTCAAAAATGACGGGTTTACGGAGTAGTTATGGCAATTTATTTCTCTGCAGTTGTTTAACTAAATAGAATCGTTACAAAATAAAGCTCATTATTATTTATCGACCCTTGTGCTTAAGTTGTCAACTTGGTCCAGGATGCAGTTCAGCCTAACCCCACCTCCGCTAATATTGCCGCTAGAAAAGCAAAGCTTTAATCACACACTAATTAATACATTCCCTGTATCGCATGTCAGTGTCATCATGCATCGCGATATAAACTTGATCCCAAATCTTCACAGGTTCTTATACCTTTCTTTCTTATTACCTGTGATGAAGATCGATGTTTTAACGGCTGAAATAGTGACCCCAGTGAAAACGAAGGTTGCTAAAAATAAATATTAACAACTTACGCTATGTCACGTAATATTTAATTGTTGTTTAGGCCACTTAGATCGCGATCTCTGGAAAAAAAATTTATTCATGCCCTCTGCTGTAGCGTCAAATGCCAGTTGTAATTCTGACCCATGCTAAGTAACAATCAAATCAAAGCTTTCGTCGCTAGCATAAATGTTCGAAAATTAAAACTTTTATCTTACATATGTATGGACAAAGAATTTAGGGAATGCTTCTAGTTATCAAAAGAATAATACGTAAATATAAACATCCAATGATTGATATGACGATTTAAACGCAACACATCCTTTTTGTCAGTGTTCTGTCAGTTAGTTTATTCGCGGATGCTTAGAAATGTTAGTAAATAACGTGCATAACCAAGAAAAATGGCGTGAAGCGTGACATCATTGCGTGACCTAATTGTGACGTCATGACGTGATAGTTGACGTCATACATGACAGACTTGCTTTTTATATGTATAGATTCTTAAAGTGTATTCCACAGTCAATATTAAAACCATTCTCTTTTTCTAGGAACCTACAGTTTGAATTGCTTCATTCACGGGGTTTTTCTACGTGTACATTATATCCATTTAATTTTTCTTCTGACACGCGAGATTAAAAGAGGTTTTGCTTCAGTAGTTGTATTATTAATTCATTTGCTTTTGATTTCCTGAAACGTCTGATCACCTGTGTTTAACCCGGAAGTATATCTTCTGTTTTGCATCTTTTTTTATTTTTATTTTTTTGAACTCAGATTTCTTTAATCCTTCTCCGGTTGTATGTTTTAAAATGTTTAACTTTACCGTGCTCCAATGCGACAGCTTGAAAACTGTCTATTTGACTTAGTTACAACTCTCTTCATTATCTTCTTTTGCGATTCTTTCGAACTTACTGCACTAATTTTTCTTATTTTTGCGTTCGCAGTTTCTGCAAAATTCTGCTTCATGAGAAGTTCTATTAGTTCGTCGCATGAGTGAACCTTAGCTTACTTCTCCAACCAGTTTTAGCGAGTGGTCTGTAGTTAAAACATTTCACTCACTAATAAAGGATTCCTCAAATCTCCTACGGCGCCTGAAAAAGGATGAATTAAAAATTTCTACAGAATTAAGATACGGTGTCTTTCAGGTATCGCAAAAAATCCGCGATCTCCTTCTACATGCCAGAAATAATAACACAATGGAAATTTCTTCGTCTAAAATGATGTCGCGAGGAAACATTTAACGTGGAGTAGTTTGCGTCTGCTTTGTAGTCTACGTGCTTTAGGGTGTCTAGCGGACTTTCTCGAGAACCAAAGTTATATTCGTGATAGTTTCCACCTTTAAAATACAATATTTTCCACTCTACACAAAATCATCCACGTTGTTCCAATGTATTTCACTGCTAAAACTGAAGTTACGGACTTGAAATATAAAACGGAAGTGACATATTTGATGATCTTGTTTCGTGCACCATGTACCGATGTAAATCTGAGCTTAGTCAAATCAGATTTTGTGGCCATGTTTTTGATGTTCGAAGCGAATTAACAAAAAATTTTCAATCATCACAAATTAGAGAGGGAATTAACGAGGACCTATCTCATACGGTGGAGCTATTCTGAAATGGAGCGTGTACTGGCCACTGGTAATTGCCTTGTTATACCGTTGGTGATTATCGCGCAAATTGGCTCTCTAATGTCACTGGAGATGATAACATACACGGAAACGTGACAGATATATCTGTCATTTCAAACTTACCAAACTGATTTACGCTAATGGTGATACTCCATGAACGTTTCGCATATGAAATCGTTCCATTATTTCTTAGTTTGCCTCTGAATCTACTAAAATTAATATGTAATATTTCGGAAAGTTACTGATAATATAGCAATTTTAACCGCAAAGTTTCGATATAGGAATACTGTTACCTACACCGTTCAACGTGAGTAACCAACGGTACGTGAAGTTCATTTATCTGAGCCGACCCACCTCATTTAATGAAGAGCATAGTTCTCTTGGCTGACGACTATTATTATAAACCGCGACTAAGCTTACACTCCACCGAGCTTGGTGTGGGTTGGCGGTAACGCTCTGACTTCGCATTTGAGAGGACATGGGTTCGAATCCCCGTCCGGCCATCCAGATTTGGGTTTCCCATGGTTTCCCCAAATCACTCCAGGCGAATGTCGGAATGGTTCCTCTAAAAAAGGCCTTAGTCGAATTCCTTCCTGTTACTTTCCCCAGTTCTTTTCCGCCTCTAATGACCTTGACGTCGACGTACGTCGACGTCGACAAGGCATAAAGCCATAAGTTAAAAAAAAAAAAAAAAAAAAAATGCTGGTCTGCTGCCCCATGTTCCATTACTTAGTAGTGTTGGCAGTTCGCTCACGTTAACACTTGTTCTACCGCGAATGACATTTGAGGACACCACAATACCCAGTTCAAAGAGAATTATCCCAGTCTCGCAATATTCCCAAGCAGTTCTATCCAGAAGTCTATTGTACTTTCTTGTTCTTCCCCGTCTTTCCCCAACATTAGGTGTTAGCAGCCTTTATTAGTCTCCTTTATAAGCCTTTATAAGCCTCCAGTCTTACATAGCCTTTATTAGTTTTACTCGTCATTGGCATGGTAAAATTAGGAGCTTTGATTCTACGGCCGCATGCACTTCTTGACGTCAAACATTTTATATCTCCTGCCAGGTCGTACTACGTACTAATGGTGGAAGGGAAATGCCATTTGTCTGCGATCTGTGTGTGATAATTGTATTTTTGTTTGTGAGAAGAAGATTTGGGACGATTCCGACATTCGCCCTGATGGCTGCGTAAAAATGTTTATAAAAACGCAGTCAGTGCGGCCGGTACGCTTGTCTCGTGCCCGGCGCCGTTGTATCTAGTGTGCGGCGCCTTAGCACACTGAGCCGCTCTAGCTGGTTCCAGACGTCTGTTGTTCTTATCTAAGTATTAGAACTGTACCTGATTATCTTCGAATTTTAACACTGATTTGTATCTAGTATGTATTTTAAAGACTGTTTCCTTCAGAAAAGCCTTTAACAGGATGTGCGGTTTTGAAGTGGTTAGTTAAATTCTTTATAATCAATTTCCAGTTTGAAGTTCAGCAAGACCACCACGCATTAATAAGGTTGGTTTTCTATAATATATCCTATGTAATGTGTAATAGAAAAAGAAAAAACATTCTCGCCTCGCATTCGGGAGGACGCCGGTTCGAGTCCCCGTCCGGGCATCCAGATTTGGGTTTTCCATGGTTTCCCATATCACTCCAGGCAAATGCCGGGATGCTTCCTAAAAAAGGCCATGGCCTAATTCCTTCCCATTCCTTGCCCCCCACCCTTTCGCATCTCTAAAGACCTCGCTGTTAAGAGACATTAAGCAATTAAAAAAAAAAAAAAAAAAAAAAAACCAACGGTCAGAAAGATTCGGAAATACCCTTGCTATTAAGAGAATATGGAATTATACGAATACATCAAGTGCAGTTTTATATCATTAAACATATAGACCAAAATTTACTTTGAATCTATCATGTTCTACTTCGTCTCGATGCAAAGAACGTTTCGGCATAGAAATTAGAGTTTCATCAACACTAATTCTTAACTTGATAAACAAACAACATACATAAACCAGGGTTTCTGTTTGTGAAAAACGTAAAATCTGTCAAAAATAAAAATAAAAAATAGCAAGCTGAGAACATTGTAGAGAAATCGAAAGTTAAAAGGCTCACAAACAGGAAGAGCGAGGATTGGTGCCACTGTACCGCTTTAGTAACTAACCATCTCCTACTTTCTTCTCAGAATAATCCGTTTCAGAAGCACAGTTAACTTAAGAAACGAAAGTACAGATTGTAAGATTGATCGAGGTTCAGTTGAATTCTAATGGCTAATTCGGGACAAATGATACAGGAGTCAGTTTAAAGAAACCATCTTTATACATCCATAACTTCAAAGGATTTTGAAAGAACTTTATTTGGATGTGTGGAACAGGTAAACTGGCGGCTGGTCGGTAAGGTGAGCTGATACTCCCGCCTGGTTTAAACAGCTAACAATTCAGCTGTGCGAAGCGAGTATCGTACACATTTGGGTGCAGCATATTAAGTTAAAGAAATAATAATGTTTGATTTACACTGTGCTGCCAGAGATACTGTGAATCTGTATAGAGACATAGATTGACAGTACAAAGAAAGTACAGAGAAGAGCCGCTCGATTCGTGACCGCTTGCTACAGTCCTTATGAAAACGTAACAGAACTGATTAGTAGACTGGGCTGGGAGTCTCTCGTAGATAAACGACGCACATTTCGTTTAAACTTATTGGTAAACATGCGTACTCCCACTTTCACTTACGAGTGTAGTGAAATACTTCGTCCACCAACCTATTTGAGTCGGAATGACAGGAAAGATAAGATTAGAGAAATAAGTTGCCGCACTGATTCTTATATGAATTCTTTTTTCCCTCGTACCATTCGGGATTGGAATGCCCAGCAAAGAGATTAGATTTGGTGCTGAGCACCCTCTGCCATCCACATTTTTTGTGAATTGCAGAGTATGTAGGTAGATGTATGTAGATACACGAGACAAAACTGAGAAAGAAGAAGGGACACACGAGCAGAATTTCTGGGCTTCAGATAGTGGTGAACGTAACGAATGACTATAGTTATCGTTCGTAGGGGCATACAAGAAATTAGTATAAGCAAGTTATGGCAGCTTGGAAGATATTTATTTAACAATTTGACAATTAGACTGAAATTCTTATCAGTCATTACACGCTTCATATTACCTTGACCTGTAAGAATGTATGTAAGTATGAATGTAAACGAATCTTTTAATTCTACTTTCACCCACTTCTAGATGTCCGAGTTATTTGAACTTCTTCGCACTTATTAAGAACCGGTGACAATACAATAATTTCTTAACAACATCCGGATATTCTCACTATCTTGACAGTAACAATAGAAGCATTGTTCAATGTGTTGAAATTTTACAATTAAATTTTAACCCAACTTGAAATGTCCAAATGTTTGAAATTTTGCACATGTAGTATTGAGAATCGATAAAAACACAACAATGTCATAACTGTGTCCTTATATTCTCATTACTTTGCCAGTAACAATGGAAACATTGTTGAATGTAATGGAATCATCCATTTCAATGTTCAATCAATTCCTCGCGTCCGAATTGTTTGAAATTTTGCACTTGTATTGAGAACAATAATTCCATAACTATGTCCTGTATTCTCATTACTTTCAAACTAAAAATTTAATAATGGTTGAATGCAATGGAATATTCGCTTTCAATATTCACTCATTTGTTGAACTGCGACTTGTTTGAAATTCGGCATACGTATTAAGAAACAGTGAAAATGTAATAATTTCACAGCTATGTCATGATATTCTCATTACTTTGACAGTGAAAATAGAAAAACGGTTGAATGCAATGAAATATTTCATTTTAGTGTTCACCCACTTTCTGAATTGTTTGAAATTTTGCACATGTATTAAGATCCGGTGATAATTCAATAATTTCGTATCTATTGCCTGAAATTCTCACTGTGAATTAAAAAGTTAAAAATAAAATTATAGTTTAAAAAACTAAAATACATACTTTTGTTGCAATGTGAACTAAAAGATTCAGAATAATCTTTAAATACGAAAATTTTGTTCAAAAGCTCTAGGATGTCTCGAAATTCAGTATAGCTTTTTTGAATGAGCTTAAAACAAGAATAAAGTCACCGATTAAATAATTATTTTTAATATAAAAAAGCGTGGGGTGCTCTCTATTTATACATAATGTGTCTGGATTTTACTAACAGCAATAAAAAATGTAAGATAACTGATATCTAACATCCCACACATTTTTTACATTAAGGTTAAATATTTAATCGGTGACGTTATTCATATTTTAAGCCCATTCAAAAAATTGCGGAACCCTAGCGCTGTTGAACAAAATTTTTATATTTAAAGATTAAAAATAATGTTTTAGTTGACATTGCTACAAAAGTGTGTAATTTATTTTTTTAAACTATAACCCTTGGAAGGTAAATTTCAGAACTGTGAGTTCTGTTCTGCACAGACGCAGATGTGCTAGGGGCAGCTGATAGAAGTGAGTCGAATCTTAGGGCCCAGAGGGCTGGCTGTTCTGCCAGTCCTCAGGAGGTCCCGAGTCCCCTGTGGTCCCTGTTCCCGGGCCCGGCCAACAAGGGCGTCGGGAATCAATGCAGCCGCAGCGCAGTCCAGGGCGGACTACGTGCCTTGTCGCAGCCCCAGGGACTGAACTCGGTCCTAACATCGAAAAGCCGACGCCAACACCTCGCCCCACGTGAGTACCGTCCGCTGCTAATAGTCCCCAGTGCCAACTGCAGGCTAGATTTCATCAGTTTTCCAGTTTCACTTCAGATAAATAAACTTTCTGAAGTGAAAACTTCTATAGACGCATTAGGCGACGTTTGGATGGGACTAAATCTATGAGTTCACGACTTCCCGTCACCAACATACTATGACGTGTTGCGCATATGATATGCGCATTGGACGCGTTACCAACAATCTAATGTTAACAGTATATCTGTTGCTATAAGTATGGTGGTTGCGCTCGGAAAGCAGTGAAAGTATCGTTTATACTTATATCTAGTATGTAAAATGAAATTTTTTTGTTTGGTTTTTCATACAAACACAATTTTTATCCTATTTTGATGGAACTTTGCATACCTATACTTTAAAACAAATAGAATAACACTGTTTAGTTTTATTTATAAAAAAAACCTAAACCCTCTCCTCCTTTCATCCCCCCTCCCCCACCTTAATTTCTGTCAACGTTGTTCATACAACCCGCAGTTTTTATCCAATTTCGATAGTACTTAGGTCGCATATACTTCAAAACAAGGCGGTCTACTAGCTCAGCGGTTCCGAAAGTTCTGTCTCCGGTAGCGGGTTCAAATACCGCGGTGAGAAGGAATTTTTAGAAGTTGTATTTCATTATGTGACCTACGCCGGGACGTTCCATGATTCTGATTCCACGTTAAACTGCAGGCTCCCTGAAGAAAGGAATTTGCCTTCTAGCCTCCGACACAATAGCTTCGTACATCTTCTTCGGGAAGACTCGACGAACAGTCGGTTGTGATCTAAGTTAGATTCTTCGTATTTGAAGTGAAAACTCTCTTAGGCGCGTTGGGAGATTTTAGTATGGGTAAGATTTTATGAGTTCGCACTACCGACATGCTAATGTTAACAGTCTATCAGTTGCGGTCTCGTGGCTCAGTGGTTAAGGTGTCCGACTAGCGAACGAAAGGTGCACGGTTTCCAATCTCTGACTCGGTGGGGATTTTCGTACACCATTATCCCAACCATCACCTCCTACATAGCTTGCTGTGTAATGTGAAGTACTCAAGAACGCTTCCGTGATTCGAATTCGACGTTAAACTGTAGCTCCCCTGTACCTGGTAGGTTGAGGCAGCTCAGACAGGGCCAGAATGCGCAGCCATTAGAAACCCTGTCACCACGTCGTTACGACCATACGGACTTATTATATATAATTTCGTATATCTGTAGTCTGACGTGTTGCGCGTATGATATTCATAGTTTCAAGTTTTCATTTCTGTCGGCAGTCCTCAATGACTGACAATTGTTTTTTATTTTTTTTATTTTTGCTGCACTCTGTTTAAAATACTATTGTTTTTGTTGTTATTGTTGGTATTATAAAACTTTTCAAATTAAATAACGCTCCTACAGGTAACAACTTGTCCACTGTGATGAGAGCTCCAAGCAGTTACTTTTGGTTTTGTAGGCTCAGCGGTGTTTATCAAGTTAGTCACGTTTCACAAGCAAGTTTTTGGTCAAAAACGTAACGGTAACTTTTCTTCGGGCTCCACCAGATCAGTTTCTATCGCAAAAACTGTTGCTTGCTGTTTTGAAACTGCGGAAGTCAACAGGTACAATTATCCGCTGGTGATGCACCGCGTCTACAATGAAGGAATGTTCTGTTTCGAGAATTGTTGAACTCTGGGAATGGATCGGTTAGAAGGAATTATCTGAAGGCAAAACACAATGCCAACACTTGTATAGAATATGTTGTGCTTGTGTGTGTTATTTTATCCATTCAAATCGAAATAACATTAAGATTTAGTTGACTCCAATCACGAAAAGCAATAAACAGGAATGACGAGTATTTTATGTAAGTGATCAAGTTTTATGGAGCGTATGCTAAGTGGATGATACCATTCAGGTTGTACGTTCTGCCGCAGTGTTAAGGTTTGAAACAATCCTGTTCATCGTCAATCTGGTGCATTACTCGGAACTGTTTCCCGGTTTGAGTATAATTTTGAACCAGTCGGTACCAGTTTAGCCAAAACGTTCATGAAGACATCTTCAGGGACTTATATCAGGCAATTAAATTAAATACGTTTTAGTCTGGTAATTTGGGTAGAATTTTGTCATACTAGTACGAACAGACTTCATGTTTACAGCAAAAAAAAAAGTTTTTTTTTTTTTTTTTTTTTACAAGATTTACTTCAAAATCGGCTTTAAGGAATTACTAACGCTAGACCCACGCCAATGTACAATGAAACGGTTAGGATTGCAAACTATTTCATAATGGGCCATTAGTTTCCGATAAAAAGACTTCTGTTGATTTAGCTATTGAATAATGAATACTAGACAACGAATTACAACTCTTGTAAACGGTGGTGAATTTTAGAGACCAGCTCACCACAATAACCGGCATGTACAGAGCGTCGACTCTGGTAATAACTGTACGAGTAGGAGCCACTGAAAGTGACGGTACAAGTCTTCCTGAAACCAGAGAGAAGCGCGGTCGTACTTTCTATTACCACTTTCAGACTTAACAACATCTCCTCAGCTAAGGTTAAGTGCTGGTTCGAAATTCTGTTGCAGTGATGTACGCTAAGTTTTACTTCAATAATTTGTCAGTAATTCATTTCAAAGTACAAGTTCCTATGTGACTAAAGTGGAGTAAGTCATACAGGAGAGTTTAGTATTAATTGTCACGATTTATGATTCATGCAATGATTTTTGTCATTCTATGTGAAATGCCGTCGTAATTTCATCATGAATTGCTTATTAATAAAAGTAGTCTATGTGAAAATAAGTGCTTCACTTAGAAAAAGGTCTTAAATTCAAAGAAAAGATTAGAATGGTTAAGAGAGTAAGGGGGCGCCCATTAATTACGTGAGGTGAAATAGGGGAGGGAGGGGGGGGTGCGGTGAAACCTCACGAAATCTCAGCAAGGAGGAGCGGGGTCAACGTGAGGTTTCGAAATTCTTGTTGGACTGTAGAGCTAGAAAAAGGTCTACAAATGATGCAAAAGTCGATTTTAGGGATGTATTGTGTATTTCGCCGACAATTGGGAGTGTAGCCGCCTTTGGAAGAGTGATTTCTAGGAGGAGGGGTCTCACTGACCAGATCTCACCAGAGGGGGAGGGGGGTCGGACCAGTCTCACCAAGTCTCACCAGAGGGGGAGGGGGTCCGGAAAAACACCTCACGTAATTTATAGATGCCCCTAAGAATGTGTTGAAAAGTAATCAATTAATCACTCCTTGCCACACTAGTAGTGGCTAGCTCAATACCGTCTCATAGGTAATAAGTAAGTTAGTTCCTCATCTCACTTCAATATATTATTTTAGCTTGAACAGTGTGAAGCAAGTAATTCGTCTACCTGACTCGTATTGACATACACCAGCTAAATCAAGCTGTCGGTAACTTGTCAGCATTGAACTTACGGAGACGTGGTATCAACATTACTCGTAATACTGCGCCACGGGAAAACGAAAGCTGGATGACTGGATGTAGCATCGAACCGAGGATTTCCGGAATAAAAGGCCCGTACTTCACTGCACACCCGTCAGGCTCCATTAATAACGTTGTGAATTGCTCTATTGGGGTTCGGCACCTGTGGGCTGGCGACTTCTATGAAATATTGATAGTTTCATTTTAGATAAGTAAATAAGAGGACTGCCATTTATATATAGTTTTTATCTTTTAGGTAATCTATTTTGTGCCAACATTAGGTCAGTTACGAAGGTCATAGACATCTTAGAGAAGATAGTATCCTTGAGGTGGAAATGGCCAGGCCATATTGCACGGAGAAAATACCAAAGATGGACAAAAACAGTTTTAGAGTGGAGCCCAAGAGATCACCACAGACTGAGAGAAGACCACAGACCGATGGGGCAAGGACATTCGTAGAGTTGTCGGCGTTAAGTGGCAGAGGATCGCCCAAGATCGTGCGACCTGGACAAGACTGCTCTAGTTCTACCTGAATTCACAATTTTGAGGTCACCTCAGTAAACGATTGAACTAGCTAATGATGACGATAATGATGAATTTTTTTGTCTATGTTAAATACTGTTCTTAGAAAAATCAGCCATGTCGCGCACTTATTGGTTGAAAGCTTCAATTACAACGAAGGTTCCTTTGTCGAGGCGAGTTAGTATCCGGATACGACATATCAAGTAAGGATAAACCACGAAGAACAGATGACCATATAATATGGAAGGAGTTTCCCCCCCCCCCCCATCCACCCCCCGTGCCTTTACGAGGCTACGACGCGTGATCTCGAGGAGAACTAGTGCAGATAAGCGACAGACAAGCTATTACAGAATCTACCTACTGAAGTAAGTTGTACTGTGAAAGACAGAAAAATAACAACACTGAATTCTTGAAGTCGTATTTCGTTGCACCAATGGACAGTGAATTAAGGTAACGCCAACACCAAGCACAGTTTCAACTACAAAAGACGTTCGAACAAAGTTTACTTTCTGATGTTAATTTAAGGTTTATGGATTAAATTTTTATGGTTATATTTGCAGTTAATGAGTAAATATTCTTAAATTACTATTCCTTGATAGTTGAGTTAATTACGCCAAAATAGATAATTAAGAGCCCTGTCACGAAAGCTATTAAGCGTATCTGTTGGAATTTAGCAATTACGGGGATGGATTATTACGAAACATAACTGATGTCACTTTTCATAAAAGTCCTACCAAGTTGCACGTCATGCATATATAAACACGGACGCCACTGATACTGAAAATGTATTGATTGAATATAATTGAAAGGATTACTTGGTTAAAAACTCTTTTAAACAATTGATTCTAGTCGCATATATAATCAGCCATCCTATATGTATATTTTAATGAGTAAATATTTGAAGTTTACAGGTCACAGGAAAATTATTTTCACTAGTTTTAAACAGTTATTAGCAAAATGCTTCATTTACACACAATAAAATGGATGAGTTTGGTTTACTTCCATTAATGCTTGCAGTGTACAATTTCATGCCTCTGTATTAAATCTCTGATAGCTTTATATTTACAAATCGAATTCATATTTGAGAATGAACTAAACCTGTGCTGCTATTGAATTATGATATTCTAAGCGAGGGCACGCGTTTATTTTGAACTGAATTCCCTTGTTGGAAAAGCCAATCATGTGTGAACCCACCAAAGTAAAGTAATAAATTAACATAAACTTAACAAAAAATTAGTCAAAGTTGTTAGAATTATCTGAACAGAATACCGTGAAGCTAATGACAGCAAAAAGTTCGTAGTAATGTTCGAATAGATTCTAGCTAAGTAATTGAACTGGTTTACTGTTCCAATGAATTAGATACTGAGCCAGCGACCAAATTAAATAATAATACTAATAATTCATTTCGTATGCCTCTGAAAAATGTAACTTAATAAAGTGAGTATAAACAGAGTTACAGTCTCAGCAATTACGTACAGAAATATACAAAACGCTTCAAATACATATGTAATAAACGTATGTGGGAAAATTCGTAATTGATGTTCGCAGTCAATTGCTTCGTGAAGATTGTGGCGATGTATCTTCTAATCGGACATTTCATAGTGATGTGGCAGATTGTTTGTTGTTAGTTTCCATATTCATAAGAAGAGTTCCCAGTTTTTTCGTTTTTGACGTATCTGCCTTGGCGGACCACGCGCAGGTGTACGGTGTGGGAGGACACATACTCACGGATGTTCTGTTGCTGTCTGTCTGCAAAACATGTAACAATGTTGTGTGTTTGGTAACTGTATTTTTGTTTGTGGTTTATGAGGCGGAGAGTGGGAACCGTCCCAGCATTCGTCTTGATGACTGCGTGAAACCGCCTAAAAACCACGATTAGAACGACCGGGACGCGGGATCCAGGACTGGATTCTGATCCCGTTGTACATCCCTGATCCACTGTGGTGGCGCCACAGAGACGAGTCTCCATCCATTTTTTATTTTCTTTTGTAATTTTGTTAGGTGTCATTAGATCCTGGAGAGGATTGGGGGCAGGGAATCGGAAGGAATTCCATCAAGGCCTTTTTAAGGAAACATCCAGCATTCGCCAGTTGTGATTTCGGAAAATCATGGAAAAACGAAATGTGGACGGGGAAAGAACACGCCTTCTCCGGAATGCCAGACGAGACGTTATATCTGTCAGGGTCTTTTCTAAAGCGAGTCAGTGATGTCCAGATTTTCTTGATCAGTATGAGTACAGGGTTCTGGATTATATCAGGTTGCCCAGGATTTGATTTGTCACGCTCTACGCACCACTATTCGTAGACGTTCAACAGGTTTTGGAAAGGTATTTCGCCATACTTCCACGTTGCTTTTATTTTATGGATGTATGAAGTTTCGATGTACTAGGAGTTGTGGGACCCCAAAGTGATTTTATCATTACTTCTTTAATACCACAGTTTCAGGTGTTTTGGATGAGGAGCATATTGGAAGGTAGAGTAGGCATTCTTTTGGTGTAGGTTTTCATTATGTCGTTTAGTTGGGTATCAAATTTTTTAATGTGACCATTATTTAGATACATTCGGCAGCAGCAGTCGGCCACTAGATACATTCGAGGTGATATTCTGAAAGCATTTGAATGTGGTCTCCAGCCTGGCACTGAAAGTTGAGGAAAATGTTATTCAGAATTAATATCAACTTATAAGAATTATGATCATAATTTTACTCCAGAATCAAAACAGCAGGACTTCACTAAGCACACAGCAGAATAATAATTGAAGTTATTTCATAATGAGGGAGCTGATAGGTTCAGGTGTAAGACAATATTTAATAAATCAGTGAATTTTCCATGAAAATACGATTAAAAACAACCAGCACTTTGGCAGTGAGTCGGCAGTTTGAGCGCGGGTGCCTGGCACGCTTTGTTGGTGTGGCTTTCTCTGCGCGATAAGTGTGCCGGTCAACATTAAACTCGTCAAGGTCGTCCTTAGTGCACAGCTGCCTCAATACGGCGCACGGAGCACAGGCAGTTATATTGATTTATACGCCAGCAGACGGTACCGTAAATTATACTGATGTCAAAACTTCCCGACTTACATGCCACAGGCTGTGCAGTGGAATAGCATCATTCGATATCGTACAAAAGAAATGACAGAGTACTAAATCCGACGTTTTTAATGTTATTGTACGCAAACACTAGTCATCCGGTGGTCAGATGGAAATGTGTTTTAATAGATTTCTAAGTTATATACGTTACATTACGTGCACATCGTATCGATTAGTATTTACCACAGCCTACTAGCCGCCGAAATCTCGTTGTTGTCTTTCTTCAACACTATATGGCGGAGAACCCGTGAAGGCTTCATATATATAAAAATTATTTAAATTTACGTGTATGATACAACTCCACCTTTAATGTAAGATATATATATATAACCCACAAGGAAATAGAAGCAGAATGATGTTAGTTTACTCTCCACTCACATTACAATCTAGATTTACCATTCAGACCTACGTATCCATCTTTTGAAGCACTTTACCATTTGTATTCATTGTATTTTGTTCTTGTATTAAATGTCAGTAAAATAAACCTGTCAGCTAAAGTGTATTTTACTTATGAAGTAGGATGAAAACGCAAATTCATGAAAATTATTTTATTTAAAAGTGACTTAGTGTTTTTTTTTTTTTTTTAACTTTAAATATGCCTCTCATTAGATACCGATATGAAAAGGTTAATGAGTTGTAGGTATTAAAATCAAGATAGGCATAAGTTAATGCCAATTACAAAAGTGTCTGATAATATTTTCTTAAAATAGAAATTATAGAACAGGCTGAGAGAGCTGTAGCAGTGTAGTTAAAATAAATGTACGTTAGGTGAGTAGCTCGCAGATATGCAGGCAGGGCTTTCACGATTATTTTATTTATTCTATACTTTCCTCTAATGGCATAGTATAAACATAACTTCCAAAAACCTTACGTATTGATCTCAAATATACTTTTCGATTATTTTTATCGCCGCGCAAATTCTGAAAATAGAACGATGAAAAGAGAGGAAGAACAATTGCAAAACTTGTTCAGATCTTCCAGGTATGTAACACAAAAGATTATTAATAAGAATATAATTTAAACGAGCTGTAACAAGCAGTATTCAACCCTTCTCTATTTTAAGGAACCATCAAGCTTTCTTTCCCGAATGTATAACACTTTTCCATTTTTGGATCAAAAAGTGTAAAGGGCCATACGCATCTATAGTGTACGTACAAAAAAACGGTAGCTATAGGAGATATAATATTTTACGACTCTTTCTTTTCTATTGGTCACTGCGAATCACAAATTGCTAATATGTATTGCAGATATATTCTGACGAATAAAGCGTTCATGCTTGTTACGATTAAATGTGCTGTACCATATACCAACAATGAAATAAGTAATTATCATAATGAGCATTAAATCAGTTTAAATGAACACAAAATTAAACATATACGTTTGATCATGAGCGGAGTTAATATAAGATGGCATTAAAATTGTTTCTAATAATCTTGAACTTTCAATTGTGTTGTAGTGGAGAATATCGAAATAACTGAAAATTGTAAAAAATGAAACCTTCGCAAGAGCGACAAAACCGCGTTTATATGCTAAAGGATCGAAGTTGAAGTGTTAAGTATCGATTAAATGCAAGAGGGAATGTAGAACATGTGTTTATTACCACAGTGGCACAATGATCAAATATCTGTTGCCTTTCAGCAAAGAACGGATGTTGTAGCACTCGTAGGACAGGGTCAGCCAAACATCTGGATACGCTATTTAAGGTGCTTCAGTTTTCCTTTAATATGCTCTATTTTCGAGATATCTAATGATTTTGATGATCTATCTCGTCACGAATACATTTGGGTTATCAGCAAGGTACTATTATTATTATTATTATTATTATTATTACTCCGCGATTCACTAAAAGTGTATGGTGGAAAGTGACATAAAATGTAAAAATACCTATAAATAAGACGTATAATTACGATAAAGATGTATCACTTTTCGATTGATTCACGTCACGTGTATAATATGTTCTTTGAAGGTAATAATAGTGTAAGCATCTCCTCTTGTTGAAAAAACAATTTTATCATATGCAACTGTTTCCAGAATACATATGGCGGCTTCCAATCATTGCAGACATGATAATTATCAGTGCACAGAAAGATTCAATGAAACTTAAATCATGAAGAATAGAACTATTGGTTTAATAAATCGTATTAAAATATTGAAAACTTTTTCCTATATCTTTGGATTTTTTTAAAACAATTATCCCAGAGTCTTTAACATCATGGAATTCGAATCTACAGCATTTTCAATTGCGATGTGTGATAATTCTGATTATTTTAAATCTCGGTTCTTCTAACCGTATTCATATAAAGCGGTGAGGGATAGTTTTTGACTCCATAGCGTCCTGAGAAGGAAAAATGAAGGTATTGGTGACTAGTCAAATTAATCAGTACAGTGCTCTGAACATGGAAAGATAGTGATAAAGCGAGAAAATCAAAAACTCTTTTAGAATTATTGCCTCCAGCGAGGGTAATCATGGACAGAAAAGCTGAGAGGTGGAATTAACTTTGTTGACTGTGGCAAGCAGAAAAGGGAAAGGGAAAACCGTCAAATTTGAAGGAAGGAAAGCGGTTAAAGCTTTCAAGGCTTGCTATGTAAATTAATCCGTATTTCTCTACTTCCAAAGATATTTGTAACTTAATAATTCATTTACCTCTAATTTCTAATTCTCATTTGTAAAACATTATCTCCAAGTTTCTATTACGAATGACACATTAAGTTTGATACGATTGTAACTTGTATATACCTGTAACTCTAAATGACGTGCTACAAAAGAAACCAACAGATTTTGTGTTTTTCTGATACAGTCTTTTAATCTCGATTATACTTTCTTTATAGAAGTGTTAACAAGAAGAAATGCGTCAGATCACGTTCTTTTAACGAAACAAGACTCTGTTGTGCAACGAAATTGTGCGTATTTCTTTTCTTTTAAAAAGAAACAATTGTTTTTGTTAAATCACGGTTATGTATATACAGCCGAGAAAGCGCTTGAATCGCGGATCACTTAAATTAAAGATGGCGAGGTTGCGAACTTTTGTGCACGTCTATTGGCAAGCACCTGTCGGTCCCTGGGTCGAAACTGACCTGTCACAACATGCCGTTGAATCTGAAATCTTAGAGTACGTTAAGCCAATTATAATATGTATGTTGGTTGATTGCATAATACTATTATTATAATATTTTCAGCTTTTAGTAAAACATAAGATATTCATTTCTCAATGAGGTTTAATAATCAAAAGGTTTAAGTAAAAAAGAAAAAAAATTCCTGAGAGTACGTATATTTAAACGCCAAGCCACTAAAATTATTTTTAAATGACTATATTTTGTGGCACCTTCATTTAACAATTTAGCTCGTGATCTAAGACTGTAACTTGCCATCTCCTTGGTTCTATCTGTTCTACAACGTTTACAATTTCTGCGCTTACTTTTTCCCATATTATTTATGGACGTCGCGCTGGGGTCATTACTGAGTAAGAATATTAACTGCTCTAAGAATAACCACTGTCAACTGAATTATACATATTGATATTTCGAAGTCATAGCTACGACACGTGATAAAGCTGCAGCTATTATTTTGTGGAAACTTTGGTGCCTTGTTGAACGTTGTGGCTATTGATTAATTTAATTCATCAGTGATATCTCTGAATCTTAATTTACACAGCACCTGCCCTGTAACAACGTGATGGGGGTGGTAATACGAGCGGCCTATTGCACCCGAGATTAGGCTGGCTCGGCGTTACACTATTACCACAGCGCCAATCTGCTTAACCAAGCGAACCAGTGTTGGCGTGAGGTCGGCGAAGGCTGTCTATTACCAGCTGCCCACTGCATGCGTCCTGCACTGCAGTTCTTGAACACGTCGAAGTAGACATATCCACGTTTAGATTACATGGAAACTAAAAATCAGAAAACATACATCTATTCTTTTTCGTCTTTTCACTTTACATCAAGCAATTAATTCACTGACGTAATGTCTATAGATCAGAAGCTTATTTATGATTCTTAAGGATAAGATCAGTCATAACACCTTGTGAGGTACACAACCTCACATTTTGTGATTTTGACATTATTAAAGCTATTTTTATTTAATAATTGTAATTGTATATAAGTTACTAACTCTGAATTTTAAGTTACAAGGTCAAAGCATGTCAAGATGGATATAATGAGATCTCTGGAAAATAAATAACAGTCGAGAAAGTTGAAGAAAAGATTTGGTAGGAGAAGGACGTGTTGGTTTTGGAAAGAATATGATTTAAGAGAAAAGATGAAACAGAATGGCACGATGGAGGCCACGAAGAATCCTAGCGGGATTAATAACAGTAAAATATTAGCCTGAGGGCAGAAGGTTAAGGGTTTTGATAAAGATAATGTAATATGACTTTGGAAAAGATAATTTTCTGTTAAATGGAAAATATTGAAGTTGTGAGATGAGTATAAAGTGTTTTATTTGAGATTGAAAAAAAGATATAGACAAAGGAGTTGATTTTAAGTTTGTGTGGTAAGAATTTGATTAATAATAATTTGATTTACAGCTTGAGTATCGGAATTTATTTATTTATTTATATGGCAAAACCAGCAACGGACAAAGAGGGATCAAGGAAATCCTTATGTACTGGTCTGGTGCAGGAAATATAAGTAAAAGTATTAATTTAAAAGTATGGTAAAGTAACACTCACATGTGTTATCTACGAAATAAAAGGTAACGATCAAGGGTACGTTACAACCTCCTTCATAGACGGACTGGTGATCCTTACACCATGGAAGGAAGGTAAGTGTCTTGAAATGTCGGTGGATTGTGTAAGCTATATTTCAATATAATGTGGGTTTTGTGGCACAAATTTGAGAGCGTCGAAGCATTTTCCAAGATGACCGTCTCAACTATGAGAGCCAAATTGGCACATCTATCCTCTGGTGTAAGAAAATTACTCTGTTCAGCAAATAAAATTTAGAAGGTCAAAACGAATTTTCCCCAGGTTCGAACTCATTACTTGTAGAATCTTCAAATGTATTCATAAGATACTAAAATTTAAATGCATAAGAACTATTTTAATTAGCAACTAATAAACAACCATAAACTGTTCTTAAATAAACTCTTGTTAATGTGACAATGAAATTAGTAGGCATTTCAGAGAGAACCAACTTAGGTATGATTTTATGCTTGAATTTTCTTCATAATTTTTCGATGAAACTACATATATATAAAAAAAGCTTGAAATAAAGCGTATATGATGAGACGTAAAAGAGCAATGAATTGGATAGTCACTTAATACGATTATCGTGTAGACTACAATGTGACACTAAGAAAGTAGCTCTCTGGAACATCACGCCTGATAAAAATTAAATAAAAATAACAATGCGTAACTATCTAATACAATATACGGGGTTACTGAACAGCGTGCATGATTTCCATTCACAAAAGACAACTGACTACAGTAGATATAATTACATTTAATTTTTGGTATGGTGTTATTAAGTAAAGTGTAATTTACACTTGTTCCATTAAAACGAAAGTTATTACTCTAAACTGCATTCGTATGCTTTCCGTGGATAAGATATCTCCCATAAATTTACTAGTTACGGCGATACTTCTTACATGCAGCCATTAAAGCTGGTAAACTACCGAATAAAGTTGGGCTATAAACGTCGTGACAATGTTACTCGTTGAGTACGTGAGTGGGAACTGTAGGAATTCCGATGACAGTCGTATCGCACCTGTTTATTGCGACTGGGCTTGACGTACAGAAGTTCACTATCCCGGTGAATATAAGCAAAAGCCCGCGAATCAAAAATGGTGGAAAAAATATGAATTCTGCTCGACAGTTAGTAACTTCAAGCCATTTGGATCTTTTACGATTCTGTATCAGTCGAGTTATTGTGTCACACCCAGAAACTCTCGCCACCTACTGAAAACCAAATATCAGCTGAAATTTCAAATGTGAAAATAAATACCCGTTCGGAACAACAGTAAGACCCGAATATTTTAGGTCGCAAATCATCAGCTGTTTCGTTGAAGGGATTATTTCAAAACTGACTTTCGTCAACAACAGTTCCGACAACTGAAGTGTAATTTCTGCTTTGTCTAAAGAGTCACAATTATCTCTGACTTATCATCTCTGCACGTCATAACGCACATTGCACTCAGCAACCATACGCAAAGTGTTTGAACGTTTCTCCTCCAGCTCATTATCGAAGCGCGCTTTTGTTTTATGTGCCGAAACAAACATTAATTCAGCCTTCAGGCACTTCTGTGAAAAAATATATCTAACTCTTCTAGTAGTATAATCCGGGCTGATGCGTTTGAAAAACGTACGTCACAGTTTCTTGTCGATTTAATTAAGTTTGCACAAGGTTCGTTATGCATGTAAACATGGGTAAAATGTCAACGTAACTATTTTTTCATTTCAGGAGAGACTTAATTCCACCAGAACATGTCACAATGGAGTCATGTCATGATTTTCTAACCATGGATACCGCTCCTTTTTTTCTGTCCTAGGTATGTCATTTTTTGTGTTGATAGGGACGGGTACTGACGTGATAAAAAGAGGACAAAAGAATAAATCTGTATTCATTATATACATGCACTGTGTCACTTTACTGGGGATAAAGAGGAATGATTGATTCTTGGCTGTCCGGGTGACGCCGCGTCATGTTTCTTGTAGCCGACGTTTCGACCATCCTCCTGTGGTCTTCTTCCAGAGCAGAACTGGAAGAAGACCACAGAAGGATGGCCGAATCGTCGGCTACAAGAAATACGACGAGGCGTCATCCGGACAGCCGAGAATCAACTGACTCTGGCCGCGAAAACCTACGATTACAAAGAGGAATGAGTTCCTGCTAACTCGAAGTAGATAAGATATATCGGCGGAAGGAAGGATGCTATATTAGATAGCCGTCCAGGGTAAAGCAGAAAAATAATTACCGTCCATAGAGTACTGCAATGTCAAACGTCCTAATAGTTTTCATTACATGCACGAAAAATTCATAAGTACAACAATATCTCCTGATGGGTGCTTATGTGGCAGTGAGTACCGAATAGGATGCGTCTGGATTGAGCCATTGCTCGTGGCTGGAACAGAAGATGTTTAGTCGCGCTCAATTACACGGTTGAGTGGCCCCATGTCTCAACAGGTAGCGGCAGTGCTACGCATGTCTGGTAAATATCAAAAGCTTGAGAGGCAATTTATAAAGTCAGGTGGACAAGATACTGCCTTGCAGGAGAGTTCATATCACGTGGGAATGTGGATAGCGAAATTCTGTAGCTTTTCCGAAGTTGGTACTAATTACCAGTCCGCACCATAAGCCAAGTAATGGTTTAAAATTCATTTAGTATGGTCCGGTACACGGTGCCATTGAACGAAATAATTACACTAATGAAGCTGCACGTAAAGATCCTCTAACGATCTTAGCTTATAGGGTTCACAAGCGCAACAACACATGACACTTCGACGTACAGTTCACAGCTTGTAGATATTTTATTGATTCAGAACAACAACAGAATACACTTCGTCAATGTAAACCAGATGTTTTGAATTAATCAAACTTCATCTCCGAAGAATACATGGCCAGATTTGGGAAGCTGAGCTAAACTTACACTAAACAATTATTGTTAATAATGTCTAGATCCGATGTCACGATTTCGCACTGACGGAACTGTTCATCTGGTTCTGTTCATTCTACGAAATGATACATAACTTCCACGATCACAAAACAGTCTCAAATTTACACTCCCTCGATTATCCTAACGTTCACTAGCTTCGCGTCTTTCCTCCCGTTGCTCCGCGATGATACTCCCACAACGATGTCAGATATCGATAGTTCCGCCACCGATATTCCTAGAATGTATCGTTACAACGTTCACAGTTTTATCATACGATGATAGGTACATGTCGAGATGCATGATGGTAGCTACTCCCTCATTGCGGCGGCGGAATATTCTTCTAGGTTTGCAGAGGGAAGAGAACTTGAGTTCAGTCCAGCCCCAGAAGGAGCAAGGCTGTCTTACTTGCAGTCTAGCTCCCGTGGGAGCAGAAGTCCTTACTTCAAACTTGGCTCCATTTGCAGCCGGAGAAGGAACTGCGACTTTGGCTATAGTCGGAGCAGCAGTAGCGACTAGGAGTTTGGCTCCCGCGCGAGCCTTGGAAGGTCAGACCCGGTAATGGAAGAAGCCTCGGGCGAGCGTTGTCCTACTCTGGGGACTACGACTTGTGTTGAAGTCCAGCATAGCTGAACCCAGTGCCAAGGGTGCAAGACGAGTGGAGACCTGAGCTCAATGCTACAAGGGCACTACTGCATTGCTGCCCGGTGGCCAGTGGTGGGTAGCGACATTCACAGTTCAGAGCCCCTGATGCGCAACAGCGGTATTCCCTTCCAAAATCTGTGACCTCAACTGATCGAATCTCTGGTGGATGAGAGAGGCACCGGTGAACAAGAAGGGAGGCGATGACATGGTAAAAGTGACGTAACAACATAACTGAACAATTAGTGTGTGTTTTACCACGAGATCTGACACTGAAACAAACCTGAGATTAGGATAGAATCACTCTGAAACTAGCTCACGATATAAGCAACGCAGTCACGTTATTTATGTAATTCTCCACGCCGTGTTTTGCAGTTTATAATAAGCAGTAATAAACTTAATGTTGTACCCCTTGGATTAAATATAGAAATCAAATGTTTTTAATTTAATTTAATTGCAATGGAGCACAGGCTCCGGTGGCAATTTCCCTACACCCCCATCTTCCCCCTATCATGCACCCACCTACATTTACCCTCTACAAATTTTATCTTTAAATTCTTTCAACGTTTTCGGTAAATTATTCATCATTTCTCTTGGTAACTCATTCCAATCCCTGACACCCTTACCTAAAAAAGAGAATCTTCCCACACCCTTGTGCCTGAAATCGAGTGCCAGCTTGTGGTCGTGGTCATCTTTTCCCTTCCATGCAGTACTTTAACGGATCATGACATATTTAAAATAACAATAAAAATAATTCGTTCAAAAATTGTCACCACGAAAAAACGTGCAGTCACAATTGATGCATCCAACGTGGTGCTTAACTGTTTGACATTGTATTACCGAAACACAATTTTATTTTTATGAGTATATTAATTTCTACGCGTATTATTGTTTCGGAGTATCACATTGCTGTATCATTGTGACCTGTACCGAAGACTGTCGATAGCAAAAGTTGATTCAAGTTCAAGGTTCATCACTTATAATTCACGTATTTCAGATGTTATAGTAAGGATGTATAAGCGTTGCTGATGGTAATACAAATGTCATTTTGTGTTTCACCATAACATGAAAGGTTATTTTAAGAATCCCTTCTGAAAAGATAATATGTTCAGTTCTCGTCTTCCAGGCGTAGGCAGTTACCACAGAGTTTTTTTGCAGTCCATACAAATTGTCAGTAAAATTGTTTCCGCTGCAGTTAGTTTTATTAAGTACCGTTTATGCGATTACTTCGTTGCGTATATGGAGATGAAAGAAGTAGCAGAATGATACCTAATGTTCGTCCATTCTATCGTATTCTTTCGAAATATACAGCCTTAAAGTTTAAAGGCACCGTACGATCGACATATCCATCCATTGTTTCGTATACCCTACTCCGTAGTGTGGGTACGTTCGGGATTTATTTAAAGCGTTTGTTGCAGAATTTGGTGTTTAGAAATTGTTTACCATGACCTCCTACACTGCTGACAAATAACTAAATGTCTTCAACCGCCTGGTCTTGAATATATTATTTGAACACAAAATATTAATTTCAACATCATTATACTTAATTGAATATAACTAATGTTTACATTTCATGGATGGCTAAACTATCACGTAAAAGCTCCACCCTAGAAGATTAGGATATAATGCCGCGATTGTCTAGTTCTCCAGTAACTGTTAGCCATAGTTTGCCTGTAATGCGCCAATCTGCAACTAACAAATTAACTATGAAACCACTAATAATTAAAGAGAGAGAAACATATTAGATTTCTGCAGTGAGTTGCTTCAGGAATCAGTGATTTAAAAGTGAAAATGCAAGGACGCGTTGCTGAAGAATAGTTTACAAAATCGGTGAGTCATTTTTTCCATTATATAAATGTCGTAATGATAGTTAAACTTTTTAAAAATAGTAGTTAATTGTTTCATCGTTAAAAAGTTCTATGTACACAAAAAATAACAATTTGTGATCTTTTTTAGCCTACTGACCGAATTAAACGGTTTTCATAAGCGCGTATTTCACTAATAACACATAAATAAGGAAACAAATTTACTAGCAGAGCTACGCCATGTGAGATTTTTATACTCAGAAGCAAACAGTGGTCTCTGTATCACAGAACAGTCTGTGCCTCTTCATCTCAGTTCCATCCGCCTGGAGCGTGACCAGTTATTAATTACATGTTTTGTCTGCGTTGTTTTACCGTTAACAGGGAGTAAAGTACGACGGATCATTTCACGTTATTAATTACAATTTAAACCTTTGGGGTAGCGCACAAAGTTGAAAATCATGGTATTGCATTAATATACACAGTCCAGTCACATTAATGTGACCACCTCTCATAAACCAGAATAACCACCTTTGGCAGAGCGGACCGCTGCGAGGGGTGCAGGAAGAGAGTCAATTAGGTTTCTGAAGGTGATCACTGGGATGTTGAGCCATGCCGACTCTAGTGCCGCGGTCAGCTACGCTAGATTACGAGGTTGAGGATCCATGGCGCGAACAACACGATCGAGGTGGTCCCACAGATTCTCGATTGTGTTTAAATCTGGCGAGTTTGCTGGCCAGGGGAGTAAGGTAAACTCATCATGGTACTCTTCGAACCACGCACATACACTGTGAGCTGTATTACACCTCACATTGTCCTGCTGGTAGATGCCATCATTCTGAGGAAAAATTATTCCCATGTAGGGGTGGACATGGTCCGCAAGGACAGATACGTACTTGTGCTGCTCCATCGTGCCTTCCACAATGATGAGTTCACCCAAACCATAATGCTCCCTCCTCCACCCTGGATCCTTCCGGCAATTGTTGCAGGGTGTTTGCTTTCAGACGTTTCACGCCGTATGCACCAACGTCCATCTGTCCGATGGAGCATAAAATGTGATTCATCGGAAAAAGCCACCTGTCGCCACTCTGTAGACGTCCAGTTGCGGTACTGGCGTGCAAATTCCAGTCTTCGTCGCCGATGAACAGCAGTCAGTAAAGGTGCATTAACCAGGCGTCTGCTGCGGGGGCCCATGCGCAGCAACGTTCACTGAACCGTTGTTGAGGATACACTCTTGGTAGCCCCTTGGTTCATATGGGTGGTCAGTTGCTCAACAGTTGCACGTCTATTTGCCCGAACGCATCTCCGTAGCCTTCGTTCGCCTCTGTCATCTATAGCCCGTGGTGCACCACATGTTCCACGCCGCTGATTTTGAATAGTACCATTTTGCCAATCACGGTATACTTTCACCATGGCGGCAAGTGAACAGTTCACAAAATTAGCCGTTTCCGAAATGCTTCCACCCTTGGCCCGAAAGCCAATAATCATGCCCTATTGGACGTCGGATAAATCGCTACGTTTCTGCATTACGCCAACGATTGAAATGCTTTCCGATGCCCTAGGACATCCTTTATATACACTCCACTGTAATGTGCTGCCACCTGCCTGCTGGATTGGTTATTTCACGTTGACGTCGAAAGTAGGTGGTAGTCACATTAATGTGACTGGACTGTGTATATAACATCAAGTAACGGATAACTACATGCCGAATGCTAATGCTACTGTATGTGAAAACGTAGCTAATGTAACCGTTTTTACGATAATTCCCATGTTCCTGTAAACAGGTGTGAGAATTAGTAGAGAAAGAATATATCATATTATTTCCAGTTATGTAACAACGCTGTTGTTGTCGTTGTTTTTGGGTTTTTAGGACGCGTTAACAGCAAGGACATAAGCGCCCAGTGACAACGCGTTGGTGCTTCAACAAAGCTACCTTCCCTGTAATATGTGAAAATAAAACTTTTCCCATGTAAGAATGTTATGTTGCTGAATCAGTTGCGAAATACAAGTTTTTTAAATTCAGTCTTGCTTTGTTTAGCCAAAACTTTATCACACAATTCCCCTCCCCTAGGCTACTTCATGTGCTTTTCGGTAACCTGTCTTAATCCATTGATATCCGGTTATTACCGTTTCTCAACCATTTGCTTCACATAATTTAATTATTTTCTGCATGACTCGCCTCTTCAGCCACATCCTCCCCTAATCTTAAGAAAAAGATGGAGAGAAAACAAATCTATGAACCTCGAAACATTTGCTGTTATAATGTTCTCCAATAGATTTGTTTCTTCATATAGCACAGTACTTCTAGCATACTTTCATTTGTTGCTTTTTGGTTCATCTTTACCTTCAAGAATCTACGCAGAAGTCTTGTGGGCAATTCTTCACCTTTGTAAGCACATTGTATAAATGTTTGTGGCGAGGATGGGCCGTTAGCTCTGCGCACGAGTGTAAGAACCAGTGCTGGCCATTCGTGTCTGCTTTACAAAAGCCAACCGTGGTGCCGCCCTTTTATATAGAATGAACGAATCGCCACCAACAATAATATGATCACTCATTCCGCACGGAGTGGTGAAAATTGGAATCGGTATAACACAAGAAACAAGGCCATGTGTTCTGTGTATCACCACATTTTTTACTCTGAACTTACAAATAATGGCGCTTCATTATTATAAGAAGGGGGCCCACAACATATTGTGTCTTCCTTAAACAGGGGTTCAAACTTTAAGACGAGGTGGAGAGTATCAATGCAATTCAAAATGTATACGTATCCATGGTGAGAATCGTCACCACTCGTTGCTAGGCCGCGCTCTGTGCATGGGGTACAGGTTGCCTGGCTTCACGATTTCCGAATGTAAGCAAACAAGATTTCTTTCTTGCCAAATCTGATATGGATGTGGTTGCACCTATCGTCTGTGCTACTGCAGGAATCCAGGAAAATCCAAGTGTTTTTAGAAGGGTACGCATATCCATGGTCCGGCGTCTAAATAATGGCGGAATAAGTTTCCCCCCCTTAATCTCTGCCTTGCCTTCTTTCATTTCTTATATCTCTGCTACCACTTCCCCTTGACATTTACGGCCACGGGTTCCCATTCAATTCTGAATCGTTTCTATGTTTTCCACCTGCTCTTAAAGTGTATAAATCTATTTGTGAGACACCCTGCATAGCTTCAGAGTGATACATGAAAATGACCCTTAATGGTCCCTGTGTTTTGATACATAACACTGAATTACTTTCATCATTCTTACATTGAATATCGGGTTATATATAAATATTTACCGAAATGTCGGTTTTGATGTCTTCCTCAGTTTACTTTTTTGCAATTATGAGCTTCTTTTGACTATTAAATTTCAGTATTGCACTACTATCCAATTTTTTCCGATTTTTTTATGTCACCTACTTGTGTATCTACTATAATCATTTATCAGTTAGGTGGTTTCCTTTCTTCACTAGCTGAATTAAGTCTAAAGTTTTACATCAACCCTGAATATGAAGTTTGTACGTCTTGTTTTTCACTATGTTTCATTTGTGTTACTTCCTGTTTGCTTAATCACTGTTCCTTTTCATTCACATCTTGCCAATTATATGTATGTCGTAGTTACCAAAATGTCGTCGGAAGTAATTATTTACAACAGTGATCTGAAACTTCGTCGACTTGATGACAGATGGCATTGCTATTACCGAACAACTAAACATGAAATTTTAGAAAAATTCTGGTGTTCATCACTCTCTACTAACGAATATTTTTCCTCCAATGTTTTATAATTAACAGAATAAAGTACGAGTAATCTGTAATCGATAAATGTTTATTATACTGTCCGTAATTTTCGGTATCCTGTTGTGGCAATGAAATTCGTTATTTACTACATGGTTTATTATTATTTGCATTCTATCAGTGATCTCTTAACATGGTCAAATAATCGCGCATCATGTTTCAACGGTTCTGAACGGGATATTGTAAACACTTTTTAAGTAATGGGGTGCTTATGTTTGTGATTAAAGAGTTTAAAAATGGTTTCCTTAGATGTTTCAATAACATATAAATTGTTTTATTTTGTTCCATTAAATTTGAAATCTCAATGAATCTCAAGATTTTTTATTTACATTTCGATTTCTATCATAGCTCCGCCAAACTGGTTTTAATTATTTCGTAGATCTTGCATCGTTCGGTCTAATGCCTCCAAAGACTTTTTATATGTTATCGTACATGACTTAATTTTGTAACAAAACCGCATGGCTCCAAATTGATCATATTCCAAGCACATCATACATTTCCAGCATTTCAGTGCTGTGCTGCCGATAGAATTCATCTCGTATGTAAAATTTATCATTGGCGTACTTCTGAATGTACTACTCAAACTGAATAACCAAGGGCACAATCGTTAATAAAAACAATGACCATTCAGAAATATGTTTTTTTCTCATTTTTACTTTGTTTATACATTTTCAACAGCTTTTTACAAATCGATCACAAATTTATTTAAATTTGGACAGAACATTTTCTGTCGGATCAACTAGTAAAAACATAATTTTACTGATGTAAACCTCCTCTGTAGCACGTTTCTGGCAGTTAAATTCTCAGCAGTAGTTTTCTTGTGTACCTATATAAAATGATTAGCAGTTAATTACCCAGTAATACTTTCCCTCGTGAAACTAAATACATTCTTAACTTATAAGCAATATTTGATGTTTCACTGGTTATTTGGCTGAAGAAAGACATATTCGCGTTAAAACATGCTTTAGTAGCTTCGACTAGTGCCTAAACCTATTTCTATGAAGCTTTGTAATCAAATTTCAATTAAGGGAACAATTTTTTAACGTAACAAATATGTCGCTTTAAATGGTACTGAAATTATTCATTCACTATATACCTCTTTTTAGTTGAGCTACCAATTTTGAATTCGCAAAACTTGTTAAACAGATTTATTTTTCGTAACATTTTCCGGATACCACATTAAAAATAATAATACTATTTAATTAATGCACAAGCCAACATACCATGGGTACACTGCACAAAAATTATTTTCGAGTATTTCACTGAAGACTCGCATTAATGCAGGATATTTCGGTTCTGAGTGCTATTAGGTGCAATAATAGAAACTGTGGATCTGCCTTTAATCACGGTGAATTAATTATGTACCTCTTGCTCAAATGTTATCCGGAAATCAACTGTTGTGGGAAAAACAAAGCCTTATGTTCCCATAAATGAAGGCAGACCTCTCCATTCAATTTCTACGATATTGAATGTTGAAAACCGTTGTATTTCTTTCAAGCATGAATACTTCCAGTTTTTAAAGGTGTAATTCCGTTAAAGAAATCTGAAATAGGGCAAATTCATCCACTCACAAAAACGTGATCTATCAATGTACCAACATTCATTTTTTACACATCTAAATATTGTCTATTAACAACTAAAGAGGTATATGTAACATTTAACTTCTTACTAAAGATACAAACCCAAGTTTTAAGGTAATAGGAGTTTTCATGAGACACTATCTATCTGACGACAGAAAGGAGATTACCGACAACGGAATTCATGAAGTTACCTTGCTCCTCAAGCTATGACAGCGGACTGGTGCAAACAAGAACTATCGTGTTTTACTTGCGTACAAGTTTTCTGCGGGTGTATTTTACGTAGTAATTTCTATCAGTTACGATTCTATGACGTACTGACATGAACACATAACTTAATTATATCCAGCCAAGCATGAGACCTTGATCAGCTAAACCACCACTACCCATGGGATATATTACCACCTAGAATCGGCGACTCCTGCAAAGCGATTCATGTGTGTATTTAAGTAGGCACCACATCATTCTGTTTCCTGAAATGCCCCACCGTAAAACTACAGAACTACTTTGTAATATTTTTCTTCTTATGAACGCCTTGCCCGTCTATGAGCGCAGATGGTTACCATGGGGATGCAGGATGTTTACCCCTCCGTAGCAACGTCTGGGAAGATGAACTGGGCCTTCGCCAGTGTGAAAGTGTTCGTAAGTGATAGTGTTCGTGTGATTGCGACAGTGTGCTTGTTAAGTGAATAGTGTTGTTTGTGTTGCGAATGATAAATGAATTAAGAGAAAGCATGAAACCCGGTGCCTGCAGTCAACGATATTCCTTCGAAAGACATCAAGGGGCCAGCCAGAATTAACGTCCACATCCGTTGTTGTTAATAGTATGGTATGGCCTCACTCCATACGCACTGCGGAGAGGTTTGTGTAGCAGCACCTCTTCTACCCTACCGGCCAATTTTTTCAACTGATAGGACTTTAACCAGTCAACCCCTTTGGCGCCGGACACCATCACGGTGCCGCAGCCAACGGGTTGGCAGTAATATTATTAGCTTTTGTCAGTAATTTTATTGCTGATTGGGAAAAAAAGCGTTTTTGTTCATGTATGGAAACACAACGAACTGAGTAATGTGAAATTACCGCCCTGAACATTCACAGAAAAGTAATCTTTACTTCTCTTATCTTAAATCAGCTTAAAGATAAAATTTGTAGAGGGCAAATGTAGGTGGGTGCAGAATAGGGGGAAGATGGGTGTGTAGGGAAATTGCCACCGGAGCCTGTGCTCCATTGAAATTAAATTAAATTAAAGAAAGCGAAGAATAATAGGTAACAGAAGTGCTGTAGTATGTCGGTGAAAATAAAATATGATATAGGGAATTCTTTAGTCAAGAATAAGTAATGACCAAAGAAATTGACTGTCAAAATTTTTGTAAAGAAAAATTAAACAATAAAAAATCAGTTTTTTATTAATAATGCGAGAAAACTGTGTACTAAGTATCACACGGAATATTACATCGAAGCTAAATATATAGTCAGAAATCATATTTTGGATTGCAATGCATAGCCGGGACCTTCATTTAAACTCTGTTCACAATGTAGATGTAACGAAGTAAAAATTCAAATTCAGGAGAGTTACAATCAGCAGGTAGACGTCAACTAGGAAACTAACAAATCCTCACATGAGATCAAATGTGCAGTACTTATAACGGAGAAATGAAGAAAAAACTGAAATTGAAGTTCAATTGAAGAAAAATGGGATATATTGAAGAAAGAGATAATAAAGACAGTTAAATACCAACAGAAAAACTTAGTTTGCAGTAGAAATACTGAAATCGATAAACACAGAAGGCACAAATTGCTCAGGTTATTATAGCATTAGTTGAATTGAAGGTTCTTGTACAAATAATCATTATTATAAGATTTATTGATAGAACTGTCACATTAAATATGCAATCTGAAACTCACAGAATGATATATAGAGAGGGTGAAGGGTAGATTAGGTTGACTGAAAAGGGTCCTTTGGGACCATACATCAACCCTCCTCCCGGTCTGGGGGGAAGCAAAGATTAAAAAAAAATGTGAAGAGTAATATGGACTAAGTACAAATAGAGCGAAACATGGTTATGAAGTTCAGACTAGTTTAGGAGATGGTACCAATTGTTTTTGCTATCATCAGTGTTTCGACTGGTTTGATGCAATCCTCCTTCCGTTCTTGTCTTGTACTAACCTCTTCATCACAACATACCCCTTACACCCTACCTACTCAATTATCTGCTTCATATATTCTAATCTCTGTCTTCCTCTACAGTTTTTACCTTCGACTGTTTCCTCCACTAACAAATTAATCAATCCTGCATATCTCAGAATATGACCTATCATCTCGTCTCTTCTTTCTGTAAACCTCTTCCAAAAACTTCTTTTCTCACCCTCATTTCCAAAACTCGTTCGTTTCGTACTTTAACTGTTCAACTTATTTTCAGTATCCTTCTATAGTACCACATTTCAAATGCTTCAATTTTCCTTCTTTCCGGTATTCCTAAAGTCCATGCTTCGCTACCATAAAGTGCTGTGTTCCACACAAAGAATTTTAAAAAGTTCTTTCTAATTCCTAGATCAATATTTGAAACTAAAAGGTTTCTCTTTTTCATGCTTTTTGCTAGTGCTATTCTGCTTTTAACATTATTCCTACTTCGGCTATCGGTTGTCATTTTGCTTCCTAAGTAACTTACTTTTTCTATCGCATTCGATCCTGCTTTTAGGTTTAATCTACTATTATTTATTGCAATAATTTCTGTTACATTTCATCACTTTTGTCTTGCTTTGATTTATATATTTGATCCAAAATCTTTTTTCAGTATTTCGTTCATGTCATTCAGAAAGTTCTCAATATCCTCAGCCAGTTCTGCTATCAAGACAATGTAATTAGCAAATCGTAGCGTACAGATTTTTTCTCCTTGAATACTTATGACACACGTAAATTTTCCTTTCACCTCCTTTATTGCTTCTTCTACATACAAGTTAAATTATTAATGGGGATAGACTACAACCTTGTGCCACACCCTTCCTAACTGATGCGTCTCTCATGATTCTCTACTTTTATTATAGCAACTTGACTCTTATAAAGTATATAAAATATTCTTCTGGCTTGATATTTTAGACCTGAATTTCTAAACATTTTATAATTCTTGCCCCATCTAACATTATCAAAGGATTTCTCGTAATTAACAAACGCCATAAAAGTATCTTCGTTTTTCTTGATCCGCCCTTCAAGTATTAATCTTAAATCTAGAATTGCTTTCCTTGTACCCCGGTTTTTCCTAAACCCAGACTGATCTTCATCTACTATCTCTTCTGCTACCCTTTCCATTCTTTTATATATTATTCCGGTCAGTAATTTCGAAGCATGTGATGTTAGACTTAAAGTATGATACTTGTAACATTTGTCGGCTAAACAGAGAGATAATAATAGAAGTGAAATCACAACTCTTGGCCACAACAGAACAAAGGCAGTAACAGAATAATGTCAGCCAAAAAACTTTCTTCAAAAAGAAAAATCGTTTAGTGTGATATATCCACCAAGGATCAAAAACAATCTCTAAATTTTTACACATGGAGCATAAACGTCTTGGAAATGAGAATTGGACTTTATGAAAACCAGAATAAAAAAAATAAAATAAATAAAGCAATAGAAATTTGGTAGTATGGAAGGATGCTGAAGAGGAAGGGTACAGAAGTTACTAAAAGAATGAGTCATGGAAGTGGTGGGTATGGAAAAAGAAGAATTTCACGACAAACAATGGTTCTAACTTTAATACTTAAAAAATGGAAATAGTCAATAAATCAAATTTAACACTGAATATAAGTGATTGAAATTCGTGTGGTAGAGAGCAATACATTATAGAGTACCGAAAGATAATACTTTGTAGAAATAATACATCTCCTGGTAATTTTCAGTAACATTTCCTGGTAGTAATAGTGGAAGCTACGGGTTGATGTTGTTTGATGGCAAGTAATGATACCCCAGTGTGAAATGGGTGAGAAGTATAGTCATGACTGTATTATCAAGAAATTTACTCGGCTGCTTAAACTTCAAGATAATAAGACTTAGTTTGAATTCTTTATCTAGTTACTGTGGTAATATCCCAAATGTGCAGTATTCTCTTAAGGAAAACGTATCCACATTTCAATAAAATGTTTCATGCCCGATCATTAATAGAAAGTATTGTCTACCGCAGAACACCTAAACTAAAGTTGATTACAATATTTTTTATATAACTGCTGCTTGTGTTGATATTAGTCTTGTTAATGTAAAGTATTAGGAGTAAGTGCAGATTTTAAAGCAGTGCCCATTCTTTTCTGTGAAGTTGCATTAGTATTTCCAATCTTTCAGTAGTAACTAGCCGTGTATTTGCGAGAGGAAATAATTCATCTTATGACCAATAGATTTTATCAAGCAACCATTTAAATTCGCGTATTGGTCTTTGCATGAAACGAGACAGTAATGAACAACGCCACACTACTTAGCCTCCATAAATCCTGGACACTGCAATTAAGAAAACAGACATGATAATTTACATTTACATGTCTTAAGGAGATAATTGTCTGAAGATATAGAGCTTAAGTATATATGGACGGTCCTTTTGGGCATGTGAGCAGTAGCAAAGATGAAATTAAACCTGAGACTCACTTAGTATTATCATTACGAAAAGATATTACATACCAAAACAATCGAAAAGTTTAAAAAGGCGAAAAATTCAGAATAGTTTTCCGAAATCCACTAAACAAATAGTGGAATTTTAACATGCTTTCCGCGTCATCAATTAAAATTTTCCAACTATACTACAGCAAAAGATATCATAGAAAAGGTGAGAGATCGGATAGCTCATTGGTCAATGTGGTTGATTCCAAAATTCAGGATTCCGGGTTTTACTTCCGGTAAGGCTTCAACATTTTTATTTGATCGTATGAGGTACGCTAGGATTTTCCGTGGCTAGGATCCCACGATAAATTCTGGATCTAGCCGTGACAGAGGGGTAAAGTGTAAATCGTAGCTCTTTCATCAGGTCACACGAATTTAGTTACTATCTAAATGGTCACACAATTCGTCCGTAGCTGATGTTACAGCGTACTTATTTAACTGGTATCGGGACATAAGAAATAATACTTCGTAGTAGTGAATTTCCTCTGACTACGGTGAGTTGACTTGCAAAATAATTGCATAGAATTTCCTAATCAATGAAGTTCGAAGCTAGCTACTTAACTGATTCTCTACTAACACAGTTCTTGCTAACAGCTTAGTTTGATCTTTCATGACAGCATTGATGTAGTAGTTTTAGCTGAGTATTATGGGCCTACTCTGACAGTTAGCAAAATATTGCACTTTGAAGACAAAATGAAAGTACTCTTTGATCTCAAAATTATCAATAAATAGTATAAGGTTCTAGTATAGCATTTGCAATGTATTAATCAGTGCGTTTATATCCTTTTTTCTTCATTTTATGACTATTGTCACATAAAAAGGCCAGCGAGGATGAAAATGATCGTCTAATATTCTTTCGGTTATAAACGTGGGCTTTGTCAAAAATAGTTAACGGCGCAGAAGCTCTTCAGATTCAACCCGGACGATACTAAGATTTTCTAGTCTATTCTGGTACTAACATAGTCCAGACGGTAGATAGCAGGACACGTGAAAAACAGGCCTATACTCCGGGTAGCTGACAAATCACACTAGACGAAAACTCCTGAGAATTGTTCTGCTGTGTGCAAAAAATGGTTTCTCTTCGCACGGGAGTTTATTATGGGATTTGTTCATATCAATGGTGATGGTAATCAGCAAAATATTTCACTTTGGGACGGTTTACAGTGAAAGTTAGGACATTATTGCCTGTAATTGTGCGGGCGAACAGCCTCCTCGAGACTGGAGACGAGCCAGTGTTTGGCCAGGGTTGAGCTAAAGCACGTTGAGCCGTGTCGCCTTCCGCTGACGCAAGCCGCTAGCACTCACCCTTTGTCCTTGCGCTGCTGCTTCTTCTTCTTGAAGGCCTTCTTGACACGCAGCAGCAGGAAGGCTGCTCGGTCGATGGTCAGCCCGCCTTCGTGTTTCTTCTCCTCGCTGCTCATCTCGCCCTGCACACACAACATCCCACCTTCTAGATACTAAAACACTTGATTTAGTCCTGCACTTCCTTATCAGACGTCTACAATATCATCAGTTAATGTTTTCACTTTATTTTGAAAAATTTGGAAGTAAAATCCCTTGCTACCTCGTTTCGATGAAATCAGGAATGTAGGGCCGTTATAGGAGATTCATTATTCAGAATGGTGAATTATGAAAGTAATGGATTTATAGGAAACAGACCTTATGTGTCTGTTTAATATACGTTTATAGTTCTGTATCCTATGGTTGTACTTGTCATATGTGAATCAATCTTTCAAAGTTATTCTCATACGTAAAAAGAAGCTGAACCTATCTCATTTTAAAATGTTGTTCCAAGAAACCGCGATGAGAACCGTATTTAAACTGTTACAATTGAAATTAGTAAATTATTTTATTTTTATTGTTATTAATTACAATGGACACAAAGCCCTGGTGTTAATTTCCCTTCGTTTGCATTATGAGAAATTTTTGCTAAACTCTTTTATTTTTTCATGCAAATTTTTCAGCAGCTTCCTTTATAATCTATTCTAGGTTCTGACTTCATTGCAAGTAAATGTAAACTTCCTGGATTTACAAGCATAAGATGCTAACCAAGACAATGACGATATTCGTAATTCCATATGACTTCAAACTGTGCAGGAATCGTATTTAAAATTGGCACTAACTATCTATAAAAGTATTAAGATTGAACATTTTTTTCAGTAAGCTTAAACGTGAAAGTGATAGTGGCTAAGCAAAACAGATAGATGGCCGGGAAATTGAAGATACACAACAATATTATAACATATTAGTTTTCCAAATTAACAAAATAATGATCGTTTGCATTAAAATGAGTATTTAACTGTGCTCATGATGCTCTGGTATGAGCCCTAAACCAATAATGCTCATGCAGTAATCAGAGTACCAGTAAAAGTGGTGATGCGCGGGCGTTGAAGTGTCTCCTTAATGGACCATGGAGGTGCACAGTACTCACGTTAAATCTCGGGTGTGGTGTACCGGCTGTGCCGGTTTCGTTTTTAGGCAATTTCCCTCAATCGCCTAGGTGAACGCATATCAGTCCCCAATTTCCACCCGATAAACCACACACAAAAGCGAACTTATCATACAGAACACAGAGTATATGTTTCACAGACTGTGACATTTAAGGTTGTCCCAGCAGTATAGTGCCCGTGAATGAAGCAGAAGTTGTGGGTGTAAAAAAAATCCGTCGCTAGCATAACGAGATATCGCCTCGAGCCCCGTGTTTTCCGGCCAACAGAAATGTGTAAGCTTAGAAGAAAAAGTAATCATCAAGATAATGAATAAAGTTTTGTGTATCGTATTTCATTTTCGATATTGGCTTCACTGTAAAATTGTAAATATCATCTTTGTCTCGGTACTAGGATCTGCCTTTTTGGATTATTAATAATTTTCCTCCTCCCTTATGCCTTAAATTAATACCTGCTTTATAATCACGATATTCTCTTACTTTTCCCATACTACGGCTTATTTTCCTCCCAGTCATTCTCATCAGGCAAAAGAAAGATTTTGCTGCTGTTATAATCATTTCACATTCTGGTTATTAATTCAAATACAAAAATGTTAGTAGCAAACACTAACCATTCCGCCATACCTACAATCTTCTGGGCTATTTGTGCAAGAAAAAGAAAAGAATAAATGTTTACTTTGTGATTCCTCATTGTAGCCCACATCTCAGGTTAAATGACGCTTTTCGGTTTCGTAGCTTCGGTAATTCTACTTAAACTTAAATTTTCTCAGAATGAAAGCACTACATCAATTTGAAGAAACTAGCTGCGAGCTATTATAAAATATTACACTGTGATAAACACGTACAATATAATAAATGACGATACTATAAACAAGTAGTCATTACTTACGCGGAAGAAAATTTTATAACACAATCGTAGACTTAACTGTAATTCAAAAATGTTCTCACCGTGAAGTCACCAGCTGAAGTTGTAAAACGAAACGTATAATGTATATTCATTGCAACCACTACACTAGAATAAGGACTCTTGTGATTTCTTTTTAATTAGTTGTAGCCCAGCTCGTAGGTAAAAAGACTCAGCAAATATTTCGGTATACTATCAACAAATCGTTTATCTAACTAAATACCTTTTTTACTAGAAATCAGAAAAAAAATTCTTGATGTGACTGAATCTTTATTTAAAATTTAAATGCTAAGTAATAGTAATTGCTTAGTAGTAAGCTTGAATAATTAACATATACGAAATAACTTAGATAAAAGCTATTGTTCATAAACAATCATTTCATGGTCAGACAAAGCCACAAGACTGATGCTAATGTTGTGTAACTCTACCTCACATTTACGAATCCGAAGTACTATCATCTCTATCGCATATTAAAATCAGTCTTCTGCTGAAACTACTTCCATTAACTACCACTTAGATATTATAACTTCATTGTATTCTGACACAAAGACCAGTCAGCGCAAAATTTTAATTCCAAATTACCTGTTTTGAGATAAATAGCATCAAAGATGGGTAAAAACAGGGTACAACAACTTCTTTGACATGGAAAAACTCGGGTCTGACATTTATCCCCATTCTCTCCCTACTATAATGACCTCAATATAGACAAGGCGTAAGGCGTTAGGCAAGGAAAAAAAAGTAAAAGAGTTTATGCACTACGGTTCGCCAAAAAGATGCATAGAAATACTAAGCTATTCTGTTTAATTAAACATGATTTAGCCTCGCTCAGATTTATGTAGACAGTTTATCCATTCATTTGGAAATGATCGACCTAAATAAAAAAAGAACCTCTTTCCTTGTTAACTGACTGCTTCAACTTTACCTTTGAATTCAAACATTAAAGTTACCGTAAAAGGAATTATGTTGATTGCTGATGATCACAGAGAAACATTTTAAAATGGTGTGGAAAGAGTTCCACATAACCTATTATAATACACCAAACTTCTCACTGAAAAATCTCATTCCACTTCTCACTTATCTTTAATCTTAAAATTACAACACCGTTACTATCATCACAAACGCCAGATCCAGGAGGGAATTAAAAATAATAATCTTTCTTTCCTGTGTCACAAATAACGTTAACTGAGTTTAGTGACTGCAGGAAGTCAGCAGTTAAATAAAACTGCGTCGACGTTTTTGCTTCAATGAAATGACTTCTGTGTTGACTAGCAGGATGTGAAAATAATTTTTGTACATAATTAATAGCTTTAACCGTAGTTGGAACAGCAAATAACAATCGTAATTAATGAAACTATGCGGGCTATTTCTAATCCCAAATATGGCATGCGTCGCCGCTAACGGTGTATCATTTTTTAAAGTTCCCATCATCTCATCAAGATATTATATGAATTAAACAAATTTTCCAAGTTATAAAGAACTTTTTTGTCTATTTGAATGATGGGATTTAGAACATGAATACTTAAAAGAGGTGAATGATCATTCGCCTTTCTTTTTGTGTGAACCTAGCTAGTGATACGACCTCTAGAAAATAACGGCAGGCAGCATAGCTAAAGGGCTCTTAATGTTGTTTGTATTATCGTGGCAACGAAGAAATGGTGGAAGTTTACATGTTTTGTTCAGTAAAATCAACAATATAGAAGGTTCTTAGTCTAACGTCAGTTCGATGTTCTCAAAACTAAAATGGAACTCCAAAAATTCTGTGTCATTTCATTCCTGGACTAATGTTTTAGTGGTAAGTGTTCTGCAAGCATATTCTTGAAGCTTTTTTATTCTGTGTTACCAGAAAGAATCTCTTAATATAAAAATAAAATAAAATTTTTCATAATGTTGAATATCATTTACTGTTTTGCGTTGTCTGTAAAAATGGATTTATTTATGTCCCAAATGCAAATTGTATAAAATTATTCACAGATGAAAATAGTTATACGCGAGTTATCCGTTTCATGGTTTCTGACTGAGTAAATTTGAAGAAAGTTGTTGGAGGTGTGTTACTGGAGCTTACACGCATGACTTGGAAAGCATACCAACAATTTTTGGTTGAAAAAAAATTAAATAATCAAACATAAAATACTCACACAAACACATAAGGAATACATTAAGCTGTAACACTGCTGTTATACTTCCAACTGAATCAAAAGAAAATGTTTCAATATGCTCATTTTCCATATTAATATTATTTTTATGTTACATACGCTTTGATATATTACCGCAATTATATATCGTCTTTCTGGGCAAAATAGGATCGATAGTTCCTAAAAATAAGTATTTCGACTTTGTTTATTTAATACCGTATATTGTCTTTCTAGAAAGTTAGACCAGACTTCCTATTTAAAGCTAGCGTATTTAATATTATTGATTAAATGTAGCTAAAGGATAAGTGTTTGATGATTATTTTATGGGTATGAACTACTGCAAATGTCAACGCCAAGATATGGAAAAAGTACTACTGTTTCACTTCACGTAAAGTTTATGATTGACCGTATCCTTAATATAGATTTTTTATGGGAGGGATTTACCCTTGGTCGACGTCGAGATCATTAGAGTCAGGAAGGGATTTAGGACGATGAACTAGAAGGAATTCGGGAAAGGCCTTTTGATAAAACCTTCTCGGCATTCGCTAGGAGTGATTTCAGAAAACCGAAATTGGGATTGCCGAAGGGGGATTAGAACAAGCATCATACTGAATGCCAGGTCAAATATTCTCAAAAGAGACCCCGCGGGGTAATCAAAACATAAACAAATTTGTTTTAGTAGATTTTAATGAATACATTTCAATCCTTTAGAAACCAGCTTCGGAATCCAGCCATCAATTATTTACACTGAAAACTATCTTCAGAAAATTCGTAAGTAGAAAAACTAGAGTTAAAATTAAAGTTTGATTGTAACCGTATGACCATACCATTTTGATTCTTTCACTTCTACACAAATTTTTCATGTGACTTTGTTTAGAATTTAAAAAAAGTCAAAACTGATTTGAAACGTTGGAATATTATAAGTTTAAGAGCTAACAATTTCATTGTATCATCATTAGATCTAGTTCTCAGTAGATTTTCCAAGTTTTTTATCATGTACCGATGAAAACTTTCTACGATTCAAAGATGATATTATAAACAGGAAAGATAGTTCAAACTACTACACAATAGATAGTTTCATGCGTATGTGGAATGTGTCATACCATAAAAATTACGCAGCTCATTTTTCAGTTCAGATAATGACAAATACCAACACAAGGCAGAAATTAATTTGAGTTAAATTCACTCATTGACTGTTCTACGACTGATGAAAACTTTAAGAGAGATTTCTCGAAAATGTTTTATCTGGTAGCGAATATGTGAACAATAATTCATTGTTGCAACGAGATACGTCAAAGATGATTATTATGGGCAAATGATTTTTCTTATTTTATGATGAATACGCGAGCAGAACTACAAAATCAAATCTTATTGTTACACTTAAGCTGTTGTAATATGCCAGAGACTCGGGAAGCCGGGCAGTCACCTTACGGTTCCTCCATATGGATACATTACTAGAAGAATCAGGGTCGTCCATGAAAAAAGGATTTTTATATCTCGGATTTACTTAAGTTTTACACTCGAATACTGTTATATCCACGAAATCGTAGATATATCAAGAAAGGAGATTGTAAGAAGAACAAAGGTTGCTAAAAATACACTGATACTTATAACGACTGTTCTCAATGAAGGCTTACTTTTGCTACACAATTCTTCTTCAACATTTGACACTAAACCACTCCAAATTCTTAAAAAAATATGGAAAGCTTAAGTAATTAGCTCGTGTAACTCGAAGAATGCTTGGTAGCATCGATTTTACTGTAATTTTCAAATTGTTCTTGTTAGAGACTAATTCATAGTTAATCTTTGATTTTAAATTGTTCCTAAATTAACAAAAAAATAGTGAAATAAATGTTATAATGCGCATAGTTGAGAAACATTAATATCACGCGTGAATGAAGCGGCAGCTCAATTACCATTAATCTTTGTTCGAGTATTTTTACTGATACATTTTTTCAGATATTTGACGCTTGCGAACAGTGATTCCAGCAGAAATCGTAATGTGGCTATTTCGAAACTAATGGCTTCTGGTTTCTGTTAGAAGCATTATGTTTGCAGCTAATGATCCGATATATCGATTGGTTCATCTGCTCCTTAAAATAGGGAAATATGACTTTTATTTCAAGTGAAGTATATATGGAATATAAATCTTTCGTGGAGCTACATAATTACAGAATAAAAAAGATGTTTAAAAGAAAAGCCAACAAAATTTTGGCTCAGAATTATTCGTTACTGGAACAACTGTCCACTAAGAAGGATTAAAGTTAATATTTCTCATTTTCATTTTAAAGAACTGATGCATAAATTTTATGTACGAATTTTTTTTAGATATTGTTGTCTCCGAAATGTAAAACAGGGAGTGCTCTTACTTTCAAAGAAAGTGTTTCAGTTTTTACAAACAGAATCATTCTTTGACGAACAGAATGAAACTTGAAAGTTACCTTGGGTGCTATCAAAAAAGCGAAAGACACGGAATTCGAGTGACATAAGAAGCAAAACACACCTTTCCTTAACGGCTGAGTGAATGTCATGGTCTTATAGGAAAACCATTCCCAATGATATATGCCTCAAGATGCAGTAGAGGACACTACGTCGAAACCTGCATAGAGACCGTATGGTATAAACTCGTTTCTTAACTGTCAGAGAATGTGGAGGTAGGAGACATGATGTAGTCACGTTCGTTTCGAAAATTAATGTTAACGTTAAGTGGCATACCAGAAGAAAGTGCTGCCTCGCAGTGTCTTCTCGGACGTGTGTGATAAGCTACGAGTCGGACCTAGCGGGCGGGTTCATCGCATGCGGACGCGCGGGAGTCGCGGGAGAGGCGGCGCTTTCGTCGAGAGCGGTCTGGCGTCGCGACGCTGCTACCAGAGGGAGCTGTCCACTGCCGACGGCGACTCGCGGCCAACTGGGGGGCGTCCCGACGGCCGCCGCCGCCGCCCCATCGATCGGCGCCGCCGCCGGCGGCCAATCGGGGGCGGCCTGCGGCTGCCAATCGGCGGACCGCCCGGCCGGCCGGCGCCGCGCCGCGCCGGGGGCGGCTGCTGCACGGGCGGCGTCGATGACGGCGGCGGGCGTCAGTATTTCTTTATTTGGCCCGCCGCCGCCGCCCCTCTGGTCAGCCAATCCCGACTGGCGTTAATCCTTGTTACACTCACCCGCCCACCTACATGTATGTCACATCGCACTCTTCTTTAATAAAGTCCCCAAATTTATGCGACGGAATGCAAAATTATCCAGAGGGACTGACGCGTCAGGGATAATGCGAAAACAAATATCCATTGTTCGATAAATATTCTTTATAATTCCGTCGTTACTTGTTTCCAAGTATTCATTTCCCTTTAATACGGTCACACAGCAAATTATATCGTCGGGTGCATTGTTGTTACGGAGCACAACAACCTTCCTACAAATATAAATCTTGTTAGTATAATACGACATAAAAACAAAACGATCCATGAAACGAACAAGCTTTGGAAAATGACTATATTCGCGCCACTGAAAATATTGACTGCATTTTTTAAAAAATAAAATTTAAATATCCTGGCATATTATCTTATATCTAGCCTCTGTGTTTGTCAAAAATTACTGGTTGAACGCGGTGTTCAGGCATTCACTTGTTCGTAGTGGCTTAACTAAATACGATTGTTATAAAATAACGCTCAATGAATTTTGTTCGTGCTTTAAGCTGCAGCAAAAACGGCTTCTTTGAAAGCACTACGGCAAGCTAGATTGTTCGGAGTTCAAAGACGGAAGTTAAAACGCACGCACCTATTAGATACAGTAGTGAGGAGATATATGTACAAGGAAAATAAGGAAATGGGACCTATATCACGACATTATCACACGATGGTTGGATACGATGAGGTCCACATTATGAATTTCAAATACACGGTCATGAAATTCACAAACCACATTTCTCGGTTCCTTCAACGATATGGAAGTTTTCTCAGGTCTGACACGAAAAACAGAAGGCTGGTGAAAAGACTGATGGGTATGAAGAAGGCGTATGGTGATGAATGAAAATTAAGAGAAGAATTAGGAGTAACAGATGCAAGGAAAGTGGTGACACACCATAAACTGGCTATTGATTTATGGCATAATGGAGTAGTAAAATTTTCATTTGTTGTTGACTGAGTGATGGACCCCATAAGTTATCGACAGTACCTTAAAAAAAAAAAAAAAATACCAAATGTAAGTCAAAATGCGCACAAAGCATTAGTAAGAGTACGAGAAAATACCACTTGTTTCATTACAATTACTAATAATCTATCCTTTATTATTAGAACATTAGGAACTATGAGAATTATAAATTTATTTTTGAGAAATTGATTCAAAGAGTATTTAAAATACTTAGTATATGGTATTTCCAAACTATAGAAACAAATTTTAAACTTTGAGGAAGCAATCTAAACAGTATTATATATATATATATTTCGGAAATAAATTAATTTGGAAGCAAATCGTGCTTAGTTACTGTAGTTACATTGTGTTCCTGTCATTCTGAATGCAGAACCTTCAAGCTGTCTGATTTTGGTTTCAGAAGAAGAGTGTTGGCTGCACTGCACTGCACTGCAGCGTTACCGCGGGCTGTCCCTTTGAGCAATTAAAAACAAACCCGTAATACTTGTCCCAATTTATCAATTAATTATGTGACATTGTGAAACAAGTGGAAGCCAAGAAATAACGCAGTAGTTATGAAAAGAAAGCCTGAGGATTTTTTTCCTCTTTACGTGGAGATTTACAGTCAGTCAATGAGTTCATTACAAGAGTAGAAAGATCTTTACGCCCTACAAAATACAATGATGAGTTTCTACAGACATAGACTACTGACACTAGAATCTCATCGTCAATCGAACTGAATCTCAGAAGTTAAGGAAATTATGGGAACCAGAAGCGAAGGTTTCTGAATGAGCGCGAGACGATTTATCTGACATGGCAATGATGGTGTCGTAATTTACCGTGAATACTTTTTCACCTGATGATAAGAACGATAAAAGCTATTGAAATGTAGTGCATAGCAAATTTATCCGGCTTAACACCCGTAAAAACTATGTAGATGCAAAATAAAATTTCACACTTTCTTCCAGAAAAACGAATACATTAACGTGAAGGAGCCCTGACAAAGGCCTCAAGTTCGGACAGAAGCGTTTGCATCGCCAGCAAGAAACACATAGCGCTAAACACGGAAAGAAAAACAGACCCATCGATGGCCGAAACGTTGAATAGGAATTCAAAAATGCAATCAAAGTTGACTTGGGTTATTTTTATTTAATTGTGTATTTCGCAAAATAAGCTTGTAATGTCATTAGCAATTTTCCAACAACATGGCTGAAAAGTCTGAAAAAAAGTCAATATGATGGAATTAAACTATTTTGGGTAAGACATGCTGACAAGCTTTTTACGATTTTCACATTATTCTTATACCAAGGAACTTAATTTGCTGACAAAGCTTTGCTTTGTTCGTGTGGAGCACGCCAGGAAATTCAATGGTTTGAATTTCACGTAAAACGATGGGTGCAAACATGACATAGGAAAAATGCATGAAACTGTTATAACAGGTCATAAATTTAGTATATTTATTTAAAAATAAGAAAGGATAGGGAAAATACCCCTCGCTTACCATAATGGCAGGAGGGCCAGGACTAACACACTTTACAATATTACTCAGAGGTGAGACATATTGCAAAGAGAAAGATACGTATACATCCAGATGGGTTATTTTCTTTATGCTTCCTTATTTCCATTGCCCAACTCTATTTACTTTAATGAGACACATCAAGAAAACACAAATAATCAATTTTAAAAATTTAAAAATAGGGAGGACGTTAATAGATGCAGTTTTACTTTTAAAGAATACAATTTCTTTAGCCGGCATTTAAAAATTTCCACGTAGTCACTTATTTTATTTGATATACTTTGAGTTTCCACACTTGGCCTTATAGTTATTCAGCTATCAACTGTGTAGTATTCTGGTTATTTCCACGGTTGCATGGTGATTTTCCGTACCACATTTGTTCCACAAAGTAAACATGACGAGCGCAACAGTTAATCAAAACCATCCGTGTCCGATGTCAGACTCTAATTGGAGACCGCTGCAACGAAAAGCAAGCACATTACCTCTACGACGCTGGGGTCGGCTCTTAACAAGTAATTAATTATGTTATTGTGACGGTAACTACAACGACACGGTTTTGATATATTTAATTAAGATTCGAGCTTGTCACTACCCAGGAGCCCCTTCGAATTAGTCCGTCTGGTTAACAAACGGGACAAAGTAAAAAAGCTTCGGAATTAGGCAGATTTACCAGTGGTTGTAAACACTACAATTTAAGGAAACTGTTAAATTCAGCACACATGTTATTGATGCGACTGTAAGAAACTAAATACATTTTAAGAATACAACAATTGCGACCTTCCTTGCGAAGCTTACACCAAATGCAATTCGTGCTACTGCATGTACAGTCATTTAACACAAGAGGTTTCCATAGATGTCCCCGTGAATGTTTGCCAGTTAACTTGTCAAGATTCCATGAATTGGTATAATTGCAGTTCTTTCTACGTTACTTTTGATAGAGTGAGCTCACAAATCATTTTTCCTGACTGCAAGGCCTAGTTTACGGAATGAAGATATATCACACACCTTGATCAAGCGAATATTTAACGAACGTTCAAGGTAGTAATGAAAATTCTTAAGAACGACCACGTATTTTGAATCTTTTTCAGTCCGAGGACCAGCAAAATATCAAAAATTATGCCACTGACCACTAGTTTATATGCGACTAATGTTTTATATGTGTTTATATTATTAAGATCTGGGATATATTGTATTGCATCATTAAAACGTAATAAAAGTAAAGAATTCCTAGGGAAAAACAGTTATGAAATTCGAAGTGAACTATAGCTTTTAGAAAGTTTGGCTCATAGCCATACGTACAGTATATTGTACGAATACGTTATCCATTTTATGTGTACAATTTTTAATAATCTACAAATATTTGAGATATATATATTATTTATTCCATTACAAGTAAATTTTAATACTCTGCATGCGGATACGCTCTCCCACATCGCGGACCACGGACTACAGGTTGAGAATCGCATGGTCTAATGCACGGGTGGCCAACCTAAATCATCTTGCGGGCCACTCTGGAAATGCATCTTAACCTCGCATATAAAATTATATATGCACAAGAATATTATTTTAAAATAAAAGTTAATTTTTTCTCATAATATCGACAGTTAATTTTTGAATATATGAATGCACAAATAATGTATTTTTTTAAAAAAAACATTGGTTTTCAGTACTTTGTCCATTATAAAATAAATATTTTTTGTAAATGTGTGATGAATCTTGCGGGCCGAAAAAATGTTCAAGGCCAGCGGACCGCGGGTTGGCCACCCCTTCTCTAATGTATACGCGAACATCATCAGCTAAGATATTTCGTTCGAAAGCAATTCGTTTTCCCGACGACTAACGATTCCGTGCGTCAGATTATAAGCACTGACACGCTGATTTTCTGTGGGACGCATGCAACCTGTCCCACGATGAAGGTATCGAACTGTGGAGACAGGCAGTACCTGTAACAATGCTCTACTTTCAGGGTAAAACTAGACGCGACCTTAATTACTCTATCAAAGAAACGAAAGGGAAAAAGTTGTATTTATTCCTTCGGTGTCTTCGCGTATGTACAAACTCCCCCGATATTTAAAAGTTCTGTTTTCTTTCGTCGACTCTGTCATTAGAGCAGTATATTCCTTTGTATTTTTTTCTTTCCTGGTAACATGTAGCATTTCATACCTTATAATAAGAATCAAATATTGCGCCGTACTTATTAACGACCGTAAGCGGTAGTTCTAAAGAATACGATTAAAAATTTCCTTACTTGATCTACTACTTACTAGATCTAACTCAGCATATTCCCCGGAGGCAATTTAATTTAATTTAATTGCGATGAAGTACACGCTCCAGTGGCAACTTCTCTACACACCATTTTTCCCCTAACCTGTACCCGCCTAATTTTACCCTTTACAAATTTCAATTTTAAATTCTTTCAGCGTTTTTGGTAAATTATTCAACATTTCTTTTGGTAACTTATTCCAAGCACTGATCCCCTTACCCACGAAAGAAAATCTTCCCGTTTCAGCTTGTGGTCATGCTCACCTTTCCCTTCCATGCACTACTCCTAATTCATACACCAATATCTTTGCACACCTCATCACCAACACACGCCTAGTACACTCCCATGACCCTCTTCACCCTTGTCTCCCAAAGAATCCCATTCCATCTCCTTTATCATATCGGTTACTGATTGTATTCTGCGGTAATTTTCGGAAACAAATCTGGCAGCCCTTCTTTGCATCCTCTCCAGCTCCTGTATTTGATACCAAAAATGGGGGCCCCATTCTAAACCACCATATTCAAGCAATGGTTTGGCCAAAGTTTTGGAACCCAATACCCTTACTTCTCTGGTACGTCCCCTCATCACTCTCTCAAACAAGTGAAAGATTTTGAAACAACCCAATATGCTCTGCCCACTTGAGTTTGTTATCAAATGTTATGCCAAGGTGTTTACATTTCGAATCTTCAACAAGTAATTCCTTCCCCACATTACGATCATAAACAACCTTTAGTTATTTATCTGTGTATCTAATAAGCTGACTCTTCTATCGATTTATCCTCATCTCATGTCGGCACCGCCAGCTAGATTTCCTGTTCAGATCACCCAGCAGCAGCTTACAGTCTTCTACCATGTAATGAATTATCAAGTACATTGTTACTAGGCACCAAGTGTTCCCGCGGTATGTGTGAATGTTGACGGTGCGACTTGCCAAACGAACAGATACGCGACAGAACAAAAGCGTCCAAATTTAATTTTTTTTGGTTTGCTCGATACTAATTGTATGAATAACCTCATTCTCCGATTTAGACTCTCTCATTCCTGAATCATAGTCCCTAATGGTTTCGGTAAACCAGTAACTTATTATCTCTTCCTTTTTCAAATCCTCCGTAACTTCTTTTCCCTCCTTAATATAATTGTCTCAACATCCTCCATATCCCTCAGTTTACTAGATGCATCAGTCCCCCTACACCAAAAATACAATTTTCTGATTGCGTAGTCCTCTGATGAAAGACACAGCAAGATGGCGGAAACATTATGTCTTAATAAATCGACGCTACTCCACCGGGAGAACCAAGATAATAAATTCAATTTTCCTTCACGCATAATTTTTTGTATGACATAAACTTTTGATTCAGATTTCTTCGCTGATTCAGTACATCCTTTGATTGTTTATTCCAGGACCTGACTCCCTAATCACCAATTTTAAATTTCTAACTCTTTTATATATGAAAACAAATTCCAGGTTACGATCATGGTCTTTCCTCTACACAACACTCAATCACGTAATATAAATCACTAGACAAAAAGCCCGTCAAAAATGACGGGTTTAACGGACTGTTCTGGCAATTGATTTCTTTTTGGTTGTTTACCTAAATAGAATTTTTATAAAATAAAGCTCAATATGCTGTAATTTCTCGTCCCTTGTGATGTAGCAAAAAGTTTCAGTTGTCAATTTGGTCCAGGTTGCGTTTCTGCCTAACTACAATCTTCGCCAATATAGCCGGTAGAAAATCAAAGCTTCATTCACAAGCGAATTTACACATTCCCTGAATCGCATTTCAATGTCATCATGCATCTATACCAATCATGTATCATGCGATACAAACTTGATCGAAAATCTTCACAGTTTCTTACAACTTTCTTATTGTCTATGATGTTACATTCGGCTGAAATAATGACCCCAGTGAAAACAAGGGATGCTAAAAATAAATCTTAACTTCTTACGTTATGTAATATTAGTTTCAATTGTGGTTTAGGTTGCATAGATCGCGAACAATTTTGAACTTCTTTCATTCAAACCAAGTAATCATATCACTAAAAAAAGCAACTAATAATCAATATGACAATTTAAACAAAATTCATACTTTTCTTTCAGTATTGTAGCAATTCATTTCTTAACAATTGTTGAAATAAATTGAATTGTAATAAAATAAATGCAATTACTATTGCCTGGCGCTATGACAAAAGGTTTCGGTTGCTATCCTGGTCCAGGTTGCATTTTAAAACCACAAACGGTGAATTGGCGGTTTTGTGTTGTGTTAATTCGTAATTTTCATGTTGCTTCACGTGTAACGTAAGCTGCCATTAGCTTTCATGTACACTTTTTCTTAAAAGGTATGACCATAGAAACGTATGTGGTAAATTTCAAACGAATAGCACAATTCTTTGGGCCTCGTTTTTATTTTGCCATTAATTAATTAATTTAATTGCAATGGAGCACAGGCTCCGGCGGCAATTTCCCTACACACCCATCTTCCCCCTATCTTGCACCTACCTAAATTTGCCCTCTATAAATTTTATCTTTAAATTCTTTCAAAGTTTTCGGTAAATTATTCATCATTTCTCTTGGTAACTCATTCCAATCCCTGACACCCTTACCTAAAAAAGAGAATCTTCCCACACCCTTGTGCCTGAAATCGAGTGCCAGCTTGTGGTCATGGTCATCTTTTCCCTTCCATGCACTAATTTTCATACCTATTGCAATATATTCCCATGCCTCATCACCAGTATATGCCCTGTACACTCCCATGACCCTCCTCATCCTCCTCCTGTCTTGCAATAAATCCCATTCCAGCTCCTTTATCATATCCCTCTCTGACTGCATTCTGCGTTAATTTCCAGAAACAAATCTAGCAGCCCTTTTTTGCACCCTCTCCAACTCCTGTATTTGATACGTAAAATGAGGGTCCCATACTACACTACCATATTCGAGCAATGGTCTGACCAAAGTTTTTTAACCCAATTCCTTGACTTCTCTCGTACATCAACTCATCACTCTCTCCAACAAGTGCAGAACTTTGAAACCTTTTCCTACCACCTATCCTATGTGTCCTGCCCAGTTAAGTTTGTTATCAAAAGTAATTCCAAGATATTTACATTTTAAGTCTTCAGCAAGCAATTCTTTCCCCACCTTATATTCATAATTAACCTTTTGTTTTTTATTTGTGTATCTAATAAGCTGACTCTTCTTTGCATTTATCCTCATTCCATGTTTACCAACCTAATTAGATATCCTGTCCAGATCACCCTGCAACTGTTTACAATCCTCTATCGTTTTGATTGTTTTATACAGCATTATGTCATCTGCAAACAATCTAATTTCAGATATTAAACAATCAACACAATTATTCATTAGAATAATGAATAGTAATGGTCCCAATACGCTACCCTGTGGCACACCCATTTTTACTTCCATTTCTTTTGATACTACATTTCCTACACTAACTTTCTGTTTTCTACCTTTTATAAATGCTTCTACCCAGCAAATGACTTTCTTATCCACTCCAATGGTTTTTACCTTATTTACTACCATTTTATGGCTTACTCTGTCAAACGCCTTAGACAGATCTAGTGCTACACTATCAATTTGGCCTCCCTTGTCCATTTCATCTGAAATATCTTGCATATATCCCACCAACTGAGATTCACATCAATATCCTTGCCTGAAACCATGTTGCCTGCTTGAAAACCACTTACGTTCCTCACATATATTTCTGATATGGTAGCATATAAATCTTTCCATTAATTTACCTACCACTGATGTCAAACTGATTGGCCTGTAATTCTAAACTCTATTTCTCACCCCTCCCTTATGTACCGGTACTACTATTGCACTTTTCCAGTCCTGTGGTAAGCAGCAAGTGTCTAGACTCAATTTAAATAATATTTCAAGATAAGGTACAATGTCACCTCCGGCTATCTTTAAGATATCTGTAGTAATATTATCTTCACCAGCGCCTTTATTTATTTTTATTTTTTCAGCTTTCTTATTTCCTTCATGATTTCCTCAGGATGGATATCAAATTTTTTACTATTGTCATTTCTAATTGTGTTGTTAAGCTCGTTCTCCGAATTAGACCCTCCTGTTTCTGATTCATTGTCCCTAATGCTTTCACTGAACCAGTTACTTAAAATCTCTGCCTTTTTCAAATCTTCTCCATCCTTATCTATAAGAGTCTCTACACCCTCCCTTCCCCTCAGTTTCCTGATATAGCTATAGAAATTTCTAGATGCATCAGTCAATGGTCCTCCTGCACTGACAATACTCTTCATAAACCCATCTTTAGCCATTTTCTTTGCTGTTATTAAGTCCTTGTTTAGTTGTTTTAAATATTCCCTAATACCCTGCTGTCTCTTAACTCTGTTCTGTTCTTTTCTTACCAACCTCTTTAACCTCCTCACTTCCCTATTATAGTACATAGGTTCTCTACTTCTCTTTATTTTCTGCTTTGGAATAAATTTTTCTTCCCCCTTTCTTATTATCTCCTTGAACTCTTCCCACCTTGACTCTACTGTACCTGAGCCTTCCTTCCATTTGCTGAATTGTTCTCTGAAATATCTCTTCAAATTTGAAACCTGTGCCTTTTTATAATTGTACCTATTTCCCCCTTCAATTTGGCTGCTGGTTTACTGAATCCTCTAATATCCATCAGAACTGCTTCATGATCACTTATTCCTTTAGTTACTTGATACCTCAAAAGGTTTTCATCGGGCTTAATTAGAAATATATCCAAATATTTTGTCCTCTAGTGTTTTGCTCAACCACTTGTGTAAATCCTCCTTCCCTTATTAAGATATTTGCCATAGCCAATAGCCGTAGCCAGTAATATCACAAAACGAACGTGTGTAACAGTTTTCCGACCAAAACGACAATTCATTTATGAGATACATTACGCAACAACATAAATTTGATCAAAAACATTCAACAATAAAGAAAGGTAAAAAACCAAAAATCTGCAACGTGATTCAGACCGATATTACAACGTTCGAATAGCTGTCATAGTTACACATTGCGGAAATACGTAATAGCCTCAGTATTATAACTCAGTGAAATCAAAGAAGATTAAAATAAATCTGATAAACTTACATTATTAATTGTAGTGTAGGCTACACAATTCGAGATGAGTGGGCAACTATTTCGGTTCAAACGAATTAATCATTTCAATAATAGGGCACAGTTTAAATTATTTTGAAAAAAATGCTAAATTATTCATGCCCTCTGCCGTAGCGTCATATGCCAGTTGTAATTCTGATCCATCTTAAGTAATACTTTAACCAAACTTTTCTCAATACTGATGCTCGAAATACAAAACTTTTATCTTACAATATCTATTGACAAAGAATTTAAGGAATACTTCAATATATCAAAAGAATATTACGTAAATATACGCATCTAATGATTGATATATCGATTTTAACGCAATACATACTTTTATTTCAGTGTTCTTTGAGTTAATTTATTCACTGTTGCTTGGAAATGTTATTAAATAACGCGCACTCCCACAAATAATATAGTAAAGCGTGGCGTCATAGCGCAACGTCATAGCTTGACGTCACCCCGTGACATGACGTAGGCGTGACAGCTTGTCTATTATACTAATAGATTGTTCTTGATGTTAGCATATAATGCCCATTTTTTGCATCCGAAAAATGGTTTAACTTGCTCTAAAGTTCATTCTGAAACGTTGAATTAATTACAGATAAGAAATTAATTATTAATCATTTAAATTAGTGTTTTTAATCGAATTCTGAGTTGTAAATGAAAATAGTGTTATAAATAAAAATCTCTTTATGTTCTTTGCGACTCCAAAAAAAAAAAAAAGATTTAATGTTTAAATTTAATTTTGTTAAAAGAAAAATATTTTTACTATCCCACGCTAACATCCCCGAAAAGAAGTAACAGAACTGAAAATTTTAGAACATGGCTTTTACAAAGCATATTACATTGAATTGCTCACTACTTATGGGATTTTTTTGTGAACAGCTTCATTTTTTTTATTACGACACGTGTTACCATCGTGTGTTGAGACGAACTGGGACCTCAGGTGAGATATAGTAATTCCACTGTACTTGGCTACCTGGAACCTTCGTGTTTGGAGGAAAGCGAAAGTGACTTCATCTGTGATCTCTCTGGGTTCGACTGTTCTACTCGCATGTCTTAACACTGCAGGCTCGAATTACTGTACTTATCGCTGCAACATACCAGAATGATATCTTTCCCCTCGGAATTCCTCAAATTTTTCTTCGACACAGTTCCTTCCTCCGCCAGTCATTGCTTTCTTATTAATGTACGACATCTTACAGGGTGTGCCTTCTTACACAAGCAGAAATTTCTTGCAATAGCTCTCGTCTGCGTCCTTGAGAACACGGCCATCTTTCAATTATTTGGAAGCTGTTGACACCTTAGCGTACATGGCAAATCAATCCTGTCAGGTAGAGACATACCCGTATAAACATACGGAATATTTGACATCCGTAGGCAGCAATGCTGTTTATACACATGTGTTTAGTCTTTGAATACTTCACATATCTCTTGAGAAAGCGAAAAAGGAACGTTTTTCCACTAAGTTGAATGGCCTTTTGCCCAGAGTTCAATGCTCAATCCCTACCCTGTAAAAGTACTGTAACTTAGAATTTATTTTAGTTATTTACTAGCTGGTGCCCACGACTTCGTTCGTGTTTGTAAAGAATTTGGATTGACATCTACCGACATGTAACCACCATACTGCACGATGGGAGACTCGATGCTATTACCACACACAAATGCCAGTCATCTGCGATATGTAGTTGAGGCAGCAAAGTAAAATATACGGACACACACGTCTTTGGTCGAAATACGAAAATATCCTTGATCGAAACCTTCCAACCACCATATCTCCCACACTCCCACAGTTACCGAAATTGGGCCAACGTTGTGATCGATGGGTGACTCTGTGCTACTATCACACACAAACACCAGTGATCTGCGCTAGACAGTTTTGGCTGAAAAGTGATACACCAGGACACATACGTCTTTGGTAGAAATATGAAAGAGCCGCAGGTCGATCAATTTCAACCACCATATCTCCTACACCCCCATAGCTACCCACATCTAACCACCATACTGCACGATGGGAGATTCGATGTTATTACCACACACAAATATCAACGGTCTATCCTATGTAGTTGGGCAGGAAAGAGAAGTATAGGGATACACATGTCTTTGGTCGAAATATGAAAATGCCCTGCAACGACCACTTTAACCATCATATCTCCCACATCCCCACAGCTATCAGCATTTGGCCAACGTCATGCAAGACAGGAAACTCCATGCTACTTCCACACACAAACACCAGTGATCTGTGTTAGGTTGTGCTTGCTGAAAAGTGAAATACACACGTCTATTTATATATATAAGATTTATTTATTTATTGCGATAAAATGTCTTATTTACAATTATTTCCCTTGCTATGAGGTGTCCTATTAGAAGACTAAACTAAGGTCTGTCAAAGAATTTCATCATAATCATGAATCATTTTCTAGCATGTGTAATAAATACTACACCTCATCTCTAATGTGGAGTCACATTGACCAACGAAAATAGTAACCAGTGATTAAAAACAGAAAGCTGGCTCGATGGTATTTCCTTTTACGTTGATAGTCGCACGTTCTGTTAATCTAAAAAGCAACATGCCTTTGATTTTGGAGACATTAATAGACAATCCAACATATCAGTTTCGTTTAATCAAGCGATCCAGGCAGATCCGTTGCTTTGAGAAGGATTTCGTCAGAGTGTTTGATGTTATTGATAACATGTCAGTTTATCTTTATTCGAAGACTACTCTGAAAATTACCCCACAATTACGGTTTTTTTTTTTTTTTTTAACCTCAGCTCATGGCTGGTAGTGATTGAGGGAACTCTAACGGCACAACGCTACTTCACGTATATCCTGCGTCCCTGATGTGTTACCTCTCATGTGATAGTATCTTGGTAACATTTTCAACAAGGCAATGATGGTCTACACACGGAACGTGTCTGTCAACTGTCTGTCTGATTTTGCAGACGTAAACTCCGCCCAAGTGCCAGTATCCAGTATATCAAGGACCAGTTACAACATTTGCGGGCCAGCTGGCCTCAGGACAGAATACAACGAACGGCTTTATGACACATTTCCCAATAGAATCAGTGTTTGCAAACAAGCCAGAGAGGGTGCAACGTCATCCTGATAAGCGGGGTCGTTCTGACAAATTTTTGTAAATTTGACTCGATTTTGTAAGCACTGAAATAACATCAATTTCCGTCTCAATCCGTGAAATTTCATTTCGTTTCCCCTTCAGGGTGCATCATTTTTACTGTCAAACAGTTTATAAATTTAGCTGAACCACTCTTCGTTTCCCGAAGGTAGAGATCAATTTGATGAGAACAAGAATTTCTCGATGTATCTCAGAGGAACAATCTGATCAATTTTAATTGCCAGATATTTTTTCTTTGTAAAACTAGGGGCTTTGTGGTACATTTGAACGTGACCTGCAGAACTTTTATTTTATACTCTATTTCTTTGGGACGCGGCTGCTGCTCTCAAAATTCATTTTGATTTCTCAGAACTGCAACTTTGTTAAGCCAACTGTAGCTTAAAATTGAAAGCTTTTCCTCACTAAGAGTTTTTCGTTCAGCTCTTTAAAAATTTTATGCATTCATCAGAAATAAATTATCCCTGAAGCGAATGTGCCAGTTTAAATGGAATGCTCATTTGTTACCGAAATGTGGCTACCGCTTTTGATGTTATTATTTTTCTGTTCTAAAGAAAGTAGTGCAATGGTATATATGGTTTATCACCGTACGGAAACAGAAATCCAAGGTGTTATTAGAGAATCACATTGCCGTTTTCAGCAGAAAATTTCTCTCTAGATATATTTGCACCTTGCTGCTAAAAGCTTCCTTCAATTATCGGAGAAGTCGGCCGACAAACTCTGTAACCTTCAGGGAATGCTCTGCCAAATAAGCCCTCTTCAGAGAACTTCGGATCGATTGGCGAACTACAAGAACAAATGGCAATAAAACAGCTGCTTGGAGGCGCTCATTTGGTTTGTAGTAGAGGGGGTGTGAGCTTTTAAATCAGTGAAGAGCGTGAAGAACATTAGAATAACGAAGCGAGTCACGGTGGAGAACAAATGACTATCATCGTAACAGCTGACGTGAGTAGATCAAATATTTTCTCTATCGGTCGTTACAAAAGTAGTCGATTGCGAGACGGTATGAATTACAACACCTCATTAATTGCATAAGATTTTGGGTATTATCACCATCCGCTAGTTTCTTTGCGTAAATTATTTTGTGTGTATGTATAAATTTAATTATAAACTGGCGATAAGTTGTTGGTATTTCAAATGGACGTGAATTTATGTATGATTACTTGAATATTGTGTTCTCACTTGTGGTTTGTGTTCCCTGATATCAGCATTAGAGAAATAAAAAATAGGCAATCTACACCAACTAGAATACACTTAAAATTCCCAAATTTTTAAACTGTCCTCTATCTGTTTGCAGCTTATCGCCTGGTAATATTTCCTTGATTATCTCAGAAATTTTTTTTGATTTTGTTACAGTAAGCAATCACAAACAATTATTCTGAGAATGAGTTGACTAAATTAACTTCATTCTAACCCCGAACAGTCTTTCCAGTCGCTCCTTCAGTGGAGGGCTGCAGTGATCACATGCGCTGTTGTGATTCTGTCTGGGCACACGCGTAAATTATCACTCTCCTCTTTAGAACTTATGTTTAACATTTATTCTCTTAACTAACAACCACATCGGAATAATTGTTGAAATGTGAAAATATTTCATTAACAGAAAAGCCAGTCAACGTAGACATCACTTGTATTCATCATTTCAAGCTCAAAAAGTAATTAGGCAAAAAAAAAAAATGCGAATTAAATAATAATAAAAAGTCGCCTACTATTTTACTAAATAAAAGTAATAAGAGAGTGGACACAGTAATGTTTTGCTAACGTGGCTTCTGAGTTCCCTCGCAGCTTTGTCTCGGATTTCTTTTCCGTGCGAGCACGTCCGAGAGCAGGAAGGACTGCGATCGTGGCTAGTGAGGATTTGCGGTGCCGGATATCGGCCACAATCGATAAATCACGCTCTCCACGTAATTGCCTGTCTCGTGACCGCCGAGAGAAAACATCCGCACTCTTCTGCCACCTACAGCTGGCATGTCACCCATTATCGCAGTCTCGATACTACTGGCATAATATTCTACCCTACAAGATTATAGTTTCAGAATTATGTTAATCCGATTTGATTATTTTAGGTATTACTTCTCTCTCTGGGACTGAAAGCTTTTTCTAAATACCTTAATATATTTGACTAAATTAAAAATGACTTAAGATAAATTTTCATATTGATCTTTAAATTAAATATTAAATAAATCGAGTTAAAATCAACCGACTTATTTTAAATGAGTCACTAAGACTGATTTAGATTTCGTTTTTAAACGTGAACTTTAATTCTCATATTATATTATTTCTTACGACTAAATAAAATAGTAGTTACTTTTTTAAAGTTCCTTTACGTTGCGAAGTATGATATCATTGGTAGTACTGTACGACGACAGAATCTTTCATTCTGTCAGTAAGACAGAAGAGTGAGTAGAAAATTTTAAATTAATTGTTACCATAAATTTTAACTTTTTGCGGTTCTTATTTTCAATTATTTTGTGATATTCGAAGGCTATTTAAATGCGTAAGTTACAATTAATATTTCCGAAGATTTTATCCGGAGAATTTACTTCTAGTACAAGAATTTATGCAAAGTTTCGTATTGATGAGGTATTTTTATTGATAGTTTTCACATCATACACTCTGCAAACTATAATTTACTCTTTACATTTTTCTTCGATGTAATATGTTTTGCAGATATATGTCAGATAATTGGAAGTGACAGTAAGTAGTTCTTCTTTGTTTCTGGTATTCCGGACATCTTCTTGAAGAAGAAGTCTCTTAGACTTTACAGTTTTGTCAGCTGAAACAGAAACTAGATTTTCATTCACATGGCGTGGTTCACCGCTGGCAAATCCTTCGACCTTGTCATCTTTACCAAGGCTTTGGGTGAGAGGTAATGTTCGATCCTGAAATTTGGGAGGACACGGCTTCAAATTCCCATCCGGCCATGCAGATTTCAGTTTTCCTCGGTTTCGCGAAATCAGTCTAGGTGAATGCCGGGTGGTTCCTTCAGTAGGTCATGACTGAATTCCTTCCCGTTCCTTGCCCTCATATCTCCTGCCTCTTATGAATTCGACGTCTACAAGCCGTAAAGCCTGAAAAAAAAATCCATTGCGTTGTTTATCTGATTAAGGAGTTACCTGATATACTTGTATTGTGCTTATTTTTCTTTGTCAGATTCGATAAGTGTTGCATTTACTATCTCTCTATTTTGCTCATTAATGATTAGAAAAGAAAGCATTATGATGACGCTGAATAAATTGTTATACGTCTACATCACGATTTGTAATTTCGTTTGTATAAGGACATGTGGAGAATGTCTAAGTTATTGGTGATTCAAATGCAGTTTTTAATATCTTCGTCAAATTATAGCAATGGGTTCTCTGTCTCTATGCCTCTCTCTTTCGTGTATGTGTTTACGAAACTTTTTTTTTGTGGATGTGACGATGGTCATAAATTTAGGAATTTCATGCCTAATGCCCTATTGTGTTCTCCCACGATCCATCAGTTAGTTTTCAATCATCACGGATGTCCTGGACCATTTTTGGTGGTATTACAATTTTATCCAACCTATTTACTTCCTTTCAGCACTTTCTTATTTAATAATAAAGGTATTCTATAATAGAGATTATTGTTGATTTATTATTTCTGTCCCATTAGTGGTACAGTCAAGTAGAACTGACTTGCAGTTATTGTCATGGATCTCACTTCCATAGCAGTGAGGCACTATTCATTTTGTGCTTGTCTATACTTCAGTGTTAGAACGAAGGATTAGACTTTGCTTAAGTTTATGTGCTTTGACTCCTGTACGTCTGTAGTTTTCCATTTATTAAAAACCATTTCTTCTAAACAGCGATATGGCGGAAATCTTTAATTTTGAATAAACATAATTTTCAATTTGTTATTTTGCTTGGAATTTGTCCCTTCCCCTAAAAGTTTTCATACTAAATTTTTTTGTCTATCAAGTTGAAGTGGCATACTGAAAATCGCAAGTTTTTTCTGATTTGCTGGTGCTGCCGTGTCGGTTTTTAATCACGTAGTTTCTGCCAGTTTGCTGCAGCTTTCTTCAGAGGGGTTTCAATCGCATGTAAATAGCTGATGAATCACGCGCTAACGGTCTGTGGTGTCACGAAAGTTTCTGAGACCGGGCCAATGGGGGTACAATCACTGTTTCATTGAGAAGACATGACAATATACGGTCCATTATCAGCGTTCATATTGTGATAGGAAACTTTCCCGGCGTAATGATGGAAGGTAATCATCTCGGGTGTCCCTCCAGTTAGTTTTATTGAAACACAACGTCACCATCAAGTGTCAACTGGCTTTCTGTGACTGTCTATGCACATCGGAAATCTTCTTAAGTGTTCCGCATACCACAAAGACTTTTGTTTTTAATGTTGGCAAATCACCACCGAGTGGGGGTAAAACAACCACTGACTTAACCGTTGATCTCTGCTGATTGTGCCGCGGGACATCTCAAGTTCTAAGGGTTCACCCACTGGTGCAGCTCTTGTCACGGCGTGAACATCAGACCTGAAGATGGTGGCAGAATACGCCACCAAAAGCTCGTTTTTAATCAACACAATCCGGTAGCGAACCCGCGAAGATCATGTTTCAGCGACACGCCGAGAAAGCCTTCGTTCACACTTCGTAGCAGCAACTGTTGGCCAGAAAAATCTCCTTTAAAATGTTTCTATCAGCGATTATGTTCGCTTCATGTAAAAGGTTGTAGCTGTGGAGAATTAAATTTTTAATATTCTGCTTTTTACTGCAGAATGATGGTGAGACCCCATGCAGACAGCAGTCAATATGCGTGAGTTTCCTGCACACTTCGTGGTCCGCCACGCCTTGCTTCTACATCTTCACAAATACGTAGAGGAACGGAAGATATTTTGACCACAACAACTTGCATGAAGAACTTGATTTTATCATTAACCTGTATAAATGTGTGGAAAAGACCCGGAGAGTTCTTTTCCACGGACCCCAGGTGACAAATGCATCGCCTACGTATTAGAAGGTGGAGCTGTGGATAACTTCAGCCCCTAACGGTTCCATAAAGCCATTGACAATAATTGAAGACAGAGTATACTCTATCGCTGCTCTCCCCTTTCTAGTAACACTTTCCAAACCATCTTTGGAATGTTATTGATTGTTACACACTGCTGTGTATAAGGATGCGAGGCCCGTTTTCACTGATTTTTTCCGGCATTTCGTCACTTTGTAATAATTACGTAAGTAAGAAATCTGATATCTCTGTAAATTTGAGAATTAAATGATTAAGTGCAATAAAAAATGGGAGACTTTCTTTAGATTCTATTCACCGAAGTTATTCCGCACTTTACTAACACCAGAGACACGAAAATTACAACACCGTCGACAACTGTCGTCTCATTAGCACTTGCGTTAAGTACATTACTTGTGGACAGCTTTGTGGTGCTTGATGGCGCTGTTGTCTAGCAGGCAGCACCTGCAGCTGTTGACGTTATGCCTGCTGACGCCAGAGCCGCTGTTGCTGCTGCAGCTGCCGCTTCTGTGGTTTCAGTTGTTGTTGTTTGTTCTGGCTGTTGCCCCCGGTGTTCCGGATGCTCCTGAATCTCCACAGTTTATGCGCCTGGTCCTCATACTGCTTTGGACACGACTGATTTCCCTGAGGAATGGATGGGTGCCATGCGCTGCAACAGTTGTGATATTGCATTCCCTATTGGAGCAGCGCCTCGTCACAGAATGCAGCTTCCTTTTTTATTTTTTCACGCTAGTTGCGCAGTATCTATCAGTGACTTCAGCACAAAAGGTTAATAGACACAGCACGTCAATAGCATGGGGAAATGCAATATTTTTAGAGTTGCTTCGATAAGAATAGCGGTGAATAAAGTTCGGCAATGCAGCACCGAACCTATACGCCTGAAATACAATTATTTAACACGATACCCAAGGATCAAAGAAGCTGTTACGTGAAGCTTAACGCGAGGCGGGAGAAGGAATATAGCCATACTGGGCTTGGTTCGCGACTGTAAGGAGTGGTATCACTTCTGACACAGCGAACTCACGACGCTTATTGTGATCTGAATGTACAGCTCTCTTCAAGGCAATAAAACATTAGTATCGATTTGTTGTTCACACGTTGGAAGAGGTTGAAGTTACAATTTACACTCGTCAAAAATCGAATTCGAAATACATACAGAGTGTCTCAACTGCAATCTGATAATACCAGAGATATTCCATGAAAGCTAGCTAACCGGTGCAGAAATAGCAAATAAGTTTCTATTTCGTATACAAATTTCAGTTCAGTTTGTCACTGTGAACGGAAGCATTGTCTGAACACCTGAAACCAGAGTCAATCGATATTACCAACTCTCTAATGCTAGTTTCACGTTACCTTGCATTCATTTAATGGAAACAATTTTTTACAGTATCAGAATGTGGGTTAATGTTGACCAAAGGAAATCGGACAGATCTACGAGCTATGGTTATAATTATGGCTATAAGGTTTATACGACTTTTGTCCTACCGTATAGACATTTCTTTCACCGGAGGGTCCCAGTGAAATTTACATGAACTTTTTGGCCATTATGTGAGATCCGAAATCGTAATTCCCCCTTCTCTTAATAGAAATAAGTTAATTATTTTACTGTCTCTTCGTACTTCAGACGGAAACTAGTGAAAGGAGAATTTCAATTGCCAAATGTATTAGTTAAACGGGATGACACATACGTTTATAGTAGACCTGCAACGAATAGTATATTCGGCCATACGCCGAATAATTTATATTCTGCAGACTTCCTGGCTGAATAGCCGAATATTCCGCAAATATATTCGGCCGGCTTGGCACCAAAATCTGTGTTGCTGTAGGCTTTTCTCTCGCCCGCCTGTTCAAGTATGGTTACCTGCCACCACTATGCGCCTGTGTCGCATGATTGCTTTTCTGGGATATAGGGATAGCGTAAACTCTTTATTTCATTTCGTTCGTAGCCGTCAAAAGAAGCCTAGAACTGTTTCCCAGCCTGTAACATTAGGACCGGATGTTCTACCGAGTCTTATCAACACTTGGGGTATGCATATGCATGGTGGTTCCAAGGACATCAGAAGCAACCGTCAGCTTACAAGTGGCTACGCAAAACTTAACCACTACTCTAGCATCTCACTGACATCTTCAGTAGCCAATTAGAACTCTTGCTCTAACTAAAATCTCAACTAACGAATCAGGAGTTAGCTCATCCCCTCCCCCTAGTTACAGCCGTGCGCTCTTGCCACCAGTCGCGTCTACACCTCTGGTTCGAAACATCGCTACACTGAGGTAATCTGCTTCTAACTATATATTCCATGCAGAGCTTATCTAATATTTCATGCTTGCTTTAAATCAAGGATTATCTCATGTCACTCCAGCCTCCAAGTTATTTAGAGATCAATTCCATACCAAGCTTATTATCGTTACTGTGCAACCGTATCGTAACTAATACTAATAGTACCGTCATCACTATCTTACAATCAGTGTGTTTACGAAATAATATTTTTATCTGAATTTTTTGTACCAGTGTTCATTCCTTCACAAGTTAATAAATAGTCAATTACTTTATACGCTGTGTGTTTCTTTCAAACTAGAGGTGGGCAAAGTGATTCACTAAAAAGAGCGGTGTTCATTTGATCACTCTACGAAAAGAACTAGTTCTTTTGAACGGTTCACTAGCTCACTTGCTCAGCAATATTTGAGACCTTTTTTTTATAGGTCTCACCCCTCAGAATCCGGTTACACCACTTTTAAATGAAAATTACCCCCCTTAAATCGACTTTGATGCAATTAGTAGATCTTTTTTTTTTTTCTTTTTAGCTCGACAGTCCACAAAGCCCACGTGAACAAGCTCTTCTTTAGTGACCGACTGCTCACTCGCTCTATTAAAAGAATTGCTCAAAAGAACTGATTCACTCGCGAACGACCCATCTCTACTTCAAACAACCTGATCACTGAAGTAAATATAAGAATAAATCTAGATGAATTATGCGAAGTGTTTATTCAGATGTTTGCCAAAAACTAACAGAATAGAGTATAGATATTTACATAACTCGTTTTACTAACTTCCAGTACCAAAACAAGTGTTTAACCTGATTTTCCTCCACACTATGTCACAGACAGTTAATCGTTCCGATAACTGATTGTGGTCGAGAACGGATCCAACCCTCAATTGCGAAGAGAAAAGCAAAGGAAGTATATTTTGATCGATGGCCTAAAGGCGTACTGAGAAACTTGAAGCGACGGCAGCGCAAATTCTTTTTTTTTTTATGGCTTTACGCCTTGTCGACATCGATGTCATTAGAGGCGGGATGGGATTGGGGACAAGGAAGGGGAGGGAATTCGGCCCTGGCCTTTTGGAGGAAGCATCCCGGCATTCACCTGGATTGATTTGGGGAAACCATGAAAAACCCAAATCTCTATGCCCGGACGGGGATTCGAACCGCTGACCTCCCGAATACGAGGCCAGAGCGTTAACCACTCACCCACCACGCTCGGTCGCGAATTCGTTCCATATTCACTCCAAGATAATGATGACAGAAGAGGGTCAAAGTCAGAGTACTCGCTCAACTTTTATGTATTGCTTCGAAGAGATTGTTTCAGAGAAAAGTTCGACCAATGCCGGTACATCAAAAGAAACAATGCTGCTGCAGCGTAAAATAATGTTTATTTAATTATTAACAATATTTCACGTCATGATAATCCATACAGTTTTCTGTCAAGCAAGAAGAGATTAATTTCCGTGTTTCACAAAGCTTGCAGCAAAATATTAGTCCGCGCTAGGAAGCAGTGTTTATTCAGAGTAACTTTTCCCTAAAGCTGAGAATGTCTAAAAAAAAAAAAAGGATTGAATTACTGCTTGAAATGCAGAAAAAATTGTATTCTTGTATCACAATCTTCCACTCCTAAATTTCAGTTTTGATGCTTTATGTTAATGGATAGTTTTGTTAGTTTTGCATTGACATTGTGGAATTAGAATATGAACGATTATTTTTGTAATTGTAAGCAAAATACATAATACAAATAATAAATCAATCGGTTTTGTTTCAGGCAATTATTCAACTAAAAAAAAAAATCCTAAGTACTCGGTATTCGGCCGAACTATCTAGATATTCTGCATCCGGCCGAATACCGAATAGTTGCCGAATATTTGTTGCAAACCTAGTTTATAGTGATGAGTTCAGCTGTGCACACGCGATATACCCATGTCAAAACAAATTCCATACTTTCCCAACATTGAATAAGTCATCCATTCGGGGTTTCATGAGCTTCGTTTCATCCGATAAGTTCATTTTAAAAATGAGCAGAAGATGTGTTACCAGAGGTAATGGTCAGGACAGATGGCAGTAGAATATCCAGCCCACTCCGGGAATTAGATTGTGGGTGTTCGCTATTAGTAACATGTGATCTATCATTGATGGGCAATCGCAAACCGTTACGAACAGCATTCCACAGTACGAACCTGTGAACTGACGTTCTACAACAGTGTACAGTTCTCATTAAAAGCCAAAATATTTTTTTAAAATTTATGAAGTTCTAATTTAATTTGGATGCAACAATTCCCAGCCTACAATCCTTGGAAATACATTTGTAGATCTAACGTTCACCGCAGGTACCTCACTTATTGGACCATAGACTTGAAATACATTGCTATTTGTTAATGTAATGAAATGTAATGATGATCTAAGATCTAGATTGATTTACTTCGCACCTTACAGATAATGTATCTACACGTAAATTAGTGGCACCTTGGCTTGAGGCAACTGATTGGTGGCCTGATCTGATAGCACCCTTATGGGTCGCGCACCTAGCCACTGATTCTCCTCTTCCCTACACGGTGTCTGATTTACCGCTCTTGGAGGTCCGGAATTTTGATTATTGCCGCTTATTCAGATTTTGCTGTTGATAACCACAACAGACTGTTACAGGCGTTATGTTTGAAGCGGTCATACGTAACGTCATCTTATAATTGCATATAAGTATAGAAATGTGATTGATCATGTGCATTACAATTTGTTAATATGATATATTACTGGCATTTTTGGCAGCATCTCTGACAACGATGAATAAACTGAGCGCAACAGACGCGAGACCAAGGGAAGACGAGGTACGTGGTTATTAATGAACAGGGAGAGGCATGAATTAGGTGGTTGATGATACGGAAGCAGCTAGAAGGAAGCTGAAAAAGGTATGGAAATAGTTGTACCTTAAGTGGAAAGGCTGTTTATATGAAAGTGAGGTGTTTCCAAAGTTTTATTGAGTAATTTGAAGTATCTCAGAAGCTGCAGAATAAAAGTGAGTTAATCTTGGAATGTCTTGAAATGGTCATATAACTAATGGAACTCTTGAAGTAAAAGTAATCAGAAATAAAGCAAGGTAAAGTATATATTTTATTTCTGATAAAAAAAAAAAGCAAGATGGAGGAACGAATGACGATAATTATAACCGTAGAGTTAAACTGAAAAGCGATTTATGTCTAAAATGACAATGTAGTTCATTCCGGGAGGAAGATCCTAAAGAAGATATAAAAACGTAAAAGCAGCATAATTTCGAATTGCTTTTGATGCAGTCAAGAGTAGTAAACGGTCAGCAGCTAGAAAATAGTTATTCAGTATTGTACCATCCGAGGAGAAGGTTATATGTTGATAAATCATTCTATAGTTACTCGAGAGATATTTTCAGGTGGTGAGACAATGGTTTTCAGTTATTCCGAAATCATAGTATCTGACAGAATTGTTTCACTCTCTCTCTTTTTTAGACGTTGCAGTTCGACGTTGTGAAGGTCATTCGAACCATGAGAACAATTGGGGATGGGTATGGGGAGGCTGAAGATAAGCCATACATAACTTTTATCGTCTGGAGAGATTCGCGATATCATTGAAAACCGAAATCTGGGTTTGCTGGATCGGAGGTCGAAGCTACGTTTAACGGTATTTGGGACTGTGCCCATTTAAGTGTCAAGAAACGTGTACTTTCCATGTATTTATATTTTCTTGTAATTTGGGTTTTAGCATTTTCATTTGGCGGTAGTGTTTATATACAAATTAGCTGGTCGTATTATTGGCAATGTTCACAACATTACAAGCATAATCAGCGATATTGTATGCGCAGTATAGAAAATTGAGTTCCCGCTAGTAATATTCAGTTATTTACACTATCAGCTCGTTTAGTGTGCTGTAGTTTGAATGCCACCTCAGTTGTAAAGGTTGTTCTGTGCTATGCATTGGCGGATGAAGGAATTTTCCAAGTGAGATTGCTGCCCCTTCAAACACCATTCGCCCCAAAATAAATTTGCCGCCCTCCAAACACAATTTTGCTGCTGCCATGAAGTTGCCGCCAGGAGCAAGCACTCCTTTTTGCCTCCCCCCATTCCCCATAGATCCAGCACTGGTGCAAATCATAGATGGTGAAGCAAGTCATATTTGCATTAAATGTAAATATTCTAATCTGAGTCCAAGCGCCATTTAGAAAGTTTAAATAATAACCGAGTAAGCCTAAGCAACTTTATCCCGACGCACCTTGGGATTTTCGTTTCGCGCCCAATGAACAGTTGGAATATCCTGTGGAATAACACAGAGCACAGACCACTTTTCGGATACTGTATCGGAGAGTGTGTTATAGGTTTATGAAACATCCACCCGAATTTCATGGAAGAGCCTTTTGGAATATTTGTGAACCAATTATTACCAGTAAAGTGAAATTACTTGTTTAACTGTTTCAAGCAACATTTGGAATTACTAAGCATTGCTATAAACTTGATATTCTATTGTAAACCCTAAGAGTTCTGAGAATTTATGAAGTATATAAACGTTTCATTCGGCATTGTTTTCATTTATAAAGTTGTCAACTATTTAATAAACGTTGTATTATACTGTGTTGAAAAAGTTCGGCAAACTGTGTTGTGAGTTACTTTTTTTTCGGAGAAAGCTTTATTACTCGGAGAGGTAAAGGAATCCTTTCTTCTATGGTCCCGCACTGGTAACCCTTAGTAAAGTAAGAACTAATCTTTATATATAAAGATGAATGTATGTATGTTTGTTTGTTTGTTCTTCATACAAATCCACAGTTTTCATCCGATCTCGATGAAACTTTGCACACTTATCCTTTGAAACAAGGAGAAAAATACTGTCTACATTTGGTTGAAAAATTATCTGTATAAATAACACATGTTGCCTCATAACTTCGAAATACGGCGATAGACAGACACGTTGGATATGGTCATCTTTCCGTATAGTAGACTGGCGGCTTAGTGGTTAAAGCACTTGCTTACGAACGTCGTGGTCTCCGGTTCAAATCTCCGTGGAGGTTAAGATTTTTAAAAATTGTTTTTCATCGTAAGAGTCAGGCCTGGGCCGTAGGTTATTCGGAATGAATGTTAAACTGTAGATATTAGAAAGTTAGGGGTGCAATGCGAGGCAAATCGTAGGTAGTCTTGCAATGTTGTAGGTCTACATTTTTTTCGTTATAATGATCCCTCAGGTGGTGTTCGCAGTCAATGTGTAAGTGTGAACCACAGTAATTCTTCATACAAATCCACAGTTTTCATCCGATCTCGACGAAACTTTGAACACTTATCATTTGAAACAAGGAGAAAAATACTGTCTACATTTGGTTGAAAAATTATCTGTATAAATAACACATGTTGTCTCATAACTTCGAAATACGGCGATAGACAGACACGTTGGATATGGTCGTCTCCGTACCGTGTTTCCGTGCAGTGGACTGGCAGCTTAGTTGTTAAAGCACTTGCTTACGAACCTCGTGGTCTCCGGTTCAAATTTCCGTGGAGGCTAAATTTTTTAAAAATTGTTTTTCATCGTAAGAGTCAGGCCTGGGCCGTAGGTTATTCGGATTGAATGTTAAACTGTAGATTTTGAAAGTTAGTGGTGCAATGCGAGGAAAATCGTAGGTAGTCTTGCAATGTTGTAGGTGTACACTTTTTTCGTTATAATGATCCCTCAGGTGATGTTCGCAGTAAATGTGTGAGTGTGAACCACAGTAATTCTTCATACAAATCCACAGTTTTCATCCGATCTCGATAAAACTTTGCACACTTATCCTTTGAAAAAATTGTTTTTCATCGTAAGAGTCAGGCCTGAGCCGTAGGTTATTCGGATTGAATGTTAAACTGTAGATATTAGAAAGTTAGGGGTGCAATGCGAGGCAAATCGTAGGTAGTCTTGCAATATTGTAGGTGTACATTTTTTTCGTTATAATGATCCCTCAGGTGTTGTTCGCAGTCAGTGTGTGAGTGTGAACCACAGAAATATTATTATAAATACGGAAGTAAGTCTGTGTCTCTTTGTTACGTTTTGACGACTAAATGGCTATATCGTTGTGATGGAATTTTATAAGGAAATCTGTATGAAGGGCACAGGATATTTTTTCCAGTATGATTAACAGTTGTAGTCACGAAATGGTGACAGAATTATGTTGGAAATTGATTCTATTCAAGAGACAGGTTCGATGGTACAATGATATAGTGATAACTTTCCTGTCATATTATTCCTAATCGATATTGTTTGGGACCAATCCTTCGTTAGCAACTTTCTATATTTAATTCTGGCAAAAAAATTCTTAATTCACGCGTACGAAGTCGCGGGTACGGGCTAGTTATTAATATGCGCACACACAATGCTGACAGCTGTATTTAACCTCTCTGTTCAGGTTAATACAGCTTTACCACCTCACCGACAACCCAGAATAATGTTTTCTGAGACGCGGTCAGCTGACCTCACGATCGAACATATTTCACGCGAGCTTAAGAAAAACGCTCAAGAATTATCAATGCTATGCTTTTAAATTAATACAGGGTAGCTGGTCTGCCGTTATTTGCCTTGAGAAACTGCCTGATGTAACGTGGACAAATGAACTAAGTCTTTCAATGCAGCCTGATTAGAAATTTTCGTAAATTTTTTTGAGCTAGCATGTCAGTTCTTAGAATAAAACTACAATTTCATGAAAATGTGGCTATAGATTTGGAAACCTTTTTTAAACTGAAACCATGAGGTAGGTAGCGTTGTTTACGAAGGTAACACTTTTATCCGGGAATAAAGGTACGCTAATCAGTTTGAGAATGCCATTCAAGAAGACTCCATAAAGATAAACACTCTCCGGCTGGGAACTGAGAACAATACTATCTACCACCTTCCATTTTCTGGTCTCCTTTCACTGTCTTAGTAACGTTTAATTTTAAACTTAATGCAATGACTTCTTATCTCTCACACATAACGTCATTTATGTCTAAATTAACAACAAAACGGTTATGAAATATACTTGCAGAATCGAGGGTAGCTACCCGTACCAAGCGTGGTGGTATAACGGCTAGCGTTCTGGCCTCGCTTTCGGGAGGACGGCGGTTCGAATCCCCGTCCGGGCATCCAGATTTGGGTTTTCCATGGTTTCCAAAATCACTCCAGGCAAATGCTTCCTTCAAAAGGCCATGGACGAATTCCTTCCCATTCCTTGCCCCCATCCTTTCCCGTTAGAGAGACGTAAAGCAGATAAAAAAAAGCTACCTGTACGAAAATGTATTTTTTTGGAAGTAGGTATCTGTTTACTCAAGTAGCTGCTGCTAGTTCAGAGATCATTAACATGTAAGATAAGAGAGCACTTTGCATATGATAATAGAATCTGATACCGGCAAACATACTTCTCATATCTTCTCAAGACAATACATATTCGCATTGTAAATTATCTACCCCTTCCTGTTGTCTTGGGGATTTCAAATGGATCATATTGACATGTCGAGCGGTCTCCCTGTAACTCCGGAAATTCCGCGGGGGCTTGAGTCAACCTGCCACATGTTGCTTCAGGTAGCATTTTGACAGTCACAACTTCTGACATGCCGGCCTCGGTAGCGTAGGGGCTAGAGCACTAGCTCCGAATGCCGACGGTCGCCGGTTCGAATCTGGCCGTGGGCATGGATGTTTAAGTGTTTAGGAATCATAAACGTACTGGAGAAACTAATTCACTGGAAGAGATATCATAAAAACAGTGAGCTGGCTGAATGGCTTAGTTGCCGAAAGCCATAGGGGAAAATAAAAAAAAAAAACTTCTGACATGTAGCAAAGGAGCTATGAACACCTTGCATTCCATTCACACCAAGAAAATTAGGCAATAGGAGAATTCAAAACCATCTGCTGTAAGACTGGAATGATGCAGAACGACATAGAGAGAAAAGTATGAGAAAGAGTTTTAAGCGTTATTTATGTGTAAGGAATTATAAATGATAATTTTCTTATGGGTGCTGTTTCCGAGTATCTCTTGTAATCAGTAAAAGTGAATGCTCTATAGCTAATATCAGGGTTCGGGGTTACAGCACTAATATAATTCGAGAAAACTTTACCACCTTCCGAAGTGGTAATCATTATTCATTTTTATCCAGGCAAATTAATTGTCCTAATGACTTATGTAATTTGTCACGCTGCTTGTACATTAGGTACAAATTTAACCTAAACACTAAATTAACGACTAACGCTTAGGCTAACTGTCTACAGTTTTTACCTGCCCTACCAATCTTCGAAGTCGCATTGTAGTTTCATAAATCGGGGGTTCACCTGCTTTGCTTACAAATTATAACTGAATTCTTTCACAACTTTGAAAGTTTTGTATATTGCCCACTAATTTTTGTACTGGGAGCTAAATTTATCAGTATTGGGAAATCTTCTATACAGGTTTAACCACTCGCAGCTTCAGCAACCTGTGAACTGATATTTGAGAAACTTAAAGTTTAATTTCTTTGAATGTTTTGGTGATCGTTTCAAAAATAGTTTCAAATAAATCATAGGATCTTTTTTGCTACAGAAATTGCGCTATTGACTACTTGCTTCCAAATGCATTTTCAATGAGAGACACGTGTATAAAACATTTTGGTGTTCGCATTTTGAGTTGTGTTGCTTCATGTCTTCTGGATCATCACTTAAAAACTGTCAAGGGATAGTTTTCTTAAAAATAGAACTGAAAACGCATGAAAAGAATTCAGCTTGGAAAAACAAGTTTGAAATACGTAGACACTTGAGGGGCAATAAGTTGTAGAATAATCGCAGCATTTTAAGATTGATTTGAGAGTAAACTCAACACGAGTTAAAAATAACGAAACACGAGACCTAAATAACTGAAAGATTTGATGATTACTATTTTTCAACAATGTCATATTTAAGGCTTAATCTTACAATTCAATGTCCTAAGCACAGTATTGAATAGATCGTGTTTTATCAAACTTAAACTTTTACGAAATATTTGGTTCCTCTTTGTTTTCTTACAACGAACTAAGTGGGTGAACTTCCTTCCACTGTCCCTGGTATTAAAGCTGCATGAAACTTTGCTTGAGCCGTCAGAAAAGGTGTCCGGCGGAACTTGCCGCTGTTGTTTTCCAACTCGAGAGAATGAACTACTTAGGAACGTGTCGCCGGCAATTGTTGTGGGAGCGAAGTTGTACTCAACAGATCCAGCATGACGTATGTTAGGAGTGGTTTCTTTTCTCTCACCACTGTAGCTTTCATGATGGAAACAGAAATGACAGAAATTATTTTCGCTGGTAATGTAACTAGAAGCTGAACGGTTAAAAACCAAACAGAATATTGTAACTGCCCTCAAACCTAAACTTTAACTGGAATTGTGTTTTATGAAGCATTTATAGCAAGCTAGAATGTGAATGAAAATGGTTTTTTATATTTGTCTAGTATTTTACTCTAAATCAGTATAAATGGATTTTGTTTTGTGAAAAGAAATTATGTAAATACCATTTAATATGTTTAAGAACAAAACTATTCTAAAGAATTGCTTAAATGTTTGTAATTGTAAGTATTAAGGTGAGGCACGATGATTGAAGGGAAATTTACTACAGTTAAAAATGATTTATGTGGATAATTTTGTGTTTAAATATAATTTTCGTTTCTAAGCATTTTGTAATGATTGTAAATGATTATGTATTAATTCTGATTATTTTTAATATGTATTCCATTGTTTAAGTATTGATAATGTTCGAGAAATATCTGTCGGAAGCCTTTGTAGTGTTCTAGAACTTTCTATAGAACTTTTATAATGCGATCAGCAGAGACTAAGAGACAGTTATTCTACAGAGTTTTACAGACTCAGATTAGGTCGGTCAAGGACAGTGTTAAACGAACTGTTTTGGTAGTATTGACTTTGGAAGAAGTGTCGACTGTATTCGTCGGAGTGTTCTATTTATATGTGAACTGTATTTTGAAATCCAATATCACTAGCAATAAAACAAGTTAAATTTAAACTGGATCGTGTTATTTAGTGTATGTAATTAGAACCACGAACAATCTAATAATATCCTTCCGTCATATCCTGCTTTTTGCTGCTGTGAAATGTCATATGATTCAGATTTGATCAAGTATTAATTTAGTAATTTCCCTAATATTCCATTTTTCATTATTTAAAAAATAAAATTAACCTATAAACCAATATGGCATTTATGATCAGAAAAGCATCGCTAAAATTTAGCTTCAAAAGTTCTGTATTAATTCATGGCTCTACGATCGAATCGAACTGCGTGAAGAAAATGTTTTCTGTTTACAGTGTGGCTTCTTGGAGAATTCTGTTTACATGTAGGAGGTTGAGAAATGATAACTGACCGTGATTCACAAATAATGGAAAAGATTGGAGGCGAGGTTGATTTACGCACTCAGACAACTAGGTATGTCAGTTTTTTATCATCCACCTAATTTTTCGATTACGAATTTTAATTTTAATGTCTTTCAGTGTTTTTGGTATATTAATCAGCACTTTCCTTGGTAATTTATCCAAGACCCTGACCTCTTTACCTGCAAAGGAAAATTTTCCCTTACTCCTGAAATCCCGTGCTAGCTTATGGTTATTTCTTCCCTTCCTTATACTATTCCTGATTCTTCTACCAATATCCATCCAAGCCCCATCGCTAACAATAGCTTTCTACATTCTAAGCACCCTCTTAGCAGTCTCCTTACCTTCCAAAGACAACCTTGCGGCTTTATCAGATCAATTTCTTATTGCATTTTACCTTAATTTATACAAACCAATCAAACTGAAACCTCTTCCTCCTCTCTCTCTCTCTCTCTCTCTCTCTCCACTTACTCCTAGTGTTGCAAACTGAAAAATAATTTTAGCTTTGTGAAAAAAAAACATGAAAAAAGACCTAGCACCCTTGTTTTTTTCTAAAAAAAAATTTCAGAAAACTATATTTTTGGTAAATTATAGTTTTATTTATGAAACTTACATTTTACATGTGTGTTTCAAATCTTACTGAATCATATAATGTCTTACATAATGATTCATAAATGTATCTATGTAGGTAACATAATTTTATTCATCCTTTATGCCAGTACCAAATTCACTAGTATCAGCCCTACCAACACTAGTACGGTGTGTCGGAATTTTCTGTTTCTTCTTCTGTCTCCTCTAGATCTATAACTTCAGAAATAGTTACATTTTCTTTTACTGGTTGTTCTTGTATTGTACGCAAATTTTGAGATTGCAATTTTAAATTGTGAGCAAAGTACACACTACGCACGAAGACTGTGCCAATAATTCTGTATCACGGTCTTTTAAATTTGAATTTAAATCTATTATCATACAAAATAGGAACTTTTCAATCGTTGGTTTACGCCAACGGTTGCAAGCAAACGATTCAGTCAGAAAAAAAATACCGTTTTTTTACAACACTGCTTACTCCTGTGATACTCAAAATGTCTGTTACAGTGTTCCATACTCCACCAACATAGTCAAGCAAAAGTCTGCCAATGTTGTGTAATACAATTTCTTCATTTCCATGGTTTATACCCTCATCAACCTGATTGATAAATGAAGGATTTTGAAAACACTCCCTACCACTTGCTCAAGGTTTCCTGCCGAATTGAGCTTACTATCAAACGTTAATCCAAAATATTTATAAGTCAGGTCTTCAACAACAAGCAAATCCTTCTCAATCCTATAGTTATTACTATTCCCCTCACATGAAGTGTCTGAAATTCACCAGTTACTCTTTTTGATGAAGAATAGTGGACAACGAAGCATACGTTTGTCTCACTGACATTTAGTGCTTTTTAGTGACACATTTGTTTTCGTACCTTTCTCAGCATTACACCGTTATCATTGTACTTAAAATGGATCGGAGCAAGCTCTGCTTCTTCGCTGTTCCTGCTTTTTGTGTCTGATGCTAGACTGGCTCCAGCGCGCCTAACTTCTGTCGACACTTCGCCTTAATATATCTATTATTCACTACGACAACAGGAGTTAAAATGTCCGATTAGTTGCAGATCAATTTCCAATATCCACAGCTGTTACGTGCCGGAGAACGTTGCCTAACATCCCAAAGTTTTTATAAATGTTTTTCCATCAATTCCTGAGCCAGCCGTTTTTGGTCGTCTCTGTACCCGTAGTCATGATACAAACTTTCGAAGATGATCGTAAGTTACAAATGTATGAACTTGAGATAAGCAACGCCGGAATGGAAATAGCTGACTCGTAGGTTACGAGAGAAAATTGCTTTGGAATTAATTTGTAAATGGATTTAAATAGTGTATGAATATTTTCTTGTAAATGTGATTATTATATTTAGCTGTATCACTGTCACAAGCTGCTAATTCATTTACAACAGTTGTTCAAAATGAAATGAACACGTCACACAAAGATGTGTCAGGAGTTCTTGCTAAGATATCCTCTTCAGTCTCCACAGGTTTCTTGTGCTCAAAACATTTCATATGAATCCACAAGGAAAAATCAAGTAGGTTCAGATCAGATGAACGAGATGGCCTCCAATCAGGAACTCTTCTTTTGATCCCCCTTTCAGGGGACGTCTGATTAAGCATCATGGGAAAAGTAAGTTGGGGTTCCATCATTGACTAATAACAAGTGGGATATGTTTCAGTAACCCGCGAACAATGTCTGTTAGAAATACACTTTACGCTTTCGCAGTTAAGCGGGGTGAAAGAGGATATTAAACCTCGCGCCTTCTACGTTCCAGTAGGGATTTGTTTCCCAACCTCTCATGTCGTATGCCGTCATCTCGGATAAATTGAATACAGTTACGTTACATAGCCTGCAACGAAAAAAGGATTTGGTTTACAACTTGCGACTGACCAGATTCCAGATCGAGATTCTTTTTCCCAAAGTAATACATTTGCACTTCACAACTATCACTGAAACTTTGTATTAACATCAAGGAAATACGCAGTATAGTTATTTGTTTAGAACTTCTGAAGCAACTCCGTTCTTCCATTCAACTTACAAGGATAATGATTTCTGTCTTGGGTAGTTATGAATTTTTCATAATGGGCTTAACATCACTTAGGTCTTAATATTCCTGTTAAAAGTGTTGTTGGCACAGTGGGGAGGTAATTTCCTAACCTTATTACCAAATTTCTTTCTTTTTAACACGATTTGATCTGTTCAGAGATAAAGCTTCTCATCTAACATCATCTAATGGATATGTTAGGCTCAAATACCGAAAACGCCCACAATGCCTTTTGATTTCTTTGAATCGGCCACAACACGTTATGGCACAGCCGAACTCGCGTCTGGTCCACACATGACGATTCATATTTCTGTTTTTTCTTATTCTTTTTTTCGACTCTTGTAACGCAACGGGTAAAAAGAATCATATATATTAAATGCACCCCGGAACGATTCACGTGAACAGATACTGATAAGGCGCAACGTGTTATGGCCATTTTAAAGGAACCACAACGTCTTTCGCTCAGTGAGAGTTTTCAGTCTCTGAGCCTAACAGATACATTCATACAGAAAATTATACCTAGTCTCTGTCTGAAGCTTGTTTTGCTAGGTCTGATAGTTATTTTCCGCCTTATCACGAAACGTTCTACCATCTGCATTCAACACTCCTAACATCCACATGTAAATTTCGGATGGTTTACAGAAATTACTTTGATGGTACCTCCAGAAGATCATGACCTAGCTGTTTCCCGTTCCTTGCCATCAATCATATCCCAGCCTCAACGGTATCAATATCGATAAGACGTTAAGCTCTAACAAAAAGAAGCTGAACGAAATAAAAATATTTTGTTTGCTAAAATACTAAAATCGGAAGAGAGTGCATACTGTCTATTCTGTCGTTTTTAAATAGCGAATCATATTCCAAAGTTTTCTTGCAAAATTCTTGACTGTAAACTTTGCTCCGGCACAAGACCGGAGGGAGGTCTTTTGCAGCGTTATAAAAATCACATTAAAGAAACCATGAAGCATCAGCTATAAACCAGCAAACCTAGAATATACTTACTAAGTATAACCTACTTCGGCGCCGCAGTATTTGATCTCGCGCTGGATATTTTGAACAAGAACGACTGAGACACGAAAAGGTGAAACGCCGAAGTCTCTGAGAAATTCGATTAACTCCGCCTCCAAGTCGATAGAATTTGTTGGTCGTGTGTGTAATGCAAGGATTGGCTTGATCAGCCACCAGAAACAGATCCATAAACTATGAAGACTGAATAAACTGTTGGGGAAAAATATACACTGAGAACAGAGTTTCATCAGACGATGACGCAATCCAGGCGGTATGTTCAGGTAATCTTACTCTGCTCCTACTCTGCATAGCTCTTGACAAGGGTTCAGCGACAGCTTTGTTAGGTGAGATGTCAGCGTTCGTGTGGAAGTGTGCATTAAGGAGGGCCGCGGGCTGACGCTCGGCCTTGTAATTAATGAAGTAATTTATATACGCCCGAGGGGTGGAAGGGGGGAGGGGGAGCGGTCAGCGCCGCGGGCCAACTCGACGACAGTAACGACGTAAACACCGGCCCCCAAGCAGGAGGCTGCCACCAGTACTGCCAACAAGCTCACTCGTCAAGTCTGAGAGAAACATTACGCTGCTTTTATGTTATTTTGAGGCCACCATACACTTTTCTATGTCTTATACACCGAATTATTTCTGGAAAGTGGTTTTTCATTTTAAAAAAAAGTCTTCTTTCATTTATAACCAAAATCATTTAATAAGGTATTATTTTAAAGATTAGTTCTGGCATTCTGATGAATTGAAATGTTTTTTTTTTACGGTTCAAAGTTTTTGGCCTAGAGTTTTCTCGCTGGATGTGTCAGTACAGCGGAGGTGACATGATGTTTTTTCCACGGATACTCGACTCAATATTTCAATGAATACCATACGAAATCTCTACCCAAAACAAGGACTTATCAATGGCCCCAGGTTGATCATCATTTATTTAGCCAATTACTCTGCAACCACTAAATCAACCGACCCCTGTAAAACTGATTTCAGACCCCCAGATAAACAACTCCTTCCAAACCAACAACGTGCTTCCAAGCGTGAAGCCTCCAAGGTGTCGTGTCATTTTGATGGCTATGAACAAACCACATTCCTGAGGGGATTGGATTGGCTTACGTGGCGCTGTCTTCTCCTACGAACAGTTGTACGTGGCGTTTTATAGAGTACCTACGACTGTTTTAAGATATATGTGTTTCTGTTAAGGATACATTTAGTCAAAAACAGGGGTGGCCAACCCAAATGATCTTGCGGGCCACTTTGGAAATGCATCATAACTCCGCGGGCCGCATAACATTATATATCCCCATATTAGGTTTAGACCCACTACAGACATTTTTGGGACTGAAAAATTGAAACATAATGAGTTATTTTTATTGTGTTTACTATTATTCTTACATGCAAACGTACATAATATAATAATAATGATACTAAACGCACATTGAAAAGTAATATGTAACACTAAAAATGAAATATAAATGAAATCATTAAAAAATATTTATTTTACTAGTACGATATTTGTTTTCTCCACTCTTTCACTTAGTTTTTTTGTGACTTAAGTTTTATATATATAAAATAAACCTCTTTTTGATTCTGATGTTTCAAAAATGTGTTTTAATTCAGTATTCCACTGTAAGTCAACCAGTTCCATTCGGAGATATTCTTGGGTCGAATGGATTTCAACATGAAAGGGAAATGAATATATCTCTAAAAAAATCTATTTGTCAAACTCTAAATTACTGAATCGGCATTCAAAACCAGCTCTAAGTTTTCTTATTTCTTTTTCATTTTTTATGTACTTGTTACATTTAGATTTCTTAAATTCTTTCAACAATGGAAAGCGGTGGGCCTTATTATTTTACAATTGCGATTTAAATAACAATAATTTCTTCTTAAATGCTTTGATGTGATTAAATATATCGATTATAAGGTTATCTTTTCCTTGCAATGATATATTTAATTGATTTTTTCGGCAATATCCACCAAAAAACAAAAATTCAATAACCACTCATTTCTTAATTCTACTACAAGGTTTTGCTTGTCATACTTATGGAACTCATAACTGTAAACTCATAAATAAAACAGCAATATCTGTCATATATTTGCAAGAATACTGTTTTAAAATCTATGTTATTTTTTTCATAATGTCGGCATTTTTTTCATAATTTTTGGATATATGGATGCACAAATAATGTACTTTGACCATCACAAAATAAATATATTTTGTAAAAGTGTGATGAATCTCACGGACCGCAAAAATATTCAAGGCGGGCCACATGCGGCCCGCGGGCCCCGGATTGGTCACCCCTTGTCAAAAAGTTACTATTGATCGTATTTCACCTTATACCATTATACTTAGCTTTTCATACCACCCACAAATGTTTCACTCTTCTGTGTTACGCTTTATCTAAAAATTTACCAATAATTTCAAATGAACATGTTTTTTTCAACCTACTATAAACTATCAATCACACTATTAAATTTTAACCATTCATCATATTTTATTTGGATAACGCAAAACCATAAATAATTTCACATCATTTGCATTTCTCCGAAGTGCAGAATTTTCGCACGGACCCGCTAGCAACATTTTAATAAATTATTTCTAATTTTAAGTTATTTTACGCAAATACAAGTCAAATACGATTATTAATTTCAATGCATCACCTTTTCATGACCACACAGTTGGATATCAGAAACTCTAGCTATGGTTACGCGCAGTATTTTCCAAATACAACTTTCTTCTCCCTGTAACCGAGTGGGTGGGTGAACGGTTAACGTTCTGGCCTCGCATTCGGGAGGACGAGGGTTCGAATCCAGATTTGGGTTTTCCATGGTTTCCCCAAACCACATCCAGGCGAATGCCGGGATGCTTCCTTCAAAAAGGCCATGGCCGAATTCATTCCCGTTCCTTGTCCCCAGTCCCATCCCGCCTCTAATGACCTTAGCCGTCGATAAGGCGTAAAGCAACAAGTAAAAAAAAAAAAATGTTTGACATGAATTTGCAGTTAGTAAGAGAGAGTGGGAAAAATGTTAACGTAGAGGCCAGGCAGGAACTTGTCTGAGCTCTTTCAAATCACACTTCAACTCTGACTCACACGACGTGCAAGGTAAGAGTGCTTTTAGGATTTCGTTGTTTCTTTCATGTATTTATTCCCGAATATAAATGTTTATATCTCACATCCTTCAAACAGTTCATATGAGAACTGAGTTTGAGGATACTACAGACTAAGGAATTATTACAAGATTTAGTATTTTTGGTCTTCATTTTACACCGTAAATTTGGGCAAAAATTATATTTCTTTATGTTTAGAAACAATAAAAAAAAGTTTTGAGAAAGTTGATTACGAAGTCTCATTTATTCTATAAAAGTAAATTGAATTCGTTCGGTCGTAACGACCTGGGGACAGGGTTTTCATTGGATGCGCATGCCGCCTCTATTGCAGCTGTCTAACCTATCTTGGTAATCCTACCGGCATAGTATAACGTGGAATCCGAACCACGGAAGCGTTCTGGTGTACTTCACATTACTCAGCAAACCGTGCCAGAGGAGAAGGTCGGTTTAAGGGACTATGAAAATCCCGCCAAGACATGGATTTGTACCGGCGCGGCGGCCATCCGATCTCCAGTCATCCTTAACAATTGTCCCACGAGGCCACTATTTACCCCACTAAATCACAGGAAATTTTATCACATTGATTCGGTAACTTATTCATTTTACTGTTTCAGATCTCTGGAAATTACTTTTCGCAAGAATCAGACAAAATAGGAATTAGAACTTTTAATGAAAGTAATAGCAGATACAAAGAGCGAAAACTTAACGTTATGCAGTGCGCTAGTTTCTTATTGGGTCGCAAGATGAACAGTTTTTCGTACCATAAATAAGCCTGTGATGACGCCCCCAAAAATAAGAAAGGAGAAAGACAATATTATTTGCAAGGGAACAAAAAGATTTAGAATATTATATTGTGTAATATGGCAACTCGTATCATGGAATAACAAGTGAAATATTTTGGAGGATGCATTTACTTTTGCAGAAAATAACAAACTGAGATAAAATTTCAATTAAAATATCAAAGTTGCCGACCGATTACACAGTTCATAAAAAGCATTTCACTAAGCAAGGCCGTCACTGCCAAGAATTGCTACCTTTCATATGACTGAGATTAAATTATTTCACACGAGAAAACTTCACAGATAACTAATCTGTTTGATGCTGCTCGGAATCATAATACCAACGAAACAGGCCTCTCTAACGTTCAAAGCAATTTAAAAAAATTTGTCGGCCAGAGGTATAAAACAGATTGCGACAGCTGTTGAAGAGCGAAATGGAACGACGGTTACCCCGTTGTTCACACGTTTAGTGCTGCTGGTAACTACGTCCCTCCGTTTGTTAGCGCAGGAATTCGCAGTTACTACGTAGAGATAATGACAATATGATTGCCGCAGTATCGGATTTTCGGTGAATAAACGAAAATGTTTTAGTGAATGATTTACATCAATTAATTTCCTGTACAAAGCGATATCTCTTGTTTTGGATAACCATGGAAGCTACACAAGTGTGTCCCCCAATCGTGGAATTGTTTTGCTATCTTTTCAGCCACATTCCTCACTTAGTTTCCATTCCATTAGACCTCAGGTTCTTTCTCCATCCGCTTGTAATATGGAACGCTGTTTATAGGTGGAAGAATAATACTGTATGAAGTTGCTGATTGTTCGCTTAGACATTCGCTCGTTGGAGTAAACATTAAAAATAATGAATGATTTCAGATAATTCCATTAGACGTCATCAAATTTCACCAAGAGACTGTTTTCAGCGGACAGTCTCCACTTGTGAATATTGATACGAAAATACCGCTAACGCACCTTCGCTTTTAATACAGTGCTGCACAAAAAATGTTAAATTAATGTAATTTGTTGAAACAATTATCAAATTTCATAAATCCGCCGATATTGCGTATTAAAAGTGGGAAACTAAGAATACAACACAGACATGGAACTATTTTAAGCATCATTCCTATGAAGAATGCTATGGATGAGAAAAAACAAAAGGATAAGAAAGAACACTTTGAAGTATCTAAGAAGAACAAAGTTGAAAAGAAAAGATTGATTTAAAATCTTAAGTGTCTTCAATAGAAAAAAATAAATAAAAATAAACGGGGAATTTCCAAAAGGAAAAGTAAAGAGAAAGCCGGTTATCGCATTTTATTAAAAAAAAAATAATAATAATCTCTTGCAGTCTTCGTGGTGAGGTGACAGAGTTTCTTTCAGCCTCTGTCGTAGTCGCCAGCACCCTAACCCAGTGTCCGGCACACCACGGCTCCAGAGCCGCATGCAGCTCTTTGAGGATATTAGTGCGGCTCTTAAAATACTTTTTTCATCCATCTTTACCGTCAATAGTAATAGTAGCAGTAACGTCGACAACATTTAAAGACTTATAGGCTACCATACTTCATTACAAGCTAGTTCCATTGTCCACTATCACCGATAATATAACGAATTAGGCCATTTGTTAAGTGTTCACAGTGGTTATTTTTTTTGTCTTGACTGTTATCGTGTTGGGTCTGGTTTAATAATTGTTTCTGACTTTAAAATATTTGTATCTCAGGTAATGTATCACATTTAAATTCATTTGGTGTTGTACTGGGACGCTTTTACGTCATACTCCAATTTGTATATCTTTCAGATTATTTTAATTGTAATATATACAAATCATCAGGTAATTTATTAATAATAAACCTGGGCGACCAAATTATTGTATATAATTATAGTTAATGCAAGATTCCTATTATAAAGGAGGAAACTGAATATGAAATGGTGAAAATGCTGGCGGTCAGTGGAAAATTTTGAACGTTCGCATAACTGGGCAAAGCTTTTAGCCGGCGACACAGAGTCCCAGCAACACAACATCGGTACCATGGGGTGAGAGGTAGATCCCGTTAATCGAGGCTGGGTGCTGACCCCTCAGCCAAGACGCGAGGGGTTAAAGGTCGTCACTGGCGGAAGCTAATAGAAAATGCCTTAGACATCACGTAATTTAGGCGTACGCTATCCCACCAATTCCATGACACCACGGGGTTGACAAATGTTAACGGAGAGCTTCTTTTTCATGTGATACGGGCGTTGTACTGAAAAACAAGGGAGAGGACTTTCTGGCCGGTTGTGGCCCGATGCACATCGGCACTTCTTGGCTGATAGTGGCCTGATGCAGACCGAGGCTTATTGGCTCGCAGTGGCGTGAGACAGTCACCGCAGAGGTGCCTGGGCGGATGAGCGGTCCGTGAGATCGTTATCTCGCGGTGACACTTTGTGTCGCAATTCGCCGTAGAGCGGCCGACATTTTATAATGTGTCCTGACGCCAGGTCAAGGTTTCATGGGTTTTAACGAGGCTTTGAAGAGCCGTAAACGCTACCTGGGAATAAAATCTCAGCTCTTATTGTACAAATGCCCCTGAGCTAGCTGGCACTTCATTTCACCAAACATTGAACTCTGAAAACTTCTTGTTTATTGTAACATAACTCAGATAATGTTCATTTTGTTTTAATTGGCACCCCTGGGAATTTTATGATATGTATAACATCTAGTTGTTGGCCTGTGACGCCACGATGTTCCATATTCAATTTGTAAACAATTGAGATACCTAGAGTTGTAACGAACGCGTCTTGTGACCGCTAGTTACATTAATAAACTATATGTTTATTTTTTTAAAAAAAAATGGAGAATATTTTAGTTAGCTTGTGGGTGCTAAGCGGCTGGTCAGGAATGCTAGCAGGCCGGTTCCTAGAATTAGCGAGGGGAGAAGAGTGTGTCCCTGGCAGAGGGGAGATTTGTGCGTGCCAGGTAGATAAACAGGGTGATCTGCGGAAATTTCTGTTTTTCATGTGGCACGACGAACAAGAGGAGAGAAGTGCTATTCGGTGCCGGCCGGCAAGCACGATCGGTCGATGTGCACTGTCTGTGCGTTAATGGGACTGTGCTGCCTGGAACGGGACATCAGCTATTTTGTTTGAGTAGATGTGCTCAGGCAAAGGACGTCCTGAGGAACTGTGCCACACTGGTCCGTAGCAGAGCAGAAAACTTCATCCGGTGTGTGTGGCCGACATCAAATTTGGTAATTATAATTCGCCATATGAAGGGCATTGTGCTAGCTACAAGTGCAAGTTCATAGCATTGCCCAGCTACGATCTTGCAGATAAGAACTCTCATTGCCCGGAGCAAACAAACATTTGACAAGTGAACACTTAAAATATTGAACATTTCACTGAGTAATTTTGTGTATTTTATGTAAAATACCCTGGCGTTCACATAAGGACAGTTGATTGATTTTAATTAAATGTTGTTATATAAAAATGTCTTATCATTAATTTTAATAAAACAATGATAATTTCTCATACAAAATATTCACTAAAGTTCTACCTTCATGATAAAAATTAATAAAATAATTAGATTAATTACTTTTCATTTAGCTAATGAGGTCAGAACGCTACAGAGTCTAATTATTGTTCGCAGTAATCCTGCTAACTGTAAGGTCTGGTTATTGCTTGCTTGCAATTACATTGACTTGTGTTAGAAATAACGTTAAATTTACCCAGCAAATGTAAATGCCATAAGACTTAATTAAACTCAATATTTATTCACCTGTAATTCCACAGCATTCGAGATTCTTGCTATCCAGATTAACAAAACTGATATTCATCTCAATATTCTAATAACAGTAGTCACCTCCCCTCCCCTCTCCCCCCCCCCCCCCAAGGAATCACTACAGTGTTCTGTTTGCTTTTTATTATTTAATCCTCAAAAATATATTTTAATTATCTTTAAAGATACCGTTAAACTGCTGTTAAAAACAGATGAGCGTTGCGAATTCAAAAGTGAATGACTTGAGTCTTCTGCGTTCATTAAGAACTCAAATGGTCTTCCCACGAGTTTTACTTGCGAAGAACTACTTGTTAATAATAGGAAGTCGAATGTAGAAAGACGCTTATAAATAAAGCATGGCCCATTTGCCGCAACACATCCGGTTGATGATGTTTTAAAGAAAGTAGTGAAAGAACTTCAGACTTTTTTTAAGCGACTACTACATTTAATACCTTGTTGCATTTTGCTTTCATACAACATGTTAAACGCTATCAAAAATTCATAAAAGACAGACAAAACCTTCAGTATCAGGTAGAGCTTGCCTGATTCCTAAAACGAGTTGAAGAAATTTGCATTTGGAGTTCTTAATATCTTTGGTTCGACATAGGTGTTTGAACATACGTTTTACAACATTAAAAATAAATTCAGAAAGCAGGAAACCCATGAGAACTTGGATTCATGTTTAAAATTAAAAACGAAAAGTTATACACCTAATATTACAAAAGTTTCCAAGCAATTACAAGCACATTGCTCTCATTTATTAAAAAGCGTACTACTTATACGTAAAGTATTTATGAATATATTATTTACGTAATTGTATATATAATGTTGTAATGATTATTCGATTAATTATATTAAAAATTATTTATTAAAATATAACCAGGCCTATGGCTCTTACAAATTTTTCCCGAAACATTTAATAGTGAAATTGGCTCTTTAGCTTCTAAAGTATGCCCTAACCCAACCGAGTAATCCCACCGAGTGCAGGGGATCAACAGACCACGAAGCGTCCTAGTATACTTTACTTTAACAAAGCAGAACTTCGACAAAGGTTATGGTCGGTTTTAGCGCCAGTAAAAATGGCAGCCGAAAACGGGGACCAAGCCTTAAGCCAACAGACCGATCCATGAATGTAAAGCACGAAAGTCTCGCAGTTATTTTTAAGTGGATTATACACTACTGACATAGAGTTTGAAGCATGTGGAAGATTCGTACAGAAAGAAGAGACAAGATGGTAGGTAACATTTTAAGACATGGTTAATTTATTACTGGAGGGAACAGTTGAAGGAAAGAATTTTAGAGGTAGATATACATTACAAATCATGAAACAGATAATCGAAAAAGTAGGTTGTAAAAGGTATGTTGAGATGAACAGGTTAGCGCAAGATAGAAAGGAATGGAATATTGCATCAAATCAGTCGAAAGACGGATGACAGCCAAAAATGTTTTATTTTCCACTTTTATTAATGCTGACTAAAACAGTTTATAGGGGAATAATTAATATTTAATACATAATATGCTAGCAAAATAAGCAGGCAAAATTCATAGTAAAATTATGCCTTTATCTAATCGATTTAAATCAATTATCAAAAGGTAAAATTGATGTATTTACGTTCACGGTTTATTCTTACGTATCTAATGTTGAAGAACATAATTGTATTTATAAGTAACCAGTTTATATATTTCAGGACAGACAGAAAAGGACAATGTAATGATATGATAATAATTGTAACAATTACTTAATAATTTTCATCTGATTAAAGGTACTCACTCAAGAAATAATAAGAACAGAGAGGGACCCACACCAATGCGGATGAATAAGGGATGGACATGATAAGAACGTTTTCTCTGTACAAAAAGGGACAAGTCTAGATGACAATAACGATGAATTATTTACTTAGAAATGTAGACTAAAGCAAAGTTTAATGATCGGTTGAAGCCGATAGACGTTATAAGATGACGAACAATAAATAGTTAACTATACGCGGTTCTCCCCTTAGTCACCACTAAACGAATAATTTAAAGCAAGATACTAAGAAAACAACAGAATCAGTATTTTCATTTTGCAAAGAGAAGAAATTAGATTTTTCCTGAAATACGGACGTAGATGTACATACTTGCTGATGAGACAGGGAAGGCTGCATGCAAGGTAACGAAAGTAAACCATATTTTGTCAGAAGCCAGTTGAAAGAAAAATTAAACGTAACTAGATAACCACAAGGCTCACAGCGAGTTGCAACCTCGTAAGCTCATCATCGGTTTTGATATTCAATTCTTAATCAATCCATATTTTCACAAAAATCGTCTTTTGGTGTTCTGGTAACCATGAGTCGATGGATATAAAATAATTGCTATGGATCATTTACAACTCGGAACCACTTAATACAACAGATTTTTAATTTTGGGAAGCGAAAAGAAAATTATGAAGAACTGTTCTGAAATTCGCGTATGTTAATTTCATGAAACCACAACAATAGCAGTTTGCATGGCTAGAAGATATCGTATGAGTTAATTATTGCTGTGCTTCATCAGTACCACACGTCAAATGACTGAGTTTAATGTATGCGTACTAAAATTCATTTGGAAAAAAAAAATCATATGATAGGTATTAGTCTCATTTGACTATTTAAGCGCACATTAATTGTCCTACGAAACGTAAATACCAAGCACGCGGAAGGACAAATGTGTGAAAGTAATACGTGAGAGGAGCGAGCGAGCACTTGTCTGCATGTGTTAACCCCGGAGTGAGTTAGAGAGCAGTGTAAACCTCGCTGTGAGCTTCTCATAAGATAGATCGAGCTCAAGTTGGGCGTAATTAAACGCGAGCGGCGGCCAACACTTTGCGGTTCCCAGACCATCGCACTAACTCTGTCTGCGGCCAGAGCAGGCGCTATCCACCACACAGAAACAACGCCGAGAATCATTCCCACACACTTCTGGGCTCACGCCTTTTATTAAGAAATTAAAGTTTATTAAAACTATTAATGCTCCGTGTTAGTTTCGAACTTCAATGCACTATCAAAGTTTTGGTGCGTGAAAGTGAGTACATTTCTACGAAAATCATTTCCTGTAAAATGGATTCAAACTTAGTCATGAAATATTATAATACAGCAACAACTAAAATCAAATTTTGTAATTAGTCAAAACGAGCCCAACTGCTAGTGTCAGGTATATTAATAGCAAAAAGTGCCGATATTCAGCTAAGCATAAAGCCATTAGACCGTTATTTATATATTTATACAGTATTAAATTCTCATAGTGCACTAATGGCTAATTTGAATGCTGGCATTCAGTGTAAGAACGACTTCTGTTTTCAAACAGTACGTACCGGTGCTACTTGATACGATTACAGTCAATCAATGTGTGAAGGCTAAAGAGGAAGATAAGAAGAGAAAGGGCACAATAGAGTAATACGAGAAAGGCAGCAGACAACATTTAAACAACTAAATAAGGAATTACACTGCCTAACAAAAAAGGTAATCACCCAGAAAGGAGGAGGTAGCGAAATGAAACATCACGGATTGAGAGGTTATGTGATGTTATTTCACTGATTACAAAATCAAGTCAAATTGCAAAGAGCTTGACTGTATGAACCCATTTATCAGTGTTACGTTGCATCTTCATTGGCATGTATACATGCATTGATTCCTGGCCGAAACGTGTCGTAAGGCTATTGTATCCTCTCCTGGGGATATAAGAATTTGGGAGAGACTCTACTAGCCTTTTCCAACCAAATGTTAACCTCTCCTTCACGTGGTGCACCCTGTTTGCACGGACGAGGCTCTGGCGACTGAAAGATTCCCGGTATAAGGAATCATCCACTGCTTGCCAATGGTCGCAGAAAGGAGGGCGGAAGAGCGTACAGCAGTTCAGGGCACCCTCTTGCCCTTCGGGTTGGAAACGGCCCCTAAAGGCGGATGAATCAGAAATGATCAACGGCATGGGGATGCAGAAGACAACGGGAAACCACTGCATTATGGGTCCAAAGGATATCCCGAAGACATGTAATCTTCTCAAATTACATACATCATGATGGCTTCTTCCTGGGTAAAATATTCCGGAGGTAAAATAGTCCCCCAATCGAATCTCCGAGTGGGTACTGCTCAGGGAGGAGTCATCAAAATGGATAGAAAAATTCTACGAGTTGGAGCGTGGAATGTTAGAAGTCTGAATACGGCACGTAGGTTAGAAATATTAAAAAGGGAGATGGAACAACTTAAGTTAGATACTGTTGGGATTAGTGAGATTAAATGGAAAGTCACACAGGATTTCTGGTCTGGGGAACACAGAATAATTAGCACACAAGCCGTCAATGGAGTCACTGGTGTAAGATTTGTAATGAATAGGAGAGTAAGAAAACGGGTGAGTTATGAACAGTTTAGTGACAGGATTATTTTGGTGAGGTTAGAAACTAAGCCCGTCCCAATTACGCTAGTACAAGTGTTTATGCCAACGTCACAGGAAGATGACGAAGAAATATAGAAAATAAATACTGAAATTGAATAATTAATCCAGTATGTGAAGGGGGAGGAAAATCTAATAAACATGGGTGATTGGAATGCGATAGTGGGAGAAGGAAAAGAGGGAAAACTGTATGAAGTTTTGGTCTAGGAGAAAGAAATGAGCGAGGAAGCAGGTTTTACAATTTTGTGAAAGATATGAGCTAGTTGTGACAAACACGCTGTTTAAGAACCATGCAAGAAGGATATAAACCTGGAAACGTCCTAGGGATGCAGGCAGATGTCAGCTAGATTATATCACGGCCAAATAGAGATTCAGGAATCAAGTTCTAGACTGTAAAGCGTACCCAGGAGCAAACATAGACTCTGACCATAATTTGATGGCAATGGAGTGCAGGCTGAAATTCAAGCGAATAAGGAAGCAGCATAAGCAGAACAGACTGGAAGTGAATAAACTGAAACAATCTAGCACGAGAGAAAAATTTGCAGAAATGGTAAACTTAGGTCTAAGAAGTAACTCTGAAAGCCGCTCAACTGAGAACGAATGGAATGCATTAAAGACCGAAATAACGAAAGCTGGTAAAGAAACGTTAGGCTTTAGGCAACAAGCTGCCCGAAAACCTTGGATCACAGAAGAAATTTTGGAGCTGATAAGTCAGAGGAGAATTTACAAAAATGCTCAGGATGAAGCAGGAAGAGAGCAATATAGGAAATTTAGAAATCAAATACACAGGAAATGTAAAGGAGCAAAAGTAAGATGGCTGCAAGAAACGTGTGAGGAGATAGAAAAGGAAATGATCATACGTAAAGTAGATGTGGCATATAGGAAGATCAAACAGAATTTTGAAGAAATGAAGAAAAGAGGTATAAAAATTAAAGCTGTCGATGGGAAACCTCTTCTAAGTTCAAAAGATAGAGCTAACCGATGGAAGGAATAAATACAGAAACTGTATGATGGAGATGATTTGAACAACAGTGCTTTAGAAGAAGAAGTTGATATCGAAATTGATGACTTAGGTGATCCTGTTTTGAGGACAGAATTTTATAGAGCTTTGAATGATTTGAAATCAAATAAGGCAGTTGTAATAGATGAAATTCCTGAAGAACTTCTGAAATCCCTAGGTGAAAAAGGAACACATAGATTATTCAACCTTATATCAAAAAGTTGTGAAACAGGAGAGACCCCTACTGATTTTAATAAAAGTGTCATCTTCACCCTTCCAAAGAAAGAACAAGCTAACAGGTGTTAGAATTATCGCACTATAAGTCTAACATCACATGCTTCAAAATTACATGACCAGAATAATATACAGAAGGATGGAAAGGGTAGTAGAAGATCAGTTTGGATGGAGGAAAAAACGCGGTACAAGGGAAGCAATTCCGGCTTTAAGATTAATACTCGAAGGACGGTTCAAGAAAAACAGATACATTTATGGAATTTGTTGATTTAGAAAAAGCTTTTGATAATGTTAGGAGGGACAAGATGTTCAAAATTTTAAAGAAGTCAGGTATAAAGTATCAAGATAGAAGAATACTTTATAAACTATATAAGAATTAAGTGGCTATAGTAAAAGTAGAGAATCACGAGAGACATACCCGAGTTAAAAAGAGTGTGAGACAAGGTTGTAGTCTATCTCCGTTAATATTCAACTTGTATGTAGAAGAAGCAATAAATAAAGACAATGAAAAATATCCATGTGGCAAAAGTGTTCAAGGAGAAAAAAATCAGTATGCTACGATTTGCTGATGACATTGTCTTGCTAGCAGAAAGGGCTGAGGTTATAGAGAAGTTACTGAATGGCATGAACAAAATACTGAAGGAAGATTTTGGACTGAATATGAATCATAGCAAGACAAAGGTGATGAAATGTAGCAGAAAAAAACCCCAATACTAGTAGACTTAAAAATAGGATCGGATGCAACAGGAGAAGTAAGTGAATTCTTTTACTTGGGAAGCAAAATTACAACCGATTACCGAAGTCGGAATGATGTTAAAATAAGAATAGCGTTAGCAAAAAGAGCCTTCATGAAAAAGAGAAACCTTTTTGTTTCAAATATTGATCTAGGAATTAGAAATAACTTTTTAAAACTCTATGTGTGGAGCTCAGCACTTTATGGTAGCGAAACATGGACTTTAGGGATACCAGAAAGAAAGGAAATTGAAGCATTTGGAATGTGGTGCTATAGAAGAATGCTGAAAATTAAGTGGACAGACAAAGTAAGAAATGAACGAGTTTTGGAAATGATGGGTGAGGAAAGAAGTTTGTGGAGGAAGCTTACAGAAAGAAGAGAGGTCATATTTTGAGACATGCTGGATTGGTTAATTTGTTACTGGAGGGAACAGTCGAAGATAAGAACTGTAGAGGAAGACAGAGATTAGAATATATGAAGCAGATAATTGTTGTGTGTGTTGTAAGGGGTATGTAGAGATGAAGAGGTTGGCACAAGATAGGAAGAGATGGAGGATTGCATCAAACCAGTCGAAAGACTGACGAAAGGGGGAAAAAATCCATTCCTGAAACAAGCTGAACCACAACTGTTGTAACTGGTACTTGATCTCCTCGATACTGGCACTGGGACGAGTTGTGCCCACACATATCCTATCGGGAACAGGTCTGGAAAGCTTGTTGATCACGGGATTTCCTCAAAACCAGGCAGACAGTTGATATAGATACGTGTCATGTGTGGACGAGGATTGTCCTGTTGAAAAATGGCACCACGATACTATCGGATGAGAGGTAACACATGAGGACGCAGGATGACCGTGACGTACGTTTGTGCCGTCAGAGTTCCTTCAGTCACTACCAGCCGTGACCTGAAATCACACACCATAGTTCCGACGCCATGACGCCAGGAGTAACATAGCTGTGCCTCTCCAAAATGTTGGAAGAGTGGGACCTCATCACCATATTAGCCGACGATGGTCATTAGAGGTATTGCAGAACCGCATTTCATTTGCTGCGACGCCATTCATCAGCAGTCTATGCTTTCCAGTCACGGCACCACTCCAACCTCAGCCGTATGTGTTAGCGGCAGTCTATGCTTGGGACAGTAATTCTCTAGTCCGGCTGCTATTAGCCTTCGGCCAAAGCTGCGGGATGACACAGAATGTTGCAGAAGGCCACTTGTTCTCGGATGGCTGGCGAGGAGTATGTCTGCTGTAACGTTCCCATTCAATCTAACATCGGGGCACTGTCACAAGCCCCAACAAATATTGATATTGTATTTTTCGACCAGCCGGCCAATTGAAGATCCACAAAGAGAGCAATTTCAAACTCTCTCAGGTTCTGATAACGCTGTGTCACACGAGTATGCAGCACCTCCATGTCCTTCACAGTGATCTCTCAACATCTGGCGCTGTACACGGCGTTTATGTACCCTACCAGGCATGTCAACAACACTAAATACGAATAACACTAAAACATTCTGATGGCTCTTCTACCTGTTTATACAGAAAACTGCAACTACTCGTATGATCATTTACATACTCGCTCATGTGTATGTATACGGACCTATATCGACATCCTCCCATGTCTTCTGGGTGCTTTAATTTTTTTTCGGCAAGTGTAATAGCAGTAAAAATGGAAGCAAAAGATAGTTTTATGCAGGGGGAATACTGGATGATGCATCTAGAAATTTCTATGGCTACGTTATAAAACTGAGAGGCAAGGAAGCCACAGATATAAAGATGGATCAGAAGTTTCCGAGTACATGAAACAGTCAGAGATATTAAGTAACTGATTTAATGAAACCATTATTATTCTGGGATTGTAGGGGGGGAAATCTGAAGAGGAAATGTTCCATATCAGTAGAAATTAACAGAATTAAAAACTGGAAACAGAACCTGAGGTTAATCCTATAGTTTAATAATATTTTTTCTTGGGAAATTTTAATTCGTGTGTATTTGGCAGGTAGAGGTTTCATAATACGTAATTTATTGAAGAAGAAATAAGGATAAAAACCTTTTGAGAATCGTTAAGTTGGAACCATCATGATTTGTTTAGTGAAATGCAGGGACCATATAAAGAAAAAATGAAAATTAATTTAGGTTCTATAAAAAAGTGGATCTGATGACAACAATCATCACATTTTTTTTATGAATGTGCTTAGAATGTCCAAATAATATATGTTAACTAGCACAGTTCTCGGCGTTGCCCGGTATGATCTAGATTGATTTTCACGCACAGTGAATATTGATGCTCATAAAAGAGATACGTTTTTAGGGATTCTACGATAACCGTGGGGACGCAATTTGATGATGGAATCATATGTAACTCGATGAGTCAAAT
>JARYHS010008075.1:129991482-130128823 GCA_031002005.1 Vandiemenella viatica | reverse complement strand
CCCTTTTTAAGTTTTTTAACCTACCTGCCGTATTCAGACTTCTAACATTCCACGCTCCGACTCGTAGAATGTTTCTATCCATTCTGATGACTCCTCCCTGAGCAGTCCCCACCCGGAGATCCGATTGGGGGACTATTTTAACTCCGGAATATTTTACCCAGGAAGAAGCCATCATGATATATGTAATTGAAGAGGATTACATGTCCTCGGGATACCCTTTGGGTCTTTAATGCAGTGGTTTCCCGTTGCCTTCTGCATCCCCATGCCGTTGATCATTTCTGATTCATCCGCCTTTAGGGGCCGTTTCCAACCCCAAGGGCAAGAGGGTGCCCTGAACCGCTCCACCTTCTTCCGGAGGCCGTTGGCAAGCAGTGGGTGACTCCTTATACCGGGAATCTTTCAGTCTTCAGAGCCTCGTCCGTGCAAACAGGGTGCACCACGTGAAGGAGAGATTGACATTTGGTTGGAAAAGACTAGTATAGTCTCTCCCAAACCCTTACACCCCAATAAATATTAATTAATTGTTATATCTGCGATTTATTTTCATAACTCACCCTCACTTTTATATCCGATATAATATATTTCAGGTATATAATAATTCCGTGTGGTCGGAATGACCTGGTGACAGGGTTTCTACTGACTGCGCATTCCGCCCCTGTCGTAGCCTCCTTAACCTAACCCGGCAATCCTATCGGATGCAGGGAACCTACAGTTTAACGTGGAATCCGAACCACGGAAACGTTCTGGTGTACTTCACATTACACAGCAAACTGTGTCAGACGTGAAGGTTGGGTTAAGTGCCTATGAAAATCCCCGTCGAGACAGGGATTCGAAGCGGGGACCTTTCGATCCCAAGTCAGGCGCCTTAACCACTGAGCCACCAGACTGCTCTATTTCAGGTTAGAAAGTAGTTATAGTTTGTTTTGGTAATTTAGCCCACATTATCTCTTTCGGAATACTACCTAACATTGACGTTCTGGTTCAAAATGTGTACTAGCGCCAGAATAAATATTTAAGATCTGAGGCTTCCACAGCGGCATATGACTAGCTTGATTTCTACTCTTCAAAAGTAAGCACTAATCAAATGATAATTTCAGTGATTATGCCCATGAGAAATTGTGTTTGTTAGCGATTCATTCAGATTGTACGCTGTCAGTTAGGATTTAGCGGGCTTCGTAGTATTTCAAAGCAGACAGACGGTTGTCAGAATTGGAATTTAATAGGTTGTCTCTACAGGCCGTTACACAGCTACAACGCATACGGATTCAAGACAAGAGATTGTACTCATATGTTTGTTTTTTGAGAGGTCGCCGTGTGTGGAATAGTATTATCGGTACACATGGAATCTCTGTGTTGTTGGTAGCACAAGGAGGTAATAATCCAACAGTTAGATGGCTCGTCATAATTACTGGGGAATAATATAGAATGCTGGTGGAGTAACTTTCAGTAGACTATGTACTAATCTACATGCCATCATCATTCAAAATGATGTCATTATATACGAGAAACGTCAGGAGAAGGCTGCATGGTTTTAGAAAAATATCAGAAGAAAACTCCGCCACACGAAGAATTAAGAGGCCCGCCTTTATGAGAACTCAAGAAAATAAATTTGATAAAACTTTGAAGATTACATATGAAAAAAAAAATAAAAAAATATATAATAAATGGAAAATAAATTAAATAATCAAATAAAATACAACGTTTTTTATCGATCCTGACGGGCTACAAGACTGCGGTGACTTCCGTTGTGTGGTTATTAGTGTTGCGCATAATAGTTCGCGACTGGGAGCGCTCAGTTTAGTTCGCAGCCCCTTCACTAACTAGACTGCTCTTTCAGTTCTTTAATTCACAACTCGAATTCCAGAGATACAGATCGTTCGCTCGCTTTGTTACCGCTACCCCACGCGTTCGTTCCTTTGTTATGGTTAAGGTTTTTTTTTTTTTTAAGGACAATGGGCCACGAATAATTTTTATATTAATTGGTCGGTTGTGGTCGAGTAAATATTTTGATAAAATTTAATCATTTAAAACGAATTTTTTGTAACACTATAGTTTTTAGGCTCTTAGCATGTTTTCCTTGAAAACAGACGATTTTTTAACTACCTGGCTAATGTTTTCCCTATAACATTGGAGATTAAACTGAAATATGTATCTTCATAATTATTATAACACTAGTGGAAGCCCGTGACCGTTTTTTACGTATCGTCACGGGTCTAGAATAGTTCTAGTTTTTAGGGTCAAAGATTATGACAGGTTTACCTGACCTGGCCAAATACGAACTTGACCTGTGTTTTACCGTTAGAATGAATAAAATGTATTTTGCGTGAAGAACTCAGAAGTATAATAATATGAATGTATATTAAAATCTAAACTTAACGCATGCTAATTTAATAGCTAACACATTCTCTGTTATTGCAGAGATCATGAGTAATTTATATTTCTTCAAGTCGACATGTTACTGAAAAGTAATCCCACGTTTTTTTTTTTAAATCTACCGATGTTTGTTACTTATAAAATGCTACGAAAAGCAAAATTAATGAATGTATTATGTTAATTAATATTATAGCAGTTGCATAGGTATTAAAAACTGCATATTCTAAAATCTCTACTTGCTGTTCATTAATGTCAAGAATATCGTTGTTGAAAGTGCTGTCTTTTCCTGAAACATGAAGAGGAAGAAAATATTTTATTCACATGTTTTAAATACTGGTTCGCGACTGGGAGTGACTGGGAGCGTTCAGTTTAGATCGCTCTTTTAGTTGGTTAGCTCCCATCTCGAGTTCCAGAAAGATCGTTCGCTAGCTGTGCTACCGCTACTGCACGCGCTCTTTTGTTTGTTATGGTAGTTGTGCTTATCGGTCGTTGTCTTTTAATTTTTAATGAAATCAAAGCGTGTTATGTTTTCATATTCCGGGTTAAAGTTTCATTTGAGCTTCCTGCAACAGTTATTAATGTTGAACAATAACTTTTTTTAAAATCTGTGTCTTCAGTGAAATGTGTCCACAAAGAACTATTTCCTTTGAATAACCTAAAACAAAACATATTAACCCTATAATCAAACTAATCTACATTACAATAATTCACATCATCGCATTGTAGAAGTCACATAATATTTTGATAGTCATTTTACATTACAAATATAAGATAGTTACCTGTCATAAACCATGAACCCAACATTCACCATGCCGTGCCAAAACATGACAGTCTTGGCACTAACCATGGATGATACACTCCACTAGTTGAACTGAACTGAACGGTGAGAAGCTCGCGTGCTGCGAGTGACTAGGCTGCGCCGCGCTCTCGCTCACTCTCGCTATTACAAGTACGAATTCGGAAAAGCATCGAACGAGCTATGGAGCAAGAGATCTGGGAACTAGTTCACGTAGTTCGTCTGTGGGAGCGCTCTTCCGAACGAGTAATATGAGAGTGTTGGACATACGACCTACCCGTGACAGAACCGGATTTGTCCATCGGGAGCAGTTACCCCATTGAAGGAGTGCTCGTACTAACATCTACCTGCAAAACTTGATATTTGCGGATAACAGCCTAAAAAACGCAATCCCCCATTGTACGCGGAAGCCTGACCAGAGTAGCTGGTCCCGTTGCACAGTACCTTCCATGTCCAGTGTGCTGGCCCCTTAACAGCGAAGCTATACAGCCAAAGAGGCAGGTTTAGTATAATGTGTCTTTATTTATAAACAATTACGTATCACAAACGTCATATAATTAGTATCTACATCTGTACTCTGCAATTCACATAAATCGTGGGTGGTAGAAGGTGCTAAGCACCAATCCTAATTGTGTGCATTCCAATCCCGAATAGCACGAGGAAAGAAAGAATACATAAAAGTATCCGTACGGCATCTTATTTCTCGAATCTTATTCCTCCTGTCATTGCGAGCTAAATAAGTTGGCGGAAGAAGTATTTAATTGTACTCATAAGTTAAAGATATTCGCATATTCTCCAACAAATTCAAAGGAAAACGACGTCGTCTGTCCGTCAAACAATCCCAGCCCAACCCACGTATTAGCTCTGTGACACTTACGTAAGGACTGTAAGTAGCAGTCACGAATCGAGGGGCTCTCTTCTGTATCCCTTGGAATACGGATCCCAAATTCCACAACGGTAATCCAAATCCGGACGCATTAGTGTTTTGTACGCTATTTCCTTTGTATGAGCATTACAACTTCTCAAAATACGACCTATGAATCGCAGTTTAGAATTAGCTTTACCTACGACGGAAGTTATGTGCAAGTCCCATTTCGTGTTGCATTGTACTGTTACGCCTAGATACTTCAGGGAATCCACCGTGTCAACAACTGAATTGTTAAGTTTGTACGCATGAGCAAACGGGTTTTTTTTTATTACTCATTTGCATAGCCTTGCAATTTTTGCAGTTAAGTGCAAGCTACCATTTATGGCACCATATCGAAATAACATCCAGATCGCGCTGAATTTCCAGGCAATCATCATATACTAAAAAAAATTTATAAGCAATGGGTTCCAGACTTACCAGTGAATGAATAATTCAGTAACGAATTAAGATGGCATGTCACATTAACAATTAATTTTTGTGCCGTAGCCGTATGATAGTCGCTTAGTATTTTGTCAGCTAACGTTTCTACAACCTCCATATAATATCTCACAACGTTGTGGCCTCAGACTTCATAATGACCACAGCGCCAGTCGCCACGGGGTAGGCGCGAGCATCTTCAGCCACGTTGATCCCCAGAAGACACCACCGCGCTGGAAGGATTCGCATTGTGGGAAAAACACAGTTTTCACCTGAGATACAGCTCGGTCAGAGACAGAGTTCGTCTGCTGATTATTATGAAATAAATCGTACGCTGTGTAAAATTCCTGGATTACCACGACCCTTTCTTGATATATTAACATGATTTTGTTGTGTCTTACTTTTTACAACCCCATAGACGGTTCGAAATCGTGCTCAGATGACGGTCTAATTGTGAGACTTTTGCATAGCTGGTATTCAAATGATATGACGACGTGAGCAATAAACACATGTCAGGTCACTTCAGTAAACTGAAGCGAGCGTCATATAAGGGTCATATTGTATGCATCAGTGGGGAGGAGGAGAGGAAGAGGGAGGAAAAAGGAGTGTTCCACAGGTTTGCATGAAACGGCTTTCTTTCTCTTTGTGAGTCAACGAACATTAACGGTCCGTTTGAGAGACGGCGGCACCCCTTTGACTCACTGAAAGCCCTTGTGTGGTCATTGAGTTCAGGTTATAATAGGTTGGGACTTTTATCTAATAAATAAGCTGTCAACACCTCCTCAGGGGGCCTTGCGCTTTGTCCCAGATTACCTGTTGTGAGCGAAGGAGGAAAATACATTAATCAACTTAACAGCGTTTCCCCATGTGGCCATTAATCAACCTGTCAAACCAGTCAAAAGAACAATAGTACGTGGCTGTAATTTTAGTCACATAGCGATGAGTTTATACTACTATACATTTCAATTCCAAATTGAAATTATATAAAATATAAACAAATATATGAGTCAAATTGTTTGTAGTAAAAACCACTAAAAAAGCAATTGTAATAATCTGCAGCAGGCATGTACCGGAAAAACTAACTCCACTGAAGCAAGTAACCGTTATCACCATGGGAACACTCTATCACTCTGTATGTGGTAACGTGCAACTGGCGCGCGTTGTCGCCTTTATCAATCGGCGGTTTCCGCTAATCGCGAATCAGCGAATGGTTACACCGTTCTTAAATTATTTATTTTCTGGTAGTAAAAAATCTCCATGTTTCCCCGGCGTTAAAACTACACATGAAATATACTACCGTTTATGAAAATTGAACCAAGAATGATACATGTGATTACAATATTTTTTATAATTTTATTTATTTATTTATTTTATTTTTTGCAAATTAGGGATATGACAACATACAAATTGTTAGAATTCTTTGACCGTGAGGTTTCAGTATGACGTGAAGCCACCACGTGCTTCATTCAAAGTCTCTAAATGGCGTGACATGGAATCAAAGAAAACCTGGATATGCTGCTGTGTAAAACACTGTCACGCATTTATAGGCGCGTCCACGAAGCATTGACAGTTGTAGTAGGAGGAACAGAACGAACAAGTTGAAAAGTGATCATATCCCAGACATGTTCGATGGATGACATGTAAGGCGAACTTGCAGACCGGAGGAGCAGTGGCACTCGTCGTTCTTCGAAGAAGTGTTACACATTCCGCGCAACATGTTACCGGGCATTGTCCTGCTGATATATGGCATGTGAACTGCCTGCAGGAGGGGCAGTGTTCCGAGCTCGTAAACCTCGCTGATGTTACGGTTGCTGTTGCAGTTTGCCCTCAGTACATAGAAGGCGAGATCGCATTTTATAGGCAGTGGTATTACAAACTTTACATAGCTTTTGTCTGCTATGCCACTCAGCAATGTCTGTCCGATTGCGTTCACCACGGGGGGTCTAACACGTACTCGGCCATCGCATCACTGTATGGCAAGTTGAAGTGACTTGTCCGAAAACTCTATATTTTGACACTCATCATGCCAATTCACTGTGAAGCATTGGTGGTTTCTGCTCAGTGGTAGTCGACGCAATGGAATGCGAGCCAACAGTCCAAATATCAACTTACGGCATAGAACCGTCATCGTCCCAAAACCCGGGCAAGTCGGGGGTGGTCATCTAGCAGCACTGTGTCACCAACACATACAACACCTGTTGCACAGAGCTGTTACTAATTATAACGATTCGGCATGTTCCAGGACCATCTCAACGGCAGCGACGTCGAGCGGCACCAGCTGCCAACCTCAACGGCAGCGGCGGTGTGTGGACCAGCTGTAAGTTGTTGCATGATACCATATCCTAACAAAACTAACAAATCCCTCATACATCCAAACCTTGTAGCATAGAATCTGTCGCGGTACTGGCAGTATCCTAGCCAGCCGCTCTTATTTCCTGACCTAACTATCGCAGAGGTTCTTTTCCCGGGGGTAAAACCTTGGCACTTTTTTCCCCTCTGCCCTGTCTCTTCTTTCAAAAGTTTCTGTCTGTCTTATCCAATGGACCCATGTAAACGGACGGACGCCTGGACGCATGGAATACATCACAATCCCATTCCTGTGATTACCTATAGAATTACTAACTTAATGCATGTGCAGAGGCGAGCAGTAGATAACAGGAAGGCCACTATGCTTGGAGGAGCGGGTTTTGGGTGATCAAAAAAAAAAAAAAAAAAAAAAAAAACTCTGTGGTGACATTGTGGGATACAGTTCCCCATTAGTCGCTGTGTACAACCCTATTCTATCCACTGGTCTAACACACGCATCAATGTTGTAGCAGCATGCTATGTACGAGCCAACAAATTAATTTCCTGGAGACCAGTCACACTGGCACGGTCGAACTCACTCGCTTGCTGATACAGCGCTAATTGACGTTTACTTCGTTTGCACCTATTGAACGTGGCGTAACGCTGATCTGTCTTTTCTTTCAAAAGTGGTCGCTGCTGCGCCACGTGCACGCAATCCGCTTGTAATCTTAATCACTTATTATGTTTCCACTGTTCAACACATCCTCCGATATATGAGTGATTTGATCATTCCTTCTGAGCGCTGGAATTTTCACAAACAGCAGCAATAAGTTTTACGGCCCTGTTTTTTGAATCTCTTACAAATGTTCCGCTATGGAAGGTTTACTACTTTGCGTTCGAGAGAGTTCGCAACCAGTGTCGGCAAATGCACAGCGGGCGGCAGAAGAGGGAGAACGAAGTGCAGCCAATTACGAGAGCCCTATGTACCTCAAAAGTCGTCTTCTCTCCCACACGACAAAAATTTAATTTCAGCCGGGAAACAAAGGGCGGCTGAAAAACATCATAAAGGGAGCACTCCAGTCGCGGAATAAAATTTCCAAGTTCAGAGCGTAAAACGAGATTCGCTCCTCGTAAATCTCACCACAAAACAGTAGCTGAAACACAATCGTCACCAGAACGGAGATCAGCTTACAATTATCATTTATCCTGTCAACGTAAGTTCCTTGATAAAAAATATCTTGGATGGAAACTTTGATTATAATTACTTATTTATTGTCCTGCAAGTTCCTTAGCTACGTTTTCCAAGCTGTTTTACACGGCATAATATGTTTTGATTGTTGTGCCACTAAATTAACAAGTCGATAAAAAAGACCAAAGATTTCTGTGGCCCACAAGGTATAGACGAAGGACAAAAACTCTAATTTGTAGATTAAAACTGTTGTTTAAGTAATATATTGTTTCTATCTTGAAATAGGTGTTACCAATAACCATCAGCTACTCTGAATTGTGATGTTTACTTTATCGAAAATATTACTAAACATGAAGTCATAGGCTTCAAAGATGCTTAATACAATCTCGGCAGATATTTTGTTACTATTCATGGGATGAAGAATTTGCATTTATTACTATTAATCTTAATTGCGATGAGGCTAACGCTTAGGTGGCAGTTCCCCATGTCATCTAACTATCCATTTATATATATATATATATATTTAATTTCTTTTATAATTGCAATGTTAAATTCCTCCCCCATTTACTTCCAGTTTACAACTTTTAATTTTAAATTCTTCAAGAGTTTTTGTCAAATTATTCATCATTTCACTTGTTAGTAATTTGTTCCAAGCCCTGGCACACCTTGCGTATGAAATCAAGCGCCAGCCTGTGGTCATGTTCGCCTTTCCCCTTCAATGCACTATTCCTAATTATTTGACCAATATACCTCCAAGTCCAATCACCAATAAATGCCCTGTACATTCCCAGCCTCTCTTCCCCCCTCCTCCTCCTTTACTCCAATGTATCCCAATCCAGCTCCCTTAACATATCAGTTACTTATTGGATCCTGTGATAATTTTCACAAACAAATCTAGCTGCTCTTCTTTGCATACGTTCTAACTCCTACATTTGATAACCAAAATGTGTGTCCCAAATTACACTACACCACCATGTTCAACCAACCCAACTCCCTAACTTCTCTCGTTCGCCCTCTCATCACACTGTCCAGTAAATGAAGGATTTTGACCTTTACCCTTGCCCGGTTGAGTTTGTTATCAAACGATAAGCCAAAATATTTACACTTCATGCTTTCAACAAGCAATTCTGACCCCACCCTATAATCATAATTAACTTTTAGTTTTTTATCTGTATATCTAATAAGCTGACTCTTTTTTGCATTTATCTTCATTCCATGCTGACGTACCCATTTAGAAATTCTGTCCAGGTCACCCTGCAGCTGTTCACAGTCTCCCCTGTTTTGATCCTACTATATATCATTATATCATCAGCAAACAAACTAAATTCTGACCATAACCCATCAACACAGTCATTCATTAGAATATTGAACAGCAACGGTCCCAATACACTACCCTGTGACACTCCCGCATTTACTTCCATCTCTTTTAAGAATGTATTTCCTGCTCTAACAGTTTTCTTTCTGGGTTTTAAGAATTCATCTACCCAGCAAGTAACTTTTTCATTCAATCCAATAGATTTCAGTTTAATTAAAATCATATAATGGCTCACTCTGTCAATTGCCTTAGAAAGATTTAGTGCCACACTAACAATTTGGCCTCCCTTGTCCAATTCATCTGAAATATTTTGCATATAGCCCAACATCTGAGATTCACATGAACATCGTTGCCTAAAGCCATGTTGTCGATCTGCAAACCAGTTTCTTTCCTCACAGACTTTTCTGATATAGTTGCATATCAACCTCTCTATCATTTTGCCTATCACTGATGTCAAACTAATCGTCCTGTAATTTTCAATCCCTTCCTTTATGGACCGGAAAAACTTTCAGTCTTTTCCAGTCCTCTGGTAAGCAGCAAGACTCTAGAAACATTTTGAATAATATTTCAAGGTAAGATACATTATCGTATCACACAATCTTTAATAAATCTGTCGTAAATTTGAGTACACCTGCCCCTTTACGGTTTTTACGCGTTCTGATTTCCTTCATAATTTCCTGAGAATCTATTTCAAATTTTGTAGCATCCTCATTTATGCTTTTAGAGAGAATCTCCTCTGATTCATTCCCTCCCACCACAGGATGATAATCCCTAGTTGTCTCACTAAACCAGTCACTCAATATCACTGCAATTTTAAAATCCTCAGTGACTTTAAGAACGTTCTTATCTAAAATTATCTGATTACTTTCCCTTCCCTCATTTGAATAATATAGCCATAAAAGTTTCTAGATGCATCGTTCAGTGGTCCCCCCGCACCAAAAATATTCTTCATAAACCAATCCTTAGCTTCTCTCTTTGCTCTTATTAATTTATTGCTTGCTTGTTTTAAATATTCCCTACTGCCTTCCTGTTTCTTAACTCTGTTGTGTTACCGCCTCACGATCCTCTTTAACCTTCTTACCTCCCTATTATAGTATGTGGGTTCTGTACTTATCTTTATTTTGTGCTATGGAATAAACATTTTCTCGCCCTTTTTTGTATCCTTAAACTCTTTCCAATTCGCCTCCACTGTACTTGTACCATCCTTCCATTTCCTGACCCTTTTACTTAAATATCTCTTCAATTCTACTGTACCTTCTTATAACTATACCTTTTTCCCTCTTCTATTTTGGCTACTGGTATATTGAATCCCCTAATTTAGTTTCTCTCCAAGAATCTCCTCACCATCATTCTTCCAATATGGTAAGCACCCCAAAAATCAACCCCAAATAACTCATGGTCATGATCTATAAACACTAGAAAACTATAATAATCTTTGCTAACCAGTATGAATATCCCTAGACCAATTGTTCCTCTGTCTCTGCGCTACACTCTGTAACCTTCAGGGAAAACCTGATTGTCTAGTACTCCTACTTGTAACCAAGAATGTACAGCATTAATCACTTGTGTTTCATGTATCTCAATTAAGTTTGCAAATTCTATCAGTTTGTTCATTATACTTCTACAGTTCACCAATAACACCCTTATTTTTGGCCTTGTGGTATTTTCAGCATTGATCTTTGTCTTTCCTCTTGTACAGTACCTAATCACTATTTCAATAGCTTCATCTGTTTCTTTACCATTTGTGTTTTTTCCCCGTAGTGCATCCACAGCATCCCTAACCCAAAAAAGGCTCAGTCCTGACTCCATCATAACTAGAATTGGTTTCCCTTACAACTTTAGCTAACAATTCAGAAAGTACTCGCTTCCCCCTTCTATTTAGGTTTAGGCCATGCCTAGTAAAACCCCACCTGTCCATGGTGTTCACAGCCACAATCCTCAAAACCGAACTGTTTCCTCTTTCAAGTAGCATCTCTGTTTTCACGTATACCCGCCTCACAGCGTAGTTCAACTGAGGCCGATCATGGCGACTTAGAACCTGCATGAGTTCCACCCTGGTATGCTGCCCCTCCTTCACCACCTTACTCAGGTCAATCTCTATACTATAACTTGTATTCCAATCAGAACTATTTCCCGCAACTCCCACTAACACAACTCTATCATTCTTAGTGAAGTCCCTACTAAGCGAACCTATATCCTCTATTACCTGTCCTAATGTTGTACTGGGCTTGAAAAAGTTTGTGACCTGGTAGCCTGTGCCTAATTGATCCTGCAGAAGTGGACCTACACCTCCCCCATGGCTACTACCTAACAGCAGAACCTTTCTTCTTTTTTCCCCTTCTATGTCCATATTCTTATAGGCGTGCTACATCTTACTTACTCTTACATCTACATGACGTACTTCACCATCTGACTCTGGTAACAGGTCGAACCTATTTCTTCCCACATTTCTTCTACGATCTGTTATCGGTTCAAATCCACCCTTCTAACCCTCCTTCCACTGTTTGAAAGTAGTGGATTTAACCTAAAACATGCCACGATTTTTTTTTCATTATTTTTTTTTATATTTTAAAATGTGATTTTTTTACTTTTGTTAACTTCTACTAAGATACTACATTGCATACCTCACAAAGCTACAAATTTGGATGAGGATTTCACGATTTGAGTGCTTATGGCTGTAGCTTAAAATAGATTAGCAATAATAGCTGTAAAACAATTAACTCAACGAATTAATATGCATTATTTCTCATTTAGCTTTATGAGCAATTAATAATACTGTAAAATTTCTTATATTTCACAAATTACGTTCAAATTTAATAAAATAAAACTTTTGAACGTCAGTTTGAAAAAACGAACCTAAGATAATAGCAAAAGAAAGGAAAGGAAAGTTCTTAGATGCCAATTACATTTTTTATGTCTCCACAATAATATTTGGCACCAAAAAAAAAAAAGACCAAGGAGAAACGTTAATTTCGTACAAGAAGGGATGCTCCGTTGATTTTAAATGTTTTCTTTTTGCTAAGGTAATTACTCACTTTCTCTGTTGTAATAAAGAGTGCTTCTTTTATTGTCAGAATTTTCATATTAGTTTTCACTTTTTAGCCATCTATAATTTACTATATCTCAGAATTTTAGAAGCTTTGCTAACTTCTTATTAGATTTCTAGTTTACATGAAAGTTATAGTTTTACAATCATCAGCTGATCAAACTATTTGCTCCATATCACCAATACTGTCCATGATTAAGGTTTATGGCTAGGATGTAAGGATTTTTTTAGGAAAGAATTTAATATCGTTTATAGGATACCTTACCTCTCCGGGCTACGTAGGGGAAAAGAGGATTGGTTCATTGGATACCAAAATGGAGAAACGTAGTTTATGGACGATCCATAAAATTAATAAGTGTTTCAAACAACTGCCTCTGTAGAATTATAAATTATTTAGTAAATATGGTTCGATGGTTTTTCAAAGAGTCTATGTTGTGTTTTCTTCATGGAAACTCCAGTTAAGTATAGAAGAATGCATTGTCACTTACGATAAATGGGTGTATACAGCGTAACAGCAATAACGATGGAAAACACAAAGACAGTACAAGTATGATAGATATGCTACTACAACGCAACATTAAAGTATTTGCTCATCTTATTTTTATTTTCACGGTTGGCCTATTTAAAGGGGACTTAAAGGGCCACACTTGGGTCAACCCTTCGGTTGAAATTATAAATGCGCAGCCCATACAGCGATAAAATAAATAAATAAAGAATATAGCATCCAGCTGCGACCCTTTATTCGGTTCTGGGCAGATTTGCGAATCGTAAACGTTACCTTTGTTTTGGCAGCAAACTTGGCTGTCTCTTTAGCACCCCTGTCTGCATCATACGAGGTATATCCAGAGACAAAGGTTACAAATGCTGTTTAAGATCGAAAAATGAATATATTTCAACCTAATTTACAGAGTATGTTACAAAACATGTCTTTATTTCTCCACATAATCGCCATCAAGTTCGATGCACTTCTTCAGCCTGGGCACCAGTTTTTGTATACCCTCCTTGTACACGCTCTGCTCCACCTCCAAAAGCCAATTTTCCACTGTCTCTTTTACTTCCTGATCGTTGGAAAAATGTTTACGCCCAAAAAATCCTTTAATTTGGTGAAAAGATGATAGTTCGAGGGCGCGAGGTCCGCGGAATAGGGTGGGTGGGTGGGTAACAACATACCATCTAAAAGATGCAAGGAGGTCCTAGGTGACACGAGCCGTGTGGGGTCTTGCATTGTCGTGAAGAAGGGACATACCGCGAGTCAGCATTCCTCTCCTTTTGTCTTTAATCTTCTTCTTTAATTTTTTATAGGTCTCACAATAAGCGATAGCATTGATGGTGGTCCCTTTGTCCGTTGGAGAATGGGTATGACGCCATTGCTGGGACTGCCTTTTGGACTCGGGAGTATAGTGACATACCCAAGTTTCATCACCAGTGATAAATGAGTCAAGAAATGCTTCACCGTCTATTTCATAACGTTCAAGAAATTCACGTGTGGCCAAAACGCGATTTTGGCGATGCTCCGGAGTAATCATTTTTGGCACCCATCTAGCACTCAATTTCTAGGTATCAAGCTTTTCTGATACAATTTCACCCATGAGACTACGACTGTCAATAGTCACACGAAGATCACTGCGAATTGTGTCATCAGTTTCCTTCAGAAGCTCTTCTGAAACGAGAGATGGTATCCCATTCTTTTCTTCGTCATGTGTGTCAGTGCGACCTTCCTTAAACAACCTAACCCATTTGTAAACGTGCTGACGTAACATTACCTCAGGCCAGTAGGTTTCCACAAGCTGACGATGGATTTCGGCGGCGGATTCTTGTATAAAATTAAGGAATCTCATATCGGCGGTAGGTGGAGCGAACGGCACCTGCGGAGGTTCATGCAGGTGATCCACCTTTGAATAAAAAATTTCCCTGCGCCTTTCAGAGCACTAAGCTTTTTTATATATATATATTCCGTGTAAATCACCTTGCATACCAAAAAGCAAGTAATACTAGCAATGGCTTCCGCTACCAATTGAGGCTCCGTGTGCCTGATGGTACGCGAAGTGGGAACTGTATATGTTTCACGAGTTTTACCTGAATACATCCCGCGTTATGTCCCATGTTTACTACTATTTCCATCTGCCTGAGGCCGCAGCAGCCAACTATTATGACGCCTTTGAGCTTTTCATAGCACCCGTTTCGGCAGGTACGTATCCTAGCAGTACACCTGGAACATCGAACCAGTTAAGTAAACAAATGAGGAACACCTTACGACGAACTCCAATATAAGAGAGCATCTCGCTACGTCTAAACTACCATTATCAAAACTATAACAATCCACCCTCCACAGTTTCATACTACCCGGTGTTTGGTGAAGCAATCAAATAGTTGGGCGCCTTTGCAACAGAAACAGGTCGCAGGATATTCACAGCAATTCTCTCAGCAATGTATTCGAGTCGCTTGGTTTCTATCAATTCATCTCTTAACTGAAAGTAGTCACCTTCTGCTACACATTCACATGGCAGTTTCATTAGCAGAGAATGAATAATTGTAAGAATCTGATCAGGTAGCTTGTACATTACTGCGCCTCATATATAATGCTTTTCCTCTAGCTCTTTGCCGTTCGTTCCAACAACATCGTGTGAAAGTCATATAAATTTCGACTGGCTTTACTCTTACGTATGGAACCGTAACCATTATGTTAATTTAAACTGAATAATTTACATGAAATGATATCAAGATTCTTCAAGAAAATTATAAAAGAATTTTAACAGCTCAAAATCACTTTGACTGTAATTAACTCGTTTCTAAACATTCTCCATCACCATAAAACTTTAGCAATAATACTAATATCAGACTGCCGTAACATCCAAATAACAGAGGAAGCGTAAACACAGTTCCTGGCCAGCTGCACACAACACAGCACATATTCTGCCTGGTTCTTCGATTTTGTTGAGGAACCCACGTTATAATTACAATATTCGAAAAGACTGAAAACCTATACGCGTTTCTGATACTACTTAGCAGAACTATTTCAAACACTTGTAAATCACAGTGACTGCTGAAGCCAGCACTATTGCAGATCTCTCGCACATACACACACACACACACACACACTTCTCTTCACAATTTTGTGCACCCTTTCTAGCTACTAGTCTATGTCTGCCTCATATACTCTCTTGTGCCTAACTGCCCTTCGCCTAACGTGGAAAACGGTTTTCTTGCTGTCCGCTTGGACAATTAATGCTTACTTCTTGAATAATGAAACATACAATTACTTCAATAATCAAGCTACAAAAAAATGTTCTACTGACAATGGACTAACTTATAAGATTTATATAATGCAAATATGTTACCTGCAGCTTTGATTAACTAAATAAATGTTTAATTCTGTGGCCTTGTGCGCAAGCAATTTTCAATATCGATTGGCCAATAGGTATTTTTTTAACATCGCGTTACTTCCATGCTTTGAAATTATTAATAAGTTCGAAAAAAATAACTACGTTGTCAAATGTAATCCTAAATCTTATCAGTCCTACTTATCTCACTATACTGTATATAAAAATGGATGTGCGTAGGTATATTAGTATGTTCTTTATACAAATCTACAGTTTTTATCCGATCTCGATGAAACTTTGTACATGTAATCATTAAAACAAGGGGGAAAAATATTGTTTACGAAAGCCTAATCTCTCTGGCTCAACACCCTCTTAGTAAAAATTTATACTTGTAATGGTTCAGTTTTTTTTGCAGATATCTCGAAAATGGCAGGGAAAACGGCCAAAAGTGAATGATGATATTCTCAAATCCCACAAATTTTATGATTATTGGCGTTGGACCAGTTCCTGTCTGACAATTAATGACCGACAAAAACTTGAAATTTAAAAATTGTTTTAAAGTTGATGTGGTGACACATAAAACCACAGTTTTCATACGATTTTGATTAAACTTTTCACACATATACATTAAAACATTCTACATTTGGTTAGCAAAAACCCTTCCCCTCTTGTATATCACACTCTTAAAGAAAATTTAATCTTGCAACGGGCCAGGTTTTTTTTGGCGAATATCTGGAAAACGATAGGGAAATCGGACAGAGCAGCTACTGATAGTCAGAAAACAGATAACATTTTCTGTAGGACGGCGTTAGACAGAGTATGATCGGACAATCGCTGACCGTATAATTTGAACTTGAAATTTAAAAATTATTTTAAAGTTAGTATGGTGAAACGGGAATTAACATTTTTTATCCGATATCGAAGCAAATTTGCTCATACATCCTTTAAAATAAGTGGTAAAATAATGTTTACATTTTGTTTACAAAATTTCACCCATGTTGTGAAGGATCAAAAGGTATAAAACATCAGAACGTTCGTATCCAGCCCCCGAGCAAAGTCTGGTCCTCTTTTAGTTCTGTATGAAATGAGAATTTACTTTCAAAATATAAGCAAAAATTCTAAAAATCTATCCCAATTAATCAATACCACCAGAAAACACACGCAGAGACTTATCTAAGATATAGCATACAGAGACTATAAACATTTGTGGTTGCTAACGTAGGAATATTATTAGTTTAAAAATATACGTTCTTTTAGCTGATCACATTCAGAGAAATGTTGTGTAGCCAGTTATTTCTGTGTAGGCGCTGCTTTGACATCGTACTGGTAACTGCTCACTTTGCACGTCTCTGCATTGAATTATACGAGGGTGAATCAAATATAAACAAGACTTTATTTTTAAAAATATTATTTTTATTTTAAGTGCAAAAAAGTACATATCTCATTTTTCTACGTAATCTCCTGCTTTAGAAACACATTTTTCCCAGCGGATAGGCAGCTTCCCAATTCCTTCCATGTAGAAAGATGCAGGTCGTGTCTGCAGCCAATTGCGCACGTAGGCTTCCACCTCAGCATCACTGTTGAATTTTTGGCCTCCCAAAGCTTCCTTGAGAGGACCAAACACATGAAAGTCACAGGGTGACAGGTCTGGACTGTAAGGAGGGTGGTCCAGTGTCTCCCACCCCAGTTTCTCCAATTTTTCCCTGGTTAAGGCTGCTGTGTGGGGGCGAGCATTGTCATGGAGAATAACCACTTTCCTCATCGGTAGGTCTCGTCTTTTGCGGCGATATGCAAGTCGGACCTCACTCAAAATGTCGCAGTAGTAGGCCGCATTGATTGTCCTGCGCTCATGCAAAAAATCGAGGTGCAGCAAACCACGCTGGTCAAAAAAAAAAACCGTAGCCAAAACCTTGCCAGCCGATAGTCGTGACTTGGCTTTCACTGGTCCAGGTTCTCCTTTTTTTCTCCACTCCATACTCGCTTGTTTGGACTCAGGGGTGTAGTGGTGCACCCAAGTTTCATCACAGGTGATGATGTGAGTCAGAAATGGGTCCCCTTCTTCCCGAAATCGTGCCAGAAGACGCTCACACACCTGAAGTCGATTCAATTTCTGTTCTGCTGTGAGAAGGCGAGGAACCCACCTGGCGCACACCTTACGGTACCCAAGCTCCTCTGTGAGTATGGAGTAAGTGCTCCCATAACTTATTCCGACCTTACTTGCAATTTCAGAAGTGGTAAGACGCTTGTCATCTTCAATAAGCCGTCTAACACAGCTGATGTTGTTCTCTGTAATGCTGGTGCGGGGTCTGCGTTTATGGCTCTCATTTTCAACATGATGACGACCATCCACAAACTGTTTATGCCATGCAAACACTCTGGCTCGCGACAGTGTCTCTTTCCCGAACTGGGCAGTAAATCTCCTCAAGATTTCTGCCGGTTTTACGCCTTCTGCAGCGAGAAACTTGATTATAACACGTTGCGCAATCGACGAGTGTACCTCTTGCTCCGACATCGTGACGGTTGGCACTGAGCGAGTCGAGGGGGGGGGGGGCTAACGGTCTTCCCCCACTCCTGACAAACCTACCTATCGCCAAACGAAGCGGGAACGTTCTCCCACCACTATTGCGCCCGAACGGCCGAAAGTCTTGTTTATATTTGATTCACCCTCGTACATTACTCCACCGTGTCTCGCCTTCCATTCAGCACTGCACACTGGTTTGAGAGCCCTGTCAGCGAAACGTCTTTTGTAGCTCTTTAAATATTTAAGTGACGTTCTCCGCTACGGTTGTTGGTTTTATGCCCAAGAGGCACGTAAACATGACAGCACAGCAGGAGGGAGAAATCCATCCACTTGCCACAGATAATGTCGTACCGCTCTTTACGTCTGTAACCGACAGGAAAACCAATATCAGTTCTCTCATACGTCCTCGTCAATTCGCTTTAGCGGCGGAAAGATTTGAGTTTTTATTAAGGTTTCTCATGAGCGTCTAACTGTCATGTTCTTCCATATCAATCATAAAATTAAAGAACACGAAATACTTATTTCTGCAGAACCAAGGGTCGGCGTTCCCAACTCCTCACTAATACGTTTTAAGCTCCACTATCACTGATGTCTCTCTACCTAGGAGAATCGGAGTAGGCACTGCCTTTTGTCATTGTTCTCAATGAAATGCTAACATACTTTCGTTATTCTGAGAAATGCTTTTATTAAACTGGCTGGTGCTCCTAGAGATATTATTCTAGATGTTTGTTCATTGAATATTCTGTACTGTAACGAGCCGCGCTGTCGCCACGTTACAAGGTGCATTTTTTATTATATATGTAATAATATAAGAGTAATTTACATAAATCTTGGGCGACCACGTGAATAGATTTTGTTGTAATTTTTTAAAGTACGCAAGATTCCAAGTGAGGACTGTAATGAAATGGTGAACTTATACAGTGTATCGTAGCAAAGCGAATATTCAAGAATTATTGAGCTATGTAGGCTTGAAGCTAATCTTGGTGTTCCCGTGCCTTGGCGACAAAAAGTCGCGGATTTGGGATTTGCCAGACCACACACCCTGCTCCCTGGGGATGGGTCACTCACCGAGCGGGAAAAGCCTGCCGTCCGAAACCCGAATGTTCTCTCGCCCCGGCGAACTTAGCCGAATATGTCCGACCTCTGTTGGATTCTTTGGCCAAATCACATATCGAGGATATCACGTGACATTAGGTGCCGACCTGAAGGTCCAATCAAAATGAGCGTATAACTCAAAATCCTGGGAATTTTTGTTGTATGTGAGCTTCGAGACTACAAATGGGCGGAGCAAGAAGTTTCCTCGTGGACCGAAGAGCGAGGAGCTGACATTCTAACTTCGATCGCACCAGTCTGAGGTTGACTTGGAAAGTTGACTTCATTCGCTAACTGCAGCTTGCCTTGCTGGAGCAAGGTTATCACCGCAACACAGCCGGTAATGCGATGATGCGCATTGCCAGACCAGAGATGCCTATAGCCGACTTGTGAGATAATCTCACATATCGTGGGTCCGCTACACTCATCACAGACATCAGACGCAGAACTACAATGGTAATTGATTACGACCAAGCCATGTGATTGTGCATTCCGTGAAACAGAACCCGTAAGCGACTTTGAGAGGATAGGTCCATGTTCTCACTTTGTAATTGTAAAAACCCCTGAGCTAGCGGCATAATTTGCCAGAACTAGTTATTTTCGAATGATATATTGTTCATTCTGGCGCCCATGATTTTCTTTTTAACTGTAAAGTCACAGTATTATGATGCCTTTGTCTGAGGTAGTCATAACTTGTATTTTTCATTGTTTCCAGTTGTCATTATTTCTTGCATTTTGATTCTGAGATATTTAAAAGTAAATATACAATTGTTTGCTTGCCCATGACGGCTAATTGTAACTCTGAGCGTTGCTTTTATGATTTTGCCAATTTGTGTTAATGTTAACGGTAAATTCGCTCAGACTTGTAATCGCCAGTGATGAGAAATAAATGTCATATTGTGACAATTTACTTGAATTCCAACTAACGTCGAAATTCTTGCAAAATTAATAAATTTTCACTCCTTCATAAAAATTAAAATTAAAAATCCACAATTATTAATCATAAAGGTATGAACGATAATTGTAATGTGGTTTGCCCACCAAGGTATCCACCACAGTACTTACTCCTGTAGCAACGCAGCATTAAAATGGATGCTGCAAATTACAAGGGGTCAGATTCAAACTCCTAGCATGGAGTAATAACAGGTTTGATTACAGTTTTTAATTCCAGACAAATGTTAGAATGATCGCAATTTTAGCTTAAAAAGTAGCTGATACCCAAAATACAACTTAAGTGATTCAAAAAGAATGATGACACTTAACGTTCTTCTTTTAGAATAATTCCGAAGCTGGTGGTGGAAACAAGTACAGTTCTGCATAATAAACGAAACCACGGAAAATTAAAAGAAGGGGCGGCTCATCGATTGTTTTAAATGACGCAAATGGAGAGAGATATTTAACTGTACAAACTTAACAACTAACACAAATGTACCGATGCTGTACCATAGTACACGACCGATCAAAATTGTTAAATTAATTCCAGCAAAACGTATTTCTCGTGTTTATCGTAATTCCTTCCCTTAATTTTCTTTCCATTTCATCCGCTTTACGCATAAAAGGAAAAGTTCTTATTCCAAAGGTTGTAATCTTTGTTTTATTTTTATAATTAATATGTAGCTTTTGCTGAGCATAAATTTTTGTTTTAAGCCTAATGTGAGGTATTCGTGTCGTCCACAAAAAAGATAAGGCTCTTATCCTAATCTTATAAGTTTCCAGGAAGATCACCGATGTTAAGACGTACATTTATCAATAAGGTGTAACAACGAGTTATGAAAGTTACGAAAGATTTTTTCACTCAAGACTTAGTCTGGGAAGATATAACGAATAAAAACTAGCTTAAAGCAACGATGTACAAAATATGTCTCTCATGCGTAAATCAAATGAAACGGAAGGAAAGTTAAGGGGGAAAAAAACGGAAAAGAAACGAGAAAATTTACGAACTATAGTAAAAAAGGATACAGAAATGTACTATTCTAAAACAACAGAGACCGAGTGGGGCGGGTGACCGGGCACTCTCTGGCCTCGCATTCGGGAGGCCGCAGGTTCGAATCTCCGTCCGGCTATTCAGATTTGGGTTTTTCATGGTTTCCCCAAATCACTCTGGGCAAATTCCGGAACGGTTACTTCAAAAATGCCATGGCCGAATTCCTTCCTATTGCCCCAGTCCTTTCCCTTCTCTAATGACCTCAATGGCGACGAGGCGTAAAACCATAAGCAAGAAAATAGATAAATAAACAGAAAATTGAAAAATGAAGTATATGTAATAATTGTGAACATTGGTAGACTGTAAACTTATTAATAAATACTATTTTTGTCTTTCTTAGCATCACGTGATCATAGGAAATATGTATTTTTCTTTTCAGTATTAAGGCTCCCGGACGACGAGGTCATTAGGGCCGAGAGGATAACCGAATTCTAGGACAGATATGTTTACCATAAGTAACGAAATATTAGCATCCTCGTATTACATACCGAAGAGGAAAAACGAGCGATCACTTAATCACAGACTACGCCTTCATACTTCCAGCACTAAATTACATAACTACGATAAAATCTTCGTAACAGAAAGCGAATTTTACGCCAAAAATGGAAATTTTTATTTGTTTTTAAATCAGTTTGATGCCTTATTATAATTTATAAGTTTTGATAATGAAACATAATAATTCAAGTGCTATTTTTAATGTTTGAGTACATTGCAGAGCCATTTGGAAAATTAATTTGAACAAAAAATATTCGAATTAGGATAACTAATTACAATAAAATTATAATTCATTATATTTTGTTGTTATTAATAACTAAGGAACTTATGTTCCCGTAGCAAATGCCCCTACTCATCTGCTTATTCACTGACTTCATTTTCACGTTAAATTGTTTCACTCTGTGAAGCATATTTCTCAGCACCACTCTCCATAACTTATTGCAGCCCCTTACTCTTTAAGGCACAACTGAAGTAGCTTTCTCAGTTCTGATGCCTGAAATCAAGTGTCTGTTTATGATCATGGTCCTTTCTTCCATTCCATACACTACTCGTAATTATTCGCCATATATTCATCGAAGACCCATAACAAAGTATTGGTTACCGTACACCATACCTCACAGCCATTCTCTTTACGCTCCTGCGTCTTCCACTAACTCCCAGCAGAACTTCTTTTTCAGATCTAATACTGATTTTTACGGTAACTTTCACAATCAGTTCTAGCTGCCCTTCTTTTAATTCCCTGACTATGGTTTCATATCCCAGTTCCGTTACTTTCATAGCGGATCTCCTCTTTACCCTTTCTATTACGTTATGAGTTTGATTCCGCCACGATAGTGTAATAGTGTAATTGTTATCAGGTGACAAGTTTAGATATTTATATCTAATGCCTAACAATTCCGCGAATACAGTATAATCGCTGGAAACATATATCTTCCTTTGTAAGTGATAAACTCATTCTTTTTCGCATTAATCTCTATTCAGTGTTGGGCTACGCAATTAGTAGCTGTTCACAATTAACTCTCAGTGTAATCCTATTACAGAGCAGTAAGTCATCGTTGGGATAAGGACTTTCGACGAGTAACAGGCGTGAATTGGAAGAGAGTTGCTCAAGATCGGTCAGCCTGGAAGGAATTAGAACAAAATTAAGAAGCATTAAATTGTAAATTATAGCTCATCTGGCTTAAAGAGGCTGCATCTTGAGAAAGCTGTAAAAATAAATAAATAAATAAGTCATCAGCACAGACAAACAAGACTGAACGTGGTATCTGCCGTTTGAAGTACGATTCCGCTAAGACCAGATGTTGCTTTAAGAGCATACACTAAACAAAGGAGTGACTAGGTGTGAATATGTCTATGCAGCTCAAAGGAGTTGGAGATGAGCCAAACCGAGTGTATGTTTCGACTTCTGCTGCCTTAGACGGGTACCTGCACATTGCTAACGACCATCCAAGAGAACACCATGACTATTAACCTAAAAAATTCAGCGACGTTCTCATTACGCCTTGAAAAGGGCAAATTGTTACGCATAGGTTCATAATAAACAATGCAATTCTCCTTAGAATCAGATCTGTCCTGTTTCAAACTGACATATAAAAGCGACAGTAGTGACTACTGAAACGAGGGGCAGTGAAGAAATTTTGGGAGCCTATAGACAGCGACTATACGAGAGATGGTCGGCCGTGTCATTGTCGGGTGAGTTATAGTATTTCTATCCTAAATCGTTCATAGGGATTAATAAACACTCACGCTGACCGTGCCTGGTGGTAACTGAAATAATTCTTCGCGAAAATTTTTCTCAGCATCTTTAAGTAACAATTTGGATCCGGCAGTGGGACTGGCTTTTAATGGCTGATATGTTCTTCCTCGCGCATTCAGGATCTGAGCAGTGAGTTATTGTTGTGCTGACTCTGGTTCAAGTGACATAAATGCTGTAATATTCCCATAAACTAGTGTTGGACCAGCACGCTCTAGGACGAGTTTCGTGCTGTCAGAAACAATTCTATCGCAATATCCTTACACACATATGAAATTAGTATAGGTACTTAACGTATTTTAGTTTTCTATTTGTTTCAGTAAAGTAGCTTGTTTAAAAGCCTTCTAAATGGAGTAAATGGTGTTCAAAAAATCGCTTATCTGCAATTCTAAATCATAATCTTATATATACATAGACGTGTGTTTTCCTATATTTCACTTTTCAGAAACCAGTACTTAGCACAGATCACCGGTCTTTGTGTGTGGAAGTAGCATGGTGTTTCCTGTCGTGCACAATGTTGGCCGAATGTCGATAGCTGTGGGGATGTTGGAGATATGATCGTTAAAAATGGCCGATGCACGGCATTTTCGTATTTCAATCAAAGACATGTGCCTCCGTATATGTCACTCTGCTGCCCCAACTACATAGCATAGACCAGGGGTGTTTGTGTGTGGTAGTGGTATCGTGTCTCCTATCATGTACTGTGGTGTTTAGATGTCGGTAGCTATGGGGGTGTGGGAGATATGGTGGTTGAAAGTGGTCGACCTGCGGCACTTTTATATTTCTACCTAAAACGAATGTTTCATGGTGTATCACTTTTCAGCCGAAACTATCTAGCGCAGATCACTGTTGTTTGTGTGTGGTAGTAGCACAGAGTCACCCGTCGATAACAACGTTGGCCGAATTTCGGTAACTGTGGTAGTGTCGGAGATATGGTGGTTGAAATTGGCCGATCAAGGATATTTTCGTATTTCGACCAAAGTCATGTATCTCCATATATGTCACTCTGCTGTCACAACTACATAGTATAGACCAGCGGTTCCCAAACTATGGGTCGCGACCCGCTGGTGGGTCGCGGAACAATCGAGGTTTTTGCCACAAAAATATATCTTTTATTTTAAAAAATATGACTCGATATTTTACAAGTGCAATAATCGAGAAAGCTATTAGCTTAAATTGAAACTGTGTGAGAGAAAAAATTTCTTAAACATTCAGCCGGTATTATGCAATAACCTCGTGAGATATAGCAGCGGCAGCAATCGCAATCTTTATGGCAACACCTGACACCCTCTCTCCCGCCCCACTCTAGAGCGGAGATGCGCGCTCATACCACCTGCAATTTTACTTCTCTCATTGTCATTTTCTTGTTTATTCTTGAATCGAAACCATTCTATCAAAACAGTCTTTCTCTGCTTGTGACAGTGAGTTATTGTTTGCGTTTTGTTTTGATTGAGAGTAGATTTAATGTGATTATGGAAAGTTGGTTGAGGACTGAATCGTGCCGTAAAAAAGAGTATCCAAATGGTGAGGAAACTTCAACCTCCACGGCTAGTAATAACAAGTTTGAAAATGTTACTGAACCACAACCAAGTATTTGTAATTCCAATACAGACAACACGAAAAAGCAAAAGACGTATCTGCGAAAGTGTAACCCGGATTATTTGAAATACGGGTTTGTGTTTTCGTATACTGAAGTGGAACCAATACCGCAGTGTGTGATTTGTTGTGAAAATTTGTCCAATAAAAGCATGAAGCCATCAAAACTTGAAAGGCATTTGTCAACCAAGCATCCTGAGTACACAGCCTCTTGAATTATTTCGAAATTAAATACATTATCTTTCGACCAAATCCACAATGTAAATTTCAGTATCAGGCCAACAAAACAAACTACCATAGCGTCTTACCAATTATCCTTGTTAATAGCAATTCAGGAAACTGCTCACAAAGCAAAAATAATATTTAAAACTTTGTTTGAAGGAAAATTGTCAGAAAGAATAAGTGAAATCAAACACTGCTGTAAAAAGGAGAATTGATTAAATATGTAATTGGGTCTAGTAAACAATGATTTCAACTATGAGGCAAAGTGATTTTTAAACTACAAATTAATGAAAGCACAGATGTTCCTGGTCAGGCAAATTTGTTAGCTTTTGTTCGTTTTGAATTCAACTATTCTGTGGAAGAAGAAATGTTGTTTTGCAAATCTTTGCCTACAAGAACTACGGGAGAGGAAATTTTTAAATGTGTTGACACTTTTTTAAAAGAAAATGAAATTGCTGGTCAACATGTGTAGATTCGACAACTGATGGTGCCCGTGCTATGTTCGACGTTTATTCAGGTTTATTTGTCAAAGTCAATGGCACCTTTGGTGTAATGGAGTCATTGCTGCTTTCATCGAGAGGCTCTGGCAATAAAAGGCTTGGATGAGTGCATAAAGAAAACTCTGGACGATGCTGTGAACATTTTGACTTTATCAAAGCACGGCCTAAAAATTCAAGATTTGTTGGAGTGTTGTGTGAAATGGACAGTGAACACAAACACCTTCCCCTTCACTGTGAATTTCGATGGCTGTCGAGAGGTAGGGTCGAGATCATTTGAACTTCGTGACGAATTTAGAATGTTTTTATTGGAGCACGACCATAAATCCATAAGGTACTTTACTGAATGTGTTTGTGATGAGAACTGGCTCAAACGTCTTGCATATTTGGCTGATATTTTCAATGCACTCAATGTAATGAACCTGATAATTCAAGGAAAGGATATCCACAAGTCTTACGTTCAGGAAAAACTCGAACGGTGGACCTGCAAACTTAGAATAAAATAGTTTTAAATGCATTTCCTGTTTTGCATGACATCCTTGAATCAAAAAAAAAATAAAAGTCAACAAGAAAACTGAAAATGTCCTCAAAGGGCACCTTGAAGCCTTGGCGTCTGCCCTCAGGTAATTTTAAATTTTTTTCAGTAAATTATGAGTAAGTTTTAGACCTCATTTATTTCAAAATAGTATTTATTTTTTCTATTTCAAGTACCCGTAAAGATTTTAAATTTTTTTATGTGTTAAAAAGTGAAATGTGTTTTATTCGTTTACTAATAATTGTTTTAGGAGCTACTTTCCAAGAATTTTTGAAATCCTTTTGAAGAGGAACATCTGAAAGGCCAAAAACTCTCAACAGCTGAAGAAAACTCGCTAATAGAGCTATGTTGCCATTCTTATTTAAATACAATTTTCAAGGAAAAATCCTTAATTTCCTTCTAGATGAATGTAGGAGCCGAGTATCAAGAAATGAGCTCTTTCTACCTTACTGTTTTTGAAAACAAATACAGAAATAAACTATGTATAGAAAATGACTTAAGGTTAAAATTAACCAGTGTTAACCCTGATATCGATGCCCTCATCAGTAAACACCAGTGCCAGAAATCTCACTGATTGTAAAGTTGTGTTTTTATAATATTCAAACTATTTTCCATTATCTTTATAATAAACTAAGAGGTGCTGCACAAAGCATCACCTCATCGAATTGACGACTGAAATTCCAGGATTAGTTAAAACTCGATTTGCAAATTAAAATGCCATGGATGTGCCAAACACCTACAAATCCCATTTTCGTGGTTGACTGGTAAGTTTACCATTGTATTTTCCTGCTCCTAGTCTTCCCTATATTCATACATTTGGGTGCAGTAAAACACAATGATAAACATACCAATCAACCACTGAAATCGGGTCTGCTGGTGGTTTCCACCAAACAGCGAATTGGCAGACCAGTTGCGTTTTAATATTCTGATCGAGTTACTCCTAATCATGGAATTTCAGCACTCACCTACCAATCAACCACTGAAATCGGGTCTGCAGGTGGTTTCCATCAAAAAGCGACTTAGCAGACCAGTTGCATTTTAATATACTGATCGAGTTACTTCTAATCGTGAATTTTAGCAGTCAACATTATGAGGTGATGGTCTGTGCAGCCGCCTCGGTTTGTTGTTTTATGTATTATCAATTATTATTTATTTTTTATTTTTTTGATAGTATATCCTTTGTACGAAAATTTTGCCTTTTCGTAAGATAACGATAGTCGACAGCGTATAGAGGTCATACAACAGTTCCCATTCTGATTTTAGATTGACTCTTATATTTAGTGGGTCGCAAAAATTTTTTTTACTTAAAAGTGGGTCGTGTAACAATAAAGGTTGGGAACCGCTGGTATAGACCATTGTTGTTTGTGTGTGGTAGTGGTATCGTGTCTCCTATCGTGTACTATGGTGGTTAGGATGTCTGTAACTATTGAAATGTGGGATATATGGTGGCTGAAAGTGGTCGACCTGCGGCACTTTCATATTTCTACCAAAAACGTATACGTCATGGTCTATCACTTTTCAGCCAAAACTATTTAGCGCATATCACTGGTGTTTTCGTGTGGTAGTAGCACAGAGTCACCCGTCGATCACAACGTTGGCCGAGTTTCGGTAACTGTGGGAGTGTGGGAAGTATGGTGGTTGAAATTCTTCGATCAATGATATTTTCGTATTTCGACCAAGGACATGTGTGTCCGTATATTTTACTTTGCTGTCTGAACTAAATAGCGCAGATGACGCGTTTGAGTGTGGTAATAGCATCGAGTCTCCCATCGTGCACTATGGTGGTTAGATATCGGTAGCTGTCAATCCAAATTCTTTACAATCACGAACGAAGTCGTGGGTACCAGATAGTTATAACTAAAATTAATAAACATACTTGGTTTACGTTAACTGCAATTAGAAGACGGTGTTGCTAACCGATTGCCTTTGAATCGAAGTAAGTATGCCAGAGCCTACAGCCTAGAAACTGTGACATTACAATACATCCGTTGTTGACAGTCATGTATACAAGTGGTTTTACATTACATACAGTTATGGATTAATCGTAGCTCTATGAGTTTTATTAAATGTTATTTGCCAATTATTTCTTACTGTATAATCATACTTTAGTATGGGAAACATCGCATATAATATTTTCTTACTAAATTATACGACTACTGAGAAGTGCCAGCTACTTAGCAGTAAACTCAAATTCGTTATTAGTCAGTAAGATATTATGTGACGTATGACATTAACAGGCAAACGTCATTTTCCATCTTTTTTTTTTACATGTATTGTTTAGAATAAATACTGAAGTTTCACTAACTTAATTAAAAATCATTCCACCGGATATCGATGTCTTGCTTGAACGGTTCAGGGTCACTTTTGGTGGCATAAAAAAAAAGATTTTGTTGGTTTGTGGAATGTGGTTAATACGTTACAGCACGTTTAAACGAACTATTCTACCACACGGCTAATCTAATGACCGAATTGTGGATAAACCTAATGCAAATAAAACCAATAAAATTCCGATGTAAATGCAAATGGTGACTTTTCTGTATAGAAAAGACTAACAAGAAATAGACAAACCATACAATTAATCCATCAAAACAACAGTCATGAGGCAAGTGGTACTACTGCCATTTATCTCTCAACAAGTAGAAATGTAATTAGTATCAAAGGTGGTGGAAAATTCTGCCTGTAAGCACAGCTCAGCATAGTACGAAGAAATAGTATAGGACAGAATAGTGATATTCACTACTTAATTAAATTAGCATATATAGGGCTACGAGGAATTGCATAGATCATATAGTTAACGTCAAAAAGTTGTTTCTATTACTGAGAAAAGTCTGTTCCTGTACAGCAACAATCCAAGCAATGCGGATGTGGCTTTATATGTCACACCGATGGTATATTAAGTTTCTCAGAAGTTATAGCCACTGGTGGTTGAACACTGTAAGGTTTGTATCATCCGCGATATTCCGTTAAGTTGTAAAGTTAGCTTTAAACTGTAAATTTATAAGTTTTTACAAAAAATAAATTTAAAAAATATGAATACAGTGAGAAAAAAATTACTCATGAGTACTATAATTTTGAGGATTATGTTTTGATGATTAATCACATCCTTACATTTTGCAGACACGTGCCAACTGAAACCTGGTAATCAAGTAGCAGAAATAAGAAAATAAAAGACGGGATTCTCTGTTCGGACTTTGACCGTGTGAGAGACCAGTGGAAAAATTGTAGGACACACGTCTTACTTTGGAGGAGAGGGAGAGTTGGCAGAGCCGCAATCAGGTAATTGGGGTCCGCTTGTGTGTGGGATCACAATCAGCTAACGAGCAGTAACCAGCGAGTCGCCCGCCTGGGACGCAACAGTTAACTGCTGGGGCGAACAGACCCGCGCGGGCTCCACACAAGTTTTTGCAGAGCCTTCAGTCAAATTTAAACAAGCAATTACTGTCAACTACGTTACAAAGTAAGGGAAATATATGCCGGCTCTTTTAGATATTCGTGAGGTGCGTAAACCGTGACTCGCTCGAAACCATTCGTAACTAAACTTTGAACAAAGCACACCAGGAAACGTGAGGCGAGAGATTACCCGTTCTGTACCACTGACCTGTGGTAATATCATCAACTATACTACTGTTACAATTACTCCGCGATTCATTACAAAGTGGGTGGAGGAGGAGGGTGCGTTTTTTTTCTATCTTAATGAGTAAAGGTTCATGCATGAGAAGAGATATAGACTACAGGTTACGACGGGAGGCGTCCATGAGCTATTTTAAGGAACGTTCCTGGCATTCGCCTAGACCAGTTTAGGAAAACTCAGGTCAGTATTTCAACCTTCTCCAATGCTTCCATTAACATGTTTTGATGGGGCCTCACACAGAAGAAAAATATTCCATGCAAGGCCGCACATGTTCTTTACGTGCAATAGATTTAACTACCAGCGTACACTGTTTTAAATTACGACTTAAGAAATGGAGGATATTATTAATTTTCCCAATTATCTTCTTAACATGTTCAATCCACAAAAATTTATTTTGAATTTTTGCATCTATATATTTTAAAGAATCTTCCGTAGAAAGGACGGTATCATTAATTGTATATTCAGAGGTATGTTGTGACGTTTTTAATTATATTCATGACACGGCATTTTAGCACTTAGCTCCAGCTGCTAGTTTCAAAAGTAACAAAGCGCAGTCATCCTAGTTTGTAGACGACCAACCGTTAAACTATTCACCCACGCCCACTCTTGGCGATAGACGGCTGGTATCACTGACCTAAACGTCGCCATAAAAGCTATGGATGCTAGCAATTGGTCGGTGGAATGCGGAAAACAAAAAGGAGTCATTGTGTTTTAAGGTTTACTTCTGGATAAATTTTTGCGAATATTCGTGAAATTTAATAGCAGAAATCTGAGCGTCGTGTTTCCATTTAGTTTGAGACGACTCCTTCGTTTTAACGCGATCCACACTTTCTAGGTGTCGAGAAGCCGCGCGGGGCGACTTCAAGAATGGTTTGCAGTGGAGCGAGAAATATACACTCCGATGACGTGACACCGCAACTGCTGCCAGCACTGAGGCCATCAACAGAGTCAGATATAATACATCGGTGTCGGTAATCTCCGATATATCTTTGACTCTCTGGAATATTCTTTCTGCGAGGCGCTTCAAGTCAACGAAAAGAGAGAAAAGAACCTCACTTAATTTTTTATCTTCCATTGAAATCCAAATGGTGCAAGACGATAAAATCTGACAGTCAGAATTCTTTAACGTATAACTTCTTTAGGTGGCAAGACCATGGGGTATAAATATTTCTGTTGTAATATATTTAAGGCATCGAGCACAGAAAATTAGCCACCATTACTGCTTTCGCCACGGTGTACCTTAATCTGTCATTAAGTGAGGTTTTGAGGAATTTTCGGAGAAGTTCCAGACATTTATTCGGTAATGATCTAGTATGATAGGTGAAATAATAAAATTACTGCTAACTTAGAACGCTATTCCAATATAATCAATTCAGGGAAAGAAGTAAATTATCAACGTGAATAATTTACGTCAAACATTGAAAGTGTTTAAATTAAGGTAGCCACTAAACAATCTCTATGTTATATCGTGTTGGGAGGAATTGTTTAAAAATATAAGTATTTATTGAAGGAAAATTTTAAGGGTTTGTATATACAGAAATAATTTCTCCTTCTGAAAGCAAATCAAACGGAAATTAGTTAATGCTGATCTCAGTTTTATCCCAGGACGCAGTAAGAATTAATCATAACACCTTTGATTTTAATTAGTCGTAGCAATAGTGTATCATATGGTGTATTTATTTGTGTGTCATAAAACGAGGAACACAAGAAAATACGGTATACGTGCTGATTTAATGCTGCATCCTTCAGCCAGAGGTCTTGAAAAAATGGAAAACCTAGAAAGGAAGTTGATTTCATACTGACATCTGTAAGTGAAAATGATCTTTATAACAAACATGCAGCATGATGTCAAAAACTTGTTAATACTCTCACAGAGTAAAAAGTAATTTCTTATCGGCACTTGAAGCAAATTCCAGTGCAGCCATCGCTCTTGGTGTCATTTTGTATTTGATATCTTTTTCCTTTGTTTTGTGGAAATTCCGTTTCACTCTGGATAAACTCCACTAGTTAGGGTTCTCTGAACGTTATTTTGCTGATAGTCTCAATTATAGCCGTGCTACTGAGGCTGGTGGGTGATCGATCACGTAGCGCCTGACATTCGGAAGGACACTGGTTCAAATCCCCGTCCGTCCACCCAGATTTAGGTTTTCCATGGTGTCTCGAAATAATTCCTGGAGAATGCCAGTGAGGTTCCTACATAAAGCTATGACCTATGGCTTTCCTCTTAATTTTCCCTCATACCCTCCCTGCTCTAATGACCTCAACGACGACAAGCGCCAAAGACAGAAGTGAAAAAAAAGTATGGTACAATACGCACTGATAGGAATAGTAAGCACCTATATGGATGGTAATTGAATGAAACTGCCCCCGTAGAATTGCATGGTTACAATATGAAATGAAATTGATGTCAGTGTAGGCAGTACTGGCATGCTGCTGGTCCCAGCACAAAGGGGTGTAGCATCCCCTCGAGCTTTGGTTTGGAAAGAAAGTATATAGTCGTTACATCCTCCCCTACGTCAAGTCGTTATAGCTCTGTTGCAAACAGCGTGACTCTGGATCGGAACTGACGTTTGTGTTGATCCTACACATGTTCGAGGGACCGGGAGTACCGGACTACCTCCACATAGTGCAGGAAATCCGTCTATACGGACAATGTTCTATTCAAAGCAGTGGTGTAACTCCACCTTTGAGACCCGTGGCAAAATCACCGCATGAGGCCCTCCCTCAGTGCTGGATCTAGGGGGGCAAACCGGGGCACCCAATTTATGATATATGGACAACCTTTCTTTTTATCTGCACTGCTGTTCCGGGTAGATAATGATCTATTTGAAGGGACATCTGGTCCTCTCGCGCCGGGGAACCCCTCCAGCTGGGGGGCCCGTGAGTTTTTGTCAGTCCTGCCATCCTATTGTTACGCCACTGATTCAAAGACTGAGCCACTGTCTCAGGAAGGGCAATACACGCAGACACTGAATGTAACTGAGAAGGGGTAGAAAAGCTTGAATCCGTACCAGGGGTCACCTCACTGCTACCCATTCAAGGAGTTACGATGCTGTCTCTCCACAATGTTGACAGAATTAGACATCTACACCCGACACCGCCGTTCGAGAACACGATGGTCGTTCGTAGCCAGAAAGAACTGCGATTCATCGCTGAACAATATGCAACACCAGTTGCCCTCCATCCACGTCTCCTGGATTCGGCACCACTCCAAACACAGCATCTGGGTTCGGTGTTAACAACAGCCATTGAAGGGAGTAGTGTACCCTTAGACCAGCTGATGCCAATACACGAGATATGGTGAGGGATCACACGGGGTATGGTACAGAGTGTCCTCCAAGTCTTACCACCGTTACAATGAAACATACATCATAAACTATATACATGAGATGCTACATGTTATACATCCCTCAAAGATTTCTTTACTTTTATTTCAGATAATGACGAAATCACAACAGAAGGCCCAATGTATGCGACGGCGCTCTCAGTCTCAAAAATCCCCAGTAACCGTTCATCGACAGTTCCGCCGACAATATGGGAGATTTCCTCCATCCAAAATGTCAATAATTAGATGGGGCGCGAAATTTCGAAAGACTGGTACCGTAACGCAGTGGAAGACCAGGTGCGTTGCTTGCTGCTTCTATGGCTTCACATATTGTGTCTCCACTCATAGACCTGGTTTCCATAACAATCGAATCGTTTACTCAGCCATCGTTGGTATTACGTACACCGACCAAGTCCAAGTCTGACCACTCCTTCTGTATGCTAAAGTTTTTTGTCAATGTGTATTCATAACACCGCAACGGATGATGATACCATCCTCTCTCGCCTCTAATAACCTCGGCGTTGACGAGTCGCAAACAGAGAAGCAAAAAAGAAAATAAAAACTAATTGCTCTACAGGCCAACAAGCAGGCAGCAGCTGGATATTTCTTTCCGGCTGTTTAATGCGCCACGTCGTTTGGCGCCAGTACAAAACTGTTACTTCACTGGAGTGAGTCATACTTAGTAGCATATAAGTTAACACCGACACCGACATCGGGGTAACTTAGCTTGCCACACATTGTTTCTTTCTGCTCGTGTGTTGCCCACAGCAATTCCATGGTTACATGTGTATCAGCTGACAAGCGTGTTGTCGCACAGTATCCAACCCACTTGTGAAACATTGACGTTAAAATCCTGTAAAGGGCCGAAGTGTCACATCCCACTGCGTCAGGATACAGTAACAGAGTCTTTTTTTTCATATCTTTATTTTTTACTATTTTAAATTTTACATTTTACCATTTTACATATTTTACAGTGAAAAACTGTCAAATTCATCTCTACAGATACTTTCTTACTGCCAAAGAGTCTCTATTACAATCAGAGATCTTCACTCAGCTTTCATCCATTATAACCGCGCCAAAACTTAACAAAGGAAGAACGGAACTGCGAATTTAGTCAAAAGCTTTTACCAGGTTATAATGAGGTTTTAGTAGAAGTTTGCTTCAAAGCCGCGATTTTCGAAACAGTTTTGCATTTTACTTGGTCTCCGTCATATTTCATCAAACAGTTCATGGTACTCCATATTTGTAGTGCTGTAATATTATACGAGAGCATACAAATATGGACCATAATATTTATCAATGTAGTTTCCAGTTTTCAATCTCCATCTGTCGATTCTGAGGGTATTTTTAAATTTTTCTAGTGTGTGATTCTGCTCCATTGTTATGTAAGTTACAAAATGTGTAATCATCCAGACAACAGCTTATGTTTTGACAGTCGGGAACAGTTTGAAATCACATCTGAGAAGTCTTGTGTCCGTTAAGGTATCTAAATCCCCACTGGATATTTTGTTTAATTTTGCACGCACCCATTTCCATATGGATCTTGAGACAGTGCAGGATGTGAAGAGATGGTTTCTAACTCAGTCTGATTACAAATATTACACCGGTCATTTTCTGTGATTCCCAGTTCGTAGAGTTTCCTTTTATAAGGATATAAATAATTAACCAGTTTGTATATGTTTGCTTTTTGATCAGTGGATAGAACGGGTAGGCTAATATTTTTCCAAACAGTTTTCCAGTGTAGGTTAATTTTTGCTTTAATTGCCGGGTTTCTTTTGAACCTTAAGTGAAAGCGCCTGATATATTATTTTTGTCATTACTTTCGTGATTTTTTCAGTTTGAGGGTGTTATGGCTTTTCTTAAAGAGCGGTGACTGTCGATAAGTACTGTTGTTGGTGTTCCATGCGGTTTTAAATGCAAATTTTAGACTCTTATATTTGCTATTTATAGTTTTTATTGTTCTGCTAATAAAAAGTGCATTTGACTTTAGAAGAACTGATTGCAGGCCAAGTCCACCCTCTGATCTTGGCAAGTATAACTGTTCCCGAGCTACCCTCCACTTAGATCTGTCCCAAATGAATTCTCCGACATACATTCGTATCATAGCCATGTGCTTGTTTGGTAATGGCAGTACCTGTGCCACATACCAAACCCGTGCCAAAACGAATATATTAGTGATTTGAATTTTTTGTATTAAATTTAGTTTTCGTTATTTAAAGGCCAGTAATGTTCCAAATACTTTATTTACAATTTGTTCCCAATTTTTTTGTATCATTTCCTGAATATTTGCTTTAAAAAGGATGCCCAATATTTTAATTTCATTGCAAGTATCAAACAATGATTTCGTGACCGAGGCAGCTGAGCCTGAAAGTGGCAGAATTTTCGATTTCATTTTGTTTATTTTTGCTCCGGAGGAGGCTTTTTGATAACATTTTAATAGTTTAATTGCGTTCTCAATATCATGTTCATTGTTGATAATAACAGTTACATAGTCAGCGTAGGCAATAACTGACAACCTGTGTGCAGCAATTGTTACTCCCATCACATTCCGTTCTACAGATCTTACAAACGGCTCTATTGCTAAGCTGAATAGCATCATGGCCAGAGGACTCCCTTGCTTTACTGATCTTCCTATGTTGATGCAATTTCCAAAGAAGCCATTTACCATTACTTTAGACTTCGTGTTGACTACAAATAGCTTTATTAGCTCAATGAATTGAATTGGAAAACCAAAATGAAACATTGTTTTAAACAAGAAATCATGGCTTATTCGATCAAATGCTTTATCAAAATCAAGATTTAACAGCGCCCTGTTGGTACAGGACATTTGATCCGATAACATAACAGTATTCCTTAAGAGCTCTAATCCGTCTGTGATGTTTAAATCTCGATTGGCACAAGTTTGTCCGAAGCATATGACTTCCACGATTGCTGTTCTGAGTCTATTTGCTATGACCTTTTCACTTATTTTTTGGTCTGCTGGCAGTAGTGTGATAGGTCTGTATTCTACGCTTGCCGCTTTCTCTCTTTTGGGAATGAGAACTATAATACCTCTACCAAAATCAACTGATCTTGCGTTGACATCTGTACTTTGCTTAATCACTTCGCATACCTCTGTTCCAATTATATCCCAGTAAGTCTTATAAAATTCATAGGGAATTCCATCTTCTCCAGGACTACTATTGTTTGGTAGATTCCTGACAACTCTCTCAATTTCGTCATTAGTTATATCCCCGGTAAGCATTTCAGCAGTTTCTGTTGACAAGGACTTGTGGCATGATGGAAGTACTTCATTTGCAGAAACATCATCTATTTGACATGGTTTATAGAGTTCAGAAAAGTATTTTGTAAACACATCAAGTATTTCTTTTGTAGATATAGCTTTTTTTTTTGTAAACACATCAAGTATTTCTTTTGTAGATATAGCTTTATTTTTTTGCTCGTCATACACCTGTTGTATAAATCGTTTCTTCCTATTGTTGCGCTCTTGGCCACACTGGTAGATACTTGCTTTCTCACCATGAATTTTTGCATTATACCTCGTTGAAATGTTTGTTCTGTACAATTTTCATTTGAATATCTAAGAGTTTCTCTTTCACTTGCTTTATATCTTGCACTATCTGTTCGCCTGCATTGGCTTTTCCGTTCAGCTCTTGCAATACTCTATAGTAGAACTCTTTCGTATTTCTGATTTCATTTGCCAGCTGATAAGAGTGATACTTAAAAAAAAAAAAAAAAAAAAAAAAAAAATTGATTGTAGGTTTCGCTGTTTCATTCCACCAGTGTTGTGTATTCGGGTGTTTTTTCCGCTTCTCTTTACATGTATTCCATGTATGTTTGAAATTTTCTTTTATTTGTGAGTCTTGTAGGAGAGAGGTATTTAACTTCCAAAAGCCTCTTCCGAACACTTTAGTCTTTGGAAATCCTGTGGCCGCGACTAGTACTGCAGAGTGATCAGAAAAGCTAACGGGAATAGTATCAAAGGACGTTAAGTGACCTGCTAATCCGTTACTCGTATAGAACCTATCTAACCTGGAAGAAGCATTTTGCGTTATGTATGTGAATGGTGGCTTTACTACTTTCATCATATCGGTAACATCTTTCAAATTTAGTCTCTGGATTGTAGATTGCAGTCCCCATGCATTGCGAAACAGACCCGTTTTGTCATATGGATGCAGTACACAGTTAAAGTCTCCTCCTAGAATAATATTGTTTGAGCTAGGATTTATAAACGGTAATAAGTATTCTAGATAAAATATGTTTCGGAGTTTCTCATTTTGACTACCTGAAGGTGCATAGATATTAATTAAGAGTGGTGTGGAGTAAACCGGACGTAATTCGCCCTTCCGGGTCGTACTGAACTTCAGTTAGCTCGAGGCCGGGACGAGTTAAAATGGCTGTGCCCCTTTCGTGTGGTCCAACGTTGAAATACTGATTATAAGGATGAACGAAATTGTAATTACTCCTGGAAACTTCTTGCAAGAAAACTACGTCAACATCATTATCAACTATCATTTGTTCTAGAATAGCCCATTTTATGTTGCTCTTTATGGCTGCAATATTCAGCGAAAGAAAACTACAAACTCTATTCATTGCTATGGGAGGGGGTGTTGGGTTCAATTGGCGGCAATTCTTTTATAGCACCTGTCCCACTTATTTTCATATTACGTGCTGCACTAATATTTGGTTGCGGTTTCTTCTTGTTTCGCCTTCTGGTAATTTTATCTTGTGTAGGTAATATTGCCACAGAACCAGTGTCCGTTTTGTCAGCACAAGTATGTGATTCCTCATCACTGGTGATTTCTAAGGTTCCAGGTGTTTGGGTTTTTTTTTATTATTTTCTCTATCTGATAAGTGATGATGCGGTTTTCCCTTTTCTTCCATTGAAACCTCATGTATAGCTAATTTCTCCAGCTGCATCGTATTTTCCCCTATATCACAACTCACAATTTTTTGTTCTGTCGTGGCCGTAGATATTGAATAATCTATATCTGTTGTGTCATTATGAATTACGTCAGTATTTCCTTGGGTGTTCAATTTTTGCTTCATGGGGTTTGACGATGCGGGGTATTCATTATCAGAATCTGTATCAGAAACATCCTGCTGTCGTTTTTGCCCCAATCCAATCTCCCTGGTTTTAGGGGGAGTAGCCACTGCGTGTCGGAAGTGGAGGAAAAATTTTTTCATTGAGCGCTTCCTGAAGATTATCATTAATATCCGGAGATATCACAGGTAAATGTTCATTGCGATCACGATCTTCTGCTCTTTTGCGATGTTTCTAGTTATTTGTCAAAACAAAAACACGTCTCGGGCAATTTTGATTCAAATGTCCGCTCAAATTGTATATGTGGCATGTAGGAAGTTGAGCACTGTATATTACGTGTGCCTTGAAACCTTCAATATTTATAAGGGATATCCTTTTTAACTACCATTTCTACAGAACGGATAGCATTATATCCCTGTAAATGATACGTTGGGGCCCATTTTTCACTCATTATCGATTTTATGTCTCCATAAGTACGCAATGCTTCTGATATGTCCTCAATATCAATTTCCGGTGGCACATTCAGTATCCTAACTGTTTTCACATCTTCACCAGCATTAGTGACACTTACCTTTTTGTACCATCGCGATGAATAAAGTCGCGATAGTCTCCATACTGATCTAGAATTTTCTCAAATACAGACTGTTCTTGCAGTTTTACATATACACAGTACTCCTCTGTATCCAACTGTATCGCTGCTACATGCTCTGTCTCGATACCAATATCATTTTTGAGACATATGTGTACCTCTAAGGCTGTTGGTTGCACATACCTGTTTTTTTTTATCAAATGCAAATTTTACGGTGTTCTTCCTGATACCTTGATGGAGCATTTACAGTAAAAATGCCTCGCATACAGCGGATAAAAAGACACAGAAATAAGTTGCAGTTTTTTAAAATACTTAACAACCAAAAACTAACCGCCAATGTGGCGAGCGAACTAATAAAAAAAAATACTTTTTACGGAGTGCTATACGATTCTGTTGTCACCGTAAGTAACCAAAGATGCTACTGGAGCCTTCAGTACGGCACGTTCTAAGAATCTTAGATAGACTTGCCAAGAAAAAACTACGATTTCAGAAGTAACTGACACTTGAATCAATTCAACTAACTTTATTTTTGATCTATCGACTCTGTTTATCGAATAAGAATACTCTGATTATCGATGTTTGTGGTACTGAGGAAATATCAATAACCTCGCAAAGAAAGTATTGTATCATCATCAAAGATATATGACAGCTGCTATTAATAAAAGCACAAGGCCTGCTTTTAACGTAATTGTCCTATAGCAGAGATTCAGTAACTCACATAATTACCCTGTAAACCTATTTTCTAATTGTTAATTTAAAACATTTGAAAGCAACCAAAAAAAATTGTTATATTCAAAGTGAAAATATTAATATTTGTTGGTAGTCAGTTAATTGAATTTGGCTGCGTCCGGCTTGGTAAGACGCCTGCTTGCTCAGAGAAGAAATTTTGTTAATCCTTCCAGGCAGAGTTTTTCTTCTGTTGATGTTATTAGAGTTCTGGTATTCTCTGCAAGAGATGAGTCGTTTGTAGTTCCCATCATCCATCGTTATTAAACATGAAAAAATCTGGAATAAGCTTAGTAAGAACAGGTTAGACACTGAATCTGTTGTATTGCCCGATGTCGCAGACCGGTTAGCCCTCCACTTTTAATCTGCCGACACAGGTCGTTAACATTTGACACTTGGCTCTGACTAGTACGATGGTTCCTTCAATATGCCATTGCCGGATTTCTCCCCGTTTCTTGTCCCCGATTCCCTCCCACCTCTATTTACCTCGACGTCGACAAGGTGCAAATCCCGAAGGGGAGAAGCAAAGACAAGTTTATCATCATTGTTTGCTACATCCCCCCGTATCACCAAACGAAGAACAACTTCAAACTTATAGTTATCGCTTCTCGTATTTACTTGCTTTCTTCCAACATATTTGATTTCTGATTCTTTATTGTAAACAGAATGGTTGCTTGCGTTGTTGAGGAACTTACTTCTATTTCCTTTCTTCATCGCGCAGACTTTTAGCATTTCTGTATTGATAAATAGTAACTCAGACACCGTTGTAGCTATATATACTACGCCTCGCTGTTGGCAATATGGAATATATTTGGAAATAAGTACCTAAAATATCTTTCTTAACCTAAGTGTTGAGATCCTGCTTAGCGCTTAATTAACATTCTGCTTCATCCCGCTTAGGGTTTTGCGATCAGTAGTCAACATAAATATTGTATATCACAACTAGGATGACTTGTCCCTTAAAACACCACGATGCGTTGCTGATACTACTTTCAATTTATATGGAAAGATCTGAGATAGAAAGAACATTTAATTCAAACAAACACCTGATTGACCGAGCTTCACTCTATACGTATTGATGTTAATAAACGTCTAGGCAATTCAGTCTTAACCTAAGAAGCTGCTCTTACCTTACCACATTGAGAGACTAGTGTATATTCTCCTATGGTAACAGTACTTTTAATGTACTTGGCCTCTTGACTTTACCAAATCACAAGTGTATAAAAACTGGACACTCAAGAAAACCCAAATGTTTTGTATTTGAACATATTTTATTAGCATCAGTAGGAGAGAATATAACTGTTTCTCCACTAGAAACACTATTGGTAGGAAGTCAACTATAATATCTTCACTGTCAGAAGAATTCAACAGTAAATTCACAATTGAATATCAGGATCTTGTTGGCGGCAGAAGATTCTTTGGACGTTTTCAAGGCATGTTGATATGCTCGCGTTTTTTGTTTACATTAACCTGCGTTTGTCTCTTAAATTTCTAGCACTATGATTTGCAGCGTTTTTTATTTTGAATAATAAAATCGTAGTAAGTAGCTGAAAATGAATTTTCACCATTATGAAATCCTTACAAATCGATTTCTAGATCCAAAAAACCTAGTCTAATCGCTAAAACAAAAATTTCTCTTATAATACTGTAGGGTGCAGGAATTTATCAGTTCGCCAATTGTTGCGGTGAAGTTGAATTTTGAAAGTAAACAGACAGATATCTCTTTCGTAGCTTTCTCACTTTGGTCCTAAAAGGGTAATAAAGGCTTGAACATGGGTTTTGGCGAAGATGAGACCCTGACACATAATTTCTAGATCAAAATAGCCCCCGATCAGAGATTTTCTTCAGAATCGTTAGAACTGTTTAAAGCAAGTATATATATATATATATATTGTTGATAAAATGAGATTTCCTTTTTCCCGCCCCACACTTCCCACACTTTCTCATCTCCTTGCGTTTGTTATTCCAATGCTCCGTTTATTTAAAAATAAACAATAAATATTTTGGTTTTACCACTAACCTCTCATTGTAATTAACGTAATTTAACTAGAATTTTTTGCATCGATTAGTTTGACAGAGATAAGAGTTGAGTAAGTTGGGAGCTAGCATCTTGTGAGAGAAGATTGGTTTGTCGTGGTGTGGGAGAGACCAGCTGGGTGGAACGTGCCGAGAGCGCCTCGCGCCCAATATCGAGCGGGCGTGGCCAGCCGGCTATGACATACCACTGCCAAGGTCGGCTGCGCCCCAAAGGCAAGAGGCAACCACACACAAATCTACTGCCGGGAACTTTAGAGCATATCCTCAAATGAAGGAAACCGTTCCAAGTAATTCGGTCATGACATCCTTAACTGGCTAGAAGTGAAGTATGAAAAGTCACTTAAATGAATGAGCAATGAGATGGTAGTTGAACTTTCACCGCTTTCTTCAGTCCCGAGCCTTGTGGTGGGTTCGCCAACACCGGCAGCCAGTGTGTTAGTATGTCGCGCCCTACGTCTCGGCTGGGAGAAAGCGTTGGTGTGTTCGCCGCCTGAAACACTTTTCCCTCTCGCAGTTCATCGCTTTTTCTGCCGACCTAGGCACAAAATGTTTTCGAAACAAGCGAGGAAAGCCACATACTTCTAAAACATTTCTTTCAGTGTGTACACACATTATCGAACGCAGTACTAAAAACCAGATTTATTTAATATTTACGTTATGTTCATGTTACAGTTTATTCAGGAATACGACTGTAAGCAGTTATCAAACCAAATTCTACGTAAATTAAGGAACCAACCGTCAGATACGAGAAAAGCTGTTTGACTACTGGCGCTAAGGCAGCCACTTCTTTCCCGTAAATTAAAAATTCAGAAAGCCATTATTAAAAGAAGTAAATGTATTGGCAACTCATGACCATGAGTATAAACGTAGAAAAAAACGTGACGTTATTCTATTTTAGGAGAGTGTGAGAAAATAAGGAAAATATAGTAGAGAAAAATTCGTCTGACTTCAAATAAATTAGAATTTTCAAAGAAGACCCACATTGCGAGTTAACAAAATAACCACAAGGAAGATATGTTTAACTTAGATTACTGCAATTTACTTCGTACCATAATACTTCAGAAATGAAGGGAGCAGTTACTAGATAAACAAAAACAAATGAATGCTGACTTAAATACGTAAGTTCAGCATAAATAACACTATCAAATTCATGTCACTCATTAGTGGGTCCATTGTAAAATCTTTACAACAACTCCTACACAGAACACTGAATTTTAGAAATCTGTGTTTTACTAGGTTTGTCTCTCTTGTTTCTGTAAAACTCAACAGTCCATTGTTTTGAGCTAACGCAAGTCTCAGCTTATGTGTTTGTTTTTTTTCTTTTTCCTACTACTTTTTGCTAATTTGTGATAAATTTTGTACCTTAATTAAGTACTTATAAGTTTTTTGTGTATTTCCTATTCATTGATTTTTAGCGAAATAACATTGTTTTTTTAGATTGTTGATCAGATTAATTGGCGCTTAAAAATATACTTATGTATATATTCTGTCAGCGCCAGGGTTACTTCAAATATTAGCTTCACAGAAATCAACTGTTCATTGATTTTCTTTGTTTATTGCCGTGATCTATTCATAGTAATGTTATTTCGGATTCCAGAATAATTTTCATAACTGTTCAATTCATTTCAGTATTATTTGACCCAATTTTACGAAAACGATTAATTTCTGATGTTTCAGACACTTTCTTGGAAATATTTTCTAAGTTTGACAACTTGCGCGGGCAGATCAAACATCAACGTCATTAGAAGGCCTAACTATTCTGACTGGGAGTATATTTGAACTTGTCGTCGTAGAAAATGAATTTAATAGTGAGGTATATTGTGAATGGTGTAAAAGACGCTAACCAGTCATTGTGTCAGGATAAAAATACATTTAAAGATAGCTTGTTAATCTTTGGATATATAGTCTTACTTTCGTAATATATATTCATTTGAATCCATCCCAGGATAGTGGCAAGTAATGAACTGGTGTTGGGTAAACCTTTATTTATATTCCTGGATCCGTCATTGAGAACAAAATCTGACGAAACAAACTCATATCAATTATTCAGTGTTGAATATTAATATATTAACTCTGTGGATTTAATTTCATGTAAAAGCTTGAATGAAAGCTTAGAATTATTTCAGTAACCAAACCTACGATTTCTTGACACATACTTTGTCAGTATTGGCAGATACTGGCTTTCAAATGATTTTTTTGTTTCGGATTCGACACCTAAGAATAGGTCCCCAATACCATGTAAGATAACTGGGTTACATTAGGCGGACAGGTAGAAGTACATTTTGTGGCCATCAGTAATTTTATTACGAAATAGAGAAGGCGTCAGACAATTCATATTCCACCTTTACTCTGAATCATCTACACTAACCTCTTGCGCAAAGTAGAATAATTTAAAGTTGTTCTTTGATCAACTAATTCATTAAATCTCTAGCCATTGTCGCAAAATAACATTTTAGATTTATCAGACGAAGTGAAAACAGTACTTAGGAGGGTCGCAATTATCACATCACATTACTGCACGATATGACATAATTCTAATAATAACTGTTTTAGTATTATTCGTATTAAAGGATGATTATACACAACTGAATAGTTATTACTAGAGAGCATTATATGATTACTTCTCTGTTGTTTGAAATTAATGACAAAAAATTTATCTTGAACATTACTCTGGAATTATTTGTCAAATTATTGTTGTTCCTTTCTGTTATAAGATCGTATATAGAAAGTGCATGGAAATTACTGAAATTTTTTAAAATTCTAACTTCTGATCTCTAAAGGATAAGGCTTTTTCATCCCCTGATACTGTAGTTTTAGGTACTTAGGTTCTGCAGATGGCAGAGGACGTAAGGGCTTCGTGTGTTTCGGAAAGAGAAATTAACGTCGTGATTTGTATGTAAAACGTGTAAACGTTTTGTTGATACATTTTTCGTTACTATTTCTGTGAAACGTATATTTCTGATGTTTAAATTGGAAACGATCCTCGCATTCCTCTAAATGAGTAAATCTAACCTCCCTGAAGTCGTGGTTATCTCAGCCAGAATGCCGCGTGGAAGTGTCTTCGACTATTTTAATCTTGTTGTTGATCTAAAACAGATTATTTCGGATGAAGTATTTTCCCGTTGAAATTAAGTAACAATCAGGAATCGTTGGCTAATGTAAATTTCATGCTAAATTAGTAATGACCTAACATACATAATCTAATTGCTGTAATCAAAGTTGATTCCATTCACGTCTCGGTTGCAATTTTTGATTTTTTAAATTATTTTTTGCTCTAAATATTTATAACTTGGTAAAACGGTAGTCCATTATTACTTCGGTCAACAAGTAAGCTTTCTTTGAATTTCTCATCTCACATCTATCACCTGAAAAACCAAAAAAATTACGGCTATTGTAAGATGTAGTAAGATACACTTATGATAGTCATACTAGAAATTTATTGCGCCTGAAAAGATGGATGCGTCTATGTGACAGCGCAACAATATCACCAACCACGAGGCATTGCAATTGAGAAGCTTCAGGAAACCACAACCCTGATCAGACGCCCACGCTTAACGAAGATTTAATGAAACAACTCCTTCGATGGCATCCTAGATGTGCTCCATAGGATTGAGTTCAGTTGACTTTGCTGGCCAGTAAAACAATTTCACGTTTGTCGAATGTTCTTCTCACCATTCGGATACTATTATAGAGCAACGACAAGGAGTATTGTTCAGGTGAGAGGATTACAATAAGATGTTGCAGACGAACAAATTGAAGCACATGGTCATCGAGATTATGCCAGTAACATTGACCTGTGAGGGAAGGTGTTAGAGATCAATGGTCCCATTTCAGTCCACAGAAATAATCTCCAGACCACAATTCCTCCTTCACCAGCTTCGAGTTTACCATTCTGGCAAGAAGGATACATCACTAAGTGGTGATTGCACCATACTCATATCCTGTTATTGGCGTACACAAGGACTAATCACATCAAGCAACATTTTTTCACGTTTCAAGTGTCTAATGGTAATGATACTCCTTCAATGGTAATCTTTGAGGCCTGTGATGTGCAGTCACTAGAAGCATCCTCGTTGGACTATGGCTTCTGGTTCCGAATGTTGTGCGAACTAGCCGACGATGATCCCACTCATCCACACGCTGTTGTCCACGGCATTGAACCTGACGATTTATACAGTGGACCGAGCAAATCACAGTGCCTCCACAACTGCCAAGGTGGAGTGACACATTCGTCTCCCCCCCCCCCCACCCAATTTAACCTATTATCAAATTCGCCCAGACCATTACTCTTACACATACCCTGTACTACTTTAACTGTTACTGGTACCGTCAGCAACATGTGGTATATAGTCGGATCTCTGCTAACGACGTATCCTTTCAGTTTATTGGGCCGGCCACAGTTTCATAGTGTCAATTGTCTCTGATTCGATTGATTCTCAGTTTATAAGTCTTCAAATTATAGCCGTTTGTTATTATTCACTGCGATTTCTACATCCTAATTCCGAGTTCACACAGAATTTAAAGTAAATAACTGAATTGTTATCACGTAAACACGGAATTAACGTAAATAACCGAATTGCAACAATCTCATCAATTAAAATACAGAAATAACAACAATAAATATTCCTCATTATGAATCAATTGTTCATGAGTCTAATTAATGTTTAAATAAAAATGTGTCGTACAAATGTACACAATTACGGAACTTCTAAAGGACAAAATTAATGTTACATCTGCTCACTTGATTTTAAATACGTGGAAGGTAAATAAATCATTTAGCAAACAGCTCAGTTTTCGTGTAAATATTTATGCACATTTATTTGCCTGGTTTGCGCTGAAGAATCCCCAAAAAAGAGAGGAAGTTGATATAATCCCAGACTCTGTGTTTTCTATCAGTCACGACTCGGAAATTCGCAGTGAACAAAGTATCCACGAAAAGTAATAATAAACGGGAACAGGAATCCAGTAAATCGTGTTTCTAGAATTAGAAAAACTAACTTCGACAGGCATTTCCCGTCTCACATTAAGAATAATAAAATAATATAATATAAAATAATAAAATATATACACAATTCTTTGCTTTGAATTACATTTTAAGAGAGATTTACTATATTACAGCAGAGCACATTAAAAAAAATTACTGTATATACAAATATATATATGAGTGTGAATGAGTGAGTGAGGAATCAGATAAATGATACGTAGAAACATTCTACATTTTACATTTCTGAGAAGTCCAAGAAAATATTTCAAAAAAGAAAAGCGTAATTTAGTTCAGAGAACTATACGTCTCATTGTTCACGGGAGAGTTACTGGTCAAAACAGTGCTGTCGAGTATGAGAACGAGAGTGACGTTGGGTTCCGGCTAATTCCTTAGCGCGCTATTGTCTGCAGCACTTCCACATTACTAGATTACAGGAAAGATAAAAAAGATGTTCGTTCTGAGTACTAGAAACAGCAGGAAAAAAGTATAAAAGTGCAGTATGTTACGTAATTCTGCGACAGTAATAGATTTAAAGCTACATACGTATGTAGATTTAAATTACTACGTAAAAATCAGTTTATATTTTGTAAATCGGATTTTCCGTAATGAAAAAATTATCAGTTTCCATTAAATGATGATTAAGCTATTATGCTATAGTATGTTTCTTTTTTTTTTAAAAAAAAGTAAGAACTGTTGTGTAAATACTTTAGGAATGGTGCTACGAATTAGATGTTACAAGTACGGCATCACTCCGGATAATAACAGCGTCGCCTTGAATGAAGACTACTTGCAGACTGTTGTGTGTGGTTGGTTGCCTGACAGCAGGCTTTTGCAACTGGATATTATTCTACAAAAACCAACACGGAGAAGCTAACCCTGATCATGAGATTCCAACACTGCAACAAGCAAATACAAACACCAACATGAACTCAGCATCAGAAAACAAAGAACCCACACAAGTAAAAAAGAAAAATGGCATGTTATGACCTATATCAATAAAAAAAATACACACAAAATAGCAAACATTCTCAAAAAAACAAGGATTCAACATCGCATTCAGAACCAATAACTCCATAGAAACAAATATCACAAACAAAAACAAATACCATAATTCAGGCATATACAGACTCGTATGTCTAAACTGTGAAGCTCAATACATCGGATAGACATACAGACAATTCGAAATAAGATACAAAGAACACTTAAGAGCACTGAAATACACTAACCACTCCACACTCGCAGAATACCTTCTAGAACACAATCACCAACCGATATGCAAATACTTACCATAAGCAGCAGAAAATCACAGGCATTAACATTTCAAGAAAATTATCACATCCAAAAGCCACCAGTTGAAGGAAAACAGGTAATAAATGATTATACAAATTAGGCGAATCAAACACTATATGAGATATTAAAAAATAAATAATTATTCACAAAAAACTGCCATTTCAAATTCCCGCTTACCAACAAAGATAACACAAGTAGACTATATAAGCCAAGAAACTCTAAACACAATAATATCCGAAATTTAAAAACAAACATTCTATGCACTTGTAAAAAAACATGGCGTGGTGTTTACAATCTCATATTTTGAATGCGATAGTGATACTGAATAATGTGATACTGTACTGAGTAATCTGGTCGGTGCAGTGTAGTGCTTTATATATTGGGGAGATTCCACAATGAATCCTACAAAAACCAACACGGAGAAGCTAATCCTGACCGTGAGAACAAAATAAAAAAAGTCATATGTAATTAAAATTAATTTCAACTGAACTTTATATTGTTTTTTTAAACAGAATGTTACTAACTAAATGTACAAATACCAAACAGATGTCGCTGATGATTCTCTGGAAATAGAGTGAAACGCTTACGACAAAAAGAATAAAACAAAATTCAATTGGATTGGCGTGTTATTAACCTTACTTTCACATTTTGTTCTGGCTTCCCACATCAGACGTCTTTCAAGCTCACTACAACTCACAGGTCTTTTGCAGTAGCTGGGGACCTCAGCAGCGAATTTTAAAAACTGAGGAACTTAAATGCCTAATTCGTTTTATTCACCGTCAGTTCCGCGAAAATAATGAGCGTAACTTTCTTTTCTTGACTGAATTCGTGTACGGTAAGTAATTAAACGCAAACTTATTAAATCTCTTTGTTAATTTAATCATTTCTGCGTGGATTATACCATGTAAATTCACTGACATATGTCATCAGAGAATCGCTACAGTAAGGCATGAAGCTGAAACAACCGGTACGAGGAATATAGTCTGCAGAGGAGTGGAGATAAGTATGCAGGCTGAGTTGGTAAGATGTGATGAAAAATTATACAATATTGGGTGACTGTTGACATTTTGCAGTCAGTAATATTTCCGATGTTAGAATTAATAGTATCTCCGATAACTTTTCATCCTGTAAAAATTTAGGTATCCCACATTTTAAAAAAATTTAGTTTTTTATTAAAATTCTATCGTTTAATCATGGGTATTGTATAAAATAAGCATAACAACACAAAAAACGAGGAGCATTTAAAACACAAACACCATATCGATTAATGTGACTTGTTGCGTCATGTATGGGTTTTACCCTTAATTCCATGGGTGCCCTGATTCCCAGTAACTCAATCTTGTCGGCATCTTATAATCCCTTCTTCACACGATATTAGCAAAAGAAGAATTAATAAACCTTGCCTAGTCATTCTGCCGTTAACGTGATGCATTTTTGGATAATCTGCTATTGGTATGTTGTGTCTGGAGTACTTTATATGCGATACTCTTAATTTTTGCTGGTAATTGATTAATACAAAAATGTGTTTTAAAACTTCAGTATTCGAGTGCTGATCCAATAGTACAGATTTCTTAGCTCGAAAATTACAGTTACTTATTAGATGTTCTTAAACACATTCACCTTGAAGATAAACACATGTCTCGTCTCATAGTAAATGTTCCAACGCTGGAAACATTCTCATACTACGAACGTCGACTAACATTTGCGGAGCGCACCAAAGAATAGATCTGTCGCACTTCCACCAGATGGCATTTGCGGCAGCTTTTTGGTTTCCCTGAAAATAATTAACATCACACACCCACTGAGCAAATTGTCTATTTCTTTTAATCTTCTGTCATTAAGAATGTTTAATTCTCTTCAAAGGTTTTCTGATTTGAGAACAATACCTGAGTAATATATCCAATATATCCTACCATTATAAAACCAGTTTGCGATAGTTTCATCACAATCCTGTTCAACGCGTACAAGTAGTTCCTATTTAATTAATTTCTTTTCTAAAGCTCAAACTTGTCCCGTTTTATCTGACATAACTTTTCTCTGTTTCGCTTTAAAGACGATTTAGTTGATGTAGATTCTGAAAAGTTAACACTGTTTACCTGTAAAGTATTGCAACACCAAGGGAAAACTCTCGTTGATCGTATACTCTGTACTATTCGGGCAGATGGAAGCTTTAATGGCATCGAGCGCGGTGGGTGAGCCTCGCAATCAGGAGGACGAATGTTCGAACCCCCGATGCGGAATCCAAATTTCAGTTTTCCATGGTTTATCTAAATCACTCCAGGAGGATACCACGATTCTTCCTTCAAAAGCATATGGCCCAATTCCTTCCCGTTCTTTGTACCCAGTCCATTAACACCTCTAATGATCGATGAGGTGTAAAGCCATTTGTAAAAAAAATAAAAATAAAGGCTGAATGAAGATATCTCTGAGTAGGAAAACAGCAACGTTGAAGTCGTTACCCACGGGATGTGTTTTTCAGAAATTGGTAGCAAAACATGTATTCGTTCATATAGTTATGATCCCCAATGTGTAACTCTAATTGTTTTGATCGACATTTAACTCTACCCCAACGCCTTCTATGAGTACACAATGCAATGTCGATAGATGTCCTCAGAATGGTAGCAGTAAAATGAGTGAAGTATGTTGCGGTGTATTATTATATTTTATGTATTGAATAAAAGTGAAAAATATATATCAGGTGGAGATGGATAAAGTGTTGGTAAGACCGCAAGGAAAACTGTGCCGTCAATATCAATATCAGAAATGAGTAGTGAGTGAAACTGTCTTTGCCAGCAACATCCGTTATTGGTCTAAACGATGGTCACTAAACAAACCAATATACAAACACACCGGACAGTATGATGATTCATCATTCTTAACATAAGAGCTGTAGTTTGAGGTAACAAAATGAAAAAGTTTAAATAATATTTCAAGTACTTTATTATTTTTATGATTATAAATCACAAAATATTTTCATTCAGTTCAGTTCATGGCCTACGCTTTTTAAATTCTCTCCTTACGTAGAAAAAAACTCACTTCTCAGTGGAACTCATTTCTAAAGTGAGGCGACCTGCGTTCTATGTCACACGGGTAATTATTGACACAAGATGATTGAAGAAATCACAGTGGGATGTAATTCACTCCTGAAATGTTAATAAGTTAACACAAATATTACATGTGTGAACGAAGGCTTTCCCGGCTGCAATGTATTCTTCGCGGGTTCGCTGCTGGATTGCAGCTGCAGCTCTGGTCGTCGCAGCGTCAACACCAGGCCTCAGGATGGCGACAGAGTTCGTCGCCGAAAGCTCGTCGTCCTTTACCTACACAATCCGGCAGCGAACCCGCGAAGAATACATTACAAATATTACAGCCTGCATTTTCAGGGAAGCCGGTTATCACACTCATCATTCTGATTCAGATTTTCGACAGCTTCTTTTGTTCATTCGTGACATCTTTCGTAACAGCTACTAATGAGATGCTTTGAGAATGTATCGCTAAGTCCTGACAATAGGCCGAAATGACTGAGGCGCCGTACCTGTACCAGGTATTCGACACAGGGTTATCTGGTTTGAGTCCCCGTGGAGAAATTTAGTTTCAACATTCAGATCCTGGCTATCAGGGTAACACAGGTGGTGGTGCACAATTTCTAATAGTGGATTATATATAAAAGGTGTGGGTGAAATACCAAACCTCTCTGCTATATTTGGAATGAGAGCATTCTGTAATGTTGATGACGATTCATTCATCGAACTGGGACGTTAAAATTGACACGTTCTTACTGTCTTTCAGGGTAAAAACACAGCAGTAGCGGATTAGCCACGTAGCAGGAGGTAGCAACTGCTACGGGCCTCGCGCCTTCTGGGGGGCCTCGCGTCTCATAGGGGGCCCCGCACTAGACCAGATGGGCGACCTTTTTTTTTAGCTCTACAATTTTACCCCGGACGGCAAAAATCAAGGGCCTCTTCTTCACATTTGCTGCGGGCCCCGCGCTGTCTTAATCCGGCCCTGAAACACAGTATACGTAACAGACACATACTATTCGCAATCATCTATTGAAACAATAACTTATAACAACAGAGGAACGTAACGGGAAACTGACTCCTTCACAATCAATACAGGGAGAGATAACCTTCTACACGGAAAACACCAACGCCTGACTTTGATGAAGTTATTGAGGTATCTAGATGTAACATAATTAGGTAAGCTATATATATTATGCAATTGCCATGGACTTCAGCTGAATTTTACAACTCTTTTTGAATTATAGCAGGTTTAAATCCAGCTCTTGCAGCTTGACAGAGAGGTAATTTCTAAGGCGATGAGGTCAAAGATCAACATATTACATCCGGACTATTCAGTTAGCACTTTCTCGTCATCTCAGTGAATTAGATTTCCCTGTAAACAAAGCTGATAAATCAATGAGGTAGATGTAGTAAATCAAAATGCGAACATTGAATTTGAATTACAGAAATTCTGAGGGTTGGCCATTGCTCGCAGACTGAAGTTAGCTCCTGGCTAAAAGTGGCGACGCAAGGTCTGGTCTGCAGTAAAAACAGGCGGTGGGCCAATCTGCTTCACAAATGAGAACATGGACCCGCCAAGGACTTCGGACAGGTGCAACTGTAGAAGCATAATTTATTCGGCATTGAGTTGCCTCTGACAGAAGTGAATCTCGCTGCCACCTTGCAGAACTGTAAGTCACTTTGCTTTTAATTGTTGTTGATGTGTTTCGTGAGTGAATAGCTGTCATGTTGATAGTTATAATACAGAATCATGGAACTATCTCGTGTTGTAGACGAAATTTTTAACCATGAATGTTAAACTTTATAATATATGTAACTGACATCACCTCAACATCATCTTCTATCGCACAACTTAGCTAGGTGTCATTAAACGTAAATATTAACTTGTGTTTAGTAATTGATAGTACTGAATGTTTACTTCACACTTAGATTCATATCTATTCGCCGACGCTATATTATAAGATTTCTCACTGTTTCTGAATGAATCGTATAAGCACAAGAGTGTTTCAGCACTAGGCGTTTCCAGTGCGCCCTTCCTCATTTTTTTATTTTTTTTTAATCTGCTTAACGTCTCTCTAACAGCGAGGTCTTTAGAGACGGGAAAGGATGGGGGGGGGGGGGCAAGGAATGGGAAGGAATTAGGCCATGGCTTTTGAAGGAAGCATTCCGGAATTTTCCTGGAGCGATTTGGGAAACCATGGAACCCTTCCTCATACTGTTTCGACAGCTGAAGTCACCATTAGACTTAAAAATATTCCAACTTCTGTCTTCAATAGAGTTATCTGTATAAACCATCAGCTTCATGCCATAGACATTCATTCTAAAAAGGCAGGATTCTAGTTATTGAATATTTGTTTGCTGTTAATTTCTTATAGGATGCCATTACGTAATGAGAACTCAGCTCTTAAAGTTAAACGACTGATGAATCATAAATCACGTTTAAAATGCAATTAACAAAACCAAATGTTAAATAATTGTATTCACTAATTTTCTGATGCAAGAAACATTAAGCAAGAATATAATATGAATGATCAATATGATTTGAAATGACCGTTAAGTTATACTATTGCAGTTTCTCAATGGTTGGAAATTTACATTGAAATTGCATTCTTTCAAAAATGATGTTCTGAACTGACAGACCAACGCTGGACACCAAAGGTTCGTTTCTTGTGTGCGCTGTAACTTTATAATTAATAAGTAAATCACAGCTTTACGAAAATATCCTGTCATTAGGCCAAAATTATTAGTTACAGACGTATTAGTGTGTTTCGGTAGCATTTATATTATTTTTCTCCCACAGGAGTAACTGAATTTCACCTTAACGACTCCAGAAGCATCGGAAAAGAAAAGAAATGAGTGTGATCTTCAACTGAACTTAATGTTATAAATAGTGTAATTTGTAATACAGTACTTGAACACAAATTATGAACATATAAATCAGCGTCTACTCTCCTGTGGTAGGCCAATTACTATATGGCTTTTTTCTATGTAGAGTTTCTTCAAAACGGCGCGATTCCTTCACTTTTTTAATAGTATTTGAAATTTATATTAGAAATAAATGATGTGAATTTAAAGTATCATCACGTGTAGCAGTGCCAAGAAAATCTCGAATCTGATGTCATGAATCTTCAACAATCATAGTTGATAACCACATATTATGTGATAGTGAAAATTATTATTTTTCTACCAGTTCATTAACATTATGTCTGTCTTCACGTATATATGGATAACTAGCACTCGGATCCAATCCAAATGAAAGCTTGGTCCTAGCAAAACAAAATTAACGAGTATTCATATTTAGAAATTCTGTAATTTTCTTAAAACAATCAGCTGTTTAAAATTGGGAAACAACACTTGATTCTGTAATTTTCTTAAAACAATTAGCTGTTTAAAATTTGGGGAACAACACTTGTAATTATAAAACCTGCGACAACAGTTCCTTACTAACAAAATAATTTGGAAAACCTTCACTAATAGTTGGTTAATTTATTAGAAATCGCATGTTGCCCTTTAAATTTCATATCGTTTTCTATAGTTAGATCACCATAGCACATTATTAAACCAGTAACTCAATTTCGCGGAATGTGACTGAAAAATTGTTTTACGGGTATCATGATAACTTCCAGGCTGTTGAAATTTTTAAGATTAGCCTTCCCATACGACGATTTTTTGCTGAAACCTTTGCTGCGATAACGAAAACAGTAATGAAAATGTCTTAAATTATGTAACCACAAATGCCTATCGCAGATATGGAAAACTCATCTATGGATATCAGCCGATCATAAAATCGGAAATATTTAGTAGTGGTGTAAGGTTCCTAATGTCTGACTATGAACGAGACTTCGATGTGACACTCAAGCATTAATCGCAACAGTAAGGAATGTAACTGTACTAATTGTCTTCAGCTAAATAGTGCAAATATCTCATGAAATGAGATAAACTATTTAAGTAAATAAAAATCTAGAAAATAACTGACAAATTATAGGAGCAGAACCATAAAATATCCGGTAAAAGTGTTTAAATCTTTGTACTCAGTCTGAATTCTAAGTTTTAACTAAATTTAAGTGGAGGATATATCCCAGAGGCAATTTTCCTACACACCTAATCTCCCATTTCGTGATTTTCATTTTAGTAATGTTAAATACTTTCAGTTCAATTTCACCACGAACTAGTACTCTTTCAATGCTTTTGGTAAATTGTACATTTTCTAATTTATTCCAATTCCGGCATCTCTTATGTAAAAAAGAAAATGTTCCCTCTCCACTTCACGCATAATCAGTGCCAGCTTGTGGTTATGGCCTTCCCTTCCACGCACTATTCTTAATTCTTCTACCATTACCCATCCAGGCCATATGCCTTGTACACTGCTAACACTTTCTTCATCTACTAGCCCTGTCTCCCAGTGACATCCGATACACCTCCTTTACCATATGAGTTAAGTGTTTTTAATTTATGGTAATTTCGATATACAAATCTAAGTAGCCTCCTTTGCACACCTCCAACACCTGTGTTTCACACACAAAGTGTGGGTGCCATAGCCTACTGCACCACTGTATTCAAGCAATGGATTGGAATCAATTTCGTCACTTCCCTGGTTCGTCCTCTCATTACTTCCTCCAGTAACTGAAGGATCCAGCAAACCTCTCTCTACCCTCCACCCACTACATCTTGTCCAATTGACTTTACTAACAAATGTTTAACACTAAAAACCTTCAATAAGCAATCTTTCCCCAATCCTATAATCATAGAGAAATTTTAATACTATTTTTTGTTTTTACTTTCATTGACCTTCCCAGTCACATATCCCGTACAGGGCCTCGTGTAGCTAGCTATTCACAGTCCTCCCCCGTATTAAGTCTATTAGATGGTTTCAAGAAAAGACGAAAACAGAGATCAGGAAGGTTGGAGCGGGTCTATCGTGACTCATTTTTTATCTTACAGTTTACTGCGGAGATGACTTAATGTCAACAGTCTGTATATTTTCGGATATTTCACAGATATGACGAGATTTATTAACATCCCACCGAGTTTTGTAAGACCTTGTAAAACAGCTATAGTGGTTCATTTATCAGTATTTTTATATATTTTTATTGAACCTTACAACATTACAACATTTACAAGATTAAAGTTTCATAATGTAGTCTACATTACAGAAACATCATATGAGTGCTCTGGTCAAATGAATGGGCTGAATATTGGCGTCATCAAAATTGTTCACAAAGAAGAAGTCCACCTATATGTGCTCCAAAGTAGCGTTTGTACCTCGATGATTTTTTAAATTCCATAGAGTTATTTTAAGTGTGGATAAATAATCTACATCCTTAGGTTTTTTTATTAGAGTATTGTACACGGTTTGTCCTAATACCCAAAGCAGTGAGTTATGTTTTTCTGGTGGTGTGGTTTTGATGTCTGGTCGTATTAGAATCTTGCATGTAACCTCAGATGGAGAAATTTCTAAAAGAGTTGCCGTTGCATGCTTCCTCCAGTTCCAGATGTCTGCATCCTTTCCACAACTAAAACGATGAATTAATGTGTCAGTATTTTCACATGTATAACATCTATCTATAGATTTTATACGCATTCGAAATATTCTCACATTTAAATGATTAACAGTCGCTCGAATAATTGACCGTCCCACTCTTTCAACACTTTTTTCTTTATCATTTGATTGACTCCTAGAAATATAAATCAAAAATAAAATTACTTGTCAAGCAGAAGGCTGGAGGTAACTTCGACTTCATAAGCACCTTGGCCATATTTCTTCCATTACCTTCTTATGGCTAGGCTGCGTTCGAGTGAGCAACTGCAATTTGGATGCCCTAATTTAATCTTCTTTATCTTTATATATAAAGATGAATGTATGTTTGTTTGTTTCTTTGTTCTTCATACAAATCCACAGTTTTCATCTGATCTCGATGAAACTTTGCACACTTATCCTTTGAAACAAGGAGAAAAATACTGTCTACATTTGGTTGAAAAATTATCTGTATAAATAACACATGTTGTCTCATAACTTCGAAATACGGCGATGGACAGACACGTTGCATATGAACGTCTCCGTAACGTGTTTCCGTATAGTGGACTGGCAGCTCAGTGGTTAAAGCGCCTGCTTACTAACGTCGTGGTCTCCGGTTCAAATCTCCGTGGAGGCTAAGATTTTTAAAAATTGTTTTTCATCGTTAGAGTCAGGCCTGGGCCGTACGTTATTCGGATTGAATTTTAAACTGTAGATATCACAAAGTTAGAGGTGCAATCTGAGGCAATTCGTAGGTAGTCTTGCAATACAGTAGATGTACACTTTTTTACGTTATATTGATCCATCAGGGGTGATTCGTAGTCAGTGTGTCTGTGATCTGCAGTAGGAATACTATAAATGCGGAAGTAAGTCTCTGTCTTATGTTACGTTTTGACAATTAAATGGCTATATCGATATTGACGGAATTTGACGAGAAAATCTGTAGGGTGGGCACTGGACTTTTTTTTTTAATTTAATTTAATTGCAATGGAGCACATGCTCCGGTGGCAATTTCCCTACACTCCCATCTTCCCCCTATCCTGCACCTACCTACATTTGCCCTCTACAATTTTTTTGTTTGTTCTTCATACAAATCAACAGTTTTCATCCCATCTCGATGAAACTTTGAACACTTATCCTTTGAAACAAGGAGAAAAATACTGTCTACATTTGGTTGAAAAATTTTCTTTATAAATAATACATGTTGTCTTATACTTTCGAAAAATTACTGGACGGCGATATACAGACGCGTTGGATATGGTCGTCTCTGAACTATTTTTCCGTGTAGCGGTCAGACAGCTAAATGTTTAAATCGCTTGTTTACGAACACGTTGGTGTGGTGGTCTCCGGAGAGGCAAAGATTTTTAAAAATCGTTTTTGATCGTAAGAGTCACGCATGGGCCGTCGGTTTTTCATATTGAATGTTAACTGCAGATATCACAAATTTAGGGGTGCAATGCGAGGCAAACCGTAGGTAGGTAGTCTTGCAATGCTGTAGGTGTAAATTATATTGATACCTCAGGGGTTGTTAGTAGTCAGTGTGTGTGTGATGTGCAATAATCTATCTATCCATCTATATATATGAAGATATATGTACGTATGTTCGAGCGTTCTGGTGGCTCAGTGGCTAAGGCGCTTGCTTTCAAAACTTTCGCTGCTCCTGCCCCGGGCACGAATCCCGGCAGGCGCAGGAAATTTGAGAGTTGTGTTTAATCATATATCTATGCCAGCACGCTCCGTGGTTCGGATTCCACGTTAAACTGTAGGTCCCAAGCCCAAATGAGAAAGAAAGAAGGGTTAGAAGATGGGCCAACCCCCCACTTCTGTAAAAAGAAGCGGGTTAAAGAAAAGTACAAAGGGAATACCCGGACGGGTACTCTGCGATATACCTCAAAGCTCCATGAAAAAAAGCAATAAATGATGATGATGTATGTATGTTTGTTTGTTTTTTCTTCATACAGTTTTCACCCGATCTCGATGAAACTTTGCACACTGAAACAAGGAGAAAAATACTGTCTACATTTGGTTGAAAAATTATCTGTGTAAATAACACATGTTGACTCATAATTTCGAAATACTATTGGATGGCGATAGACAGACGCGTTCGATGTGGTCGTCTCTGGAGTGTTTTTCCGTGTAGCGGTCAGACAGCTAAGTGGATAAAGCGCTTGCTTACAAATGTTTGGGTTGTGGTCTCCGGTTCAAATCTCCGTGGAGGCTATGATTTTTAAAAATTGTTTTTGATCGTAAGAGTCAGGCCTGTGCCGTAGGTTATTCGGATTGAATGTTAAACTGTAGATATCACAAAGTTAGGGATGCAATGCGAGGCAAATCGTAGGTAGTCTTGCAATGCTGTAGACACTTTTTTACGTTATCCGTCAGGTACTGTTCGCAGTCAGTGTGTGTGTGTGTGTGTGTGTGTGAACCGCAGTAATAATATTATAAAAACGGAAGTAAGTCTCTGTCTTTTTGTTACTTTTTGACGACTAAATGGCTATATCGATATTGATAGAATTTGATAAGAAAGTCTGTATGAAGTGCACAGGACATTTTTTGCAGTATGATTAACAGTTGTAGTCACGAAATTTTGAGACCTTATCTAATGGTGACAGAAAAATGTTGGAAATTGATTCTCTTCAAGAGACAGATTCGACGGTAGAGTGATATAGTGATAGCGTTCCTGTCATATTATGCCGACTCGATATTGTTTGGGACCAATCTTTCGTTACCAACAACTTTCTATATTCAATCCTGGAAAAAAATTCTAAATCCACACGTACGAAGTCACGGGTACGAGCTAGTCCCCTATAAAGCCGAGATTTCTCATCGAAGTTGAATGTCCGGTATGGCTATACAGGCCCCCGCAGTCTGCTATCAGATGAGTACGGTACCGTGGAGAGGAAACTCTGCGAATAAGGTAAAGTTGTACCCACACTTATTACCATTACGAATCTCTGCCGTAGCGTGATCTAGGGTGCGTCCATAAACTACGTGGATCGGTCTAGGGGGGAGGAAGGGTTGGCTGAAAGCTACCTTGGGCTACGTGGGGGGGGGGGGTAGTTTCAGACCCAGGCCACATAGCTTTCCATTTATGCTACTTGTCACAGTTAAAATGAGGTACAGAACACACAACAGTATGTGATAATTTATTTCCGTCATTTAATTATCTTAGTATATAATTTACGATAGTCTGACAAGAGAAGACAGTACAAAATATCTTCTAGAATCAATGGGGGAAAAAGCTACGTGATACATGGGGAAGGAGGTGGGGGGGGAAGAGGGAAAAGCCACGTCGGGCTACGTGGGGGAGAGAGGGGTTCACAGGAGGCCAAAATGGAGCTACGTGGTTTATGGACGATCCCCTAGTACATGGTTCCCTCGGCCTGAATGCGACCTACGCTGTTTACGTTCTTATAGATCTGTCGCTTTCTGAAAAACGTACAGAAAATTTCGGGTAGACTGGATTAAAAGTTTGATGATACCAGGGCAACTGGATTGCGTAATATGAACTGCTATGCATGCAAATATTGAAAATACGTAACAAATTTCAATACGTACTGAACTGATTATCAAATGCGATTGTAAGCTGCAGTATGAGAAAAGGAATAAAGAAAAATTCCACGAGAAAGTTTCATCCCGATGAGAGAATTTAGTAAAACAACAACAGTAAAAATAGAAGATTAGCGCTAACTGTAATGGAAAAGGAGTTTTTGAGTGAAATCGCACAACACGCGTTGCTAGACAATATTATGAATGATGATGTTTGTGTACCCACCGAAGAATTTCAAATACTCTGTTAAGCCTAGTTGTGACTAAGAAGTTTAGTTGTGACAAATAATGAGAAACGTTTAATGCCATTACATTTCAGGTTGCAATTAATGACACGATATCGTGTGTTCGTATTTCAAAAATAATGGTCAAGGTATAAGAAAGCAGCATAAAAGTAAGACATCAAGCAGGGCTACAGACTGAAGTTTTAAATTAATGAAAGTGTGAACTTCAAAAACATTGACTGATCGCTAGGCGAGTTCTGTCTTTGAAGAACGTTTAACTTAGTAGTTGTTTCGTACGGTCGATTCTATGAAAGCTCTTAGTTCGGCATTTGCTGACCAGTTATATTTGTAACTAGCTGACCCGGCAATGCTTCACTATTGCTGGACTTGAGTAGGCACATAGATTAAATGAAAAAATATTTACATATAAATTTTAAACTGCTGTTTCATTCATTTTCAGTTGGAAACTGTGAGAGGGGATGCGCTATGGAAAACATATGCAGGCAGTATTTTTCTGTTTGTTTCAAAGTATAAGTGTGCAAATTCCCATTGAAATCTGATGAAATATGTGGTTTTGTCTAAATTATGGGGAGGAGGGGTGGGTTTTTTAATTTTTTTTTGACAGGAACCTTCTCCGTCATCCCGTCGACAACTCACCAAGCTGGCCCAGGCCGTATTTCAACCATAATAACATTCAGTAGGAGAAAGTAAAACATGTATAGGTAATTTCCACCGCGAATATATAGTGGTATTGGGAATTTTTATTCAGGTCCAGGCCGGATCTCACACTAACCACCTCACTTTTGACATACAATATGTCGAGAACTAAGCTAGATATCAAGAAAATGTATCATTTGTTTTTGATTTGTCTCGTCGAGTTACATTATGGGGAAGAGGGGTGGGTTTTTAAATATTTGTTTTTTGACAGGAACCATTTTCGACATCCCCTCGACAATTCACCACAGCTTCGCCGTAATCGGACGAACGGTTTGCGGGTTTGTTTAATTATGGGGTGTTATGGGGAAGAGGGGTAATTAAGGTGGTGGAAAGAGAGGAGAGGGATTGGGTTTTTGTGAAATTAATGTGTACAGTATTTCTCTCTCTTTTTTAAGTATAAGTGTACAAATTCTTATCTAAATCGGATAAAAAATGTGGTTTGCCTAAATTATGGGGTGAAAACGTAATGGGGTTGGAAAGGGGGAGAGGGGATGAATCTCGGAAACCATGCGTAGGCAGTATTTTTCTGTTTGTTTTAAAGTATAAGTGTACAAATTCTTATCTAAATCGGATAAAAAATGTGGTTTGCCTAAATTATGGGTAAAAACGTAATGGGGTTGGAAAGGGGAGAGGGGATGAATATTCGGAAACCATACGTAGGCAGTATTTTTCTGTTTGTTTTAAAGTATAAGTGTACAAATTCTTATCTAAATCGGATAAAAATGTGGTTTGCCCTAAAATTATAGGGTGAAAACGTAATGGGGGTGGAAAGGGGGGAGAGGGGATTGAATATTCGGAAACCATACTAAGGCTTGTATTTTTCTGTTGGTTTTAAAGTATAAGGTGTACAAATTCTTATCTAAATCCGATAAAAAAATGTGGTTTGCCTAAATTATGGGGTGAAAACGTAATGGGGTTGGAAAGGGGGAGAGGGGATGAATATTCGGGAACCATACGTAGGCAGTATTTTTCTGTTTTGTTTAAAAGTAAAAGTGTACAAATTCTTATCTAAATCGGATAAAAAAATGTGGTTTGCCTAAATTATGGGGTGAAAAACGTAATGGGGTGTGGAAAGGGGGAGAGGGGATGAATATTCGGAAACCATACGTAGGCTGTATTTTTCTGTTTGTTTTAAAGTATAAGTGTAACAAATTCTTATCTAAATCGGATAAGAAAATGTGGTTTGCCTAAATTATGGGGTGAAAACGGAATGGGGTTGTAAAAGGGGGAGAGGGGATGAATTATTCGGGAAACCATACTGTTGGCAGTATTTTCTGTTTGTTTTAAAGTATAAGTGTACAAATTCCTATCTAAATCGGATAAAAAATGTGGTATTGCCTAAATTATGGGGTGAAAAAAATTAATGGGGGTGGATATGGGGCGAGGGATTAATATTCCGGAAACAGTATGTAGGCAGTATTTTTATGTTGATTTAAATATAAGTGTACACATTCCTATCTAAATCGGATAAAAAATGTGGTTTTGCCTATACTATGGGGTGTTATGGGAATAGGGGGGCGACTTTTTGGAAATTTTTTTCACAGGAAACTTCGCAGCGCACACTCGAAAACTCTCCAAAGTTTCATTGCAATCTGATAAATGGTACAGGAACGCATAGAAGACGAACATACAAACAAACATTGATTTTTATATATAAGATTGGTCTGTTTATCCATATCTTTGAGGAACCATTTCGTGCCGAAATCCTTAGCGAGCAGTCTGTAAATTTTAAACTGAAAGCCACAATGCAATCAAGTGAATGGATTTTTTTCCCTTATAGCTATACGCCTCGTTGACGCAGATGTTATTAGGGGCGGGAAAGGATTGGGGTCAAGTAACGGGAAGAAATTCGGTTGTGTCGTTTTGAAGGAACCATCCCGCCATTCGTCTAGAGTGATTTGGGGAAGCCATATGGATGGCCGGATGCGCCGAATGCGAGCGCAGAGCGATACCGCTTACCCAATACGCTCGTTTAGCTTTCTGTAGTATAATTGCAAATAAAATTAATACATTTATTGTAAATTTGTTTCTTCGTATTTTAATCAATTTGCTAGTGAAATATTCCCAACGGCAACTGGCTTACTACGGGAATCGAAATTTTGCTCAAGCACCACTCTTTCTCGAAGCATAATATTTTTTAAGATGGAACGGTATCAATTTACGTTAATCTCTCCTAAAATTCCTTGAAGTATGCAGTGGCTTGTTTATTTTCTAACTGTAACATTTACAGTTTCGTGTTTATGTGTCTTTGGTTCTAACAGTAAGACGTATAACTTAAAAATGTTCGTTGAAGTGTGTTATTCAGTTATTTTTTATGTCACGTATTCCATCTCGCCTAGCAAAGATTTATTCCATGAGTAAGAACCGCGAATAAATATGTGGATAGCATCAGTCAGAACACACTGTGTTTACGCCAGAGAATGCAAACACTTCCAGAGAGCGAGCCGTCAAACTGGTCGTATCCAAACACTCTCTCCCTGTGTACATTCGTTAGCGAAAGTGTTAGTTCTAACAGCCGACCACTCGCTTCGCACCCGGAAATTGTACGTATTGTTCAACTGCCTTATTTGCGCAATGTACTAAATGTAATGATTGCTTGACGTGTCACCTTTATACTATTGTTATACACGAAACTAAGAATGTTTCTGTTTCAAAGTAACTAAGCTAAAATCCACTACAAAAACTAAAACAGAATCCCCCAACATCTACATCGTCATGGACACTTCACCATGCAATAAACTGAATGCAATGGACACGTAAACATAAACGCTTTAACAGTTGACCTTACAAAGTGATATAGCCATTTTATTCACAATCTTATTATTCACCACTGATTTAATAATATCTGTAAAATGAGGAGATTTCTCTCAATTGTACCTGCATTAGCGCACATGTAGTATCTGTATGAGTTAACTGGAGTACAGAGTAAACGTCAATGCTTAGGAATTTGTATACTTGAAAAGGAACTGATCAGTAAGAAATAATTGCCAAGGTTAAAAAAAAAAAAAAGAAACAAGTCCTTCAAAATCGAAAACTCTGTGCATCAAATCTTCTTACATATCATACTTCCCTTGCAGATAATTTTCTCGTTCTGTTGTGAAGAGATCTGATAGCTCCTACTAAGCGCACAGGATTGAAAAACACAAGGTCGTTGGTTCTAGTCCCTGTCATTCCGGAAATGTTTACCTAATACAATCTACCTAACCCTCTGCCAAAACTACCAAACGTGATAGGTGAGCGGTAACGCTCTGGCTTCACATTCGGAAGGACGCGTGTTCGAATCGCAAACTGCATTCCAGATTTGGGATTACCATGGTTTCCCCAAATCACTTCACGTGAGTGCCGGGATGGTTCCCTGAAAATGCCATGAAAGAATTCGTTCCTATTCACTCTAGTCATTTCCCGCCTCTATTGACCATAACGTCGACGAGGGGTAAAGCTAGAAAAAAATCCGCCAAGCTTTGCAATTTGTGTGTAAATTACGCCCTGAACGCTCCAACTATAAGTTTGGCTACGGTACCTCAGATTGGATGGAATTCTCCCCAACAACAAACAAAGCGAAAATCTGATGATTAGTAGTGAAGTTACAGGATTCTGGATAAACTCTAAATATCTCCAGACTTTTTTGAAGATGATTTTCCTGACAGAAACAACTTTTTTATACCACGATTTGAATGTTTCTTGTTTTGGCTTACCCAGAAACATCATCATGATGTTATTTAGCACTAATCAACTTGCTCTGCAGCACAGCTACACAGAGTTCAGGATTCAGTGTTTACAGGGGGGAAAATTGTAAGTGACTTGATTCGCTACAGCAAATCACTTCGTTACATTCCAGTTCATAATGTACGATTTAATATTCGACTAAACAGACATCTAACAGTTATGAACAGTTGACTTAAATATTGAAAAGTTAGTGTTAAATAGGAATATCGGAATATGATTTTCTAATGTTTCATAAGTTTTCTTTTTTAATTTGTAGAAACTTTGACAAAAACTGAGAGTAAGTTAGAGAGAGACCAAGATTGAAGTTGCTGATTAACTAGAAACGAAAGTTGCAGTCTGTAACTTCTGTTCTTGACACTTCCATTAGATGAAATAACTGTATCAGACCAGAATGTTATTTGGTGAGCGGTTTTTACGACGAACTTCTTACTTAACCAGAGTCATAATACTCCATACCCTTTTTATTTAGAATTAGTAATTTGCCAAGATTTGCTACGTATTGTAATTGTACTTCGGAAATTTTATTTCACAGTAGACTCTGAAGTAAAAATTTACATTAATCGGGAAACTACCTGTATATCACAACATCAGAAACTTTCAAAAACATACATCCTAAAACAAAACATAATCTACGATCGTTAAAGGATAGTGAGTGTCAGGAAGATTCATACTCAATTCCCGGAAGAAACAATGATGATATAAATAAGTCAACGATCTACATGTTTTACGTATCTAACTAAAAAAAAAAATCCCTACTTAATTCCTCTTCAGAAGCTTGTCCCGCGTCCTCCCAAATGCCTAGCCCGAGTGTTACCGCTCACCTAACAGGCTCATTTTCGGCATCGGAATATTTGTAAACTGGTAAACTTTTTGTATCAACTTGTTAATCAAGCGTTGTGTTAGACATATATCAAGGCCTAGTGAAATAAATGAAACAATTACTTCAGAAAATAATTGTTAATAGACTCTTGGCAAGAACTTCAAAGTTAAATGATAAATCACAAAATTCCGACTAGAGATTCTTGGTAACGTCATAAAATAATAATATTAAAATTAAAAGAAAATTCGGGTGGGGTGGGACATTCTCCACCAGCGAAATACTGGTACTGACCTTTTGAAATTTGGGTTAACTGCTTACTTATAATGTCCTCTTCACGTTGTACACTCTCCTTTTCCGGAAAAGTCGCCACGAATTAAATTAAAAATGCCGAAATATGACACTGTATCGCTGCTATTAGTCGCCGCCGGCGCTGCGAAATCAATGATAATCTCTTGAAATGTTGGTTTAATTATTTGTTGTAATATTTTCTTGCCGTTTTAGCTTCTCTCCGTTGCAAAACGTCGATAATATTAACAGATACAAAATTTTTATCCGAAATGCAGTACTATAAATCTCACCATCTTGGAATCGATATAAGCAGTCAGAGATAATCGATTGCTTCAATTGTAAACAGATGAGCAGTTTGTCTCTGGTTTGCGACATGGGCTGCCGCAGAACGAATTTCCCGTACACTTTTTACTCTTGGTCCAGGCCGAATTTCAACCTAACCATGATCACTATGACAAAACGAACCTATTTAGGTTGATATGATCCCTGTACCGATAATTTTTGTGTCATTTTTACAGTGCTGCTAACATTTCGCGATTGCAGAGCATCCCATATTTCGGCATTTTTAATTTAATTCGTGGCGACTTTTCCGGAAAAGGAGAGTGCTAAACGTGAAGAGGACACTGTAAGGAAGCAGTCAATCCAAATTTCAACAGGTCAGTAACAGTTTTTCACTGGTGGAGAGTGTCCCAACCCACCCGAAAATTAATTTAGCTGTTCTTTACTTAAAAATTGCTAATACCTTCAGTTGTTTTCAGTTGGCAGATTAAAGAATGCAAGATACCTCGAAGACTGTTACAAGGAATTGGAAACATACCAGTCGGAATTATTCGATAAAGAATATATTTTTACAGACATTTTAGTCCTGAATATGAATCAGATTTCGTAAATTTCATCTATACTTTCTTATTCAATCTGTCTTCTAACTTTTTCATCATCAAATATCGCATTTTCAGAACTAGTTGCTACTCCTGTGAACTAAGTCAAAGTATTGGAAATTAAGTATAACTAGAGAACTGTGCTAGAATGACTCGTGGCGCTGCAGAAAACCAGAGTCTACATGTCGGAGCTAATAAAAGACTTAAACCTCTGAGCATTACCCATATAATATAATTCATGTTTATATTTATATCAATTGTCGCAATGAACCAAGAAAACTGGAAGGTGCTACAGTGAGCAAATCATACCATTGACAACCTAGTTTAGGATGTAATTTTTTCTTTGCGATTAATGATAAGCTTTACACAAAAGTTTTAATAATAACAGTAATTAAACACATTGAATTTATTGTATATGTACAAAATGCTTGTAAAAGTAAAAATTTCTTGGCTGGTAGCTAATTGCTTACACGGATAGTACTTTATTTCTATTTTTTGTTTCTATTCTCTATTCTAATTGATTCTCGAATGTATCAGAGTTCAACGACTGTCTGCGTAGCACACCGTATCCGCGACATGTTGGCCCGCCTGTTGCCAGAATAAGCGATCACTCCAGAATGACAATAGGTGCTTCCTAGTAGCTGAGATCAGGAGAACTCAAGGGAAAACCTATCTTCCGCGAAGTCACGTAGATTCCAAAGGGTAAGTAGTAGGAAATTCAGTTACTTTCATCTCGAGTATCTCCAGTATGACTAGCTCCGACATACCATGTTACACCGCATTCGGAGCAGCTGGCTTTCATCATGGGCATCGTTGTGGATAAACCACATCTACGCTGCAATTTAGTTTAGTACAGCTTAAAACCACTTACCATCATTTTAATTCTTTTACTGTTGTCACTAAACCGAAGCACTTAAATTAAATCACTGTAGCAAGGTAGTGCATGTGTAACCAATGTAGTCGTTTTATTTCACACCCACGAATATCGCAATTAACTTGCACTGAAAAGAAACGGGGAACTGCTACTACACGCCACTCAAATAACGATCCATTATTAGCAAATTGTTGTTAAAAAGCCATTTAGTTGCAACAACAACCACACCACCTCTTAGAATACTTATTATCAACATATGATACAAAGATATAGACTTATCGTTGTATAATTCATAGTTATCCTCTTAATACTCTGGATAATCTTACTACAAGATTCCGAGCCCAAAATAGAAACAAAAATATGAATCACTTGCCACGTGATTAAATTTGACTTATATTTGATCTACTAACATGACTGTATTTTTTCATTTTATCAATAATTATGAACGATGAGCTAATTTTTCGATATGCTTAGCTCTAAATAAGCCAGCTTTGAAGTCGCATTAAACCAATCAAGCAATATTCCACTGTCAGACATAATTTCCTAATTGGTATGAGCAAAAAATAGACAACCACACGGAAACCATTATTCACTCGCAAAATTGACATAGCGTCCACGAACTCCATCCTCCAGTCATTCTACAAAATTGTTGTGAAACTGACGCTTTCTCATTATGGATCAGTAAATTTCATGCTTAACCATACCTAATGTGTATCTACAGAACCAACTATTACTATTAATCTAGCTACTAGATACCTCACTCGTTCATTCGCAATCTGAATTGTGCAATCACCGTGAAACACTATAAATCAATAGTTTATTGCCGACATTGCAAACGAAACTTCAAATGGTTGTAATATTAATCGACCTAAAACAGAAGAGCTGAAAAAACACCATTGTGGCAGCAACTTAACACACCATAACATGTTTCTTTCTTGCAAATGAGGGGTCATGCTGTAAATTAATGATAGAAAATTAAGTGAAAAAATCCAATGGACGCAATTGTGATTTAAAAAAATCTAAGCATTAAAAACAGACTTTCGGATTTTTTTATGACTTTACGCCTCGTCGATAGGGAGATTTTTAAAGGCGGGAAAGGTGTGGGCCAAGGAACGGGGCGGAATTTGGCTATGGCCTTTTGAAGGAACCATCCCAGCATGGAGAAACAATGGAAAAGCAGACGTTTGGAATAAACCAAGAAGTTAGTGATTACATCATTAGAAATCATACATGTAAGAATAATCTTCCTTCTATTTAATTAACTGTTTTTACAATTAATCACAATCACTTATAATTAATAACTTATTGTAATTATTTGCTTTTAGTTCTAAATAATTAATTTAAAGTTATTTATCTTCTGATGTTTTCAGCAATTACGAACAGTTTATTGTGTTCAGAGCTTCAAAGTTTGTAAATCATTTGCACTAATTGTTAAAATCATTATATTATTATGTTGAAGAAAATTAATACTATTTAGATTGATATAAAGTAATTTAACAACATCCCTTTTTTTGTACTGACCTCCTTATCTATGGTTTGAATTCTCGAACTGTCAGAGCATATCTGAAAGATGATTGGAGGAAATGCAGTGTCGGTTCTAGAGCATTCGTTATTGAATGGGTTTTTGAGTACTGGGAGGGCGATTGCAATCTTCTAATCTGAAACTCGTAATAGCTAGTTAACTTCGTTTATTTTTGAAGAAGAAGTAATGACATCTTTGTCGTTTTGCAATAAAATTAATAGATGAGTTAATTATTTCTGAAATAATCTCAAGTCATCAATATATTTTAAAGTATAAAATGGTAAACTTGGTCGAACTAAAACTTCCTGGTGGAGACATCTATAATGATGAAATAACTAATTAATCAAAGCGCTGTTTCAAAAAGAACAAATTACAGAGAAAGTGATTTTGTTCTGTGTGATGTTATGTCCTTCATAAGAGATAGATTCCAAAAGCAGTTCGATTCAATATAAAACCACCTTGTAACCGAAAAGGTTTTGTGTCAATTTAGGAATTTAGTTTAAAGAAAGACCACTCTATTCTTTGACAGCAATTACGAAAGTGTTACATATTTGGTCAGCTTACGAAACTCCTAAAAACAGCAGTAAAATTTACTCATTAAGAACTATACCAATAGATTGCATTTGATTCAGTAACTTCGCTGGAAAAAATTCGTTCCATTCGGCGATTACTCGCGGAATGCCTTGTGTATCTCGTACAATACTCCAAACTTATCAGTGGGGCTTAATACTCATATCTCCTCCAAAATTCATGCAGACTACGTGTTATTCCAGTACCTTACTCTACCGTAATATTACTGGTGAACACTGCGCTGCTTACATTAGTGAAGCTTAGGCTTTCTTCCGCCATCGCACTTCCTGCGGTTTCGTTCATTATTCTCAGTATTGGATTCAAAAAACGTGAAAGCGTTTAATACAAGCCTTATAATTTGTTACGGTTAAAATCATTCGCCACTTCAATTAGTGCAGAGTACCTACACCACCTGTTCTATGATTTGAGCTGAATGGCTTATTCCAGCAAATTGGAATCTTCGTAGAATTTTCCTACGAAGAATTATGAAAATTCTGCTCATTTCCAGATTGTTATACTTCAAATTTGAGTGTATAATCACTGCTTTGACTGCTCCATACGGAGAAAACTGTATGAATGTCATAGACGTTTGTTGACATGGGACTGAAGTAGTACCCTATTTTACAAGAACATTGTTTTGAAGAAAAATTATGAGGATAATATTTATCGATTTTAACAATCTGCAAAACATCAGTACTGTTTCCAATGCAGTTAATTTGGATGTCATGAACATACTTTGATAAAAAGAAAAACATTTAGTGCTGAATAAATTACGTTACTGAAAAAATGAAACTTACTAATAAAGAATTCACATTGCTTGTTATGTAACTGCATATCGCGTCATGGTTCGACTAATTTCAACTGTCTTTCCACTTCTCAATTCACTTTCATATCATGAATCGAACAAACCACTCAAACTGAATATTCTTTCGCTTGATTTAAAAGCGTACGTCACAGTTTCTTCATACCCTTGAGGAACGCGTTAGAAGGGTCGAAATCTTTGGAAGTAACTAATTTCTCACGTCCTAAGTCCAGACCACGACGCCAACAGTAAGTGGCATTAAAAATGTAGCTACCACCTGCTTTGTTTCGAGTATTCTACTTCAACTCCTTTTTGTTTTTGAAAATGCTTCTTGTGGTAAGCGACAAACAATAGTGCATAATTTTTTATACCCCATAAACGTTTTCAGTCCCCGGAACGCCTTCAAAACGTGTAAGGAATTGTCTGCATTGTTTTACAGACTTCCTTTTTGAAACCTTGACGTTAAGTCGGCCACACGGACGTGCGTGAAGGTTGGACTGTGACAACATGTGTTCTCGGAGGAGTCAATGCTTCTTTCGTGCAGTCGAGACACGAACTTCTCTCAGAAGGCCAGTTGACACCACACACTAAAAGTTATTGTTCACGGAAAATCTTCAAACAAAAATTAGATTTGTAGTTGCTCACATTATGAATGTATTATTAACGACCTTCAACTCTAACGAAGTAAACAAATACAATGAAATGCAATCCAATTATGAATTCAAAATTCATTCATAATCGTCTTATTTAAAAGAAGAGGGTTTGTACAGTTTTAAGGCAGTCAGAAGCTACTAATAATACTGTTTCTGAAACGGTGGTTACTATAATTTAGAAACAAATAATAAGTTTTTTCGTACTGTATCAAATACATACCAGGATTCGTAACTGTCCTTAATTTCTGGAGCTACACATTTTGTTCTAATGATTTTTGAACACAGTTTCAGTAATCTTCTATTTTAAAAGTGCTGTTACGTGCCCCTATTTCATATACTAATACGTCATTAAAACGATTACACCCATTGAGTGGTCTGATTGCTCAGTGGCTAAGCCGCTTGCTTTCAATAGTTCGATGTCCGATCCTGGATAGAATTCTCTTTGGAACCAGGAGTTTTTAAGAGATGTGTTTGATGAAACGAGCTATGCCAGGACATTTCACGTTAAACCTTACGTCCAGCAACGACAGAGTCAGAATGCAAGGCAAATCGGAATTCTTATCACATATATAGTAAAATACCAGATTGCTGGAGGAAGGGAGTCATTTTTTTAGTTAAAAAAGGGAGTCAATGAAAATGTGAGAACTAAAAAGGTATCATGTCGTTCAGCCACTGCTTAAAATATATTAAAAAATGAGGAAACAGACTTTTTTATACTCACGCGGATCATAAAAAAGTGCAAATGTGGCAGAGATATCATAACATCTTTCATATATCTAAAGGAAGGTCTACGTAAGGTATGCTAGATGTGTTAGAGTCTAAAAAAAAAGAGGGGAAGCAAGTGCGAGAGGTGTAAACATTTTATGCAGGTAGGTAATAGATATTCGGATTGGCTTCAGACGAAAAGCGGAGCAAGGCAAGGGGATTTGCTGTCACCTAATTGCTTTTTTTATGTCGCATAACGCGAAATAATTGCAGAAGTTCTGGGTCATGAAAACCAGGCAAAGTTAAATATTGTGGCATACTCAACTGATGTGTTGATATGGGACGAGACAAAGCAGAATCTGGAGAGAGAACTGGAAACATGGGCGACTGCAAAGGAATAACATTGCTTGGGAATGAATGTAGAAAAAACAAAGATAATGAAGGTATCAAGAAACACTGAATCACCACTCATAGGTGAGAAACTGTAATGGTGAAGTGGTTCTGTTACCTGGAAAATAAAGTAACCACTAATCAGTAGATAGAGAATGAAACAACCATTTTTTCCATATAGCTGTAGGCCATTATCGGCGGGAGATGATTGGAGACAAGAAACGGGATAGAATTATCCCATGGTCTTCTGAAGGAATCACCCCGGCATTCACCTAGAATGGTTTCTGAAAACCACGAGAACCATAAAAAATTGAAATCAGGACAGCAGGGAGGGGATACTGACTCCCGTCGTGCCGAATTCCAGGCCCGAGCGTCATCCATCAGGCGCACTGAAATAGATTAAAATAAACGAAACAAGGGCTGATTAATTACCGAAGAAGGATATGATTTAGTGGTGAAAAACGGAGAAGGAAGCCAAAATCACACTCTATAAAGTGCACTACCATTTATATTTGACTATGAAATACAGACACGGATTTACAGAGACTACAGGCAGCAGAGACGAGGTTCCTTAGTAAACTTCTCAAGAAAGGATAAGGTCAGAAATGAAATCATCCGTCAGCGCTAAAGGCTGACGCATAAGAACAAACGATAAAGGTCTCCTTTGTGGATTCTGTTATCTTTCTGATTCAAGACCGGTAACTCACCCAACAGAAGTGTGATGGTACAAGTTTTGTCACACAATACGTCATCTTACCGTAGCTCATAACTCCTTTCACTCCCTTAAAACGTACATTCAGTAGTTGAGAGAAGCGAAATTATCAAGGCAGATCACAGATGTAGAAGTAATAAAAATTTTACGACGATGTTTCTCAGCTTTAACTGCTACAAGGGTTATTATTAGGGTGTTAATCACATCATTCAATGAAAATATGAAAGAACACAAAAAAATCGATATTTAAAATATAATAACAACAGGAACGCAGCCTTTATGAAGATTTTTGGTTATTCAATTCTAAACGCCAATCATCATTGTTAAAAGTTTTGACTATTTTATTTTAAATAATAAAAACTGTACTTAAATAATTATGGCAAAATTTTTATGTTAAAATTCAGCTCATGTCTCCTCTTAAGTTACATCATCAGCGAATATTTGGCAAAATGGTTTGCAATATAGTAATTAAGATACGTGGAAGGATTATTACTGTCTTTGGAAAGAACAAATCCTTTCAACACAATATTCCTAAGTGACTATGGTTGATATCCCGATACCAGTTTCCTACAACTGTTTTATCTGTATGACTGCGCCACTAGATACAATTAGTGATCACGTCAGACAAATTTTCGTTAAGCAATTATTTTATATGGTTGTGCACGAAGACAGACTGCTTTGCCGACAACACACAAATGCAATTTTTGATACTGAACTGTATGATACTACGTGTATTGCAAGAGTAGCTACGGGAATTTCATTATGAAACTCGACCACTGAAAACTAAGAAGAAATAAGAGGAAACCATTCAACATGATAAGCGAAAGATATTTCGAAACTATGCTTCCTTACAGGTGAAAGATGAACTATTTTCACTATATTACTGTTGAAATATGAGCTGCATTGTGTTTTTTATAATACTGCAAAGTGTATCTGCACATGTCCTTAGGCCCACGAGCCGATTGATAGACTGAATGTTCCTTCCTATTAGTATCAATATAGTGTTGGAAAAAGAACTTCCAGCGAGTGTGCCACTCAACAGACTAAATACGATGCTAAACTAGTACTAACCTGGACTCCCTGTCAATACTCGGTTTTTTTTTTTTTTTTTTTTTTTTTTTTGCAGCTAATATTTCGCGTTTGTTGCGTGGTTCTCTATTACCTCTGAATATCTAGAAAGATTTTGAGTGGACCATTTTCATCAACTAAATGTATGTTAAAAGGTATCTACGCCATCGTTATACAATTCAATTTCCGTACTGATGAATATTTGCAAGCATTTGTGCCACATCTCGTTTCTGGTTTTTGTTCTCTTATTTATATTGTTCTATACATAAAAAGCTACTTTCGATTAAACATATATAAAGCGAGCGGCAGAGATCCAGAGACAGTTTTCGACACATTTTATGGACAGAGTTTACGTGTACTGCTAGTGTGTATGGCAATATTGTCTTTGGAAGAAGTGTTAGCTGTAATCGCTGGAGTTTATAAATACATGTGACTAGTATCTTTGAAGTTGTGTATATCTTCGAGAAATAAAAACAGATAAAATTTTAAACTGGATCGTGGACTAATTATTTCATATTAATTAAACCTCGAGCCACCTAATAACACGCATCCGCCTGTCTGTCACCATTCGATAAGTTCTCAAAATTTTGTGATTAAGACTGTTATTCACACCCAGAAAAATGTCCTGTGTCCTTCCTACAGATACAAAGTATTTCCTTGTAAAATTCCATCAATATCGGTATAGCCTTTTAGTTGTCAAAATAAAAACAAAAAAGACAGCGACTTACTTCCGCATTTATAATATTATTAGCGCAGATCAAACACACACTACTGCGGGAGAAACAACGCCTGGGGGATCAATATAGCGTAAAAAAGTGAACACGTATGACCGCCTACGATTTGTCAGCACTACACTCCTAATTTTGTAGTATCTACACTTTAACATGGAATCCGAAAAACTGACCATCCAGGCGTGGCTCATATGATCAGAAACCATTTTTTTAAAAATTATTGGTTCCAACGGGATTTGAAGCGGAGACCACGCTCCTAACGTCAGTAAACAAGCGCATTAACCACTGAGCTACCAAGCAGCTATACCAGAACGTACTACAAAGAAGTACACATCCTATACGTCTATCTATCGCTGTTCAGAAATTTTTCAAAATTTTATGAATGTGTATTATTTATACAGAAAAAAGTATCCTAATACCAAATAGCATCTCCTTGTCAAACTTCATCACGATCGGATTAGCCGTTTAGCCCAGTAACAGACAGACAGAGTTACTTTCGCATTTATAATATTAGTATAGATTGAGACACAACGTAGTAATTAATCTCTCAGCGCTATAATGACATGCAATTTAACTTTTACAAACTAGTCAATCAAGGATAATTGAAACTGGTTACATGTTGAGAGCGCATACCGTCACATTTTAAGTCTATTTAAAGACCAGCGTGTACTACGCCTCATTTGGGCTGTCTCGTCACGCTTCACCCACCACTTAGCAAGCGACCGGACCTCTGCTGGGGATACACCGCAAATCGTGACCCGATTAGACCGAAGCTCGTCAGCCAGGATTTCCGAACAGTGACGCCGTGTACGATTGAAGATAACCACCTTCTGCTCGGGACCTGCAAGCGTGACGTAGTGCTGCTGAGCGGCAGGCTGCCTATAAGAGCAGGCGCGGCCGTGAAGTAGGCAGTGTCAGACCTCGTGGCGAAGGATGCGGCAGCAGAGAACGACGCAACTTGCAAGGTAAGCAATGACTCTCAGGCGCTCCCTGTTGCGTCTCGCAACAATTACCATATAAAGCATTTCTTCAATATAGATTTAATCTGCTTTGTCCTTCCAGTAGTATATATCCAAATATCTGTTATCTATCTTTATAACATAACTTAACTTAGTCCACAACCCGAAGGTTGGTTGGATCCTCCCTGAGGAGACATACTAAGCATTGTATCAGAGGTTCCTTTCCTCTGGGATCTACAGTTTAAGGTGGAATCCGAACCACGGAGCGTCTTGGCATAGCTCATATGATCAAACACACCTTTCAAAATTTCTGCGCCTGCCAGGATTCGAACCCGGGACCGGAGCACCGAAAGTTCTGAAAGCAAGCGCCTTAACCACTGAGCTACCAGACCGCTCGTTTGTAACATATCTCTTCTCAAAATGCCAGAGTCAAACGTTCTTACCGAGCAAATCGCTCCAGGTGAATGCTGGGATTCTTCCTTCAAAAAAGGCCATGGCCGAATTCCTTCCCATTCCATGTTCCCATTCCGATCCCGCCTGGCGTAAAGCTGCAAAAAAAAAAAATTCAAACGTTCTCATGGCATCATAGTTAGATTTTTTATTCAGTCCTTATAGCGACTATCCACTCGTATACAGTTCAATAGTACTCACACTATATACTATTTCATTGTATTATATTGGTTTTCTGGTATTCTGAACAGCCTCTCCTTAAACGACTTCGAAAGCTGCTGTCTGATATAGCATAATTCAAAAAACTTTATGTGTATCCAACTTCTTGTGTATCAGTCTTGCTGAAACTTAGAACTATAAACACAGTGATCAACCGATACTGTAACATTATTCAAGATCAAATTCTAAATCAATAATTAAAAAAGCAACCCAAAAATGTAGATAATCTTATCAACGGAGGCAACAAAAGAATGGAGACATCAACAAAATAGTTCAATTATTGTATTGACACAAATAATTGACAGCGCCGATCTAGAAAAGTTGCGTCATTGTTTTCTTCTTTTTCAGATTGCTGCGAAAAATTATCAAACATACTTAATCCAGCTTCAAAAACATCACGCGAAAGTAAAAAGTATTGAAATTAAATTAAATTCGCACCCAATATGGAAATATTTCTTCGCGTACACATTTGGATCCAATCGTGCTGGGAATCACCAGTGCCAGTCAGTTCGGATTTACATCTTTTTAGCATATTAGCATTTGAGTTTTCAAAAACATAATCAATGTTCTATATTCTTGATTCTATATGGGCACAAAACCCTCTAGAGCAAATTTATTTATTTATCTATCTTATGGCTGCAGCACATAATCAATAATACAATATATACAACTGTTTCACACTAATAAAATGTAACATTAAATTACATTTAAAATTCCAAATCGACATAGTGCAGCCAATGTAGAGCTTCATTTGAAATATCTGTAAAGTATATTGACGATCCCCTAAAGGATCGAAGTGGGCAATCAAAAGTCACATGGCGGATGGTTTGTTTTTCATCACCACACTCGCAATTCGGTGTACAGAGCTGAAGCAGATCTGCTATTTCACACCTAACTCCGTTAAGAGTTACGCAGGTCTTGCGAAAGAAGATCGAGTCCCTTTAGTGTCTGTTGATTGTGGAACAGGGTGTGCCATTCTGGGGCTAAGGCTATTCACTCCAATTTCCATGCTTCTCTCCCATTAAAATTATTAGATATAATCTGTTTTGCAGTTTTTATGCTTGGACTTCTTAATTTAAGCCTCTGAAATTTGGTTACCAGGTCGTTGTGGATGGGCAGATACCAGTTATGACAGATCTTACTATACCGAGCAATTAGGTGATTGCGTCGTATTATCGTAGGCGGTTCGATGTTACACGAAACAGGTAGCCAGTACAGTGGAGTGGTCTTGATACATCCACTAATTGTCCGCATTGTCTGGTTCAAAACTATGTCCATCTTTTCTGACGTTGGTGCTATTCATCCAGACAGATGAACAATAGTCAGCTGCAGAATACACTAGGCTCAGTGCTGTTGTGCGAAGTGTGGAAGTGGATGCTCCCCAGGAGGTGCCAGTTAACTTCTGCAGAATATTATTTCTGGTTCTCAATTTTGCTGCAAGTTTGTTTAGATGTTTATTGTATGACAAGGGGCGATCCATTATGACTCCCAAATACTTGGGGTAGGGGTTGTGACGGAGGGGAGTGCCATCAATAAGAACGTCAAGTGAGAGATTCGCCACCCGATTGTTAAGATGGAAGACACCAGTTTCCGTCTTGCTGAAACTGGGTACAAGACGCCATTTCTTAAAATAGTTGCTCAGGGTTTTGAGGTCTGCTGTTAAACTATTTTCGGTTTGCTGAATGTTATGGAATTTTTGTACTAGTGCCAGATCGTCAGCATAAGAGAATTTTCTGGATTCTGTTTGAGGAATGTCGGAAATATTGGTGCAAGAACTGAGCCTTGAGGCAGACCATTATTCACTCTTCTTACTTTGCTTATCTTACTATCTCAGACAACCTGAAAAGTTCGGTTAGCTAGAATGGTATTTATCAGACAAGTGATTTTTTTTTTTTTTTTGCATTTCAAAATGTTCAGCAGTTTGTATACCATGCCCTCTCGCCACACCGTATCGTAGGCCGCGGTTAGGTTAACAAATACAGCACCAGTCTTCAATCATCTCTCGAATCCTGCTTCTATGTGAGTTTCCAAGGCCAGGACCTGATCCTAGTAGTTTCTTGCAGGTCTAAAACATGCCTGTAGAAGCGGGAGGTTTTCGAAAATAATTGGACTGATTCTATTTTTATTTTCAAATAACTTGTAAGTAGAACTTAGCAGTGAAGTAAGTCTAAAATTATTTCTAACCTCAGAGCTTTTTTCCAAGCTTCAGAATGGCTATGATCTTTGCCCGTTTAAACTCCGCAGGAATGACACTAGTCTGTAGTATGTTAGTAAAGAAGCGGGGCAACCATTTTTTGGTATGTTTTCCACAGTGGGTGAGGAATTCCGGGTGAACTTCGTCAAAACCTTCCCATTCTTCATTTGTTTGTTGTAGGAGCAGAGTACATTCTTTTTAGATGGAACAATTATTTTTTCACTTTCCGAGTATAATCTTTATCGGCGCTCACTCTAGACATGTTGGCAAGTCGGCTTGCTATTTGGTCGGGAGTGACCTGATGCTTTGCTTGAGGGTTATGTGGGGTTCCACCTAGCTTTTTAAGGAGGCACCATTCTTTGCGGCTGGACTTCTTTAAATTCAAGGTTTGCACCGTGTCATTCCATTTGAGTTTACGGGCGTTGTCCAGGTTCTTCAGCAGTTCGTCGGCTGCTTCTGTGCGCCCGTTCTGTTGGAAATCATCACATAGCATTTAGCATGTTTCGTTCCAGCACGGGATATATTCTTGTCTAACGCCTCTAGAAATAGACGTTTTAGCTGTCGCTATGATTACTCTGATAAATCTATTGCAATTTTTTGTTAATGGTGGTTTACATATCAGGTTTTTGTTCAGGTTACTGCCAAATTTCTCCCATTTTTCTTTCCCAAAGTTCCATCTATGTAAAGGCGAGGATCTAATTATGAGAATTGTTGGACCAACTTCTAGCAAGACTGGTCGGTGTTGACTATGTGGACTCGTCTTGTAGTTGGTAGAGGGTGGCTTTGATCGTCACGTGAGACAAAACATAGATCTGGGTTGGTTTCGGTGTTCCATCTTACTGATTTAAAATACCTACGTCTTTCGGGTTAAAAACTAAGTTCATGTTATTTAATGCCACCCACTTCCTCTAGCCTGATTCAATGCTGGTTGTTTTCTGTATACTTCCAATCTGAGTGATGGCTGTTGTTAGATGTCTCTTGGTTTAATTAATATGTGAAATAACCAGTCCACGATACGCTTCAATTTAAACTTATTTTTATTTTCATAAGCACGACGTCAAAGATACTGGTTACATACAAACATAAAACTCCAACAATCACATTCGACACTTCTTCCACAGACAAAACTACCAACACAATCCTTGGTCGACGTAAACTATTTCCAAAATACTCTCACTGTAAAACTATTTGTATAAAAATAAGACAATAAAATAAAATTTTCCTCAAATTGTTTCCCCTCCTATCACTAATTACTTAACTGAAAATAATAATAAAAAAACTGAACCGTCAATGCACTGCTTGTTAAATAATTTGCTTCCAGAAAGACTTAGAACCACGGAGCATTACCGTTCTTCCCAATTTTTGCTACAAACGTGAGATAGTGAAGATCACATATTGTTGTAAATAGAAGCTCGGGTAAAAGTTTTTATGATTGTAATGACATAGATTATTAGAGCCGGGAAGGAATGGGAACCAAAAAATGGAAGAAATTTGGCCACGAAGTTTTGAAGGAACCAATACAGCATTCACTCGGAATGATTTCTGAAACCTTGAAAAAATCGAAATCAAAATGTCCGAACGGAGATTTGAGCCAGAATCCTGCTTAATTCCAGGTCGGAGAATTACCGCTCACTTACCAGACAAGGTAAAAAGTCGATCAGTTTTTTAGTACAACGGTGTAGTCCGCTTACAAAGTCATTTTTAAATAATACCAATTTAATATTTCATATAATTATTAATTAATTCTCATAGACCAGAATTCATGTTCCGTTATCATGTTACATACGCTCATATACCAATGTGGGACTTACACATCCATCATCTTATCATCTTCACCCTTTTTCTGTCTTACGAGGACTGCAAACCCAATCATATCATATACTTGTTGTTCTATGATTCCTTTGTACGCGCACCGTCCAATCTCTGTATTTAATGACGATGATCTAAATTCCAAATGAACTTGTGAATCGTTGGTTAAAGCGTCTGATTGGAGATCGAAAGGCCCCGGTTTGAATCCCTGTCTCCGCAGGGATTTCATAACCCCTTAACCCGACCTCTGGCACAGCTTGTGTAATGTGTAGTACGCCAGAACGCTTCCGTGGTTCGGATTCCACGTTAAACTGCAGTTACCTTTAACCCGCTAGGAAAACCAGGTTAGGTTCGGTAAGGTGGTAAGGAACTGTCCACCCTTCATCCGATACCAGGCTACATATACCTCCTTCAGGTTGAATACCATTCTTAGCTTTAACATGGATTCCTTCATACTCCCGGTACTCATTCAATGGTCTGGTCAATGTTTAATGTCTCAGTTTCTTCGCTTCCTGGTACAAACCATCTCCATCATCTCAAAATTCTGTTAACTAGTAGTACCCCTAAGTGTCCAGCAAAACTGAGTCTTTTTTTAATATATCAAGATATTCTACACCTTCAATCCCTATCTGCATGCTGATTTCAGAAACAACTATTCGTATCATCTTGCTGACATAGACACCAAAGTAAGGCGGTGAAGGAGACGCAGCATACTAAGGTGGAACACATGCAGGTCTTAAGTCACCATGACCGGCCACAGATTGAACTATGCTGTGAGACGGGTAAATGTGGATACGGAAAAGCTACTTGGGAATGGCATTAGTTCTGTGTTGGGGGTTGTGCCTGTGAACACCATTGGTAGGTGAGGTTTACTAGGCATGACCTAACCTGGTTTTTCCTGATGGTTTCAGAGTGTACCGCAGAGATAGAGGAGCAATTGTTGGGTGGAGAAGTTTTCATCTAGTTAACAAAAACTACCACAATTCACTGGTGTTCATAAATCATGACCATGAGTTACTTGGTGTAGATTTCTGGGGTGATAACAAAGAAAAAGTCAGGGTGTAGGCTGCTTACCGCAGTGGAAGAATGACAGATGAAGATGAGGCTCTTTTGGAGAAATTAAATTCTTCAGCGTTGACAACAGAATGTTTATTATTTGTGGGGATTTAAATTTACCAGGTGTAAACTTGGTAGGAAATAAGATTAATAACACATGGGAAGAGAGATTTGCAATTACCTTAATAGGGGAAGGAGGATTTACGCAAGTCATAGAGCAGAACACTAAGGGACAAAATATTTTGGATATATTCCGCTCCGTGGTTAGGATTCCACGATAAACTGTAGGTCCCAGAGGAAAGGAACTGGCCGTCCTACCTTTGACACAATGGCTTAGTATGCCTCCTTCGGGAGGATCCAACCAACCTTCGGGTTGTGGACTAAGTTAAGTTAAGTTTTTAAGAAGAGAACATAACAGAGTTAAGAGACAGCAGGGTACTATGGAATATTTATATCAAGGGCTTAATATTAGCTAAGAAGGTGGCTAAAGATGGGTTTATGAAGAGTATTGTCAGTTGAGGGGGACCATTGACTGATGCATCGAGAAATTTCTATCGCTATGTTAGAAAACTGAGGGGAAGGGGGGATGCTGAGACGCTTATAATAGATATGGATGGAGAAGAAGTTACTGAGGATTTGAAAAAGGCAGAAATTTTAAGTAAATAGTTTAGTGAGAGCATTAGGAGCAACGAATCAGAAACTGGAGGGTCTAAATCGGAGAACGAGCTTAAAAACACAATTAGAAATAAGCAGACCAAAAAATTTGGAATTTATTCTGAGGATACGATGAAGTAACTAAGAAAGGTGAATAAAAACATAAAAGGGGCTGATGTAGATAATATTACTACAGATGTCTTAAAGATAGCCGGTTGTGATATTGTACCTCACCTTAAAATATTATTTAAATTGAGTCTGGATACTTGCAGATTACCAGAGGACTTGAAAAGTGCGATAGTAGTGCCGGTACATAAAGTAGGGGTGAGAAATAGAGTCGAAAATAATTGGCCTATGTGTTTGACATCAGTGGTAGGAAAATGGAGAGTTGATATATGTACAACCACATCAGAAATATACCGAATATGAAAAGCGTAAGTGGTTTTAAAGTAGGCAACATGGCTTAGGCAAGAATATTTATGCGAATCTCAGTTGGTGGGATATATGAAAGTTATTTCGGATGAAATGGACAAGGGAGACCAAATTGATAGTGTATCACTACATCTTTCTAAGGCTTTTGACAGAGTGAGCCATAAAATGCATAACTCTCCATATCCATAGATCCAGAAAGAGTATGCAGCAAAAATTAAACCCTTTCATACATTGTGTCGAAAAGCTTGAGAGCTCGAAAACGCATATTTTTACTACAGGGTCCGGCAATAAAACCTCCCTCATTTAATAGGTTGTCACAGAAAAAATAAATATGATAGAAAATAATTACTTTTATTTATGAAAAATTCATACTTAGCCATTTTTAAATGTTTGGTTTTAAAAATTATATCTGGTAAATGACGTCCTCCATTGTTGACACATTGACGAAGTCTATGCCGAATATTCTCCATACATCTTCGTGTCATTTCTCCAGGAATGGCTGCCACTTCTTCGGGAATGGCCTCTTTAAGTGCTTGCAGTGTTGTGGGACGATGTTTGTACACTGGAACCTTTAAATGTCCCCAAAGACCTTGAAGGCCACGCGATGTCTCCTCGCAAAGAGACAAGATGCCCAGGAACCTACTCGCACATTTCCATAGAACGCCGAGAGGTGTGGGATGTTGCTCTGTCTTGCTGGAACCGCACTTCTTGATATTTATGATCTGCAATAAACTCGTTTAGCCTAGGTTGTAGGAAGGCCTTTAGCATGTGACAATAACGGTTTGAATTAACCTTTACCGTGTGGCCACTTTCTTCGAAATAATACAGTCCCCACACAAAACATTCAGCAACAGTGCACCAAACTGTTACATGAGGGCTGTGTAGTGGTCGCTGATGAATTTCACGAGTGTTTTCTGCAGCCCAGTAGTAGAAATTCTGTTTGTTTACAGTTCCTAATAAGTGGAAATGGGGCTCATCCGAAGAAATAAACAAAGCGTCAGGTGGAATGTTTTGAAGAATTTCATCACATGTAACTTTGCAAGTTTCAATATCTCTTTCACTTAATTCCTGGGTAGCCATCATTTTGATGGGGTGCATATGAAGTTCTCTATGAAGAATTCTTCTTACACTCCTATCAGATCATCCCTGGGCAGCTGCATGTTTAAGTGCTGAACGCATTGATGATTGTTGCACAGACACTCTCACACGCGCCATATTTTCCAGCGTTGTGGCAGTCCGAGAACGGCCAGTAGATTTTCTTTTCAGTGCTGAACCTGTATTTCTAAAGTTTGACCCCCCCAGTTGAAAAGTTTTTCTATCCGGGACACGATCATGTCGGCCAAGTCCGAATCGCCTCCGAAACGCTCGCTGAGTACTAATCACAGAACCACCGCACAACAACCTCCACAACAAACGCATGATGCTCATCAAGCCACGCCATGGCGCGCAAACTGAAAATGGCAGGTACACCGCTTTCAAACAGAACACACTCCACATCAGTAACCCAATACAACTCGCACGCCGGCTTCGTCAAATGCGGGAGGTTTTACTATCGGTTGAAAACAAAAACAATTTTAAAGTTTTTTTACATATCTTTCTGTCAGAGAACATAATAGTTTAAGAAAAATATCCTGCTTGTTCTTTGCAATCAATTGTCTTCTATTTCCGGAGATAAATAAAAATGATTCAAACAGAATAATTATGAAAGTGAAAATAGAGATATTTCGCTATGAAGACCACGAGATTGCTGGGCTAGATAGCTCTTCATTCAGTGACCAGTTCGTATAATACTAAATACCTATAATTAAAATATAAAGCTTGTAATGAAAAATTCATAATTTTCCCTTATAAATATAAGTGCTTAATAATATATTAATATTCATAATGTTTACAGTCTTCACATTGTTACTAGCCATTTTAGTGTATATCTATATATAATGATGTGCCCATTTAGAGTCTTGAGTCCAGATATGTCTTCAACAGTTTTCTTCAGGTAGGACGGTTATGGGCGATTCTCTGTCAGCTAATCCTGGGTATATCTTTGTCCCATCGGTCTGGTGGTCTTCCTCTTGGCCTATGATGTTCTCTTGGAAATCACAGCAACACCTGTTTCGTCCATCTTTCCTTCAAGCAACAAGACCTGCCCATTGCCTCTTCAATGAGACTGTCTTTCCCAAGATGTCTTTAACCTTTGTAGCTGATATTATGTTGTTTGTTCTCTTCCTCTGTTTTCTATGAAACCCAGCGATAATCTTTCCACAGCTCCATGAGGTGTTCTACGTTTTTCTTTCGTAAAATCATTGAATGTCCAGGTCTCAGAGCCATAAGTCAGCACGTTAAAAATGCACTAATCGGAAATCGTTTTCTTTAAATTTATGAGCGTATTTGATTTAGGACGATAGAATGCTTCCCAAATGCTTGCCATCTCAGCTGGATGCCTCGGGAAATTTCTAGTTTTACATCCCCCGTCGTATTTACATGCTAGTCAATATAAATGTACTCACTAATATTTTCTGAAGTATATTTTTGATGTGTACACCCCCTGATATGACCTATTTCTTAGACATAAATATTGTTTTTGAAAGACTTATGCTCAGGCCATCTCATTTGCACTTAGAGACAAAATCGGTAGCTAAAGTTGGGAATTCATCAAAGTCGTTGGCCAAAAGCACTATGTCATCGCCGAATGTCAAGTTCTTAACACATTTCTGCCATTGATTCTAATTCCTTTTCTGCCCATGCTAACTTTGAAATTGTCATCTACAAGACAAGTGAAAGCAGCTTTCGAGAGAAGAGATCACCTCTTTCAAAGCCGAAATCTTTAGTTGTTTCACTGACCTTCGCGGAGGTTAAGGAGATGACATAGATTTTATGGAACACACCAATACAGGCGGTATCTACACCATGTTCAGCTACGGCTTACATACTGCCTTGAGACTTAATCAGTCGAATGACTTTTTAAAATCCACAAAAGATACAAAAAGAAGGTCCTGGTATTCATTTTTTGTCTAATTATTACCCGTAGGGCACGAATATCGCGTCATATGTTAAAGCCGCTTGCTGAATGGAGTGCATTGAATTAGGCTGTAGCTGCTTCGTTTCAGTACGATCATTGTAAAAACTTTGTACAGATCAGACAATAAGCACATAGGACTATACTTTTTGATGACACGAATACTTCCTTTTTTGTGTATGAGAATGAACTTATAATTAGTTTTATTCCACGACGATGAGATCGATGAACTGTGTCGGCGTGGAGAGAAATAAACGTAAAACATTTAAATTAGTAAAGGAGATTCAAAATACCAATATTACTAACACTATCTCAAAATGAAACCAATATGCCTAATAAAAGAATAGAAAATATACTGAAAATAATAGAGAGGGTTAAATAAATCATGAAATATTGTTAATAATCTTCATTACAATGGAGCATTGTCGTTAACGACAGGCGGCCTTGTTATTTATCAAAACAGTAAGTTCAAAGGAAATAACTTACGAAAAACGCTGAAAATATTTAAAATTCGTAAAGCGTAAAAGAAAGAGGGGAGTGGAAATTGATGAGTATGGAAATTATTATTAGTATTATTCCGCGATTCACTAAAAGTGTGCGGTGGAGTGTACATTGCACCTGTCCGAAAGTGTAATAGATTGGAAGGGATACACGGGATACGGCAGGAGGGGCCCATAGGCTATTTTGAGGAACCATCACGGCATTCGCCTGGAGCGATCTGGGAAAACCATGGAAATCTGGTAGGCCGAAGTGATTTATCGAGGACTACTCCTGTCGGATTTTAAGTTTACTCACCCTGTAAATCCTTCCTATTCCATTCCCTAATCGCTCGTGGAAAAATCGAGTAAAGAAATGAATCGGTACTGGCTCTGATTTCTCTTATCTTATTTTCGTGGTCATTTCTACATATGACTGTTGCTAGTAGTAATATTTGTTTGCTGTCATTCCGTAATAAGTCATTCATGAATTTTTCATTTAGCTACTATCGAGAGCAATGCCTTCGGTGTTTCAGATCTTCTCAACCTAACTCTTTCAACATCGCACTTACGCTTTCCCTCCATCTATACATACCTGTCACGAATCGGATGGCATCGTAATTAAATTAAGTACCATTGGCCATTTTCAGCCTGGAGGGGATATCAGCAGCTGCTGTTATTCAAAAACAAGTGAGCTCAGTATCTGGATGGTAACATTTATAATTAGTATATGTAGTAATTACGTTTTGTACTTACAATAGTTTACCACTGGTGATTATGACTAAGATATCACTAAAGGAATAATATTAAAGCAGCAATTTAAAGTAAAATATTGGAGAATCCATACTCACAACCGCTAAGTACTAAACTGGTACTCATTGGCGTGTCGCAGGGCGATGCTGCTACCGCTGCTGGTGACGGCGCTGGCGTGGACGCCGCTGGACGCGCTGCAGAACACTGTGTCCTGGAGGTCCTCGGAGGAGACGGCGCTGGCGGCGGACGCGGTGTCCTCGCTGGTGCCGCTGCTGCGGCGAGCGGTGCCCCAGGGACAGAACGCTCTGCTGTCCCCTCTCAGCGTGGCGGCAGTGCTCACCGCACTCGACATGGGGGCGCGCGGACAAAGCCATCGCCAGTTGGTAGCCCTGCTGCACCCCGTCAACACTGGCGCGCCGGTCCACGTGGGCATCGGCGACATCCTGCGAGAAGTCAACGTCTCGCGGGTGAGAACACTACCAACAAAACAAAACTAAATGCAAACTGAAGACAATCAATGCACGCATGTCCGAACCCGGAATAATAATTTGAGCAGATAAGCCATTGTTGAATTTTACCTTTACAAAATGGCCGTTACTGACCATAATAGATGTCATCGCGATTGTCCATTTCTCTAAAGACGTATCTCAGCACATCCTTCGACTCAAACTGCACTATTTCGCAGATGTGTTATTTTAGCTCGACAAAAGCTGTGCCTTGAGGCCAAATGAAATACAGATATAGTAATAGATATTCATACTGATTCCACATCACACAGTGTCCTTTAAGCATTCGACACCATTATCGGGATTTACTAGACTTGATACACATAATGGGAAGCAACAGTCAAACTTCTGGTTATCATTTTTACCACACTGCCTGCACATTCCCCTATTTGCACCATACTTTTGGAACAACTCATTAGAGTCAGTAGATAGAATACCTCTTAAGATTTATTTAAATCTTATACAATTGGAAGGAGAATGCTCATAGCTCGATATATGATCAATCAAATGCTTCCTAACCATATATAAATGAAACTCAATTTCTCACCCATGAAATACAGTAACAAAAAAGTAAACGCTATGGTAATAGTTCCTTTTGGCTGGTGTATCTCAAACTATTTTCTTCTTTGTAATGTATCTCACATCAGAAATTTTAAGACTTGCTTAAAAACGCAGAAGAATTTGTTTATTTTCTAAAATAAAATAAATGCTGATACAGCTTGCAAGGAATCAAGCCCCTCCCCTAAGAACAAAATAGAAGCATGTTTCTTGTAAGGTATACTTACGCTGCGAAATACCATTCCGGCTATTCGCTCCTTCGCTCCATTTCCTCCGGAAATAAACTATTTTTGGTGGGAGTTGGTTTCGGAATAAGAAACTAGTGGCAGTAAATAGGGACAGATTTATTAGACAATCTAAGATTTGTAATGAGTCTTTGATACGTCAATCGTAAAGCAGTGTGGTGATACAGTGAAAAAAAATGTGTTAACATTCAAAATTCCAGAAACCGGGTTCGAATCCCATTGGGACTTTGCCTGTTCTTATATGGTAAGTACGCCAAGACGCTCCGTAGGTTCGATTTTAGGTTAAACTCTAGGTCCAGCCACTAAGATACAAATCCGAAATCTGTCACCAGGTCGGAAGGACATAGGGTTTTGCTTTATGCAAATCGTAAAGCAGCCCTGAAAACTACTTATGTATGATAATTTATAGTGATCCATTATACCCGCCGAATATCAGAAAATTACACAGGTATGACGTCACTGTCGTCCACTAAGGATAGCCGTGTTCGTATGGGGATGATGACCACTAATCCATTTCACTTGAAGCTGCAAAAACAAAGCGAAGATGACTTTACCACGTATCTAATGTCTACACATAAACGTTTCATATTACTGTGCCACTAGCTAATATGTTACTGAGGCATTGTATTGTTATACGTACACACACGATTATGTAGCTGATCTCACTGAGTCCCCACGACTTTTAGCTACGAATAATACGTCTTTTAGGTCCTCCTCGGATCTACCTTCTTCCGGCACAAACCTGGTCTTAGAGTCCATATCGTTATTTAAAAATTTGTTTGTTCCAGTTGGGGTAAACGACGCAGAGATTACCACTTTGACAGTGTTGTAATTATTATATGACGGGCTAATGGAATCTCTCCTTACACACTGCTGTGACGCAGTTTTCACTTGCACACTGCACAGAATCGTCGGACAGATTCTTTGAGCTAAGTTGCACGATTTCATGACTGCAATAAATGAACATTTCATATTGAGCCATGCAATTAGATGATCCTCTGTAATTGTCCACAATCGTCTCTCGTTATAATGCGATAAACCAACAACAGAACCAATGATTACAATAACCGACAGCAACTACTCAAATATTATGTGAAATAATGTTTCCTGTAACTGAAATTTTTTTAAATCAAACTTTTTTAATAACTCCTTGTTTTTTATCCCTTAGGCCAGCAATGACAAAAAATATTCCAAAAAGCTCAACGTTTATGGCTAGGATTTGTAGTTTCTAGTAAAACAAGTTTTGACAATACAATTCACTTAATAAAGATTTCATACTGGCAAGGAGCAGGAAAGCCTGATGCGTTTCACAAACATAAAGTGGTTGACATTCCGCACATACGGTTTTTTTAACTTCATTCGTTCTATGCCTCACTTGGTAAATTTCCTACATTACATGCTACATTACAACTTGAGCGCTGCTGTCCATTTCACCTGGAATAGCTTGCACATAACCCACCAAGTGAGATTTACATGTACAAAAGACTTATCTCTGATTTATAATCAACTCTTTCTCTTCGAATCCTTTCCTGATATAGCTGGATATCAAATAATTCAAAATTGCGGAAAATATGTTTTGATACTTGTCTCTTGTATTAATCGTCGATAAAACAATGCGGAAAAAAATGCGAAAAACTTTAAATATCCAGGCGTCTGGCTGGAGATCAAAAGGTTCACGGTTCAAATCCCTGTTTTGGCGGGAATTTTCAAAGGCCCTTAACTCGACCTTCATCTCTGGTAAAGTTTGCTGTATAGTGTGAAGTATACCATAACTCTTCCGCGGTTCGGATACGACATTGAACTATAGGTCCCCTATACCCGGTAGGATTACCAGGTTAGGTGATGGTAGCCATGTCAGAAGAGCGTTGTTATTATTGCTGAGAAGGAATGCATATTTTAGGTGCTCCAGCAAAATGCAGATTTAGGTATCATCTATTTGGCTATAAGTATTGTTTATTCTCCTTTTGATGCAAATAACCACTCAAAGCAGTGAAATAAAAATCCTCGTCATTCGCCCTTTGTGTCACAGGAGGCTCAGTTGGCGAGCGCCGTGTTCGTGGACAGCTCGCTGCAGCTGAACGAACTTTACTCAGCGTACACGAAGGCTCTGCTGGCTTCGGACGCCTTCAACGTGGACTTCAGGCGTGATCCGCAGGCGGCCGCCGACCTGGTCAACCGCTGGGTGTCGCTCAAGACGAGGGGCAAAATCGGCAGCATCCTGCCGGCCGTGTCCGCGGACACCTCTGCCGTGCTGGCCAGCGCCCTCTACTTCCACGGCTCCTGGATGAAGCCCTTCCCCAGGGACGGCACGGCGCGCCGGCCCTTCACCGTCAACCCGGGAGAGGTGCTGCTCGTCGACATGATGGCCAACACCACGGAACTGCCGTACGCAGACCACCCCGAGCTGCAGTGCCAGGTGAGGCAATGCCGCACCACGCAATCATTTTATTTTCCTTAATTAACTGTATATATTTATAAAATTATGTGCTAACGTATGTATTTTGATTTATTGACGGTAGGATTTCCATAGTCAGTAGTGACGAGGTGTGTTCAAAAAGTAACGGGAATTTTGAAATTTCGCGAGTTATATTAGTCCGAATGGCAAGATGTTTTTGTTCTATATTGGATGTTATTCTCTTGTCAACTGTTAAAAGGATAACACGAATTTTCATACAGTCGGCGATTTTTTATTTCTCTAAATTTCTTGCACAAAGTCAAACGATCAATAAGGAAAACTAACTTCAAGTTCAATGCCGTTTGCGTGAAACGGTACGAAGAAAACCCCCGGATTTATGGCAGAACAACTCGTGGCTTTTGCAACCCGATAATGCACCTGCTCACACACCGTTGCTTGTTCGTAAATGTTTGACAAATAACAACACTGTGATGATGCCCCAGCCTCTATTTTCGCCAGACATATTCCCAAAAATAAAGAGAACCTTGAAGGGCAGCCGTTTTACAAGCATAGATGGGATTAAATGTGCATCACTGAAAGCTCAAAGCTAACCCAAAGATCGAATTCCAGAAATGTTTTGGGTATGGGAAGAAGCACTGGCATAATGGTATAATACCTAATAGGGACTGTTTTGAAGGGGATAACATCGACACAGACGAATAATAAAAAAAAATTAAAATGAAATTAACGTTATTTTTTGAGCACACCTCGTATGTAGTCATTGGGGGTAACATAAGTTACTAGTTACTATTAAGATCTTTGCCGTGCGAGTGTAACCAAGAGTCGTACGCTGATTGTCGAAAAGCGCGCATGTGTAGCCTGAGACTCTGAACTATGGCAATATCATTAATATTGTAATCTATATGTATAAAAACTATATTCTTATGCGTGTCCGCTATCGACTAAAAAAACTGCTGCACCGCTTTACGCACGGTTTTTTGAACGATCCTTCTGCAGTATATTTTGCTATAACATTATTGGATATTGGAAATGGTAAAAGTATTTCATGGACAGTTATATGGTGCATACTCCAGCGTAAGAAAAGCAAGGTATTTCTTTGTATATTTGCGAAACGGAATCCCCCAAAACACCGTATTCCAAGAGAATTGCAATCGGCTTTAAATTGAATAAAACCGTAATTACAGTTTATGTAATGCAAATTATATAATAATAATGTATACTAGGCGACCCGTGCGAAAATTTCGCGAATAAAATACGACGAATAGTGAGGTTGAATGCTTGTAATATAATGAATAGTAGAACCGTAGTTTTGTAGCAAATGTTTTTTTTAGTCTAATAGGTACACAGCAAAATATTCAAAACATATTATGAAACAGTTAGGAAAATTTAAAACACACTTTATTTATGACAGTGTCACTGACCTTGGAAGAATAAAACCAACCTTAACAAACTGCACACAACATATCAACATCTCTGTGATATTTGTTGCTGAGCGAATTACATTGGAATTGTATAGCAAAACGACAGTGTTTCCGTAAAAGAAAAAAATATATACGAAAAACAACTTATTGAATAAAAAAAAAGTTTATTGACTTCTCTGTGATATCCGCTGCTGAAATCTGTGGACTTGGCTCTGAACAGTCTCATACGCGCTACCACTTTTAGCACCAAATTCTGAACATTTTTTTCTTAATTTATGATTTTACCTAGCTTGAGACCTTAATTTTTAAAACGATATGTCATTTATCAATTTCAGCTAGGTATCGAAGAAGATAAATGGCATATAATAAAAACAAAAATTTAAAAAATCAACACGTTCTATAACTAATATTGATACTTTTGCCCTTTAAGGGTCGAATTACAAAAATAATTCTTTTATAAAATATGATGTGACCAAAGCAGCCACCTTGGTCTTTAAAATGATACCTCATTTATCAATTTCGGTTAGTTATCAAGCAAGGTAAAAAAAAAAAAGTTTTGAGAAATGATGTTATTTTTGCCCCTTAAGGGTGTAATTTGGAGAAAGTTTTTTCTCAAAATATGATGTGACGATAGTGGATAATTTAATATTTAAATCGATACGTCATTTATTGTTTTCGATTAGGTATCAAGGGAAATAAATAGCTCATGACAGAAAAATGCGTTGTAAAAATATTAATACTTTTCCCTCTAAGGTTAGAATTTTTAAAAATTTCTTTATTAAAATGTGGTAACGGAACCGAAGACATTACGAAGACCTTAATCTTTTAAATGATACCTCGTTTATCAATTTTGTTTAATTGTCAACGGAGGTAAATGACTTGAGACACAAAAAAAAAACGCATTTTAGAAATACTGATATTTATGCCCTTTAAGGGTCGAATAACGAAAAATTCTTTCTTAAAATATAATGTGACTATGGCGGAGACCTTAATCTTTACTATGATACCTCATTTATCTATATCGGTTAAATATCGAGGGAGATAAATGGCTCGTGACACAAAAATGCATTATAGAAAAATTTATACTTTTCCCTTTAAAGGTTGAATTCCAAAAAAAATTCTGTCTTAAAATATTATGTCACAAAGCTGAGACATTACTCCTCATAATCCTACTTCATTTATCGATTTTGGTTAGATATCCAGGGAGATAAATGGCTCGAGATACAAAAAACGAATTTTAGAAAAATCGCCATTTTTGCCCTTTAAGGGTCGAAAAACAAAAAATTCCTTTCTTAGAATATAATGTTACCACGGCGGAGACCTTAGTCTTTAATATGATATCTCATTTATCTATATCTGTTAGATATTACGGGAGATAAATCACTCGTGACACAAAAATGCGTTATTGAAATATTTATACTTTTTCCCATTAAGGGTTGAATTCCAAAAACATTCTTTCTTAATACATCATGTCACAAAGCTGAGACATTACTCCTCAAAATCCTTCTTCATTTATCGATTTTGGTTAGATATCAAGGGAGATAAATGGCTCGAGATACAAAAAACGCATTTTAGAAAAATCGACATTTTTGCCCTTTAAGGGTCGAAACACGAAATATTCTTTTCTTGAAATATAATGTTACCACGGCGGAAACCATATTCGTTAATATGATACCTCATTTATCTATATCGGTTACATATTAAGGGAGATAAATCGCTCGTGACACAAAAATACGTTATTGAAAAATTTAAACTTTTTCCCTTTAAGGGTTGCATTCCAAAAACATTCTTTCTTAAAATATTATGTCACAATGCTGAGACATTACTCCTCATAATCCTACATCATTTATCGATTTTGGTTAGATATCCAGGGAGATAAATGGCTCGAGATACAAAAAAACGCATTTTAGAAAAATCGACATTTTTGCCCTTTAAGGGTCGAAAAACGAAAAATTCTTTTCTTAAAATATAATGTTACCACGGCGGAAACCTTATAAGTTAATATGATACCTCATTTTTCTATATCGGTTACATATTAAAGAAGATAAATCGCTCGTGACACAAAAATACGTTATTGAAAAATTTAAACTTTTTCCCTTTAAGGGTTGAATTCCAAAAACATTCTTTCTTAAAATATTATGTCACAAAGCTGAGACATTACTCCTCATAATCCTACTTCATTTATCGATTTTGGTTAGATATCCAGGGAGATAAATGGCTCGAGATACAAAAAACGAATTTTAGAAAAATCGCCATTTTTGCCCTTTAAGGGTCGAAAAAACGAAAAATTCCTTTCTTAGAATATAATGTTACCACGGCTGAGACCTTAGTTTTTAATATGATATCTCATTTATCTATATCCGTTAGATATTAAGGGAGATAAATCACTCGTGACACAAAAATGCGTTATTGAAAAATTTAAACTTTTTCCCTTTAAGTGTTGAATTCCAAAAACATTCTTTCTTAATATATCATGTCACAAAGCTGAGACATTACTCCTCATAATCCTTCTTCATTTATCGATTTTGTTTCGATATCCAGGGAGAGAAATGGCACGAGATACAAAAAACGCATTTTAGAAAAATCGCCATTTTTGAACTTTAAGGGTCGAAAAAAGAAAAATTCTTTTCTTGAAATATAATGTTACCATGGCGGAGACTTCGATATTTATTATGATACCTCATTTATCTATATCGGTTAGATATTAAGAGAGATAAATCGCTCGTGACACAATTACGCATTGCAAAAATATTGATACTTTTGCCCTTTAAGGGTCGAATTACGAAAAATATCTGTCTTAATATATGACGTCACTAAAGCGGAGATCTTAATCTTTAAAATGACACTATATTAAATGATTTCATATACGTATCCAGGGAGATAAATGACTCGTAACACAGAAAACAGCATTTTAGAAAGATTGACATTTTTGCCCTTTAAGGGTCGAATACCGAAAACTTCATTTCTTAAAATATGATGTGACCAAAGTGGAGACCATAAGCTTTAAAATGACACCTCATTCATTGATTTCGGTTAAGTATGAAGGAAGATACAGGCATGTGACAAAAAAATACCTTATAGAAATAATATATATGATTTAAATATCTAAATCTAACAGAGGTTAATATTGAACTTTCAGTTGCGTTAATTTAATATACAAGTATATGCATATTCAAATCTGGCAATAGCGAAGCATTCCCGGGTCAGCTAGTTTATGAATAAAACCCAGTAATTACGTCAAGAAGTTAAGTTATATTACGCATAGTGAAGTATTGTTTTTGCTGATGAAAGCAGTTTTGCACAATAAATTGAGTGTTTCGTAACAGTGTTTATAATTCTTCATAAACTGTAGTTCCTTTTAGTTTTGGCTGACACATGAATTAACTGTGCACTTTCTTCAAATTCAAAATGACCGGCAGCTAAAATATGTTGTAGATGAAAATATAGGCCTTTTCATCCATAACTCTAAAGTGGAAATGTTGATGTATAATTTGGTTCTTCATGGTCCGACCTTCTTACTGAAGTTACCACTCTTGAAAGGAAAGCTCATAAGCTGTCAGTCACCAATCAAGCTTTTATAGTACTTTTGAAGTAACAAATGACAAACAAGCAAAGAAAACAGCGACCGTGGTGGGTGAGCGGTAACCATCACGCCTCACATTCGTGAGGATGTGTATTCGAATCCCCATCCGGCCATCTAGATTTCGGTTTTGCACTCCAGACGTACGCCAGGCTGGTTGCTACAAAAGGCCATGGACAAATTACTACCCGTTACTTGCCCTAAATTCTTTCCAGTTCCTAATAACCTCGACGTCAACGAGGGTAAAGTCATAAAAAAGGACAAAGTAAATGAGAAATGATTAACCATACAACTTCACAAAGTATATCCAGTTTATGGAAATAAGGTTTTACTGTTCTGCTTAGGTGTAATGGGAGTCGCCCTAAAATCTGCATCACAGCAAGGTTGTAAACGAGTGTTCAGTACCTCCACGTTTAACTATACTGCCTCATGTGGCTTCGTGATCGCATTAAATGCGGTAAATCCGAGGAGCACAGAGTTGGACTGGGAAGGTCTAGCTCTATGTTTCCATTCAGTTTGCCGGCGGCGGCGTGTTCATCACCAATTTCCGTCCGCTTTGTCCCTGTAAAATACCTCTCGGCTACTCATTTGACACCGCGCTCAAGAGGCTCCGAGAGGCTTCGATAAAAAAATCTTCAGCCTGGCCGATGCTTTAAGCCCCGGTTGCGCAGTTCGCATTCGGCAGATCTACCAACTGACTTACCGGAACACCCATGCCTATGTTAGCATTTAATTCATTACTGGTAATTTTACTATGATTGATAATGATTAACAAAATTTAAACGAAATTTTCAAGTGATACCTTTGTTCGTTTGAGGTAAGATTCTATGGCGTTATAAGTTACAAAGCGATCATTCAAACGTTATCCGTATTCTTCTACAAACTGATTGGATGCAAAAATATATAATATCCGACAACATTTCAAGAATTCTGTCGTTTACATACAAGAACCAAGCGGTCTGGTGGCTCAGTGGTTAAGCCGTCTGATTGGAGATGGAAAGGTCCCCTTTTCTAATCCCTGTTTCAGCGGGGATTTTCATAGTCCCGTTACCCAACGTTCACCTCTGGCACAGCTTATTGTGTAATATGAATTATGCCAGAACGCCTCCGTGGTTCAGATTCCACATTAAACTGTAGGTCCGCTGTATCCGAAAGATTACCGAGCTAGGCTGGTCGGTAACGATAGAGGCGGATTGCGCATCCGTTAAGAAAATCTGTCACCAGGTCATTGTGACCATATTAGTTTACTTTATACTAGAACCGCATAAGTTTTTAAATTAAGTTTTAAATTATCACCTTGACCGTACTAACATTAGAGATAAGATTTTTGAAAGGAGGTAATGGACTATAAGATCAGTGTTTTAAAAAAGTATTTTCGCTCTAAACGGTAGTCAGTAATAACAGCAATCTTAACAGAAGCTACTACATTGTATATAGCAATCATAAGCTTGTTCATTTCCATTAGCCAACTCAACAGTGATTTAGAGTAACCTTTCGCTACCTTTTCCAACGTTGGACCCCTTAAAGATTAGACTATTATCGCCACGGACCACTTAGTAATAATAACAACTGGAAATTGGCTAGACTAGAACTGTCTGATTGCTCGACTCGCATCTCTCACAGTGTGGTCGGGGTTCGCGTGTTCTCACGCCTCTGTTTATGCTCTCGCAATCATTATTTTTTAGTTTTTACTTCGTGTTATAGGTGGTGAGCCTGCCGTACAGTGGTGGGGAGTACGCAATGTACGTGTTACTGCCTCACATGACGGGCGAACGAGCGCTGGGGGAGCTGGAGAGCCGTTTGACACCACAGAAGCTGTCGTCAGCCCTGAGGTCAGTGAAAGTGCAGACGGTCGATCTGTCGATGCCGAGGTTCAAGCTCGAGTCCAGCGTCGACCTTAAGGAAGCACTGGCAGCCGCCGGCGTCGTCGACATCTTCGACCCGAGCCGCTCCGACTTGTCAGGGATTCTCGATTCCAACAGGTACTGTATACTGCAGACACAGTTGTCACAGAACACTCCAAACTAATGCATAGAAATACCACATCATTCGCTGATTGGTTGCTTAACAATTCCTTTTGCAATAGCTTTCATATCTCTGCGCTTTTGTCACTCTCTGTCTTATATACTGTTAAGTGCACGATACCTTCAAATTCGGAGTGTGATACTGTCAGACCTCATGTATACGGTTCGTTACATCTCTTAAAATCTTCAGTACCTGGGTGACCGATCTTCGCTCGGTATCTTTCGATTTCTGTTCAGTATCCAAGATTTCGAGTAAAGTTCGATTAAAGTATAAGGCTTGAAGGCTTCCTAGGCGTTTTGAGGTGCACAGTTAACCAAAGAGAAGTTTAACTAACATCAGTAGGCTTACTGGTACCTGAACCTTCTACGTAATGAGGTTAGAGCCGTTTTCAAGAAACCAAATACAAAAGTTGCTCCTTTTTTTTTTTTTTTTTTTTTTAAATCGTGTTAAAAACTTGAAAATCAAAACGTTATCTACATGTGAAATTTCACCCAAATCGCTAGATCTATTTGCGAGACGGCCTCACAAATTGCTTTAAAAAAAAATCTATTAATATGTTAAACATAAATTTTAATGCCAGTTTGGTATTAATTAATGGTGCGAGATTTGTGGTAATTCAAAGGATTCTACGATAACCCTTGATGATGGATTCTTATGTAACTCGACGAGAAAAATTGAATGTAAAAAATATATTTTTTTAAATATTTCGCTTAGTTCTCGAGATATCGAATCTCAAAATTGACGTGGTTGGTTCAAATGCGACCTGAACCAGAAGACAAATTTCGCCATAGCCAAGTTTGATGAATTCGTATGAAACTCGTCGAGACAAATCGAAAATAAGGAATTTATTTTTCTGATATCTCACTTAGTTCTGGGGATATTATATCTCAAAAGTGAAGAGGTTAGGATTAGATCCGTCCTGGACCAGAAAAAAATCCACCAAAAGCACTATGTCTATATGGTGGAAATGTACTTTCAATGTTTTATTTTGTACCTAGTGGTTTTTGTTAGGTTGAAATACGGCCTGGACCAAAAGAAACGTCGCCAAAAGCACAAGGAACTATACCTATAACTGATTTTTGACATGCTATATCTCGAAAACCAAGAAAATTTATTATTTATTTTCGATATGTTTCATCGAGTACTATGAGAATTCATCATCAGGTTGTGACGTCAATAGAACATCATCTGTGCTATATTGATTCACTCCGATAAAACTATGCTCATACCTCGCTTCCCATAAGAAGTAACCTTCGTTATAAACAATAAACCACAAGGTCAGACGATTCAAAAGGCAAGATTCTATTTATCAGAACCCGTTTATTCGTATGTGTACTCGCACGCGGCTTTTCAGGAATTTGTAGATGTATTAATATTTAATTATGCACTTTATTATCAAACTCTACTCGAAATCTTGTATTTTGAACAGAAATCGAAAGATGTTTTATAATTAAGGTGGTAGTATTTAATGGCTAACTAACAACCACTATTTATAGTCAAAAAGTAAACGATGATTACTTTATAACTGGTACCGGTAATATTAATTTCAAAGAAGATTCTGTAAAGTTATCACCTCTGATAAAACCATTGATAAATTTTTAATTATCTTTCTTTTTAAATGTTTTACAATTGAACTTGCAGTGCTAATATTTCCACGGGTCAGCCAGTATACAAGAACTGTTCGTTTACTTATTCTTTGGAATCAAAGAAACTCAACTTGTAGGCTTTCTGGTACCTGAATTGTCTACGAGATGGCGCTAGTGCCGTTTTCGATATACGGAGTGACAAAATTGTTCATATTTTGTAAACTCGCTTTGTAGTAGGGAAGACAACTATTCAGGTAATCTTAAAAGTCAAAACATTATCTAAATACCAAATTTCATCCAAATCGTCACAGCCGTTTCCGAAATCCGAAATATATATATATATACAAGAATTGCTCGTTTAAAGATATAAGATAATAGAATCGAAAAGGAATTTTGTTGATGTTGTAGGTTGAATACTATAGAATGCTTCTAGTAAGTACTTTTTTCTGACCGATTTGTACACTAAAACAAACCTCGCTAGTATTTGTTGTAATTGACCACCGTTACCGTCAACTATTACAAAAGGCAAAAAGAGAAGAAAGAAAGAGATCGAGGACTCATTTGCTACACTACAATCATTCAATGAGCAAAATAGAGGCATACATGTTTTAATTACTTCATCAGTGTAACGGAAACCAGTCATAGTTACTGTTAACACCTTAACGGATCATTGATTCAAATAAATTATAAAAGATACTATAAAATTTAAATAATACGGGGGACTTTAATTACTAATACAATAGATATTAAATATTTTTTTGTGAAAACTCATCGCCATGCAATTTATTTGCCCTGTTTTACAGGCTCGTATGTCCCTTGCCTAAAATGCTGGATTTTACCGGCATTTCCAAACTTCCCAAAATCCTGGTCAATCAGCATCTGGCCTAACTTCGCTGCTCACAAGCCGCTGATATCATGTATTTGTAAGGTTACACATTCCTGACTCACTTGTCAAAGTTATGAAATTTTCCTCATTCTTTCTCTCCACCTCATAAATCACTTATTAAACTCTGGAATTTGAGTTCAAACGTGTTGCAATGTTTCCAAACCCGTGTCGCACTTAATCGTTTCAAACTATAAGATGACGGTATATGTTTTTCACTCCCATTGCCCAGTTCTCGCAGCAATTTACATTTATAAAACCGTTTTACTGCTCCATACTGCTACAAGTGATTACACTAGACGCGACTAGTGCCCACTTGGGTAGGCTGGGGATTCTTCACCACGTTGTAATGTTTGTTGGTGCGTGCAGATGCGGCGGTGGCTGCCCCGCTGTCTCCGTGGGCGCCCTGCTGCACAAGGTGGTGGTGGAGGTGACGGAGGAGGGCACGGAGGCGGCCGCTGCCACAGCCACCACCGTGGACCGCTTCGGAGTGCGCGCGACGTCCTTCCACGTGAACCACCCTTTCCTGTTCGTCATCCAGCACCTGCCGACGAAGGCGGTGCTCTTCTGGGGCAGCGTGGTCCGCCCTTCACCGAGCTACCCAGCCTGAAGACAGTTTCCATCCAGCAGCTGTAAGACTAGGAGATTCTGCAGGCTAAGCGTGGTATCATTTTCTGTTGGCCTTGTTAAACCAGCAGTAACACCAAAATAGTGCAATTGAAGTTGGAAGAGGTTTCGTACTCCAAACCGCAGCTTCGAGTGAAACATTGAATATGTATTTGTACCTGTTGCAGCTCTCTTACTCGCTGTACATTTTAAGCTATTGTATATTCGTTTACATTTGCTGTTTATGTTGAAGATCGTTTTGCACCTATCATCATACTGTATTAGAGGATATGAATCTTTCATTGGTATCCGAAATTTTAAGATTTCGTACGTTTATCGCTCGGTCACCTACTGACAGTGTTGTTACTTTCTATCCACTGCTAAGAACTGTGTCTCGATACAAAATAAAAAAATTTATTCGACTACAGAGCAACCTGACTTGTCAGAAAAAGTAATCATGTAAAATATAAACATTATATATGGAGCAAAATATTATTTGTTGTTGATTGTTGTTTAAATATTTAATTTCTAGAAATAAAATGATTAAAAACCAATCCTTATCAATTGTTTGAATCAACTCATACGCTCTTATCTCTATTTATAAGTTCAATAAACTGCAGTCTGCTTGTTAACTGGTTAAAGTTCTTCAAGGGATCGAAAAATAAGCGCTTTGAATTCTGGTCTCAGTCGAAATTTTCATCATTTTTTTAGATTATCCTATATATTTTGTATTTGAATTACGCTTCGAATACTTCAGAAATCATAGTATTGCAGATGGAGCGGAAATGGCGAATTACGCAGCCGTCTAAGTGACATAGTGTGGTCATCTAGCTAGAAACTCCTTATGCTTTTTACTATGTAGATTTCGTCAATACCTTTCAATTTATGTTGATGTTCTGAAGTCTGAAGTCAAATCTGTCAAATAACTGTAAATGATTCTGGATGAGCTCTTTATCGAAAATATAAATCTAATTCGGCTTGGTTTGAGAAATATAATTCATGTGGTATGCGATTTAGATAATTGATTGTATTAATTTTTACAAAATGTTTGGTTATTTATAAACTGGTCTTTTATGTACCAGTGTATGAAATTAGAATATTTATGGAAGTCAGCTTCAATAAAGTGTTTTGTCTTTGTTGTAGGAAGATGATGTAGTAAAAACAATAAACTGTTACGTCAGATTTCCGTTGAGTTTCTACAGTAGTCGACAGAAAAATCACTAGCACTGCTTTAATTTCAAAGAGGGACATGGGTTACGTAACTGTCTTTCTGCAAATAGGTTAAGCTTGCACCGTTATCTCTAGTATTACTGTGTTTGACGAATACGGATAAGCTGGTGAACAGCATAATGTTTATCTACGCAAGAATAAAAAACAATCTCACCCCACTGATGGGTTGGCTGATACTACAACCCCTTTACCGGCTTACATAGTATTACCTTGCTAGTTACAATATTGAAAGATTCAACTCCATTGACCTCCAAAAAGTAACTTAATTTCACCTACACACTTTGAAATAAATGGTAATCAAATCGTGAGAAGCCATTAGGAAAAACAAATGGATTTTAAGGATCTCGCTCGCCTGCATGTGTTTCAACCAAACTCACATTTGAAAACTAGAAGTTTGAATTAGATTTGTACATATATAATCCTACTGTAATAACAGCTGTAAATCACAGAGTCAATCATCAATTAAACACATAGTCGCAGGAAGGCATTCTACTTAAATGTGTGAATTCTGTTTTGATTTCTAGACAGGAATAGGAGAAATTTTCTTGTTGAATGGTATGTACAACATATTTAATAAATACTAACAAAAGCAAGACAAATATCAAAAAGTACTGCAGAAATTGTAATAAATTGCGTTCAACATCAAAACTACTCTATTGTTTGCCATCAAGAAGGAGGCATGTGATTCCAATGAATCTTATTCCACAGTTTAGGGACATGACAATACACATACGTTTAGAATTACGGAACTGTACATGCACATTGACAGTGAGAATTTAGTCGCCACGTGCTGCAATTAGAGCCTCTAGATATCGTGTCATTGAATCAAAGAAAGTTTGGATATGCTGCTTGGAAATACTTTGCCAGGTAGTTTGTAGGTGTGTCCACAAAGCACCGAAAGTGGTTGCAACAAGACCAGAACGAACAAATTTCCGCCCGATCATACACTGTATGATCAAAGGTATCCGAACACTCCTATGTAGTGAGGAATTGAACTATAAATGTCACGATTCACTACAGGCGAAGCCGCCTATACGAAAAGAGGCTGGGAATATTGTGTCGTCAACAGCGAAGCAGTAACAGCAGAATGGGTCGGCGAGGAGAGCTCAATGACTTCAAAGGTGGACTAGTGATTGGATGTCACCTCAATAACAAATCCATCAGGGACATTTTAACCATTCTAAAGCTTCTCAAGCCAATTGTTGGTGACGCGATTGTGAAGTGGTAACGGGAAGTTAAAAAAAAAAAAAAACAGAACCAAGACCAGGCAGATATCATTCAATGACGTACAGTGACCATCGAACACTGCGGAGGATGATTGCAAAGAATCGCATGAAATCAGCGGAAGTAATCACTGGTGAGTTCCAACGTACTATCAGGAATTCAGCTAGCACAGTGACTGTGCGTTCTTGAGTTAAAAATAATGGAGTACATAGGTCGAGCTGCTGCTCATAAGTCAAACATTTCCATACGCCTGAGGCGGTGTGGAGAGCGACACCAGTGGGCAGTGGAAGACTGGATACGACTGATATGGAGTGATGAATTGCGCTGAACCCTGTTTCAATTCGATGGAACAGTCTGGGTTTGGCGAATGTCTGGAGAACGTTATTACCATCACGTGCACTGCCAACAGTGAATTACGGGGCAGCTAGTGTGATAGTATACGGGTGCGATCCCTTTATTGCGCTTAAGAAAAGTCTGTGTTCTACCTAAGGTAGCGGACCATTTCGGAGACGATGACTGTTTGTATCAACATAACAAAGCACCCTGTCAAAAAGGCAGTGGTTTGTGGACAATAAAATTCCTGAAATGGACTGACCTTCCCAAAGTCCCAACATGAATCCAACAGAACGCCTTTGAAATGATTTAGAACGTCGACTTCGCTCCAGAACCCACCGCCCAGCATCACTACCTTCTTTGGTTTCATCTCTTGAGGAATAATGGGCTACCATTCCTCCACAGACATTCGGACAACGCGTTGAAAGCCTCTACTGGGGAGTAAAAACTGTCATAAATGCAAAAAGCAGACCAATCCCATATTAATATCTAATAATAGTGAAGGTGACATATGTAAGTGCAGTTCCAGATAGACTTTTGACCAGATAATGTGTACCAGACGGGTTCCATTTATGACATGTCAGGTAAATATGCAGACAGAGGAAGCAGTGGTTCTTCGAAGAAAGCTTGCTTATTCATCACCACACGTTGTCGGGTACTGTTCTCATGAAATATGGCATGTGGAGCTGCCTGTAGGAGTGGCGGTTCCTCGGGCTATAAAACCTCCCTGATGTATCGGTTATTATTCAGATTGCTCTCAGTGCGTAGGAGGTGGGCTCGCATGTTATAGCTTATCGCACCACAAAACATCACAGTTGGGATTTGCCTGCTAAGTCGATAAAACAACACAGTCTGCCCGATTGCGTTCACCGAGGTAGAGACTAAAGGTGGGTTCCACGGCGCGTGGTTTCGTAGGCCTGGCCACATCAGCCGAAGTGCACGGATCAGTACGCGCAACTTGTTAGCCCTTGCCGCCTCCCCATCACTTTGCCTCGTATCGTTTCAGCTACCCAGGCGTTTGATCTCTATCATCTGGGCGCTCCATCCCTGCAAGCACAGGCGAGACCCTCCTACAGCCTGCTCTTGGTAGCTGGATTGGCCCACCGGCAAATGCGCTGGTCATGGAAAGCTTGCCTAACACGTATCTCTGTAGGACGAGCTGAAGAAGGACTCGTCCGAAAACACTTCATTTTGCCACCCTGCACACTAGTGACTGAGTTCAGGTACCCATTGCAGTCGGAAGAGCTGGTAGTTTCCGGCCAATGAAAGTCGACACGATGGCATGCGTACCACCAAACCAGCGCTCAGCAGAAAGCATTTCCACACCCACTGCAGTGGTCCAACGTCAAGCAGACACTATAGAAGAATACCCTGTGGACAAGACGGTGGTCAACTCGCGATGCTGTCATGTTGTCTAGTCCAGTACCCGCTCGTCGCTGTGTATTGAACACTTCTATCCACTGGTTCCACATAAGCATCATTGCCCTCTACAGTGCGCAATGTTACGGTATGTAAAATCCTTTTCCCGTACACCAATCATTTTGGCACGTTCGAACTCACTGACCTGCTGATATTATGCCCTTTGACGTCGAAAGCACTAGGTTGTACGTTTCCACATCGTTTGACGTCTCTGCACCACTGTCAGCACATGCAAACAGGGAGCTGCTGGATCTACATGCACGCTATCTCCCTGCAATCACTTATTATGGCGCCACAACTCCCCATCTTCCTATTTAGGAGCGATTGAGACCATTCCTTCTGGTCGTTGCATTTATCACAAACAGTGGTGTAGAATAGATGTGGGGAAACACGTATGAAAATAACGTTTTTTATGAAGTAAAATTGTAGTTGATGGCAAAATCAGGGATGACGTAGGAAGTAGAGAAGCACTGGCAAAAAGATCCTTTTCTTTTGGAAACTAACTGAACGAGCTACCATACTGAGCATCGTTATACCAATTAAAAATTCCTTTCATGAGTATTCGGAAAGTTTTTTGCTCATGATATAAAAGCTCCTTCATTTTCCTTACATAAACCAGAATTATCTCTCTAGTACCATTAACGGAGTAAATTCTGTTGGTAAAAACTTTCGGTTTGTGGAACCATGAAATTTTTACAGTTAAATTACTGTGGTTTTTCTGAGATGTTAGAGATAAAAAAAGTAACGCAAAACATTTTGAATAGCTCAACGGCCAGAATAGCAGCAGCAAAATCTCAGGCTGTTGTTATTGCTAGTCCAAAACTGATAGGCAGCAACTTCACATCAAATCTCCCAAACATAAAGCTTCAGGGAACAGAGTTAAACTACAGCGACTCTGTAAAGGATCTTGGAGTCCTAGTTGATAGTAATTTAAACTGATCTGAAAATACCGTTTCAGTATGTCGCGAAGCCTTCTCTTGTCTTCATGCTCTGTATAAATGTAAGAAATTCTTCCCCACTCATTTGAAAAAGCAATTGGTGCAGACTCTGGTGCTACCCCATCTCGAATACTGTGACGTTGTTCAGCAAAATTTGAGTTCGGCAGACATAAGGAAACTTGAACTTGTTATGAACTCCTGTGTAAGGTTCATCTGTGACCTACGACTGTACGACCATGTCTCACCTTCATACGACCGCTCATAGTCGTTGCGCGTTTGGGATCGACGACGATTCCACACTCTATGTCTCCTTCACCGCCTCATACATCTGAAAACTCCCGCCTACCTTTGTTCCAATATCTCATATCTAGGACTTTCCCATAATATTAACCCAAGATCCCTGAACTCAAACATACTAACCATCCACTCCCACAGCTCGGAAACCCTAGCCAATTCATTTTTCATTTCAGCGGCTAGACTGTGGAATGATCTTCCCCTGAAAATTAGAACTGCCAAAAAAATCGGCCCATTTAAAACTCTTTTAAGAAAGCATTACTTATTGGAGCACTAGCTAAACGATCTCTCCTACCATGCATAACCTAATTTTTAGATTTGAATAATATTGATTTATACAGTGTCCACCTCTTTATTATTCCTTCCCTATTATTAGTTTGTGTCTTGTTTCTTCATTCTACTAGTATTAAGTTTGTACCGTTTACTTCTTTAACTTCTACTAGCATTAGTTTATACCATTAAATTATTAACTAGTTAAGCACGAATACTATTAAGATTTTAGTTAGTATTTTACTCATAAATATTATTAAGTTTTTTTTGTTTCTAGTATTACTCTTGAACTTAAATTATACCAAATTTTATATAAGTGTTGTATATTGTTAGTTTGTGTAAGGTGTATATTATTTATTGTAAACACCTGGTATGATGTAAGAGAGGGCTTCACAGCCCTAATCTTGCCAGGCTAAATAAACCTTTAAATAAATAAAAGTTAGCCAGAATCAAAAATAACGGTATTATTGCAGCTTAGAGGTTCGTATTAACTTAATGACGGCCATAAAAATCAGAGATAACAATTAACAAACATTCACACTTGGTAGTTTAGGAACAAGTTATCTCACTAACAGAATTTAACGCTGAGTGTTATTAATCTTTAAGTGTCGCCCACATATTAAAAAACTAAAATAAATAAATACCGCACTGCAGATGTCAGGAATCTTCTATGATCTTTCAAACAGTTCAAATGCGTATATTAATATTTCATGTGCTGTTGAAGTTTTAAGCTAATAACACATTTTTAAAATAAGTAAATAAAATAAAATATTAGGTAATTCAATGTAATCTTCTCGCTGTTCAGCCGGACGGTGTCGTAGAAACACGTTCCGACAGCTAGTTTCAGTGTCTTCCTCAGATGTAATGTAGCTTCCAGACGTACAAGCCTAGAGAAGATTATATTATACTAGTGTAAGCCCGTGACCGTTTTTTACGTATCGTCACCGGTCTAGAATAGTTCCAGTTCTTAAGATCAAAGATTGACCTGATTTGACCAAATATGAACTTCACGTGTGTTTCACCCTTATAGTGAATAAAATCTCTTGAGCTTGAAGAACTCAGAAGTATTAATAAACGCAGATTTTTAACACGGACAGGTAAGATCGCGCTATCATGTAATTGTTTCACAGGTCGTAGACTCGAACTTGGTTAAATACAAACTTGACTTATATTTGACCCTTAAAGTTCACTCTGCAAAAAAAAAAAAAATTAAAAATCCTGTTTGCTTCGAAAGCATCACGTTGTTTTTTATTGAGACGTGCCAAACACTCATAATGTAATCACTGGTCCTAGTATCTGTAACGGCCAGAGAACTTAATGCACCTTCCATATTATTAAACAGTTGAGTAACTTTGAAGAAATGAATTGCCAGAATACTTGATTCGGTAACATATTTGGTCTGAAGTCCAATCTAAGTAAGCTAATAACTCACGTACAGCGAACTTGAACAAAGACCACTAAAGAAAGTGATCAGTTAAAAACTCAAAAAGCAAATAAACCGTAATGTATAAACTTTGCTCAAGCAACAACATTAGTGAAAGTTTTAATTAAATTGAAATTTATCCTAAGCCTAAATCACAACTGGTATTCGTGGTTACAGCAGAGACTATGACTACTCTAATTTTTTTAAAAAATATTTTTATGTTACTGAAAAGCTGATCTACGTTTTTTCAGCCGCAAAATTTATCAAAATTGTTTTAACTATGAAACGCTACGAAAAGCAAATTTAATGAATGTATTGTGGTAATTAATTTGTTAGCTGTTGCTTAGCTATTAAATTGTGGCCATAACCTTGAATTTCTTCTAATGGTATATCTGGTCGCTGTTAATTTGTGAGCTAAGGCTGATATATGACACCGTTCTCCGGTGAATGAATGAGAGAGTGAATGAGCTTAGGGAATTGTAAACTAGATTGCACGATAAGGCGGAGAAAGACTCCAAAAGGTCAATTGTTTGTCACTCTTCTCATGTTTACTTCGTCGTTATGAAAAGTAAAAAATAAATTTGATAGAATTTTTTTAAAATTATATGCACTAAACAGTATCATTTGCGTTTACCAATAAGTTTCTTTGAACCATGATATTTCCATTAACTAGTTAATTTGTATGCACAAAAAATATTAAGAAACACTGTATGCTGGAGGATAAAAATTTCAATGTTTGAAGCCACTTCCAGAGACGAATTTTATTACGCAGTAAATTTCCAAATAAACAACTACTTTTGATGTTGTTAATGATTAAACTAACGAATCATTCTATACCGCAGTGTAATTTGCTTATGTATTAAGTTGTATTATTGCAGTTGTTAGAACAATTGTGGTTACAGTTTAACAGACATTCGTGTTCTTAGTAATTTAGCGGAAATGGGCACAAATAAGCGGCGCCTTAGCACATTTGTTTCAACCTGCTTGTTAATTTCTAGTCCAATTAAAAGCTGAACGGTGGAGCTCCGCTCCTTCGTGCAACCTAACAGGCGGCGCTTACAGAACTAACTTTTCTGTCCCTCCCATATTAACGTCTCGTTTCTAGAGTCTTTTCAAATACCTTCAAAAGAGATTTAAAGCCTCTCTATCTAATTTCAGTTCGTCACTAGACATTCCGCTACCTCGAAAGCCAGTTCATTTATATTTTTTCTCATTGCAACTGTTGATATTTGTCTCTCTTCTTTGTATTACGATGATGGAACGAACAATTATTTTCCTCCCGTTGTGCAGTTTTTAAGCTGAGTGAGAGATGCTTTTACGCTTTAGAAAGAGCTATATATAAATATATATATATATATATATATATATTGGTTGGATTTCTACGTAGTTTAAAAATGTGATAATTATCAAATAAATCGAAGATTTTTTTTTGTGTCTAACAAAAGTGGAAAAAACGCGTAGTTAATATCATAAGATGAAAATGATAATATAGTAGAGTAGAAGAGTTAGAAACGTAGTCATCATCATCCTCAGCAGTTTCCAGCCACTGGCCGGGTCTGCTTCATTCACAAGCATCTCCATTTCCTTCTTTTTTCCCCGCTATACTCTGTCACCATCTTGTTCCAGTCTTCTCCTCCCTTCCGTACACATTCCTCCACTCCTTTCAGCTATGCATCTCTTGGTATTCCTACGGGTCATTTACCATGCATCTTAATTTTGTGGATTTTTCTTGGGATTCTCTGAATTCTCCATTCTCTTTACATGTCCATACCATCTCAGTCTGGTTCCTCTTTTATGGTGCATCTAATCTCTTCATTCCGTATCCTATCCATTTTAGTAACTCCCTTTCAACCTCTTAAAAATTTCATTTCGCTTGCTTGTACCCTGCTGATGTCCCGCTTCTTCATTTTCCCTGTTTCAGCAGCATACTACGTGTGATAAATTACTCTCTTGCTTCTCTGTGCCACATATTTATTCCATATCAGGCTTCTAATGCTTCTTAGAAACATTTCTGCTTGTCTTCCTCTTTCACTTATCTCGCCATCATTTCCTCCACATTCCTCTAATACACTCCCCAAGTACTGTACTTGAACCTGCTTACCTTCTTTAGTTGTCAACCGGCCATCACAATTCCCTGGGCTATTCTATTCTTCTTTCTGGTTGTTACCATGTACTCACATTTCTTTACATTAAATTTCAAGCTACATTCCTCCACACTGTATGTCCATACATCCAACTGCCACTGCACTTTCTCTTCATCAACTCCCCAGATCATCAGATCGTCCGCAAAAGCCATACCCTTTATGTTTTCCTCTCCCATCCTCACTGTGACCTTCTGCATTATATCATAATTGTAATGAACAAACAAAGGAGATAGGGTACAAATCTCTTGTGCGTCCACATTTGGACTATTGTTGTGCCATTTGGGATCCGTTTCGTAAGGGGTTGATCGAAAGTATAGAGAAAGTACAGAGAAGAGCCGCTCGATTAGTGACCGCTTGCTACAGTCCTTATGAAAGCGTCACAGAACTGATTAGTAGACTAGGCTGGGAGTCTCTGGTAGATATACGACGCACGTTTCGTTTAAACTTATTGGAAAACATGCGTACTCCCACTTTCACTCACGAGTCTAGTGAAATACTTCGTCCACCAACCTATTTGAGCCGAAATGACAGGATAGATAAGATTAGAGAAATAAGGTGCCGCAATGATTCTTATATGAATTCTTTTTTCCCTCGTACCATTAGGGATTGGAATGCACAACAAAGAGATTAGCTTTGGTGCTGAGCACCCTCTGCCACCCACAATTTTGTGAATTGCAGAGTATATGTGTAGATGTAGATGTAGATCCATGATTACAATAAAGAGTAGTGGTGAGAGGGCACTTCCAACGTAGAAAAAGTGTAAATTAAGAAGAAAGCTTATAGTTGAAAATTTGTATGCTTGTCTACTCCACGCTTAAGACTTTCCCTTTCGTCCAATATTTGAAAACTAAGACATTTGTCAACAGAAAACTAGTTCAATCATAGGACAAAGATGTTAATCAAGGAAACTCCGAAATTAGTAAGGCAAAGTGGAGGATGTCTATTTACTGGTGGAAACACTGTTACTCGGCTTGTATATAAATTGGACTTTGATAACGGAAAAGTATTCGACTTGATCGATAGCCGGATAGATACACGGCTGTAAACTGCTAAACCAGAAGTATTTTAATTGGTATAACTGAACGATTGTCCTACTAGTTAAGCGCAGTCGGCTCCATAACCATCACATCAAAATTTAAGCACTGCGTATCTCTTTCTATGGCTAGGATCCTGCTAGCAGTGTGAATAAAAAGCGAACAGATTTAACCGAAGTCTGATTGTGGTTATATAAAGCGTACATGCTTGAAAGTAAATTTTTTTTTTTTTTTTTTTGCTTATGGTTTTACACATGTCGAGTTCATTAGAAATGAGAAAGAATGGGGACAAGGAACAGGAAGTAATTCGACCCTGGCCTTTTTAAAGAAACAATTCCGGAATTCGTCTGGAGTTATTTGGGTAAACCATACAAGATCCAAATCTGGAACCGAGCGGAGCGGTGTAACGGTTAGCGTTCTCGCCTCGCATTCGGGAGGACGGCGGTTCGAATCCCCGTCCGGGCATCCAGATTTGGGTTTTCCATGGTTTCCCCAAATCACTCCAGGGCAAATGCCGGGATGCTTCCTTCAAAAGGCCATGGCCGAATTCCTTCCCATTCCTTGCCCCCATTCTTGCCCCCCATCCTTTCCCGTCTCTAAAGACATCGATGTTAAAAAGAGACGTAAAGCAGTTACAAAAAAAAAAAAAAAAAAAAAAAACCTGGATGCCCGGACGGGGTTTGAGCCAGCTACCTCCCGAATGCGAGGCCAGAGCGTTACTGCTCACCCACCACGCTCAGTTAAAGTTAAGTAAATGTACTATATGGAATATAAATATATAATACGTAGAGTGCGTCTGTAACGATTTTAGTAGTATTCCACATACAGTCCATGTGAATAACGCCGTCGATATTCTAAGAAGAGCTTGAATCAGTAAGGGCACGATTTCTAAGTGCTTAAGTCAGTAAATTAAATGAATAATATTTATAAACGACTGTCACCGTCAGTAAAATACAGGAACAGTGTAACTTAATCAGAGTAAATCCGTCTTACTAACAAATCTTGTGACATTTGTTAGAAATTGCGCGTTCTAGAATATCAGTGTAGAGCCAGGATTAGCTTCAGGTTGGGGCAAAACATGGATAATGGTTTTACTTTTAAAAAAAAGGTGAACAGTCAGTTAACTTATTTAATGACTAGACTGCGAGGGTTCTGACTAATATTTGACAAAATTTCTTTTTCAGCTTTAAAAGTGAGAATGTTTGTATTCATATATTTTGCGCTCGACTACATTAGAGAGGGAGCCAGGGTAGGGCAAGCGCCCAACCCTTGCGTGCAGTATTACAAATTTGGGTCCCGTGGTAAAATAAAACTATATGCGATATATAAAAGATTAGCCTGTCCATGAACGAAGTGAGTACGGAGCAGTATTGCCAGGTATTGACAGATGATGGTGCAAACACCCACTAAAATGTTAATCTGGTTATCATTGATTACTTGAAAAGTTAAGTATAAATAAAATACTTCTAAAATTGGCTAAAAAAAAGGCTAAATGGCTGATTTTAACGCAATAGGACGCTCAATTATTCTAGAACATGCCGTCCTCAAATCCTTTTGTGGAGATTAAGTCTCATCGAATCAAAATCAATGATTTTCAAGTGAATTTATCTCTTGGTTTAACATTAATGACACGCTGTATAAATATTCTTTCATTTCTACAGAAACTTGCAGTCTCTTTTAAAAATCCGCGTCGTCCGCAGATCCCCGGCGTCAGAATCTAATATCGTGTCGTGTGGTGACCGCAGAGGTCCCGGCGGACACGTCACACCGACTTGGTCGTCCGCTTCTCCGACAGACAACATCCCGCCGACTGGACCAATCTGTGCAAGTTGGAAAATTGAGTTAGCAGTGCTCTCACCCGCCGCTTCGCGGACAATCAGGGCGTGTCACCTTGTAGCAATACCAGTTCGAAAGATGCTTTATCCTACTACCCGTAGCCTCCGCTCAGTTTAATAAAAGATCTAAAAAAGACGCGTAGTTAGAAATTGTGAATAGCTGAGCTGTTTCGTTTGTGAAAATAGCGATCTTCTTTCTTGATTGTTCTTTGTGTCTCTATATTATCAAATCAAAACATTAACTTCATTTGGATTCAAAAAACAAACGGCTGAAAGACCATCTTAGTAAGGATGAGATTTGTTTTCGAAAGTTAAAGAAATGTATCATTTGAGGACACAATCCCTAACATCTGATGTAAATCGTTTCGTCTTGAAATAATTTGTACCAATCAGTAACAAGTATTCATTTGAGAATAATAATGCAGATCAGAGGATAATAACTGGAAGAAATATAGACGCTATGGACTCGCATTCGAGAGGACGCAGGTTCGAATCCCCGTCCAGGCATCCAGATTTGGGTTTTCCTAGGTTACCACAAATCACTCCAGGCGAATGTCGGGATGCTTCCTTCAAAAAAAGGCCATGGCCGAATTCCTTCCCGTTCCTTGTACCCAGTCCTTTCCCCCTATCCAGCCTGCTGGAAGGATGCCAGGATGATGTGAAACTTTTGTGTGAACATGTTCAGTAGAGAGAGACCTCTTCTTCACACTGCAACCTCTCTCTTCTGCTGACTGAACACGCAAGCATCCATTTTCGCAACAACACAGCATACTGAATAATTCTACACTATCCGAGTTTGAAGATATTACCAGGTGAAATAAAATCTTCACAGGAGTTCGGCCGGATAGCGTCGTAGAAACACAACGTTTCGACAGCTGACTCTGCTGTCTTCATCAGGTGCATAGCTTCAGATGTTGCTAGCTGGAAATCACAACCAAGACTGGCTTAGCAGCTACGCCAGTCTTGGACATTGTATATTTTCATTTGAACCAAGAAGGATAATTTTCTGCAAATATTTTTTTACTTCAGTATCAAATTTCATTCTTAATAACTACATATTTCTAAAATCAGCAGAGTAGTCTAATTTCTGTTAATCACTTCCATTTTGACTTTTAGTAAATACTAGCTGATACTCGCGACTTCGTACGGATTAAGAATTTCTTTTGTCAGAATTTAATATAGATAGCTTTTTGTAACGAAGGATTGGTCCCAGACAACACCGAGTCGGCATGATACGACAGCCATAACTATATCATACTACCGGCGAACCTGTCTCTTGAAGAGAATCAATTTCCAACATATTTAAAAACAGAAAAACAAACGAAGGTGAGGGGATGTGGGTGGGGAGGGGGTGTTAACTAAGGGCAGCTTTATTTCAGCTTGGTCTTTCCTTCTTTCTTCAGCATAAGCATCCGATTCTTGGGTTCTAATAACTTTAGCTGCTCGTGCTCTGCTAGAGCTACAACTTAGGCCAGTTTACGCCTGCAAGGCATGTCAAAAAATAAGGCAAAATAAACTGGTGCCAAAAACATTTAAGCAGACACAAAGTAATAGGACAGAGAAAATCTACATCTATACTAAATAATACGTGTTTTCTCTAAACGAAATTAATTAACAAATTATACACTAACTTAATGCGTGAGAAGCACACCTTGAGCAACCGACGTAACATTACAGACTAACACAAACATTAGTCTCTCTGTCACCATTCTATAAGTTCAAATTTCGAACTACAGCTGTTAATCATACCGACAAAAAATGTCCTGTGCCCTCCCTACAGATTTTCTTGTCAAATTCCGTCAATGTCGGTAGTCGTCAAAACGTAACAAAAATACAAAGACTTACTTCCGCATTTATGGTATCAGTACTGCAGATCACACACATATTGACTGCGAATCACCCCTGAGGGATCAATATAACGTAAAAAAGTGTACACCTACAGCATTGCAAGACTACCTACGATTTACCTCGCATTGCGCACCTAAATTTGTGGTATCTGCAGTTTAACATTAAATCTGAATAACCGACAATCCAGGCGTGACTCTTACGAAAAAAAAAAGTTTTTAAAAATCATTGACTCCACGGAGATTTGAACGGGAGACCACGATCCCAACATCACTAAGCAAATTGTCAGATTCGTCGTGGTTTAATTAATCTGATAATTAAGTAGTCCAAAATGTATTTCAGTTTAAACTTTCGTTTATTTTCAAACAACACGTCAACGATACTGCTTACATTCCTTCATACAATCCAGAGATATTACTAACGCAGTCCTTGGCAGTTGCAAAGTGAATCTGTATAAACTACTACCGTTCTTCTACTGATTTCTTTATATAGGCTCCATCGAAATTTCTAGAACTCTTCAAAAGCTTCCGCCAGATATTTCTCGAACATTAACAATTGCTGAAACAACTGAAACATATTAAAAACAATCAGAATTGATACATAATCATTTAACATCATTACAAAATGGTCAGAAATGGAAATTAAAGATACTTAAACACAATATTATTCACAGAAATCATTTTAAACTGTAGTAAATTGTCCTTTAGACATTGTAACTTGCATCAATACTTTGAATTACCAACATTTAAGCAATTCTATTCTTAAACATATTAAATGGCCTTTAAATAATTTATTTTCATAAAACAAAGTCTATATACACTGATTTAAATTAATTGTGAAACAAACATACAAGAGCATATTCAAGCAAACTTCAGCTCAGTTCAAATACTTCATAAAATACAATTCTATTTAAAGTTCAGGAATGAGGGCTGTTACAAAGCGCTTTAACCACTGAGCTAACTGACCGCTAGATGGAAAGGTAGTACAGAAACCTACACATCAAACGCGTCTGTCTATCATCGTTCAGTAATTTTTCGATATTATAAGACAATATGTATTATTTATACAGATAATTTTTTAACCAAATGTAGACTATTTTTCGACTTGTTTCAAAGGATAAGTGTGCAAAGTTTCATCGAGATCGGATTAAAACTGTGGCTTTGTATGAAGAACAAACAAACAAACATTCATCTTTATATATATAGAAATATGAACAGTGTGACCGGCGCATTATATTAACAGACAGAATTCTTACTACAATTCAAGTACAAAACGAATGATGGATACGGAAAGAAGTTTTTGGAAGAGTTTTTCAGAAAGAAGAGACAGGATGGTAAGTCATATTCTGAGGCATGCAGGATTGGTTAATTTGTTAGTGAAAGGAACAGTCGAAGATAGGAACTATAGAGAAAGACAGAAATTATAATATATAAAGCAGATAATTGAGGACGTGGGTTGGTAGGGGTATGTTGGTAGGAAGAGTTGGTGCAAGGCAGGAATGGATTGAGGATTACATCAAACCAGTCAAGAGACTGGTAACTGCTTTTTTGTAATTTGTTTCTTATAAAGCGACTTAAGTAATTGCAATCTAAAAAGCATACAATAATTTTATATTCAGTATTTAATTATTCGTTCTTTGAATTCAATTTCTTGGTGGCAGAAGGTTTTAAAACGAAACACTGTCTAGTACTCATCGAAGGTGAGGCTTTGTAGCCTGAAGCCTACAGTTTGCACTTCCTCTTTTAAAATTAAATTACGTTTTATTTTAATTATTTTACCTACAACATTATTACTGAATGAAGAAACTGAGAAGGGAAATTGGGATTTTACTTTACATGTTGGCAACACCGTTTCACGTACGTTTGACATTAACATTTATTACAATAATTACAATTAAGCAATCAACGTGTAATACAATAGTTTGAATATCGATCAGTTCTCAGGAGCTTTGTTATATGTCCTTTCACTAAACGCAGCGGGGCAATGAGAGTCTCTAGAGCGAGGGGGTTTATCAATACGACACTTCTTTGGTGGTTATCAACATCTCTGTTTTTCCGGAGGCAGCAAGTCTGCTTCCAGTACCATCTCCAGGCGATGACCCATCCGCTGGCCGTCGGACTGCATCATCTACTCCGATGGAGACATGGAACACAGAGCACCACCACCAACCGTGTTAACATTAGTCGCCACACATCATGTTCTCCCATTGGCCACCGACGAACACAACCACAAAGCTGGCCGTCGACTATGCTCTCCATACACCCTAACGGCTCCTGGGTACCTGCCTCAAGGTCGCATACCACAGCATCCCTGTCACCCTTTGTTTGAACTGTCCACCTGTGCGAGCCAGGAGCCCAGCATATCGAGAATATTTCTATGTAGTGTAACGATAATCTACAAGCCAGATTAGGTCTGTTGAACAAGAAACTGATAAGACATTGGGTGTGGTCGATATGAATGCATTAGCTTTGACCGATAACGGAATACATTCAGAATCTGAAAACTGGCTGGCGGGACCGGGAATCGAAACTGCTCCTACATAATCCCAGGGCCAACTCATCGAACCTTTACGAGAAGAGTTTCTTGTTCATCAGCTACTGTAGAAACTTGTTTCTTTTTTTCCACTGGGATTTACGCCTCTTGGACGTCGAGGTTATTAGAGGCGGGAGAGCATGGTAAGGGGCGGCAGCGAGAAACAGGAAGGAATTACTCCATGGCCTTTTGTAGGCACCATCCTGGCATATGCGAGGAGTAATCATCATACATATTATTGTCACAAGCCGTTATCTCCCTTCATATCTAACCGAAATCGATAAATGAGGTATCGTTTTAATGATTAAGGTATCCGCTTTGGTCATATCATATTTTAAGGAAGTAATTTTTCCAATTCGACCCTTAAAGCGAAAAATGTCAACATTTCTAAAATGCTGCTTGCTGTATCACGAAGCATTTATTTCCCTGTATTCCTAACTGAAATCAATAGATGAAGGATCATTTTAAAGATTAAGATCTCCACTTTGGTTACATCATATATCAAGAAAGGAATTTTTCGGAATTCGGCCCCTAAAGGGCAAAAGTATCAAAATTTCTGTAACGCATTTTTGTTTAACCAGCCATTTTCTCCCTTGATACCTAACCGAAATCGATCAATGAAGTATTATTTTAGATATTAAGGTCTCCACTTTCGTCACATCAAATTTTAAGAAAGGAATGTTTTGGAATTTGACCCTTAAAGGGCAAAAGTATCAACATTTCTACAAAGCCAGGACAATATGCCCGCCTACGTAACAGCTGGTTTGTTCGCCTTTGGCAAAGATAACAACGGCGACGCGTCTTGGCATGGAAGCAATGGTGCTTCGGTAGTCGCAGGAGCTAGTTGGCACCACATTTGCACACACAAGTTACTTGATTCCCGTAAATTTCGGGGTGGGGGAGAGGGGGGGGGGCACGAGGTTTTAACTCTGCTTTTAATCGCATCCCAGTTATGTTTGATCGGGTTCAGATCTGGGGGGCTAACACATCAATTTCAACTCGCCACTGTGTTCCTCGAACCACTCCATCACACACCTGGCCTTGTGACATGGCTCATTATCATGTTAAAAAATGCCACTGCCTTTAGGAAACATAGTCGTCTTGACCGAGTGTACACGTTCTGTAACCAGTGTAAGATACTTATTGGCCATCATGGTGCTTTGCCTGAGCTCTACTGGAATCATGAATGCCCACGTGAATGTTCATCAGATCATAACTGAACCACCACCAGCTTGTCTCCGTTCCGCAGTACAGGTACCAAGAGGCTGTTCCACTGAAAAACGACAGATTCGCATCCTCCCACTGGCATGATGAAGAAAGGTATCGGGATTCACCAGACCATGCAACGCTCTGCCACTGTGTCAACGTCCAGTGACGATGGTCACGTGCCCATTTCAGTCGTCGTTACCGATGTCGTGGCGTTAACAGGGAGTGTGCGGAGCACTGTGTGTTCAGACACATTTGTACACTGCCAAGCATTAAATTCCAATGTTTGTTCCACCACAGTTCGCCATCTGTCCTGTTTTACCAGTCTGCCCAATCTACGCCATCCGACATCTATAATGAGGGGTGGCTGTCCAACCCCTTAACCTTTAGACGTGGTTTCAGCTTGGCATCGTCACTTGTGAAGACACTCACCAAAGCATTCCTCGCACACCCAACAAGTCGTGCAGTTTCCGAAATGCTCGTGCTGAACCTCCGGGCCATCACAATCTGCACTAGGTCAAACTCAGATAGATCACGCACCTTCCCCATTCTAAACACGGATAGAACGCTCACTGATACTACATCCACCGTTCGTGTGTATGACTAGCAGTCATTCCTCGTCAGATGACGCTGCTGTCGTCTGGACGGGTTTATATCAATAGTAGGCAGATAGTAAAAATGGTTTGGATTATCAGTGTATCTCCGTTCATATCTCTAACCCATATAGATAAATGAGACCTCATTTTAAAGGTTAAGGATTCCACTGTGGTCACAATATATTTTAAAACAGGAAATTTTTCGTAATTTGACCCATGAAGGGGAAAAGTACCAGTAAATAGAGAAGAACGGTATGCTCTCAGTTTTCAGCCAATCAGAAGCGAGGCCGGTGCGCTCTCTGGCAGGTATCAACCTGCGAAGCTAAAAGTGTAATCGATACCCCCTCTCCTCCGCCTCCCCTCCGTGTATCGTTAGTATCGCGCAGGTGTTCCAGTGTATCTGATAACCCCCTCCCATTGTTCTATTGTTAGGCCACCTGTCTTCCCCATTAACTCCAGTTCCAGCTGCCTCCTCCTCCTTGTAACTGATACCCCTCTTCCATTGTTCTATTGTTAGGCCTTGCCCTCTAACCCCAGTTCCATCTGCCTCCCCTCCTTGAAATCGATACCCCGTGCAGGTGTTCCGGTGTAACTGATATCAACCTCGCTGACCTTGAAATCGATACCGCTGGCAGGTAGAACCCTGTTGTAACCGACACCCGCCACGCTGACCTTGGAATCGATCCCCCGCACCGGAAACCGATTTTTCATCGACACCCCAAGCAAGAAACCAGTTTGTAATGGATATCTTCGGGCAGGTGTTCGGACAACCAATCTAGCGTCATTCTGCAGTCATGTCTCGTCAAGTACTGTTGTTGTCCTCAGTGTATCAGCTCAACACTGGTGATTCAAAGCGTTTGACGATAGGTTTATTGTCTAAGAACGAATTTGAACCTGTTGTAGTGCTCGAAAAAGTGGGGCACAACAAAATTACACTATAGTATGAATAATGGAATGTGCTGATCAAGTTAATTGATTTAGTGTTTGATTTGTTTTACTCCGGAAGCGTCCAAACCGACGTACAACTCGGCGAGCCCACCGTCTCATGCCGAACGGTGGCCGGGGTAAAAACGATATGTTTCTACGTTAATGTCGATCCTGCCATCGGCGTCTTCTTTGGAGAATCCACATGGCGAAACCTCATCGAGGCGCAGCCTGCAGTGAACGGCACCTTGGCTATCAAGAAGACTTGGTGCTTCTTTGTTACAAGATACTACAAGGAGTTTTTCTACATTTTAGCTACTAAAGTACTACGTGACTATTGTACGGCTACAGTTTAAAAACTGGTTGATGTGCATATTAATAATGTTTATGTAACTCAAGTGACATACAATCCCAGTTCATCATTTGACTATACACTTTTAAGACATCAAATGTTTGCTTTTAAAAATTTACTCGTATTGGATGATGTTAGTAACATAGTAATTAAGAATTATAATCCTGTATATGGTGTTTGTGGACATTCTGGTTAGTGATGTGCTACATGGTGACTTGTGGTTCATGAATTTAAATTTGATGTTAATAAATAAATTAAGTGCTTGTATGTGAAAAGTATAAATAAAAAACATTCTATTTAATTTTATTTCTTTTTTATTTCACCCACCATTGGACAATTAAATATACATTTTCAACAGCACATATTGCTTTACAAAATAAGTTTCCCTTACAAAGTTTGTTCAAATGATTTTTCTTGAGTTCTCGCAGGGGCGGACGTCCTATATCATTGTCTGAAAGCTTCCATGGTTCGGATTCCATGTTAAACTGTAGGTACCCTTAAGTAAGGTAAGGAGCAAAGAAACTGGCCACCCTACTTCCAATTCAAGGCTAAGTATACCTCATTCAGGGGAGTTCCAACTAGAAACTTAAACTATTCGATTTGTTACCTATATGCTCCCAGGGCTCCAGATATAAAGTAGGTATTTTAATTCTGTTATGTAAATCTTATGGCACTTATTTCCTGTGACTACAAAAGGATCTTTTAGCGCCAGAGCGGCTCAGTGGTTAAGGCGTCTGACTTGGAAGTGAAAGGTTCCCTATTGGAATTCCTGTATCGATGGTGAATACTCATAGGCCCATAACCAGATTTTAACGTCCGACATAGATAACTGTAAAGTATTCCATGATTCGGATTCCACGTTAAGTCACAGGTTTCCTTAAGTAAGATAAGGTAGGAAGGAACCAGCCACCCTATCTCCAGTAAAAATGTAAAAATAAGGGCATTAAAATTAAAGTATTTCAATTTTAGTGAATTATGAATGAAACAAAATGCAAGAATTTTTGGCATCAGCTAACGAGAAGCGCTCGCTATTTGTTTAACAGTAAATTAGAAGTGCATGTTAGTCTTGAAAAACAGATTATTGTTAAAATTCTTATAGGAGAAAACGCGAGATCTCGAAAAGCTATAAAATGGTTTGTCGAGAAAATGCCGTCATCGGGGTTCAATATCCAGCACAGTCTAACAGTCAAGTTTTCTATCATCTCCCAAAATTACTAGAGGCGAATGCAGGAATAATTCCAGTGCATTACATTCTTCAACGTTTCAGAGTTAATTTGTGTATGCAGTTTTAAATATCGAGCCTGGTTGGTGAGTTTTTAACGTTCGGGACTGTCATACGGGAGATCACGAGTTCTCTCTTCAGTGCATCCATTCGTCTTAATTTCAGAGTTATTTCTTGTCTGCCGGTCTGAATGTCTAGTTTGGTGGGTGAGTTTTTAAAACAAAGTAATGAATAAGCAGTTGTTGGAGGTGTAGGTTATATTCAATGCATAGAGACGAATGGCTCATTACAAGATCGGCAAAGTCAATTCTGAACAAGGGAAGATTGAGTAATATCTCCTCCATCAACCAATTTACAAACTTTACCAAACAAGGATTTATATTCGTTCTGTAGTATCTCTTAAGATCACTACGAAAGATTTTACACAGTTTTATTTCCAACAGTTGGAACGTTAGCTATATAACGTTAAAAACAGTGACGAAGTTATTATGATCGGTAACGTGTATCGGAAGTCGATAGCGAAGACGATCATAGAATATCGAGCCTGTTGGGTGAGCAGTAACGTTCGAATCTATCGTTGCCGAGGATATGCAACACGGTTTTACTGTTAGGTTTTCTTTAGTTTCCCGACAATCACTCGAGGCGAGTGCTGGGATCATTCTAGTGCATTATATTCGTCCCCCTTTCGCAGTTATTTTTTTATACCGGCCCAAATATCGAGCATGGTTAGTGAGTTTTTAACGTTCGTGACTGTCATGCGGAAGGTAGAGGGTTCAATTCCCGGTCCGGCTGTTCATTAGTAACTGTTGTAGTAGTACTTTAGACACAAATAGCCGTTTATCGCCTAGAGTCACTGGGAACACTTCGACAGCGAAAAACACATTTAGTGGTGTTTGTGCCAGTAGGAAGGGATGAATTTTATTCGTAGCCATCTGAGAGAATTTTTTCTTGTATTTTTTGTAGATGGGTGATTTGATCTTCACTCTTCAACTAGTAGACTGTCAAACTCATAAAAATTCTCTCACTTTACTCTGATTTCAAAATCCCTACGATTGCAATCCAGGACTTCACCGAAGATAGCGTCCACTAAGTTGTAGATGATGTTAGATTATTCATGAAATATTTCATCAGTGCTTCTGTACGAGTCTGTTCCAAAAATCTGAAAGGATTACATGCACAACCCCCCCCCCCCCCCAAGAGTACATAGTAAACAACGCGATGTGGGCATCTCTTATCCCAACACAAGGCGGTATAGAGCACAGTTAGTGGGAAATGGAAGAATGCATACTTCCTGCAGAAACAGCGGTTACAGGTGCATGTTGTCGGAGATTGGTACATATTTAAAGTTTTCGTGAACTGCGCTACTCAAGAACAGGATAGGAAAGTAGTGTCTATCTTTAGGACTTCCAGAAAATTGGTAAAACGTACATATACACACCGCTGCAGAGGATCATAAAAAAAATACGCGGTCTGACAACTACCGACTGACATAACACCATTCCATGAGTTAGATTTCAGGTCCTCATTCTATTTCCCGCATATTTTGACAAAGTGAGTAGTGTGCATTCGCCTGGACTGATTTCAAAAAACTATTGGAAAAAATTGAAATCTGGATGGTTGGACAGGGAACCGAAGCTTCATCTTCCCGAATACGAGGCTATAGCGTTACCTCTCATCCGCTATGCTTGGTACACTATCATCGTAAGCCCTCTGTCACACAGTATGGCTACGGAACTAGATGCCGCGTAACAGCAATTCCGTGATAGAAAGATTCCACCTTCTGGAGAACCATCTGTTGTATACATCTTACATCACCACCACCACTCCTCCCACAGCACGTAGATGAATTGAGGGACAGATGGTCTTCCATAGACAAGATTCAAATGGTTTATCCCCCTACAAAACATTACATTCTATCCAACAGGTCTGCTGGTACCAGTCTTCAGACATGGCCCATCAGGTGCTCGTCTGTATGTCAGATGAACGTTTGTAATTCAAAACGTTTTATGTTAGAGTTATCGTCTAAGAATGATTTTGAACCATTTGTGGTGCTCGAAAAACTGAGACACAGCACCAAATTTACACTGACTTATGAAGAATGGAATGTGCTAATCCAATTTTGGACGTAGTGTCCGACTTACTCAACACCACCTGCGCCCAGACCTAAGTTCCACGCGGAAAACACACGGTCTCCTGCCGAACGGTTGCCGAGGTGAAAATAGTACGTTTTTACGAAAATACTGTTGCTACCAACGGTGCCTTCTTAGGCGATTCGTCTTGGAGAAACCTCATCAGATCGCAGCCCGCAGTGAACGGTGCCTTGGCCGTCAAGAAGAAGTGTGATTACCTAGTTTCAAGATACTATGCAGAGTTTGTGAACATTTTAGCTAATTAACTGGTACGTGGCTATCGTGTGGCTATAGTGCAAGAACTGATTGATATACATATTAATAATGTTCGTGTAGCTCAATGGACATCCAGTTCATCAGTGGGCTATATGCTTCTAAGACGAGAACTTATTGTGTATACAAATTTACTAGTATCTGATGATGTTAATAATATAGTAATTAAAAATTTGGATGTTGATGGTACTATGTATATGTTAAAGGATAAAATGAAACATATTGTATTTAATTTTTGTTTTATTTCAGCCAACACACATTACAAAATAAACAAATTGTATTGTATTTGTTTGTAAGTTAATGTTTTTCGAAAGACGGAACTAGTATGAATTAACTGTTTGAGCTTACATGACAGTCTCTAGAATAACCCACAGAGGCAACACACAATTAACTTTACCGTCATGGTAGAGCAGTCACAGGATGTCAGCTACATATATACGCATCATAGAGCTCAATGTTATTGATCAAAAGTGATGACATAACGTATACCGACACTTAAGCTGACTTCGCAATGAAAGGCAGTCTGCGTTTAAAGAAGATGGGTGATATACACAGACACCGGATGTATATGCAATCATGGATAGAGCAAAAACATATACACAGGCACTAGTCAGAGAAATAGAACCAAGTATCAAGCATTGCAGGAAGAAAGAGAGAAGCATAACTTTGTGAAAGAATACACAGTTTCAGTAAGAAGCATGAAAATCCTATAAATTCCATAAATTACATAAAAATAGGTAAAAAATTATTATAATATGTAAAATATTGCCAAAATTACGCAATTTCCCTCCAAAAAAGACGTCGTAGGTTGACATGACAATTACACCTGCGTGCATCACAGAGTACAGTGCCCAACTATACGATGTGTTTTCATTACCACAACGGGCTACAGAAAAGTGTCATACATACAAAAAATGAATGTTTCGGCTGTCACGACAGTTCCCAGATAATCCTGCACGGCCCCTGCACCACACACATCACGTTATCGTCAGGGAGTGCAAAGGATGAAAACTACGGATGTTATCTATCTAAGGTTCATCCAATATATATACTGACATAGAAGCCAACATTAACACAACGAGGTGTAGCTAAAACTACTATCATCAGTAAGCACACGATCCATTATAACTTACATTAAACTCTGGTTAATGTAGGATGTCACATTAGGTTAGGAAAACTCGCACATACATTCTTCCCATCATGATAGGGTGTGCAAGGGATTGAAACAATAGATATATGCATCATGGAACTCAATGCATTCGATCAAATGTGAACCAGAAACTAACGAGAGTTATTCTGAAGATTTTTCTGCCTGTGAATGTTTATATTGCGGTGAATTTTACTCAAAATTAGTTGAAGGTCGGGTCGCTTGTAACATGTGCAAAGAACGGGCACACAATTCATGTGCGGCAATAGATAGCGAAGATGATGAGACTGTCCTAGTGTGTGCATTTTTTTAATAGACTTAAGGAAAGGACACAATCAATGAAAACTATAGTTAATCCTTTGTAGTAGCTTCAAACTAAATAAATATGGAGCAAATATATTTTTTCTGCACTACCACTAGTTTTCTATTGTTTTATAATTAGTTGTCCCTACCACCCCGTTCTGCCCCATGCCCAGGGCAGTGTGGGGCAAATGACATAATTATCTGGTTTTGGAAAAGAAAATATTGTTCTTTTGGTTTTTTTTGCAATTTTATTGTATTTTGACTATTATTCCATTATAATGCATTCATTGAAAAATTTGCCTTCTTGTACTTTTAAAACGTATTTTCAACTTGGTACCCCTTTTTACCGCGGGTTCCCCTACATTATATACAGCTTGCAAGAGGTAGTATTTTACCTACTTGGACCTTTGGTATAACACATTTCTTTAAAATGATCATATTTTTCAAGCAACTTTTGCCTTCCGTTGATATACCTAAAGGGTTTATGATTTATGATTTGGAGTGTTCGGCGTTTTCGTAGAACCATCAAATGGACTCTTCTCATACGTATGCAGCCTGCACTGATTCCTACATTCCTTCAAAAACTGAAACAATAACCTGTGCTACAAACGGCGCTGAAATCTCAGTCTTGTTTATCGCACTGATCAACCAGCTATTTTCATTTCATTTACAAACAAATGTTTGTAAATGCGCCTGCCTCTCCGGGCAGGCGCAATTTCAACACTTACTGACAGCAAGTCTACAAAATATTTGGGATTACCAAGAGAATGACTTTCAGAACATCACCCTCCTCGATTTTTGTATGTCGAAAGTATTGTGCACATCATTTATATTGTGACCATGGAAATTATTTGATCATATCAAACAACTACTTCAATAGAACTGTATTGGAGCTGTCAAAAAGTAAACTGGGCAATGTTACGAAGTTGTTAAGAATACAAGAAAGCTGGTAGAACATGTTTTTAAAAACGTCCATAATGTTACTGGATTAGTTTTGTGACTTCTACCATTCGATTGTTTGCATACAAGTACTAGCAGTATTATATTTTAGGGAGCATGGTCCAGGTAAGAATCGGGAAACGGAGCTGTTAATAGGTATAAGTAAAGTTGCTTTATTTCTGCAACCTCTACACGGTTGTAATATTGGCCTTGTTAGACACTGCGGAGCAATAATTCATTCGACCTATGTGGGTATTGATAACTATTACCGTATATGGCTTAGGATTTGCTAGAGACTGAAAGCTCTCGCAGAGCGGCACTTATTCCGCGAGGCATGCTGTGCAGTCACGTAGCAAAGGTCAAGGTGTGAGCCGCGCAGGCACTAGCATCCGCCTCGCTCTAGGAACACTCCACCCACGCCTTACAGGCCCGCGTGAGTATCCTGCAAACAGCCGCATTTTCATAACAAGCAGTGCTTCTTTTAAATGAACAATATTCGACCACATTATTTACATGCAGTGCTTATGCGCTCAAATTGATGAAAAGAAAACAAATGAAGAACATTTGTCTCCCATATCACGGTCACGCGTGATGGAGTGGGCCAAACACTTCTATCCACAATGTTAACAACTTCTAAATTTCAGAAACTACGCACAACTGTCAACTCAGAAACACTTAACTCCATACTTCAGAATCCAACGTTGTTGACATGAAAACAAACATGTTTGGTACAGTGTTCAGTTTTGCTTGCAAATTTCGGCCAGTCTACTCTCACCGTAACCGTAGCTTATTTCAATTTGGGGACCAAACTGAAGTTTGTTTCCAACTGAGGCGAATTAAGGGCTTGAAAACAAACAACGTTACGTTCTTAGAAAAAAATTCTCTTGTCGTGAGCAGTGATAACAAAAGAAACGCAATGGAACTAGTTGCGTGGATGGCGGAGATCTATAGTCAGACAGCAGACGGCAAAAATCTTAGAGGTTCGATTCTGATTTTCCTGTAATTTGAAATTCAGAAGAACTGAAAATTAACCTCGTTTATGCATTAACGAAAGCATTTTAATTCTTAATTTTAAACATTAAATAGATATTTGGCATAACTATTTCCTGAAAGATACATCCTTCATTCATTTATAAGTTTTTAAAAACGTATGTACCTAAAAACAGTTTTGTATTTCAATAGTTTCGATCCATTCATTTATCTGAATTGTCTGATTTTAAAATTTCGATAATATGTCACTTGGTCAAATAGCAACCAGTACCAACCAACTACTCACTTCACACTGGAGTGCCAGAAAAAGAAGTTAAAGAAGCATGACGCGTGTGAAGAACTCGTACTACCTGTATTACCTACTAAACTCTTGGAAAAGTGGGAAATATCGTTGAAATTATTTTCTCATAACCACACTAGTTTAACCAAGTAAAATGAGCATCTAATACGCTTTAATAGGAAAAAAGAAATTATTCTAACGATTTTAGAACAGTACAGAGAACGAATATTACGAAACTCTTAGAGCAAATACTGAAAGTAGATGAGCCCTCGGGACAATCCTTTTATTGCTAACGTCATTAGTTGTAATTCATTTCTTACTTTAACGTGAGAAGATTCTCAGAACTGGTTACTCGGTGATACTATTTGGTAGGCATTAATTTAGGCAAAATAATGCTAAAAATGCTTAAACTTTCAAAGGTTTTTATACTAAATGGTAGTTTGTAGAGTTAAACTTTTGTTCCTCAGTTTAACTTATCCCTTCTCAAGACCCAAATCAGCACTCCGTATTGAACAATCATTCAAATGGTAGAGTGGAATTCCTTACTACCAATTCTTTGCTATTATTAATTACTTCAATATTCTTCTTACAAGCAGTCGGAAGACTAGACAAGTTACTCTTATTACTGCTTGGCATTTTCGCGTCTTATAGTTGAGATTTGTCTTTCATATTTGCAGATAGATTCGAAATTATGTTACCAGATTTGATTATATTTGTGTGCTGCTAAACAGGCCACGATGCATCTTTTAGAATAGTAGTGTTACAAATGAGAAGGAATGCTTCAATTGAAACTCGGATCACCGCTGAAGGGATCTTTCATATTGCTGTCAGCATTAAGATTTCTATCTCTTTTGAACACCTTCACTTTGGCTTTTTTGTACAGTAGGACGTGGGTTGCGAGGGATATGTAGAGATGAAGAGGTTAGCACAAGATAGGAAGGAATGAAGGATTGCATCAAACCTGTCGAAAGACTAATGACAGAAAAAAAATCTCATCAAAAAGGATATTTATACAGCAAGTGACGAACTCAGGGTCCAGGCTTCGACAGAACATGTCTCTTTATTATGCAAATTGCTTTGCACAGGGCGTTGCAGGGCGATCGAGTAGCGTATGAGCATACACATGTTGGAAAATTATCGGATGTAAATTGTCTTTACCGTGTATCTGCAATGGAACAGACTGGATCAGTGGCTTGAAGACATGTGGAATCTGATACCCAGACTATTTAGTACCAAATGTCTACCCTAATGAGAACAATATATATATATATATATATATATATATATATATATATATATATATATATATATATATATATATAAAAAAGTCTTTCACATATTACGAAGGCTGAAGTTGATCCGCAGCGCTATGTCCGCTGCAGGTCCAGGAATCAGCATTGAATCGATTGTCTCGACCTTCCTGTCGAGTACCGAAGCCACCTCGACGGTCCCTTCATGAAACGGCTTGGCGACTCGCTCGGCCAATCAGAGGGGTTTTTCGTCTTCCTCTTGTTGCGCCCATATCTGACTGATTGTTTACAATAATTAGCAACAATTTATTAACAAACTGATTCAATTGGAGGAAACACCAAACATCTCACTCACACGTTATACGCCGGAAGAATCCCTCGCCTTTTATTGGCCAGCCCACGTCTGCCTTCAGCTGACGACTCTGTCTTCCTATATCCTTCTTTATCTATCTAAGATTGACATAAATATATCCGCCGTCAACGCTCCCTTATTAAGCTAAATGCTTGTTCTTGCTGATGGCACATCTGGATACCTTGACGTTTCCTCACAAAACATGAACACTCCAAGTCCCTCTGCTTCTTCGCTAAACTGACGCCTTACGAAGCCCAACAGACCCACAAACGAGCACCCCCGTTGGTATATTTCTTATTCCTCTGCGCGCGATACCTGCTCCAAGCCCCTATCCCTCACAGTAATCAAAAATAAACTTGAATTATGTTTAAAATGGAATAGTAGCATTACTGCAGATCAAGAGAGACAGAGTGGAAACCAGTTCAAGAGATCAGTGACAGAAAATTTTGGCCAATCCAGCTGTTAATCTCATATAAAACCAAACATTTCTTGACTTACTGAAAGAAACAGCGGCAATCGTGTTTCAAAAGGTAGATCTGACACCGAAATTCCTCATGACCTAGAGAGGATTATAATAGCTCTTTTACTGAAAATCATTTTTCGAGTATATTTCTTAGGTAGCTATGGCGCAACATCTCTATACCTTCTACCTATTGCAACATATATTGAAAATTTTCCAAATAATTCATATTTTCAAAACTTTTTGCCATTTCAAGTTGATTGTTCTATTTTCCGAACTCAAGTCTTTTTCTGAAGGAAAATAAAATAAAAATTTAAATGAGGAGTCTACAGTTAAACTTCAAGGAGATTTCTACAGTTAAAATTATTAAGACCAGATAACAAATCAATAAATTACCAAAAGTAATTGAATTATGTTATTTTAGCTATTTCGATGTGTATATAAAAAAACTTCACAACAGAGATAACAGAAGGAGGATATTGGAGAGTATAGCGCATCTCTTATTAATGCAGAACTTTTTAGAAACAACATAAAATACAGAAATCTTTCATTCTTCTGAAGGGCAAATAGCAGAAGAGCTATAAAATCTGTTTGGTATCAGTACACAAGAAAGCTGAAGATGCTCCAAGTGCTGTGATTTCTTCAGGATTGGACACTTCATTCATTATATTGTTTTCATGAAACAAAACAAAAATGATAGACAGATAATTTACACACAAGAAATATTAATATTAAAATAGAATGAAAAATATTTGTAGTGAGAAGAGAGCAAAAGAATTTGAGGATGGAAATAAGGGAAACAAGGAATTTTTTGGCGTGTGTCGATGCAATAAGGACGCTGCCTAAATCGAACAAATAAACGGGGGACTGATAGGCACCGGATGGGGAAGTGTGTTGACCAGGCGCAAAACAGTGGACGGCAGCTGGTGTGCGTGGCGCTTTGGAGTGAGGCCGGTGACAGCCAAGTTGCAAACGAAACTGCAATCCATAACGACTTGGAGAGGTTAAGAAGACAACGCTTTCGTAAAAGACAGTGGATAGACATTGTTGTGGGGTAACTGAATCTTACAGTCGCTGACAGCCCAAAAAATTTCTTAGAAAAGGAACCGAGCGACACAATGAATTATGGTATGGAGGAGTGATATACAGAATGTGGCTAACCTTTAAGACTATGTTTTTTTCTATTCCATACAACGACGGCGAGACAAACTGTGAGAAGAGGAGAGTGAGGCTTGGTTTTGCGAACCTGGTCGAAGACTTAGACGATAGGGTACTTCGCACCGGGACGAGGCCAGACAGACGACTCAGATTATACTTTGTATTTCATTCTTCGAACAAGTTTCAAAACTGGGTTGGAAAAGTTGTAGCTAATTCTGTGAGCATTTAAGCAATTATCTATCCTATTATATAAAACGCTAACGTGTGGTCTGCGTGCGTCGTCTATAGCTACTTCACGGATTGGCTACAGAACGGTCACGTGACAGACGTCACTCGCCAATCAACAGCCACCATATTGTATTCCTTCTTTCATGTCGCATTTTGTTTATTTACTACAGTTAGATGCAGAAACTCATATAAGAAGAATGAAGTTCAATATTTAAGCTATTTTACCTGTATCAGTTAGACGCAGATATTCATGTAAGGAGAAGGGATTCAATATTTACGCTATTTTATCTGCATCAGTGATAAGCCCTAGGTTAAACCATAACCTAAGATTTTTTAGGCAGAAGGTAAGAAACAAAGAAGTTTATTAAAAACTAGGAGTAACGTACGTAATGCGAAATGTATTAGTCAAATAAATAACAGTTATCCGTTTTCGAAATTATAGTCCCCGTCATATGAAGTGAAATGCATTTATTTATTTTAAAATATTAACCAAATACTCTGATAATCTAACCAGAGTAACGTATTCATATAACGAAAGATATAATTAAAAATAATTCTTTTTCTGAATAAATTCCTACTACCATTATAGATGATACCCTTAATATTTGATACATGTGTTAGCTATTAAATGCGATTTAAGATAACCTTTTTATTAGATTTAAATCATCAACTGTATAAGCCATGTGACACTCGCAATTCAACAACGATATTACTGCCGCAAAACAGCAGTGAGCGGAGATATTAGAAATACGGAGAGCAGGGGCGTAGCTACTATGGGGCTAGGCGGTGCAGTGCACCGGGGCCCTCACGCTCAGGGGGCCCCCAAGCATACCTTAAGGGGCCCCTAAGGGCACCTCTAGGGGCCCTCAAGCGCAGTTTAGAGGGCCCACGAGCCTTCACGGCAAACTGGCGACCTTTTTTTTAGCTCTACCGTCGACTAAGGTGCCCCTGAGAACACAGGAGCCCCTCACTAAGGGCCCTCGCTGCTCAGGGGCCCCTAAAGACCAATTCAAGGGCCCCCATCCTCAGTTCAGGGGGCCCCTACCAGCACACAAAGCAAAAAATGGTCGCCCGTCTGGCCTGAGGGCCCAAAATAAATTTTTTGCACCGGGGCCCTTGTTGACCTAGCTACGCCACTGACGGAGAGCAGGTGAAAAAAATTAATGCGAGGCAATTATATGTCACAAAGTTACAATTAGTACATTCCTTTAAATTTACATATTGCTTTTTATTCATGTAAATGTAAGGAGAAGGGTATTTATTCTATGTTTACATTATATTACCTGTATCAGTTAGATGATGAGAAACAATGAAGTTAATTCAAAACTCAGAGAAATGTACGCATCGCGAAATATATCCACCCACATAAATGACCGTTATTTGTTTTTGATATTATACTTTCCGTAATTAAAGTAAAATGAATTTATTTAAATAAATCATAGTAAAATACCCCGATAATCTAACCACAGTATGGTACCCTTATCACGAAAATATCATTAAAAATGGTTGATATTTGCTTTTCCATACAAGTTTTTCCAGAATAAATCCAGACTACCGCCATAGGTGCTGCCTGTCGTTATTCATATGAGGGTAATAAAAGCTATTTTTCGAATGCAACGTTGTGGAGGTTGTGGCTAAGTAGACCAGATTCGTAACTGAAACATTTTGTTGCAGCATAATTCGCTCTGAAATCAGTTTTACAAACCATTTAAACTGCTTTCATAAGCGCCATGTTACTGAACGTATTAATTAATGCGGGTGAAAGTAGTTCCATACCTATCGTGCTGAATTGTGCCTGGACCAGGAATAAAACTGATATTACATGGACAGCAAAAGTTTTCGGGATTCCTAAATGGTTTTTAATTTTATTGGTTCTATACTTCCGTCGTCATTAATTCAGTAGAAGTTACTGCAATATTGCTATGTGAACAGCAAATCAAATATTTAGAACAGTACAAAATCAAAGAACTTATCATTACGTAATAACAATTCCGTATAATTAACCCACTGCAAAAAAAGGAACTGCCAGAATATGGCGTTCAAACCGTCATTTTTGACGGGCTCGAAGCTAGTCCTATTATATAAAACGCTAACGTGGCGTCTGCATGCGTCGTCTATAGCTACTACACGTATTGGCTACAGAACGGTCACGTGACAGCCGTCACTCGCCAATCAACAGCCACCATATTGTATTCCTTCCTTCATGTCGCATTTTGTTTATTTACTACAGATAGATGCAGAAACTCGTATAAGGAGAATGGTGTTCAATGTTTATGTTATATTATTTGTATCAGTTATACGCCAAAATTCATGTAAGGAGAAGGGATTCAATATTTATGCTATTTTATCTGTGTCAGTTATAAGCCCTAGGTTAAACCATAACCTAAGATTTTTTCGGCAGACGGTAAGAAACTGTGAAGTGTATTTAAAACTCGGAGAAACGTAATGATGTATTGGTCAAATAAATAACAGTTATCCGTTTTCGAAATTATAGTCTACGTGATCTTAAGTAAAATGAATTTATTTATGCAAAATCCTAACCAAATACTCTGATAATCTAACCAGAGTAACGTATTCATATAACAAAAGATATCATTAAAAATGACTAATTCGTTTCTCCTTATAAGCTTTTCCAGAATAAATTCTTACTTCCATTTTATATGATACCATTATTTTTTTATACATGTGTTAACTATTAAATGAGATTTAATATAAACTTTTGATTAGATTTAAACAGTCAAGGATATGACTATTTACAGTATAAGCGATATGACACTCGGAATACAACAACGATATTATTGCCGCAAAATAGCAGTGAGCAGAGATATTAGAAATACGGAGAGCAGGGAAAAAAATTAATGCGAGGCAATTATGTGTCACAAAGTTATAATTAGTATGTTCGTTTAAATTTACATATTGCTTTTTATTTATCTACGACAAACAGATGCAAAAATTCATGTAAGGAGAAGGATATTGTATGTGTACGTTATATTACCTGTATCAATAATGAGTACTAGGTTAAAACACAACCTACGATTTTTTTTATTTATTTTTTTTTTTTTTATTATTTATTTTTTTTTTTTTTTTTTTTTTTTTGGCCGGAGATAAGAAACGATGAAGTTTATTAAAAACTCAAAGGAAGTTTACACGAAATGTACGAATCACGAAATATATCATTCAGATAAATGGCAGTTATCCGTTTTTGATATTATACTTCCCGTCATTTAAAGTAAAATAATATAAATAAATCGGTATTACTGGAGATCGCGATTCTGCCAGGAATTGCTGTGGTAAAATACAAGAATCCTCTAGAAATATTTTCCGTAGTACATTTAACTGTATTATGGCCGTCCAGGATGTATTACAACCTAATTTCTGCTTGAAAATAATGGTACTCTACAGGCTGTATTACAACGGAATGACTGCTTAAAAACAATATGTCTTGCGATTGACTACAGCATTTGAGAGTAGTAGAAGTTATGATTTTCTAAAGCAATATTAATGGAGGGTTTTGGTTAAGTTGACCAGAAAGCCCACCGACACATTTGATTACAGCGTAATTCACTCTGAAATGAGTTTTACAAACCAATTAAACTGCTTTCATATGCGCCAAGTTACCGAAGGTATTAATAAATGCGGGTGAACGTAGTTCGTACCTATCGTGCTGAAGTGTCCCTGGACTAGGAATAAAACTGATATTACATGGATAACAAAAGTTTCTGGATTCCTAATTTATTTTTCATTTTATTGGTTTTATACATCCGCCCTCATTAATTCAGTAGAAGTTACTACTGTATTGCTGTGTAGAACATTATCAAATCAAGGCCACTAGCATTAATTAATAACAATCCCGTATAATTAACCAACTGCAAAATAATAATAATAATAAAATGAACTATAAATAATTTTCTCGGGTGACTAGCCGAGTTATATGAATGTCATAGTTACACGATATTTCGGCGCACTGAATCATCGACGCCATCTTCTGGTGAAGTGAGGTCAGGAACGTGCGAAGTTGCTGAGCTAGACCAGATTACCGCTGCTAACCTCTGATTGGTCGGCTGTAGAACCAGTCGTAGCAGGGGTCAAATCTCGTTGCGGCTTGAATCGATGCTAAGGTGGAGTTACGACTAGATTTGATGTCAGTTTTTACATGGCATGTAGCGGACGGGCTTAAAGTCATCGCTCCTTCGAAGATGATATCATAAAACAAAGCATTCAGCATAAATTGTTTATCAAACTGATGGGTCAACACGGATCCGTTGCAGGCCTCATATTGAGCCATGCTGCCACGTGATTGGTCAGATTTGTAACCAATCGTAGCCGGGGTCCTGCCTCGTATCAACACATCGTTCCATAGAAGGAAAAAATCAGAAGGCTTTGTTTTATGATATCATCTTCGAAGGAGCGATGACTTTAAGCCCGTCCGCTACATGCCATGTAAAAACTGACATCAAATCTAGTCGTAACTCCACCTTAGCATCGATTCAAGCCGCAACGAGTTTTGACCCCTGCTACGACTGGTTCTACAGCCGACCAATCAGAGGTTAGCAGCGGTAATCTGGTCTAGCTCAGCAACTTCGCACGTTCCTGACCTCACTTCACCAGAAGATGGCGTCGATGATTCAGTGCGCCGAAATATCGAGTAACTATGACATTCATATAACTCGGCTAGTCACCCGAGAAAATTATTTATATTTGCAACGCCGAGAAAAACTACGTAATTATGTAATAAAATGAACTGCCAGAATATGGCGTTCAAACCGTCATTTTTGACGGGCTAGAAGCTAGTTTTAAAATATTTTTTCTAATATGATGATTTTCTAATGCATTTTCTAGATGCTTTAATTTTTTTTATCTGCTTAATGTTTCTCTAACAGCGAGGTCTTTAGAGATGGGGGGCAAGGAATGGGAAGGAATTCGGCCATGGCCTTCTGAAGGAAGCATCCCGGCATTTGCCTGGAGTGATTTGGGAACCATGGAAAACCCAAATCTGGTTGCCCGGATGGGGATTTGAACCGCTGTCCTCCCGAATGCAAGGATAGTTTCGTTAGTCCTTGTGTTCGTTCATATCTAAAATCACCAAGTATATAATCTTGGGTAAGTTTGTAATTATTATATAGCGATTTCCCAATTTGATACCATACACTGAATCATTATCTTTCATGCCTCGGTTTATTTTCTCGGGTACTCTTTAAATACGCCTGATTAAGACTGCTGTTGCAACTGAGGTAATAAAGAAACTTATTCAATAGTATATGTCATTGGTTTCAGTGGTTTCTTGAAAGTTGTCTAGGTCAATCTTTTCCACTTTCAGTTCGAGTAACTTTCGTCGTATATCATTTCTGACTCTCGTGAAATAACATTTGGCCGATGTCAATACTTCTGTGTTCTTCCACCGAATGAAACTGATAAGTATTTACTATATAATTTTATATTTGAGATTCACCTACGGCAGAAAATCAGGAGTATTATGTTTAGACTGAATGGATAAAAACTAAGCTTGCCAAATCGTTTCATCCTGACTGACGTATCAGTGTTAATTTCTTTTCCGGTTTTCAGTTTTAGCGTATTCTGTCTGGAACATTAATAGAGAATATTGTACAACCAATTGAGATTTAATAATAATTTTATTCTTCTTGCAGTACATACGCGGTTCGAGCAGCTTATGTAACAAGACAATAGGTACAATCATAATCAATTCTATTGTTTTTAAGCTTTTGATAAAATAATCAACAACTGCTTGCTTATTTTACATTTTATTTACTTATCATGTATATGTAGGATGACGTTACCACGACGTGCTCCTTCTAATTAATTAAATCCATATTCCCTTCTTTCTCAAGAAGTATGGCTTCAGGGGGATATACTAATACTCTCTTGGTCTGTAATGAAGCAGAAGTCCTCCCAAAATTGCTTATGCTCATAATGATGTCCACAGCAACGCATTTAAAATCGGCTCAATGCCTTTGAGATACTAGGGCTTCTGGTACTGTAAATCGACAATATCTCAGAAGCCTACCATATTATTCTGTTCTCATTAGGGTCAATAGTACTTTCCCTGTGGATAACACGCGAACTAACTTCTTAGTTGTAGCTATGAATAATTTACCTTTGATGTAATATCTGCCCGGCGGTCTCGGTATCTGCATACATTCTGCCAGTGGTTTAAATGAATTTATTGGGCACCACTTGCTGAGAGCAACCAGAAGATGGCAGCAGTTCATTCTCATAACCAACAAAATACCCAAATTTTTAAATGTTAACTAACAAATTAAATTATTACATAATTCCCAAAGGGAACTTTTTTATTGACACAAAATTAATTGAAATGAAATTTTAATTAAAGTATAAATAACACAAAGAAATGTCTCAACAGTTCGCAGTATGACTATAGCTCATTGATAAACAC
>JARYHS010008075.1:129925442-129990482 GCA_031002005.1 Vandiemenella viatica | reverse complement strand
GTTCAATTCCCGGTCCGGCTGTTCATTAGTAACTGTTGTAGTAGTACTTTAGACACAAATAGCCGTTTATCGCCTAGAGTCACTGGGAACACTTCGACAGCGAAAAACACATTTAGTGGTGTTTGTGCCAGTAGGAAGGGATGAATTTTTGTAGCCATCTGAGAGAATTTGTTTCTTGTATTTTTTGTAGATGGGTGATTTGATCTTCACTCTTCAACTAGTAGACTGTCAAACTCATAAAAATTCTCTCACTTTACTCTGATTTCAAAATCCCTACGATTGCAATCCAGGACTTCACCGAAGATAGCGTCCACTAAGTTGTAGATGATGTTAGATTATTCATGAAATATTTCATCAGTGCTTCTGTACGAGTCTGTTCCAAAAATCTGAAAGGATTTCATGCACAACCCCCCAAGAGTACATAGTAAACAACGCGATGTGGGCATCTCTTATCCCAACACAAGGCGGTATAGAGCACAGTTAGTGGGAAATGGAAGAATGCATACTTCCTGCAGAAACAGCGGTTACAGGTGCATGTTGTCGGAGATTGGTACATATTTAAAGTTTTCGTGAACTGCGCTACTCAAGAACAGGATAGGAAAGTAGTGTCTATCTTTAGGACTTCCAGAAAATTGGTAAAACGTACATATACACACCGCTGCAGAGGATCATAAAAAAATACGCGGTCTGACAACTACCGACTGACATAACACCATTCCATGAGTTAGATTTCAGGTCCTCATTCTATTTCCCGCATATTTTGACAAAGTGAGTAGTGTGCATTCGCCTGGACTGATTTCAAAAAACTATTGGAAAAAATTGAAATCTGGATGGTTGGACAGGGAACCGAAGCTTCTCTTTCCCGAATACGAGGCTATAGCGTTACCTCTCATCCGCTATGCTTGGTACACTATCATCGTAAGCCCTCTGTCACACAGTATGGCTACGGAACTAGATGCCGCGTAATCAGCAATTCCGTGATAGAAAGATTCCACCTTCTGGAGAACCAATCTGTTGTATACATCTTAAACCACCACCACTCCTCCCACAGCACGTAGATGAATTGAGGGACAGATGGTCTTCCATAGACAAGATTCAAATGGTTTATCCCCCTACAAAACATTACATTCTATCCAACAGGTCTGCTGGTACCAGTCTTCAGACATGGCCCATCAGGTGCTCGTCTGTATGTCAGATGAACGTTTGTAATTCAAAACGTTTTATGGTAGAGTTATCGTCTAAGAATGATTTTGAACCATTTGTGGTGCTCGAAAAACTGAGACACAGCACCAAATTTACACTGACTTATGAAGAATGGAATGTGCTAATCCAATTTTGGACGTAGTGTCCGACTTACTCAACACCACCTGCGCCCAGACCTAAGTTCCACGCGGAAAACACACGGTCTCCTGCCGAACGGTTGCCGAGGTGAAAATAGTACGTTTTTACGAAAATACTGTTGCTACCAACGGTGCCTTCTTAGGCGATTCGTCTTGGAGAAACCTCATCAGATCGCAGCCCGCAGTGAACGGTGCCTTGGCCGTCAAGAAGAAGTGTGATTACCTAGTTTCAAGATACTATGCAGAGTTTGTGAACATTTTAGCTAATTAACTGGTACGTGGCTATCGTGTGGCTATAGTGCAAGAACTGATTGATATACATATTAATAATGTTCGTGTAGCTCAATGGACATCCAGTTCATCAGTGGGCTATATGCTTCTAAGACGAGAACTTATTGTGTATACAAATTTACTAGTATCTGATGATGTTAATAATATAGTAATTAAAAATTTGGATGTTGATGGTACTATGTATATGTTAAAGGATAAAATGAAACATATTGTATTTAATTTTTTGTTTTATTTCAGCCAACACACATTACAAAATAAACAAATTGTATTGTATTTGTTTGTAAGTTAATGTTTTTCGAAAGACGGAACTAGTATGAATTAACTGTTTGAGCTTACATGACAGTCTCTAGAATAACCCACAGAGGCAACCACACAATTAACTTTACCGTCATGGTAGAGCAGTCACAGGATGTCAGCTACATATATACGCATCATAGAGCTCAATGTTATTGATCAAAAGTGATGACATAACGTATACCGACACTTAAGCTGACTTCGCAATGAAAGGCAGTCCTGCGTTTAAAGAAGATGGGTGATATACACAGACACCGGATGTATATCAATCATGGATAGAGCCCAAAAACATATACACAGGCACTAGTCAGAGAAATAGAACCAAGTATCAAGCATTGCAGGAAGAAAGAGAGAAGCATAACTTTGTGAAAGAATACACAGTTTCAGTAAGAAAGCATGAAAATCCTATAAATTCCATAAATTTCATAAAAATAGGTAAAAAATTATTATAATATGTAAATATTGCCAAAATTACGCAATTTCCCTCCAAAAAAGACGTCGTAGGTTGACATGACAATTACACCTGCGTGCATCACAGAGTACAGTGCCCAACTATACGATGTGTTTTCATTACCACAACGGGCTACAGAAAAGTGTCATACATACAAAAAATGAATGTTTCGGCTGTCACGACAGTTCCCAGATAATCCTGCACGGCCCCTGCACCACACACATCACGTTATCGTCAGGGAGTGCAAAGGATGAAAACTACGGATGTTATCTATCTAAGGTTCATCCAATATATATACTGACATAGAAGCCAACATTAACACAACGAGGTGTAGCTAAAACTACTATCATCAGTAAGCACACGATCCATCATAACTTACATTAAACTCTGGTTAATGTAGGATGTCACATTAGGTTAGGAAAACTCGCACATACATTCTTCCCATCATGATAGGGTGTGCAAGGGATTGAAACAATAGATATATGCATCATGGAACTCAATGCATTCGATCAAATGTGAACCAGAAAACTAACGAAAGTTATTCTGAAGATTTTTCTGCCTGTGAATGTTATATTGCGGTGAATTTTACTCAAAATTAGTTGAAGGTCGGGTCGCTTGTAACTTGTGCAAAGAACGGGCACACAATTCATGTGCGGCAATAGATAGCGAAGATGATGAGACTGTCCTAGTGTGTGCATTTTTTTTAATAGACTTAAGGAAAGGAACACAATCAATGAAAACTATAGTTAATCCTTTGTAGTAGCTTCAAACTAAATAAATATGGAGCAAATATATTTTTTCTGCACTACCACTAGTTTTCTATTGTTTTATAATTAGTTGTCCCTACCACCCCGTTCTGCCCCATGCCCAGGGCAGTGTGGGGCAAATGACATAATTATCTGGTTTTGGAAAAGAAAATATTGTTCTTTTGGTTTTTTTTGCAATTTTATTGTGTTTTTTTCTATTATTCCATTATAATGCATTCATTGAAAAATTTGCCCTCTTGTACTTTTAAAACGTATTTTCAACATGGTACCCTTTTCTACCCCGGGTTCCCCTACATTATATACAGCTTGCAAGAGGTAGTATTTTACCTACTTGGACCTTTGGTATAACACATTTCTTTAAAATCATCATATTTTTCAAGCAACTTTTGCCTTCCGTTGATATACCTAAAGGGTTTATGATTTATGATTTGGAGTGTTCGGCGTTTTCGTAGAACCATCAAATGGACTCTTCTCATACGTATGCAGCCTGCACCGGTTCCTACATTTCCTTTAAAAACTGAAACAATAACCTGTGCTACAAACGGCGCTGAAATCTCAAAGTCTTGGTTATCGCACTGATCAACCAGCTATTTCATTTCATTTACAAACAAATCGCGCTTATTCTCTCCGGGCAGGCGCAATTTCAACACTTACTGACAGCAAGTCTACAAAATATTTGGGATTACCAAGAGATCGACCTTCAGAACACCACCCTCCTCGATTTTTGTATGTCGAAAGTATTGTACACATCATTTATATTGTGATCATGGAAATTATTTGATCATATCAAACAACTACTTCAATAGAACTGTATTGGAGCTGTCAAAAGTAAACTGGGCAATGTTACGAAGTTTTTAAGAATACAAGAAAGCTGGTAGAACATGTTTTTAAAAACGTCCATAATGTTACTGGATTAGTTTTGTGACTTCTACCATTCGATTGTTTGCATACAAGTACTAGCAGTATTATATTTTAGGGAGCATGGTCCAGGTAAGAATCGGGAAACGGAGCTGTTAATAGGTATAAGTAAAGTTGCTTTATTTCAGCAACCTCTGCACGGTTGTAATATTGGCCTTGTTAGACACTGCGGAGCAATAATTCATTCGACCTATGCGGGTATTGATAACTGTTACCGGATTTGGCTTAGGATTTGCTAGAGACTGAAAGCTCTCGCAGAGCGGCACTTACTCCGCGAGGCATGCTGTGCAGTCACGTAGCAAAGGTCAAGGTGTGAGCCGCGCAGACACTAGCATCCGCCTCGCTCTAGCAACACTCCACCCACGCCTTACAGGCCCGCGTGAGTATCCTGCAAACAGCCACATCTTCATAACAAGCAGTGCTTCTTTTAAATGAACTATATTCGACCACATTATTTACATGCAGTGCTTATGCGCTCAAATTGATGAAAAGAAAACAAATGAAGAACATTTGTCTCCCATATCACGGTCACGCGTGATGGAGTGGGCCAAACACTTCTATCCACAATGTTAACAACTTCTAAATTTCAGAAGCTACGCACAACTGTCAACTCAGAAACACTTAACTCCATACTTCAGAATCCAACGTTGTTGACATGAAAACAAACATGTTTGGTACAGTGTTCAGTTTTGCTTGCAAATTTCGGTCAGTCTACTCTCACCGTAACCATAGCTTATTTCAGTTTGGGGACCAAACTGAAGTTTGTTTCCAACTGAGGCGAATTAAGGGCTTGAAAACAAACAACGTTACGTTCTTAGAAAAAATTCTCTTGTCGTGAGCAGTGATAACAAAGAAACGCAATGGAACTAGTTGCGTGGATGGCGGAGATTATAGTCAGACAGCAGACGGCAAAAATCTTAGAGGTTCGATTCTGATTTTCCTGTAATTTGAAATTCAGAAGAACTGAAAATTAACCTCGTTTATGCATTAACGAAAGCATTTTAATTCTTAATTTTAAACATTAAATAGATATTTGGCAGAACTATTTCCTGAAAGATACATCCTTCATTCATTTATAAGTTTTTAAAAACGTATGTACCTAAAAACAATTTTGTATTTCAATAGTTTCGATCCATTCATTTATCTGAATCGTCTGATTTTAAAATTTCGATAATATGTCACTTGGTCAAATAGCAACCAGTACCAACCAACTACTCACTTCACATTGGAGTGCCAGAAAAAGAAGTTAAAGAAGCATGACGCGTGTGAAGAACTCGTACTACCTGTATTGCCTACTAAACTCTTGGAAACGTGGGAAATATCGTTGAAATTCTTTTCTCATAACCACACTAGTTTAACCAAGTAAAATGAGCATCTAATACGCTCCAATAGGAAAAAAGAAATTATTCTAACGATTTTAGAACAGTACAGAGAACGAATATTACGAAACTCTTAGAGCAAATACTGAAAGTAGATGAGCCCTCGGGACAATCCTTTTATTGCTAACGTCATTAGTTGTAATTCATTTCTTACTGTAACGTGAGAAGATTCTCAGAACTGGTTACTCGGTGATACTATTTGGTAGGCATTAATTTAGGCAAAATAATGCTAAAAATGCTTAAACTTTCAAAGGTTTGTATACTAAATGGTAGTTTGTAGAGTTAAACTTTTGTTTCTCAGTTTAACTTATCCCTTCTCAAGACCCAAATCAGCACTCCGTATTGAACAATCATTCAAATGGTAGAGTGGAATTCCTTACTACCAATTCTTTGCTATTATTAATTACTTCACTATTCTTCTTACAAGCAGTCGGAAGACTAGACAAGTTACTCTTAATACTGCTTGGCATTTTCGCGTCTTATAGTTGGGATTTGTCTTTCATATTTGCAGATAGATTCGAAATTAAGTTACCAGATTTGATTATATTTGTGTGCTGCTAAACAGGCCACGATGCATCTTTTAGAATAGTAGTGTTACAAATGAGAAGGAATGCTTCAATTGAAACTCGGATCACCACTGAAGGGATCTTTCATATTGCTGTGAGCATTAAGATTTCTATCTCTTTTGAACACCTTCACTTTGGCTTTTTTGTACAGTAGGACGTGGGTTGCGAGGGATATGTAGAGATGAAGAGGTTAGCACAAGATAGGAAGGAATGGAGGATTGCATCAAACCTGTCGAAAGACTGATGACAGAAAAAAAATCTCATCAAAAAGGATATTTATACAGCAAGTGACCAACTCAGGGTCCAGGTTTTGACAGAACATGTCTCTTTATTATGCAAATTGCTTTGCACAGGGCGTTGCAGGGCGATCGAGTAGCGTATGAGCATACACATGTTGGAAAATTATCGGATGTAAATTGTCTTTACCGTGTATCTGCAGTGGAACAGACTGGATCAGTGGCTTGAAGACATGTGGAATCTGATACCCAGACTATTTAGTACCAAATGTCTACCTAATGAGAACAATATATATATATATAATGTCCAAAAAAAAAAAAAAGACTTTCACATATTACGAAGGCTGAAGTTGATCCGCAGCGCAATGTCCGCTGCAGGTCCAGGAATCAGCATTGAATCGATTGTCTCGACCTTCCTGTCGAGTAACGAAGCCACCTCGACGGTCCCTTCATGAAACGGCTTGGCGACTCGCTCGGCCAATCAGAGGGGTTTTTCGTCTTCCTCTTGTTGCGCCCATATCCGACAGATTGTTTACAATAATTAGCAACAATTTATTAACAAAGTGATTCAATTGGAGGAAACACCAAACATCTCACTCACACGTTATACGCCGGAAGAATCCCTCGCCTTTTATTGGCCAGCCCACGTCTGCCTTCAGGCGACGACTCTGTCTTCCTATATCCTTCTTTCTCTATCTAAGATTGACATAAATATATCCGCCGTCAACGCTCCCTTATTAAGCTAAATGCTTGTTCTTGCTGATGGCACATCTGGATAGCTTGACGTTTCCTCACAAAACATGAACACTCCAAGTCCCTCTGCTTCTTCGCTAAACTGACGCCTTACGAAGCCCAACAGACCCACAAACTAGCACCCCCGTTGGTATATTTCTTATTCCTCTGCGCGCGATACCTGCTCCAAGCCCCTATCCCTCACAGTAATCAAAAATAAACTTGAATTATGTTTAAAATGGAATAGTAGCATTACTGCAGATCAAAAGAGATCAGTGACAGAAAATTTTGGCGAATCCAGCTGTTAATCTCATATAAAACCAAACATTTCTTGACTTATTGAAAGAAACAGCAGCAACCGTGTTTCAAAAGGTAGATCTGACACCGAAATTCCTCATGACCTAGAGAGGATTATAATAGCTCTTTTACTGAAAATCATTTTTCGAGTATATTTCTTAGGTAGCTATGGCGCAACATCTCTATACCTTCTACCTATTGCAACATACATTGAAAATTTTCCAAATAATTCATATTTTCAAAGCTTTTTGCCATTTCAAGTTGATTGTTCTATTTTCCGAACTCAAGTCTTTTTCTGAAGGAAAATAAAATAAAAATTTAAATGAGGAGTCTACAGTTAAACTTCAAGGAGATTTCTACAGTTAAAATTATTAAGACCAGGTAACAAATCAATAAATTACCAAAAGTAATTGAATGATGTTATTTTGGCTATTTCGATGTGTATATAAAAAAACTTCACAACAGAGATAACAGAAGGAGGATATTGGGGAGTATAGCGCATCTCTTATTAATGCAGAACTTTTTAGAAACAACATAAAATACAGAAATCTTTCATTCTTCTGAAGGGCAAATAGCAGAAGAGCTATAAAATCTGTTTGGTATCAGTACACAAGAAACCTGAAGATGCTCCAAGTGCTGTGATTTCTTCAGGATTGGACACTTCTTTCATTATATTGTTTTCACGAAACAAAACAAAAATGGTAGACAGATAATTTACACACAAGAAATATTAATATTAAAATAGAATGAAAAATATTTGTAGTGAGAAGAGAGCAAAAGAATGTGAGGATGGAAATAAGGGAAACAAGGAATGTTTTTGGCGTGTGTCGATGCAATAAGGACGCTGCCTAAATCGAACAAATAAACGGGGGACTGATAGGCACCGGATGGGGAAGTGTGTTGACCAGACGCGAGACAGTGGACGGCAGCTTGTGTGCGTGGAGCTTTGGAGTGAGGCCGGTGACAGCCAAGTTGCAAACGAAACTGCAATCCATAACGACTCGGAGAGGTTAAGAAGACAACGCTTTCGTAAAAGACAGTGGATAGACATTGTTGTGGGGTAACTGAATCTTACAGTCGCTGACAGCCCATAAAAATTTCTTAGAAAAGGAACCGAGCGACACAATGAATTATGGTATGGAGGAGTGATATATAGAATGTGGCTAACCTTTAAGTCTATGTTTTTTTTCTATTCCATACAATGACGGCGAGACAAACTTTGAGAAGAGGAGAGCGAGGCGTGGTTTTGCGGACCTGGTCGAAGACTTAGACGATAGGGTACTTCGCACCGGGACGCGGCCAGACAGGCGAATCAGATTATACTTTGTATTTCATTCTTCGAACAAGTTTCAAAACTGGGTTGGAAAAGTTGTAGCTAATTCTGTGAGCATTTAAGCAATGATCTATTTTAAAATATTTTTCTAATATGATGATTTTCTAATGCATTTTCTAGATGCTTTAATTTTTTTATCTGCTTAATGTCTCTCTAACAGCGAGGTCCTTAGAGATGGGGGGCAAGGAATGGGAAGGAATTCGGCCATGGCCTTCTGAAGGAAGCATCCCGGCATTTGCCTGGAGTGATTTGGGAACCATGGAAAACCCAAATCTGGATGCCCGGACGGGGATTCGAACCGCCGTCCTCCCGAATGCGAGGATAGTTGCGTTAGTCCTTGTGTTCGTTCATATCTAAAATGACCAAGTATATAATCTTGGGTAAGTTTGTAATTATTATATAGCGATTTCCCAATTTGATACCATACACTGAATCATTATCTTTCATGCCTCGGTTTATTTTCTCGAGTACTCTTTAAATACGCCTGATTAAGACTGCTGTTGCAACTGAGGTAATAAAGAAACTTATTCAATAGCATATGTCATTGGTTTCAGTGGTTTCTTGAAAGTTGTCTAGGTCAATCTTTTCCACTTTCAGTTCGAGTAACTTTCGTCGTATATCATTTCTGACTCTTGTGAAATAACATTTGGCCGATGTCAATACTTCTGTGTTCTTCCACCGAATGAAACTGATAAGTATTTACTATATAATTTTATATTTGAGATTCACCTACGGCAGAAAATCAGGAGTATTATATTTAGACTGAATGGATAAAAACTAAGCTTGCCAAATCGTTTCATCCTGACTGACGTATCAGTGTTAATTTCTTTCCCGTTTTTCAGTTTTAGCGTATTCTGTCTGGAACATTAATAGAGAATATTGTACAACCAATTGAGATTTAATAACAATTTTATTCTTCTTGCAGTACATACGCGAATTCGAGAAGCTTATGTAACAAGACAATAGGTACAATCATAATCATGCTATGATTCTAGGAGGCGACTTCAATCTGCCTTATATTGACTGGCGTAATCACATTCACATCACAGGTAACAGGGATAAGGCAGCTTCTGAAGTAATTCTCGAGTTGTTGTCAGATAATCATCTCGAGCAGCTAGTTAATGAACCTACGCGGTGTCATAACGGTACCGAAAACATTTTAGACTTGCTGGTTACCAACAGGCCAGAATTATTCACCGACATTTCAACGACCACAGGAATAAGCGATCACAAAGCGGTAATTGCGAGTATCAAATTACTGACCAAGCGAAAAAGGAAAAAAGGGCGGATTGTATACAGATTCAGTAAGGCCTCAAAGGAGTGTTTTAGAACCTACCTGAGGAATAATTACCATAACTTCAAGTCAACAAAGGACACCGTTGAAGAGATGTGGCATCGTTTTATACATTTAGTCAGGGAAGGAATGGAAATACATATACCAAAGCGGACAATAAAGGGAGAGAATGATCCACCGTGGTAAACATGCGAAGTCAAAAAATTACTCAAAAAACAAAGGAAAATACACGCACGCTCAAGAAGGAAGGGGTGTCGCAGCGATTTAGAAACCTTAGCTGATTTAAGAGGACGTATGAAGAATGTAATGCGCGAGGCCTTTAACGATTTTCACTCCAACTCTCTCTCTAAGAGTCTCACAGAAAACCCAAAGAAATTTTGGTCGTATGTACGAAAAGTTAATTGTACCAACAGCATTATTCCAGCACTAATTCGTGAAGGTTCCGAGGTTAATGAAAGCCGCGATAAAGCTAACGTACTAAATACTGTATTCAAAAATTCATTTACAAATGAACATAAGGATAGTATTCCCGTATTCCCACGCCGTGGCGAATCGGTGATGGAATCATTACGAATAGATACTGCAGGTATCGTTAAACAATTAGAGCTCCTGAAGTGGGGGAAAGCACCGGGCCCGGATGGAATTCCAGTAAGAGTATTTTCAGAGTATGCGACGGAATTCGGGCCATTTCTGTCTGATATATTCATTAAATCATTAGAAGAGCGAAAAGTACCTTCAGACTGGAAAATCGCGCAAGTAACTCCGATTTTTAAAAAAGGTGATCAAAGTGATCCTGGGAACTATCGTCCCATGTCTATAACATCTGTTCGTAGTAGAGTTATGGAGCATATTATATGCTCGAACATTATGAATTTTCTAGATGATAATAATTTGCTTACAACAAATCAACACGAATTTCGAAAGAAAAGATCATGTGAAACACAGCTGGCCCTATTTACACACGATGTAATGAAAGTTATCGATGCAGGTTCACAAGTAGATGCAATTTTTTTAGATTTCCAGAAAGCCTTTGACTCTGTGCCACACAACCGCCTTTTAGCGAAGCTTCGAGCGTACGGTATATCGGATCAGCTTTGTGAATGGATAAAGGATTTTCTAACTGGTCGGTCGCAGTATGTTGTCGTTGAAGGAGAAAGTTCTTCTAATCTAGATGTTACATCGGGTGTACCTCAAGGAAGTGTAATAGGACCACTTCTTTTCTTAATTTTTATAAACGATCTCGGAGACAAAGTGAAAAGCCTTTTTAAATTGTTTACTGATGATGCGGTTATTTATAGGGAAGTAAGAAATTTGGCCGATTGCTTAGAAATTCAGCGCGATCTGGATGTTATTTTGGCTTGGTGCGCTGAGTGGCAACTTACTCTAAATTGTAAAAAGTGCAAGACAATGAGCATAACTAACAAAAAGAATCCGATTGTTCAGAAATACGAGGTAAACAGTTCAGTTATTGATATGGTTGATTCTATGAAATATTTGGGAGTAACAGTACAAAGGAACATGAAATGGGACATACACATTAATTCGATGGTAGGTAGAGCAAATTCTAGGCTGCGATTCATAGGTCGAATCTTGAAAAATTGTAATGAACAAACAAAGGAGATAGCGTACAAATCTCTTGTGCGTCCACATTTGGATTATTGTTGTGCCATTTGGGACCCGTTTCGTAAGGGATTGATCGAAAGTATAGAGAAAGTACAGAGAAGAGCCGCTCGATTCGTGACCGCTTGCTACAGTCCTTATGAAAGCGTCACAGAACTGATTAGTAGATTAGGTTGGGAGTCTCTGGTAGAAAGACGACACACGTTTCGTTTAAACTTATTGTTAAACATGCGTACTCCCACTTTCACTTTTGAGTGTAGTGAAATATTTCTTCCACCAACCTATTTGAGTCAGAAGGACAGGAAAGATAAAATTAGAGAAATAAGGTGCCGGACTGATTCTTATATGAATTCTTTTTTTCCCTCGTACCATTATGGATTGGAATGCACAGCAAAGAGATTAGCTTTGGTGCTGAGAACCCTCTGCCACCCACAATTTTGTGATTTGCAGAGTATATATGTAGATATGTAGATGTAGATTGTTTTTAAGCTTTTGATAAAATAATCAACAACTGCTTGCTTATTTTACATTTTATTTACTTATCATGTATATGTAGGATGACGTTACCACGACGTGCTCCTTCTAATTAATTAAATCCATATTCCCTTCTTTCTCAAGAAGTATGGCTTCAGGGGGATATACTAATACTCTCTTGGTCTGTAATGAAGCAGAAGTCCTCCCAAAATTGCTTATGCTCATATTGATGTCCACAGCAACGCATTTAAAATCGGCTCAATGTCTGTGAGATACTAGGGCTTCTGGTACTGTAAATCGACAATGTCTCAGACGCCTACCACATTATTCTGTTCTCGTTAGGGTCAATAGTACTTTACCTGTGGATAACACGCGAACTAACTTCTTAGTTGTAGCTATGAATAATTTACCTTTGATGTAATATCTGCCCGGCGGTCTCGGTATCTGCATACATTCTGCCAGTGGTCTAAATGAATTTATTGGGTGCCACTTGCTGAGAGCAACCAGAAGATGGCAGCAGTTCATTCTCATAACCAACAAAATATCCAAATTTTTAACTGTTAACTAACAAATTAAATTATTACATAATTCTCAAAGGGAACTTTTTTATTGACACAAAATTAATTGAAATGAAATTTTAATTAAAGTATAAATAACACAAAGAAATGTCTCAACAGTTCGCAGTATGACTATAGCTAATTGATAAACACAAGGTAATGTTCTCTATGATAGTAAAATCATAAAGGGGCCGTTTTACCAGGATAAAGTTATTAGTTTGAATCGTCTCGTCATGAAAGTGTTGTTTACCAATATGTGGCAGTTTCCGAAAATCTCGTATCGATGATATGGTTACTGTCTTCTCAGATCGGCAGCGTCCATCAGCGATACCGACTACTTCGCTGTTCTTCACTTCTGGTGATAATACCTAGTACACCAGAATGGGCGACAAAGTGGCAAGTGATCTACCAGCTGACTTAAGTTAACACTCTCTACCACCAGACGTCGTCATAAAAGTACTTTACAAGCTAGTTAAATCGTCTTCCTCTCCCCATCCAAGAAAAGATCTGTTTTAAGTTTTCTTGTGGTGACGGGAAATCTGGATGAATCCAGTTATTGTAAAACCTCTATGCTCCCAGATGCATCACATACAACAGAGAAAACACGCATAAGAGTATACTCATAAAAGATATCTTCATCCTATTCACTGAGTGCCTCTCCGAAACATATACACATCGTTATTCATATATTACCAGTTCACGTAATTCAGCAACTTTTAAGAATTCTCTTTCTCACACAGTGAAGGTCTTTGCAAATGTCTTTAGCCATATAAACCCTTCGCCTTTCACAACCTTCCAGAAAGCCTCGTCCCATTGATCTCGCCCGCTGGCCTCAGGTATGGTTTCCCTCGTGCATTGGAATGCGAACCGTTTGCCCACTTGCAGTCCAGTTCTCCAGGCTCAACATTCAGTTTTATCACTTGACCTACCTACATTTTATAAATATTGTCATAACTAGTGTACATAGCCATGTACCTCTGGCTGGTACGTCGCAATATGCACATAGGTGTGAAAATTGTGAAAGTGTGTAACTTTTAACAAAGCCTGCAAAGAAAACTTGTCGAAGCATTATAAAAACGTTGATCAACAAGCTGACATTTGAGCCAAATATACAAACATACCATGTTTGTTGTCCTGGTACTTAATTTGAAAAGGGGCTTAAATTTGAACAGACGGGATCAATCTCTTTCGGTGGAAAAGAAGAAAAAAAAGGGAGATACTCTTCCTCTAATATCTATTATCGTAGTACTGTCTGCAGCAGGATTTCTTGCTGGAAGCTTAGCAAATTTCGCAGAAGCTGTGCGAGCAAGGCAATCAGCACAAAGAAACAATAAATTCACTTGCAGCGGGGGCTAAAGACCTATATTCGAAATCAAAACAAAAGGATAGCTCTTCTTTTAAATATATACTACGTGTCACTTCTGACAAATGCTGATTGTCAAACGTTGGTATGGAAAGCGTTTGCGTACTCTCCATCTTCGCAGTATGTTCATGCAAGACGCGTTACTCAATAAGATTAGTAATCATGACTGCGATATTGTCAACGAGGTCAATAACGAAGATGATGGATATATCTGAGTAGCATACATAATCATAAGTAAACTGTAGTTAAATGGTTCTAATGACCTAAAACCACATCGGGAATTGCAGCAGTACTTTTCAGATAGTCTTGAACAGTAAGGCACCAGAAAATTGTAACCACTTATATGGTCGCTTCTGTTTAATGTACCTGTTTAAATTTGTTTTTCAAGTGTCTTTCTAGTGTTTTCGCAGTGACATGTCTCTGTGGTATTATGTTTGCTTCGTAACTGATCGATCCTGAATTGCGTATAACTTCCACCAAGAGATATTAATGAAAGATTGTATGCATTTGAACTGATAGATTTTAAAACTTCCAAACCGCCGAGACAGAGCTGCCAGTAGGCATCTGTTAGGGATACAGGAGCGCAGGCACAAGGGGCACTGGCTTTGAATAGGAAAGCAGAAAAAAAAATCTATATGGAGATGAGCAGTTGTTGTGATTTCAAAGTTGTATCTAAACAAAGCTAACCTTGGATTTTTAAGGAGATCTCACCTATTAAGTTATGATGGGTAGTAGTTACCGCAGCCTATTCATGTATATCGAAGTTTAACTACCTACGTAAACAGCGAAGCAGCATTCAGACGCAGAGAATGCGTTAAATTATTCATGAATAATTTCGATGCATTGTTTTTCACGCGGTATGACCAGAAGCGCCCTATAGAGAAATCTGCGGAGATTAAGAGTAAAATCATACTTTTTATATAAAAATACTTTCATTGTTTGTACTAGTAAGTGTGATGGAAAATGCATTAAAATTTAGTTGAAGAGCACCTTACTTGCTCAGTGATGTCTCATGCAGGTAATTATGTTTCAAGCTTGCAATGCACACCCCGCCACACACTTTTAGTAAATCGCGGAGTAATAGTAATAGTAAGTCCTTGTAACTGTAATATTTCCATTTGCTTGCGTACATTTCGTGTAAAAGTGATTAATTGCTTGTTCTTTGTTTCTATTAAAATGAATAAATATTTGATATTTATGAATTATAAACGAATATTAATATCCAACTTTATCCCATCTCCAAAATTAATAGTCAATAATTTTCAATATTCATATACATCTATATATATAATAAGACTGTAACTGGAAGTAAGTACATCACTTAAGATATTTTTGAAAACATTGGTTTGGGGCACTATTAACGACATACAGAAAAGGAATCAACCATTTTCGAAATTTGTGCGTGTGTGTCTGTCTGGATGAACGGTATTCACGAAAAACTGCTGGTCTGATTTTTATGGGGTTTGAAGTATGTGCAGCCCTCGGTCCCGTAGGCAAAATATGGTATGATTCATTTTGCTTTTTCTGCTTTACGCCTTGTCGACATCGAAGTTATTAGAGGCGGGAAAGGACTGGGGCAAGAAACGGGAATGAATTCGGCCGTGGCCGTTTTGAAGGAATCATCCCGGCATTCTTCAGGTGTGATTTGAGGAAACCATGAAAAACCGAAATCTGGATGGCGAGACGAGGATTCGAACCCGCGTCCTCCCTAATGCGAGCCCAGAGTGTTACCGTTCACCCACCACGCTCTGTTTCATTTTTGATGTGACGTCGGAAAGCTGAGAAATTTAAGGTGAAATCTACTGATCGGGTTTTGACTGGGTTTCGATGAATTTACAGCCCGTGTTCGCATGAGTAGAATATTGAATGTTTATCGTGATTTCAGCGTAAGAGCAAAATTATATAGTTCGGAGGAAAGTTTCTTAAGGTGCTGTATAAATTTATTTCCCATTATTGAAAAAATAATGCTCCAACCAATGGAAAGAAAATAACTTTTAAAATATAACGGAACGGGATAAAACTAACATAAGGCTTCGTCGTTGATTGTATGCTGGAAAAGAAGTGACATGGACCGCTTGAGACAGGAAGTGGAGCCTCTAGAGGTTGAGTTTGGAATGTAATTGCCTGAACGTCTGTCTAGTATTGGATTCAACTGTGTGGCCATGACACGTATTGGCATTTGAGGTTACGTCTGCTGATTTGAACCGACACAGCGCAGTGTAATATAAGTAGATACGGTTGCGCATGGGAAAAGCTGATGATTGTATGAAATGAAACTCAGCTGTGCAACACTTCAGTGTTAAACTTTCATAAAATATACTCTAAACACAAAAATGTATACTGTCGTATTTTTGTTATTGATGTTACTTATGGCCATCCTTCCGCTAAAAGTAATTTAGAAGAAAGGAGAAATCCATGTTAACATAGAGTCTCATCCAGTTCATGATAAAATTTACTTCACTTTTTTCTGTGCTGATACAGTGGTGTGGCCATAAATTATTATTGCTGCCAATGTAGAGCTGACGGACTTGCAGGACGAGAACAAGAAAATTATAAATGTTCATTTTGACCAGAGGCGGCCTTAGGGGGTGGCGAACAGGGCAATCGCCCGAAGCCTCGCTCTTGGAGGGACCTCGCGCAACAACCAGAGTTTAAAATTTTTTATTTTATCTTAGCTATTATTGATAAAAATAAATTAAAGTTGGTTAATTGATAGTAAAGTATATATTAATATGTTCCTAATCAAAATTTTTCATTTAGATTTATTCAATATCACATTCAGAAAAATCTGATATTAATGGACAAGAATTTGTAACATATAAAAAAATGGGTATTTGTTATCGTTTTCGTCTATTAATTAACTACATAAGTTCGCAAACACTGTTCCTCACAATGAAGTGTCTGTCTTTTTCTGTTTCACCGCCTACTTTCACTGTTCAAACTATTTAATATTTACGCGAGATTACTAACACTGTTCCTCACAATGAAGTGGCTGTGTTTTTTCCTGTATCACCGCCTACTTTCACTGTTCTGAACTATTTAATATCCCGCTCTAATTAAATCATACTTCGCGTTCTTAGTCGGGGCCGCGCATAACACAAGACTCCTCTCCTGGCAATCATGCCCGCTCACTCTCGAGTCCCGCTCCCGACTGCAAACTCGTCACATGACGCTTTCGGCACCGATATACATTGTATCCTTACAAATTGTATGAAGAACAGAATATGTTTATCCGTGTACAAGAAGAAAACAACGGCGTTATCTCGGTAATGAGATATATAACAGAAAAAACATTATCTGAACTGTACCCCACTGTCTAAGTAGTCCTGAGAATTATTACCACCACACCTAAGACAGTTGCGTCAACAGAAAGAAGTTTTTCATGGTTAAAAATTATTAAAACCTATTTAAAGAATTCGATGATAGAATATCGGCTTTCAGCACTTCCTGTTCTTTGAGTTGAAAATGACGTAGCTCATTCGTTAGATTTTTGTGCTTTAATTAAATATTTTAGTCTTAAGAAAACCCAAACATCATTTTTAAATCCCAGGGTATAGCCTTCAAGGCATTTATGTACTTCAGTTAATCTTTAATAATTTGTCGTCTTTATGTTTGTTAACTTATAATAACTAAAACTCAAAATTTATTTATTTATGACTTTTTCATTTCTCGTCGATTATCAGAAATACCTGCTTTCGAGTCACGCTCTTTTCACAAAGGGCCTCGCAGAGATTTTCCGCCCCAAGCCTCGCAATGGGTAAGGCCGCCGCTGATTTTTACCCACGTATTTCATTATACGACAGTGACACGTTTACGTCGTTTAGAAGGAGTAACTTCAGATCATCCTCAGTTTCTCAAATAAAACTGTGAGCTGCCTATCTGTAGACATATTCTCATTGAAATGTATATGTGATTATATTCTGCATCTACTGTATATTCTAAATGTATTGATTAACAATTGCAACAGGATTTTTGCATATTTCATTGTCTTGTACCAAAAGACTTATGCAATGATAAAATTTTGTTTATGGCCTTTCGGATTTCAAATATATTCATTTGCATCTTGCAATTAATACCAGCAAACTCTCTTTGGTGGACAATATTCTCTTTTCATACGAACACTGGGTAACTGCACCGAAAGCATCCCTAGAGTTTGTCACATACACCGAGTATTTAGCCATACAACACTGTTTTCCTTTATTTTTGCCCTAAACTCGTTTATTCTTGCTATATTTTGTTCTCGGTATGAAATGGGATTTTATTTAGTTTAAGCGATTTGAAGTATCCGCGTACTGGTAACTAAAACATCTAAGTGTCTCATCATTCATTTTGTTGTTTACTCCATTAAAAAGATATATACCCACATCGCATTATCTAGATGCTTTTGACGAGTACCTTCCTCGATCGTAGTTATAGACGTTCTCAGGTACAGAAAGCAGAAGTACGTTCATTTTCCATTCAATTGCAAAATAACTTATTTCGGCATCAGAGTATGTTCTACCTTCTGTGTTCATGGGAAAGGAATGTTTCTGCTGAAATAATACCTGTATATTTATACTGTAACCCCAAAGCCTTATTGATGGAATGATAACTGCGTGAAATGCGTATCTGTAAATGACAAGAAGTGGTAGGATGTGTATTTCGCATCAAAAACTGTTTCTGCTTTCCTTGTTTCTGTTTCCCTTGGGTGCTTAGACGGTCGTATATACTTATGGCTTTACGCCCCGTCGACGTCGAGGTCATTAGAGGCGGAATGGGACTGGGGATAAACGGGAATGAATTCGGTCATTGCCTTTTGAAGGAAGCATCTCGGCATTCGCCTGGAGTGATTTGGGAAAACCATGTAAAACCCAAATCTGGATGCCCGAACGTGGATTCGAAACGGCGTCCTCCATAATGTGAGGCCAGAGCGTTAACCACTCACCAACCACGCTACGGTCGTAGGCTACTGTAAAATCCATATAAACAGTCAATATTCTTAAGCTTCTGGAAACTTCACTATCTATGGTAGCGAATATTAATGTGTGTGATGTCATACACAGTTTTTTAGACTTAATTTTATTCTCATTAATATTATAGAAAATTGTATGGATTAATGAAGTCACCCACTTCTGAATGACGTGACAGTCTAGTGGCTACCCACGCCACAGGTACAAAAGAGTGGAAATTTTGTGATACGAATTTATTGTGACAGGAAGAGTATCCGCTGCGTGGAAGAGGCTGGTATTTTGTCGGAGCTGCCGAACTAAATATCAATCCGAAAAACATCGCCAATGTGAAGGTGAACACGCCAGCACCCGTATAGAGACGCAGACTGTGGCAATAATTATTTCCATAGTGGAAAGACTTTACGACTAGTCGACATCCAGAAAATTAAAGCCAGGAGAGGATGGGGGAAAGAAACGGGATGATTTAATTTAATTGCGACCGACTGGACACTCCGTGACAATTTCCCTAAGCTCCAATTTTCTCCTTTCATGTACACATCTCCTTTTGCTCTTTACGAATTTAAAATTCTTTCACCGTTTTTGGTAATTACCACTTCCATTCCTAATTTATTCCATCCCCGACTCCCTTTCCTAATTTTCCCACACCCTTCTGCCTAAAATCGAGTTCCACTTAGCCATGGTCATCTTTTTTTTTCTATGCACCACTCTTACGGCAATTGTTTACGTGAAAGGACGGGATAAGAGTGGAGGATTAGAAAAGATTATCCAGAAGAAAGTCTGCTACAATATACAGTAGAGTCCCGCTAATCCGAACCCCGGTAATCCGAACGTCCGGTTAATCCGAACATGGCAAAGCATTACATAGTCTTAATATAAAAAATAGTAAAACAATTAAAACACCCTGAAAATACAGTTCATACGCTATATAATTATGTGGTTAACTACTGTACATGTACACAATTTTAATTTATACAGAAAAATTAGCTAGAAAAGATTAAATTTAAAAAGTGCGTAACACTGAAAGAAAAACTGTCAAACTTACGATAGTAGTTACAACGGTTAGAAACACACATTTCATCCCTACGTTTTAGAGCACAGAAACTCAGTAATTGTTTTTTGGCGTAATGAAGACAGTCTGTTATATGACGCAAAGTTGCGCCATCGTCTGATAAACATTAAATCAGCTGGTGTAGCAGTGGTCTGTTGCTCCATATAGCGTAGCGCGAGATCAAAGGCTTCTGCCGCGTCAGTGTGTGACACCAACTCTCCGTTGTCACATTCCGTCTCATTGTCATTTTCGTCGTAACATTCCACTTCTACCTGGTCTTGAGTCACAGCAGCCACAGGTGCTCCAGTATTGAATCATCCGCTGCCATCCATTCATCTACGTCTGCTTCACAGGCTTCTTCACATCCAGGGATTGTCTGTACCATTTTTTAGGAAACTCTCCTCTTCATTTTCAGCTGGTATGTCCTGAAACTCAAGAGATGTCCATAGTTTTCTCCAAGATTTTCTCAAAGTGTTTTCTGAAATTTTCTGCCATGCCTCAGCAGCCCAATAAACAACATCCTTCAGATTTGTTTTATTTTTATTTTTTAAACTAAAGGAATGTTATCATCTTGGATCAGCATTCTTAAGAATTGTTTTCTGTAAATCAGTTTTAATGTTTGTAGTACGCCCTGGTCCATCGGCTGTAGAAGTGGTGTAGCATTCGGCGGCAAAAACTTCGCCACGATTTCTCCATCACATAATTCCTCAGTGCTGGGGTGAGATGGTGCGTTATCAATCAAAAGGATAGCACGGGGAGGCAAATTATTTTCCTTGGAAAACCGCCGGACAGAGGGAACAAACTGGTCGTGAAACCATTCTTTGAACAGCTTACCATCCATCCATGCTTTTTTCTGGTTGCGATAGTATACAGGTAGGGATTTCATGTTGCAGTTTTTGAAAGCTCTGGGGCTAACACATTTGCCGATCATCATTAAAGGGAGCTTGTGATTACCAGCAGCGTTGCTGCACACTAGTAAAGTCACACGATCTTTGCTCATTTTAAAGCCAGGAGCTTGGACTCCTGCTTTTGATGCCAGGCTTTTGTTGGCAATGCCCTAAAATTAAGGCCTGTCTCGTCTGCATTATAAATTTGTTGGGGAGAATAATTTCCCTCTCTTATCAGTTTATTAAATTCATGCACGTATTCCTTCGCTGCATCATGGTCAGAAGAAAGCTTCTCTCCAGTAATTGTTAGCTGACGAATCCCATGACGTTTTTTAAATCTGTCCAGCCAACCCGTACTCGCATTAAAAGACTCATCACCATTCATTAATTTGTTTAGGTAAACAGCCTTTTCCTGAACCATTGGTCCACTTAGAGGAGTTCCCCTTTCTCTTTCCTGTGTAAACCAAAAGAAAAGAGCTTCATCTACTTTATCGTACTGGGACTGTTTCAGAGTCTGCCGAATCTCGAGTGTTTTTCCCGAAGACGTTGCGCAGCACTGTTCAAGCTTCACTCGGTTCTTCTTCCAATCACAAATGGTTGCCTTACCAACGCCTAGTTCCGTCGCCAGCTTAGATACATTCTCACCACTGTCCAATCGCTTCAAAGCATCCAGTTTTTCTCTGAGCGTTAACGCCGTATGTTTCCATTTACTCATGGCGATAACACGCTAGTGTACACGAATTTTGTAAGTGTGTTAGCGATCGATTGCTAAGATTAACTCAGCAGTTCGCGAGCCGTCACAGAGTGCACTGACCACGAACACTTCAACCATCTCAACAATAAAGGGAGGGAGTGAGAGTGAGCCATTGTTCACCCAGTTGTTCAAAATTGTTACCATGTTGTACCTACTTATATGCTTGGTATACTTCATTGTAGAAATTAGTCACTGTAACTCCGGCTAATCCGAACAAATCGGTAATCCGAACAAGGCCCGGTCCCAAATAGTTCGGATTAGCGAGACTCTACTGTAAAAGATTTAGGATGTCCACAACTACGAAAACTCTAGAAAACTAACATGAAAAAATTGTAAAGAACATTTATTTTATAATTCTATGTGTGCTGTTGGAAATGTAATTTTACTTGTTCAGTTATAGGTAGAATAATTTAATCAAATAAAATTCGTAATGTTTTTATTCTACTGTTTTGTTTAATTTTACTTCGCTAGTAGTAACGCAAACATCATATTCAGGTTAAAGGTTCTTACATTTTTTAATTACTGTACAATTAACATCATTCAATAGCAACAAATTTTTATACACTATAAGTTCTTGTCTTAAAAGCGCACAGAATAATGATGAACTAGAGTGATTTCGGGAAATCGCGGAACCGAAATCAGGATGGCCGGACGGGATTTGACACCACGACCTGCCGCATGCTGGGTAAGAGCAATATCACTCACCCTCCTGAAAAATTGAAATTTAATATCTTAGTAACTGCCAATTAATTAATTTAATTAAAAAGTAATTTGAATATATTTTCGTCAGCATTAGATTTTCACAAACTATAATTTTTAACTGTAAACTGGTATCATAAATTTGTTAAACCGCTGAGACATTTCCTACTTCAAAATACACATCATAATTATAATGTGTTAGTGGAGACTTTCCCAGCGTATTGATGCAACAAAATCCTCTCGGGTATCCTGCCGGATTGTGTTATAGGAAAACGACGTTTCGACAGCTGGCTCTGCTGTCTTCATCAGGTATCTGGTAGCTGTCGCAAGCTTACTGTTACCTCCTCGACTGGCTTAGCTTTTTTCTTTTTTTTATTATCTTTCATTACCCTGGCTGAGGGCGAGGGGCGGACTGTTGGATAGCTGATGGCTCTTTTCAGCCTTCGGGATCATATTTATTTTCAAATAGCTTTATTGAATTCTATTTTATAGATTAAATTTTTTGGGGGGGAGCCACCCATCCAACCTCCTTTATACATTAAGCTGGAAGACCCGCTCGCTCTGATTGGTCGAGAGCGCTGGTTTTATATGCTTCGTCTCTTACTAGCTGAACCTGCTGCCTTCTTGTTGGTGGTCTGTGCAACCGCTCGCTGCATGGGTAGGAAATAGCGGCGTCGGCTTGGGGGGGGGGGGGGGTCGTGCTTTTGGACGGAGTGTGGCAACCGAATATAATGCATAAAACCGAGTCTGAAGACTGGAGGACGGCAAAGGAGCCGGTCAGCCCTCGCCTGTAGACATGACCTTTGACGAATACGAATACGTCAATGAACCACAAGAAGAAGAAGGACCTGTCCTCCCTGTAACCGCCTTCTATGAAGGCAATTGTATACGCCTGGCTGGCGAACTCATGTTAGAAATCAAACAGTATATCCTCTGTTTCCCTGTGAAGGTTGGGCTGCGGTTACTACCGCAGCATCCAACACACTTCGACGCTTGACGGCCTACCTGGATGGGCTTCGCATCCGCCACTCCCCACAGACCCCTCGACCACCAACCAAGATAGTCGTTCGGGGCCTGCCCGCTGATGTGCCAGAGGAGGTGGTAGCTTCCGAGCTCTCCAGCGGCGGCATCGTCACCTCTGCTGTCAATCAAATGCGCCGCCCAGGCAGCGAGGAGCGTCCACCGCTGTACTCGTATCAGCCTGTGGATCGTGTACCGCGGAAGAAACGCTCAAGAAACCATGCTAGGACGCAAGTTCCAACTTGAACCAAAGAAAGCGGCCTCCGCTAGCCCTGGCACAGTGTTTTCGCTGCCAGGGTCATGGGCACGTGACCCATGACTGCACTGCCGATAAGCGCTGTGTTAGGTGTGCTGGAGAACACAAAGTCGCTGAGTGCAGCGTCCCGCGAGACGGGGTACCCACCTGCTCCAACTGTTCCGGCCCCCACCCAGCATGCTACAGTGGTTGCCTCATCCAGAAAAACCTGAGCGCCAACATGAAAGTGACACGCACCAACGAGCTGGTGCCCTCATCAAACACACCCGGCCGACATCCAGCCTCGACCGGATCTGAGCAACCCGCGAAGGCGAAGAAGCAATCCGCAACCCACCATCTGCGTCACCAGGCGGACTGCAAGTACCACGACAACTTTAGTGTCATCGTCCAGCTGCAACAACAGCAAACAACACTAATGACTCAGTTCTTAGCAAATACAGCCACTCCGGGAACGACACACCTGATTATGCCACTGCAACTGGAAAGAGATACGGGACCACCGTAAAAACTTCCCCGCACTATGAGGGCAATGCTGCCCCAGATGATATATTGTCAGGCGAAAAAGTTCCCGCCTGGATGTGCAATCAGAGCAGACCCACCAGCATCTCGGACCGCCAGCACATCCGGGCGGAAAGGCGCAAATGGCGCCAGTCGGTGGCCGCAGTGGGCCGCGTATAATACCAGGTTTTGCCCAACCAGATTGACCAACCCACAGGATAAGACTGAACAAAAACCCACTTCAAAAACAAAACCACCGACACCAGTAGTAGGATAACTCCTGGAACTGGCAACAACAACATAGCTATGCTATGACCGAAGACGCTGTGCTTTGCTGTGCTGTGTGGGCATCAGCTGCAACGAGAAACAGCCCAGCCCACCACGCGAATCGTTGCCAGTGGTTGTTGAGGCGCTGCCTAATGAGCGCTTAAAGAGGGCAACCAGGAAGAAGCCCTCCCTCCCCCCCTCCCCGAGCTCCGGCAGTGCTTCAATTTTCAAAATCATGGACACCAGTCCAGTGACTGTTCCAAGAAACGCAGGTGCGTCAGATGTGGCTCTGACCACCAAACAGCCGACTGCTCCACAGCCAGAGATGAGGCAGTCTGCTGCAACTGCGGCGGTATGCACGCGGTTTGTTTCTCTGGCTGTGATCTCAAGAAAAAACTTCGGACGAAGTGTCGCACGAAAATAGCATCAGCCTCCAAGCGAGCCCGACATGAAGCAAACACATGCCAACATCCCCACCACCACCGACAGGCGGGAAAGACTACGCGCGAGCCGAACCAGCGGCCAGCAACGTACCGCCAACGTCAAAACCCAGCAACACCTGGCTCCAGTCGGCAGCCGACCGACCGCCAAGAATGTCAACCAGCGGACCACTGCCACGTCTGCCGTACTGGACCCAGTGACCAACTCACGGTGGTGGTGACGCTGCTAACGCAGCTCATCGCCATCCTCATGTCGAGAACGTCTATAGATTAGACAACTTTTAAATCATGATCTATGAAAAGCCATGTCAAAAAAATGCAAATACCGACAACAGTAGAAGGCATCCAGCCTGGGACTGTTAATAACATAGTAGTGCTGTAAACATAGTAGTGCTGTGCTGTAAAGGCGTTGGCAGAAGCTGTGCTTCTCGTCGCTAAGCCAGTCAGAGTTTCGAGTTAGTATCGGTTGTGTAACGATGTGCGATGAGGAAAGAGCTCGCCGCACTGCCGCGCCAGGTGGGTCGAGTGCTCCAGCGCACTCGGCTTAGCCGGCGGCAGCTGCGGCCACGTTGACGACCCGCCTAACGAAAACGGACTACGGATACAAATTGGACGGCACCCAAAAAAAAATTGGGCAACCCGCCATCCGAACATGGACTCGATTATGGACACAACTCCGACGGCACACACCTCGCAAATGACAACCGAGCGTGCCCACAGTCAAGATCCTCGTACAACTAAGCGACGCACCTCACCACTCCACGGCGATAAAGACAAGCTACCAAGGAGTGAAGAGAGAAGAATTGGCGCCCCTGTGTCACAGTTTGCCTCAATCAATAAGGACAAGAAGGCAAGGGAGAAGAAAATTGTGGGAGCCATTAGCTTCCCCGCACCTACTTTCGTGGACCAGCACACTGACAAATCAGCAAAGAAAACACCAGGCAACCATAAAGCAAGATCAGCCGGAATTGAGCCTGATGTTGGAGGGGTACATGCTAGCACATCTTATCAGCAAGCCTCCGCCATCACTAGACCCCGACAGAATAGAATTAAGCAACCAGTATGAAGTGCTGGAGCAGGGAGACCCTGAACAGCAGCAGCTACAGCCACAGCAATAGCTGAAACTACAACAGCAGCAGCATCATCAGCAACAGCAGCAGCAACAACTGTGGAAGCAGTACAGCATCAAAGGCAGCAGCCCTTCAAAACCATTCCAGCAGGGGCAAGCAAAGATGAAGAATGGCGCAAGCCCCACCGAACTGCGCTCGCCGCACAGTTGAGCCCCAGCAGGCTCTGCTGGTACTTGTATTACAAGCAACTCCTTCTCGGCTCTTCCTATACAAGGGGTGTCAGTCATGGAAGTGCAGGAAATGGAACCAACAAGGACCACTAGAGAACCAAAACCGGCCCCTCTAACCCTTTCCTATAAAGAGGATTATAGGAACCTACAAATGATACTCAAGAAACTCTGCACGGACGGTTTCCATGTAAAACGAGCAGGAAGAGAGCTGTATAAGCTATTCCTAACAACCAAGGCTGACCACCAAGCTGTCTCAGACTATGCATCAAAAAACAATATACCCTTCTACACCTATCCCACAGAGGCTGACAAGAACCTCAAAGTCGTGATCAGAGGTCTGCCTTTTAATTTTGAAAGAAGAGCTCGGATTGGTGGCGAGAACAGTAGCAGACTACACTCAACGAAAACACGACAGGAGGTTCCCTTGTTCCTGGTCGTCCTATCTGACACCATTGAGAACAGGGCAATATTCAAAATGACCACACTCTGCCCGGTGGGGGTCATAATAGAGAAGCTTCGCAGCACTAGAGGACCAGCTCAGTCAACTGTCAAGGGGTGGGACACATATCCCACCACTGCGTGATGCCGTCCAAATGTGTTAAGTGCGCTGGCGATCATCCTTCTCGTCAATGTGCCCTTAATGAGGGTAAGTCCAGCCCAATTGCGTCAATTCCAGTGGTAATCACATGAAAGCTATCGCAAATGCACAGCCTTCAACAAATTTAATGAAAAGCAAACGTCTAACAACGCCCCATACATTGCCATGCTCAAGAAGAGGTAACAGAGGAAGAAAGAGGAGACGACAGCGTCTGCTGACGTGGTACCACCAAATCCTGAGCTAGGACCAGGTACCACCTTCGCGGAAGCGCTAACCAACTCACCTACCACCTAGCGACCCAAGGCGAAGGATGCAAAGGACCATCAGGAGGAGACTTCCTCCGCCCAGAGAAAACCGGCAGGGCGGAGCAAGAAAGCTGACGGCCAGAGCAACCGCCCAGCTGAAATGGCCTCCCGGAAGAAAGACAGCCCCATTCTCCTCAACATGGTCCTGTCAAACCGTAACTACATTGATTCAAGACCTGCAGCTACAGATCGCGAAGGCAGTCAGGCTGGCAATAACTGCCGTTCAACAAGTGAATCAAGTAAGCCATGGCGAACACCATTTAAGACTTGACTATCTGCATTTGGAACGCCAACGGCCTACGGCGATAGCTACGCGAATTTAGAGAATTCTTAAGAGATAAGGGCATAGATGTATACCTAGTCAATGATCAAGGCAGCCGCCCCAAACTATTCTTGCCACAGATATGACCGGCCAACCGCGGGAGGCGGAACCGCGGTCTTTGTCAGGAACAGAATCAAACATTATGAAGTAAATCTACCTCAGATGCAGACCATCGAAGCATCAGGTGTAGCTGTTGAGACGCCTAGGAGAAGAATCCTGTTTATAGCCGCATACAGACCACCTCAAAGAAACCTGCATGAAGAAGATATCTCTGCTCTTCTCCACCTAAGGGGCAAACTTTTCATTGCAGGTGACTTCAGTGCTAAACACGTTGCCTGGAACTCGCGTCTTACTAACGCGAACGGCTGAAGGTTATTGCGCGTCATCGAAACCACGACGCAATAATCTGGAGACCTACAGAACCAACCATATTTGGACATGGCCTATCGGATGTACTAGATGTCGCCATCACCAAAGGCCTGCGGCACAACATCGCAGTGACAACTATAACTGCATTATCAACAGATCATGTTCCCGTGATGTCAAGAATTAACAGGGTAAATAGAAACCTGCGGGACATCGACTGCGAAACTTTCCAAGGCCATCTCTCCCAGCGTGTTGAAACGGTACCACCACCTTCAGTCACCGGTCCTTCTGCAGCAGTGGCCAACCTGGCAGACTGGATTAATGAGGCAGTGGATGCAGCCACCCGACCACGACGAAACCAGTCCACCCGTTCAAGACAATTGGCTTGTTTCCACTAAGAATAAATCGGGCGTATAGTAGTTTTTAATGATTAATCATGCTAAGGAGATAACAAAAAACAACCTTATTTAATATAAAACATAAAGATTAGAATTATTTGTAGAAAATAAAATCGACAAAATCAGCCATAGTGACACGTGACCGCGAACGCCAATGAGAAAGCATTACGTCATAGCGTCCCTAGCGCCACAGAAGTGGTTGACATTTATATGTAATAGAACACCTTGCGTAGTAAATTTTTTCGTTTGTAGCAACTTCTGTGTTGGTAATTTAGTTATTGTTAATTATTTGGCGAAAGAGAAGTTTAATTCATTATGGAACAAGGTTTTAGCAAAGCCTCAAACATAGACTTCTGCTCGTCGGAATTATATACAAGTGTCAAATATATATTATAAGCTGAAATCAGTTTCGTAAACAATAATCTATTGCTTAGACGTACGTTTTTAAGTTAATTGATATGGTTTTGATGTTACTTTTGCGAAGTATAAGCAACTGTTAGGGAGTTCTATAATTAACGTGACGTCGCAATCTGATAACGAATTCTTGTAGAACTCGACGAAACAAATCGAAAATAAAGAATAATGTTTTTTTGATATCTTGCTTCGTTTTCGAGATATAGCACGTTAAAAATGAGTTATAGTTCTTTGTGCTTTTGGTGACGTTCGGTACTATTATTTCTGTGCCGTGTCTTAACTTTTCAGCTGCATCACGCCTAGTGTTGTAAAAAAACAGGTTTTTTTCTGTCTTGGAAAAAAAAAACATGAAAAAAACTGAATGTTTTTTTTTCTGGAACACGTTTTTTTACAACTACTAAATCTCAAATTTGTAAGGCAGTTATCGTTTAAAATGACTGTTTTAGAGTTTATTCTAAGTACTTATCTTAGTTTAAAATCTACTATATTCTTCTGGTTCAGTAGGGAAAAAAAAAATACGAAAATATTGGCCAAATTTACTGAAAATTTCTTTATGAACGGGGATTTCCCGAAGAGACTAGGTTGCGCGAGAAGGAATCCCCATTCCCCATTGTTTGGATTGATACTTGCTATTTGAAATAGTGCTGCCAGCCCTACAAAATTACCTACAGATCTTTTAAAAAAATTAGGAATTTTAAATTTATCCACGGTTTTTTTGCCTTATTGGGCTTTCCTTATATTCGTATACTTGTTAAACTCTCAGAGTATAGTGGTACTGACTCATTAAATTGTCAGTAAGGGAGCGTGCATAAACCACATAGCTCCATTTTGGCCTCCTGTGTAAAGGATTAGCCGTGGTTGTAGTGGTCTTACACTTTGTGAGCGTTTTGAGATATTATTACATTGAGCAACTATCAAGTGGGCATATTGATATAAAATTATATTGAATTGTCAGGCTGACACCAGGCGAGTTTAGTGAAGCAGATTCGCCAACTGCGTTAATAAGTAATCGATGAAGTTAACATTATTCTTAGCAATAGATAAAACATGTACTTCTTACCTTAGGGACATATTACTCACATCATATATATTATATTATATCTGAAACAACTGGGTAACTTACTCTAACGACTGATAAATGATTTGGGAACACAGAAGAGTGGACTGAATGAGAGTATTTATTCTTTAGATACCGAACATAATACATGCGTCCGCATTTCCAACTAAGTTATGATGGGAGGAATAACACGCGCAGTAGCTTCCAGAATTACCAATATGGTATCAACAATAATGGAACTAAGTCTCCTTCAGTCGTGTGATAATGATTTAAGTATTGCATGATTGGGACCAATGATAACTGTTCAGATTATGAATAACTAATAACAACCCAACGCGAGCATTGTCGAATAGTGATGCACGAGACTCAAGGTATAAGTTAAACTATGAATTTAGGAATGCATGATGATGCTGGAACTTAGAGACAGATGAGCTATATAACAGAGTGAAATACTAATACTACAAGAAGACTAGAACAGACTAAGTCTAACTGCCATGCGGCAGCAGACCGACTCGCAACTATTACCTTGCTACATCGTGCCAGTCTCGTTGGTCAACTGAACTGCAGAGAGCGAGACAAGATGGCGTCTTCCTTTATATACTATCATGTTACTGACGCTAGCCAGGGCATTGCTCCTCGGCATGTGTATGGAATTCGCGACTCAGCAACTGAGGTCGCTACGGCTGAGCGCTAAGTGGAGCAGCTCTCTCGAATGTTCACGAATCAATCTTACAACATTTATACTCATACCCATAATAATATTTGGACCATTACACTACTCCCCTCCTTCCAAAAGATGCGTCCTCGCATCTTGTTTTTTAGGACACAATACGAGTGAAGAAGACTTCTAATTATGAATCACTCAAGATTTTTCACTTGTTTTTGGGAAATTATTAACTTTCAAAATGAGCGTTACTGACGTGTGATTTCCTCCAAGAAAATTCTAACTAGCGGACTCGTGATGCTATACATTTTCAATTTTAGAATCTCAAATAATTATAATAAACAAATCAAATAGTAAGAAAAACTCAAGAATTACATTTGTGTCAATATTATAACTGGTTTCAATGTTTATGAGCAAGAATTGTATTGAAATATTGTATACTCTAAGTTTCAAAATTGAAGCATTAAATTCAACCAAAAATTGTGAAGCGTAAAATTTCTAAAATGTATAAATCTGCAATCAGGCAAAACGTGTAATTAGTCACAATGATACAAATAAAAATGTAAATCAAGTCAAATCATAGAAAAATGGAAAAATTGTTAAGTCAGATGTACATGCTTGATTAATCATATGTCTACAAATGAAATTAACAAAAGTTAAGGTGTTACTAAAGTCCACTATTATGCAATATCTACTTGAACTCTATCAATAACATCAAAGCATTTAATGAGGATATGTTATTAGGGAACTACTCATTCAACCCTTATTTCAAAACTATCAGACTAATCTACTCCATAACAAAACTAAACCAGGAAATATTGTGAAAAATTATCTAAATTAACACTTTTGTAAAGAAACGAAACTATATGGTTCAACTCTACTTCAATGAATACTACATCAGACTCAATGTTTTTTTTTATGCATAGTTTCAATAAACAGCATCCAGTGAAGAATATTTCTAAATAGTTCAATACAAAACTTCTCGTGCTTAAGGACACACCACCGTTTACTTATTCCATTAAACATTTACATTTCAAGTTCTAATGTCACTACTGTGTTCAAAATCTGCCTTAGCCTACAACATTATTTAGAAGTGAAACACAGAAAGTAATAGAGAAAGTGAAATAGATGTATAATAGCTCCGCCTAGTTCCAGTTTTCAGAGTTAAAGTTAACTATTGTCATTATTTTTTGAGTGGTCATAATGGTTACACAGATTATTACCAACAGTTAGTAAAAACAGTATCAAGTACAAACAGCATTAGGTAAAAACAGCAAAACCAATCACTAAGAAGAACCCAAAACAAAATAAAGTCTATTGAGGATGGTACTCATCAAGCGTAGCTGAAGGTGAAGTTCTCGATGACTTGAAATGAAGCTCGTGGTCTTGAGATTGGATGTACATAAGGTTTGTGTCCTTCTGCTTGAGCTATGCCATGCACACAGGTTCATCTCGTACTCAGTCTTGGAACTGCTGAAAAATACAACTTGGACCAGTATTCTGTTCTTTTATCCACACACAGTTACTTAAATCATAAAATTTTGTCTAAGACCAGTGGTTAAACTTATCAAGGACCAACTGTCAACTTGCTTTTGTTGAGAACCAACTGTCAACTTCTATTTGTTGAGGACCAACTGTCAACTTTCTTTTGTTGAGGACCAATTGTCAACTTTCTTTTGTTGAGGACCAACTGTCAACTTTCTACTTGTCAGCATTGGTAGTTACCATTGAATGTCAAGAAATGCTTTAACTATGTTAATTGAAATTTCTAAAAATTAGTTCAAAATAGTTAAAAATCAATTAAACTTTAATTGAGATTGGATAAACATTACTAGTTACATGGGGAATGGAACATCCTTTCACAATTTTGGAATACAAGACCATCATGGAACATAATTTAAAATAAATCATTTATACAAACTTCCAAAAAATCAACATCTCAGTCGGTTGCAATAAGATTCAGAATATTCCCAAAATTATCACATAAAATACATAATTCAACAGTTAATGAACAAAAAATGTTACACTTATCACAGGATTACATGCTATGAATTTCTGGCACCTTTACATGGTTGACTACTTGATCAGGCTTTCATGAAAAATCATAATGAATTACACCCCTTTAAAATAGAAAATGATCGCTGTTAGCTTAGGTTAGATCTAGACAAAAGAATGACAGTAACTTGAGTATTTTTAGATTTGTAAGTTTGTTATAAGTAGTACTGTCAAATGCTAGCAGTAAAATTTGACATATGTTATCACGTCACTTAAAGAATTAATTTACCAATTTACACCTGTCCTACTCCCATTAACTAACCTACGAGTTTCATTTTACGACCATTAGGCAACCTCCAATAGGACTCGTCTTATCCTTAGGTACAGCTGTATCATATTTTAACTGACCTTTCACCCAACTTAAAAATCACAATACCAATACAGCGTGCAGTTTGTGACAAATCGTGTCTCTATGTGACATCATAACCAATAATTCCAAATGATTCCTGGATAAATTTTAATGAAAAGAATTAGACTTACAGTAATGAGTTTAACAGTCAAGTATTTAGCTTCTTAGCATGACTAAAATTATAGTTAGAAAATATAAAACTGCTTGCAAAACCGTTTGCAGGTTAGAATCCAAAATTGGTCAGAAATGTAAGGGATATGTAAAAGATGTTACTATAGACCATATGCCAGTATTCATAAACACATAGTGACAAGAATTGTTGCTACATCACTTTCAAACAAATGCAACTTCAAAATTACAACACCATTCCATTACAACATGTGCTCTAATATTTAGAATTTCACTTGTGGCTTCCTTTAAACAACTTTAAATTATCTTAACTCATTTCACCAATAGTTAATATTCCTGTTCTTTCTTTATAAGTGGCTCAACATCACTTCAACAACCATGCTGATATTACCCATTAACACATTATCACAAATACACAGTGGCTTACAACATACTTACAACACATGTGGCCAACATTAACTCACATTTACACCATGTGGCTTTACTCTAACTGTGCCTCTACAACACAAAACCCAATATGCATTACCTGATGTGCTTATGCCAACCCATATTGCACGTTCTATTCAGGTAATCATACTGAAAAATAACAATGCAGACTGATCTGCCATGTGGCTTCAACCTACCACATTTAAACCATTATACAGCCCTTAGCTGCCTTTATATTTCACATATGCATGCATCTCAACATTGATCCAATTACCACATGAACACAAAATTTACACATTACACCATTATGCAACATAACACATCTTATTTCTGCCACTTATGCCACTTAAATACAAATCTAGCTTCCTAATAATTTACTCGACATTCATATTACTGATAAAAACCACCAACCTGTGCTGTACATAACCTATGAAGGTTGTTTTTGACAAACACATTTTCCTACTTCGCATACAGAGGTATTTAGGCGATTAGATCCGTACTGTAGCTATCATCTTGGCTCGCGAAACCTCGACAATTGCATGAATCTGTGTGTGGCCTTTTCAGGGCCGGCCCTAGCAAGTTTTTCAGGTGGTGCGAGATCTCATTGTGGCGCCCCAAATGTGTAATCGCTTATTAAGGTTAAGATGTCCATATAGACAGACTAACATACATTTTTTACATCCTACTATTATACTGTACATGTAAATGTTTGTATGCTTGGATGTTTTTACCGTTTCACGTCGAAACGGCTTAGGACAAAATTTGGAATAATGTATCCGCTATATACTTTTATCCTGATCGAAAAAGTAGGATTTAAATACGAATACGTGTATAAATGCATTATGAACTCGACTCGCGCAAATCCGCTGGCAAAATATATTAATATTACGTCAAATTGTTGATGTCTTACCTTCAATACCACTCCTTTTACTCTGTAGAAGAATATTTGAATTGTACGGATTAATTTAATGTAAATAATGTAATTTAAATGTAAATCATATTTTATAATTTACGTGTCTCATATCATTATGTATAAAGTACATGTAAATGATTTAGAGGACAAATAAAATATTAGTACTACTACTACTACTACTAATAACTCAAACCTCAGAAAGATTAATATAGTACAACAGCGGTATAAATGGGAAACTACAGCTGTAGAAAGGAACACTATATGTTTGAAACGTTCATTTAAGATACTATGGCGTACAGAAAGCTCACATCAAGTATACGTCATATTCACATAGTTTTTAATAATTTTTTTAAACAAACAAATGAGGAATTGTTTTGATAATGAGTAAGAACGACACCGTAGTCATTAAATCTGGATAGTTGTGTAAATTGAGTGACTGACGCATTCTCAACTGTATAGACCGTGTGCCAAAACACGTTAATTGTAAACAATTCTTCTGGGCTCTGTTGGTATCTCATCTACGACCTCATACCACAAAAGTCTTTGCTTGCTTCGGTATCTGACTGGCTTAATAATGGAATATGTCACAGTCTGGGAAGCAATTTCTCTAGATGTTATCAGAGCAGACGAATAACCCTGATATTGACAGCAAATCTTCTCGGGTTTGCAGCCGGATTTTATTAAAAAGCGACAAGCTTTCGGCAACTAGCTCAGCAGCCATCATCAGGTCAATTATATACCGGCGATTTATTCGCCGGGAAAGCCTACACTCACAAACCCTGGTATTCTTTCTCAAATTCCGAGTTGTTTTCCAGCAATTGTGAAGCGTTTTGTAAATCCACTTTTAGACTGCTTAGCCTTGTTTTGAATGTTTACTTCAAACAATGAACTATAACAAGTCACCATTGTAAATATGAACTCAAATTGCTGCATGGTCTGACCATGGACAAGACCTCTGTTGCTGCAACTGAATAATTCGTTTCCAGAAGGACGTCATGAACTGAAGAATAGTGATGAACTGCAGCGAAGCTAGAAACTAAATTCTCAAAACAACTTTCATAAATTTTGTTGGCGATAGTCCTTCTACGTGCTTGGATACCACTTTCCATCGCTTTTTTGATCGAGAGAATAGAACAAATATTTTTAAAAAAAATCTGGACAAAGAAACCGATTTAACTGATGTTTTGGCGGAACCTGCTATTACCAAATTTAATGACAGCTACATAGATTAAAAAATTCTCGAAGAAATTGGTTCAGAATTCTGCTTTGGACACCTTTGTTTCTTACTACCATACTGGATCTATTATCATATCTTTGGCCGAGACAATCGTACATACCAAAATCGAACTTTTGCAAAGTATCCTCGATACACAGGCCAGTGAGTCCAGCTCCCGAAGAGTCACTTTCGGCTTTTAAAAGCAACGAAACACTCACGTAATTGGGCTTCGTCTTCATTAATGTCAACAAAAACAATGTTAAAAATAATTGTTTGACGCGACTGACATCAAGAGTTCAATTCAATGTAATGGAAAAGTATGTGGATGACTTATCCATAGTCAAATTTTTATTACGAACTTCTTTCGTTTTCAATATGTTTGGCAAAATAATATACATTCGTCTTCTTATTAATAATACGTTGGAGATGCTCCATCATCACAGGGTCATAATTTCCCAGCAGTTGCAATGTACATACTTTGACAATAAATTTGGCCGCCGCTGAAAAATTCTATCACTCTTATTTTGCACAATCTGACATCAATGTCATCCTAAGAAACAGTAACGCAATGCTGGCTTGCCAGTATTGCATTACTGTTTCAGCGGCGGCCAAATTTATTGTCAAAGTGTGTACAGTACCTAGGAAGTTACCATTATAAAAAGTATTTAGTGTTTCAAATCCAAAGCTTCCTCTGAACAAGAAATTATTGCATATAAAACGAACACACTCACTTGCAACCCATCGTCATTTTTCGTCTTCAGTTTGTATTTATAAACACTTGTCTTTTACACAGAAATTCTTTAATCGAATAAACGCTTCTATCCAACTGAGCATGGTGCGCTGGTGATTTGAAGAAGTTTCATGAGTTTTGAGACGCTGTGATAAGTAGCTCCAGTCATCAAATCCTTCTTTACCCAAATAAGAGTGAGCCGTTCTGTTGAATAAACAACAGAAAGAACAATATACAGGGTGATTACAATTAAAGTTTAACTTTCAAAACGCTCTAAAAACGGAACCACTGATTAGAATGACGTCAAATTGAACGGCGTATTATTGAAGAAGGAGGAAAGAACATGAAACAAAAAACAAAAAAAGTTCAAAATTTTAGCTGTAAGCATCAGAATTTCGTCTACAAATGACAAATCGTAAAACATATCCTGTCAGATGGAAATGGGCTTCGTCTGTCCACAGAATTTTCCACGGCCAATCCTTGTCCACTTCCATGCGAGCAAGAAATTCCAAAGCAAAATTCTCTCTTGCTGGCAGGTCGGAAGGAAACAACTCTTGCACATGGCAAATTTTGTACGGATAGCAGGATGTTTCATGGAATGTTATGTTATGCACCGTGCTCACAGGCCTGTCCAATGTTCGGGCAATTGTCCGTGCACTGTATGGTTGTACACCTCCGCTCGACGCCTCCTGAACTGCTATAGCCACTTCTTCAACTACCGCCGAATAATATCTTTTCCTTCCTCTACCAGACTGCACATCAAACGAACCTGAATTTTCGATTTTTTTCATCATTTTCACCAGACCCATAACAGTCATCGGTCCAACGCCTTTTTTTCATACCCTTGAGGGTCCTGAACTTCTGCAGAGCTACTGGTACAGAATCACCGTTCACGTTCTTTCAGTGGTTCGTTTCTTACAGCGTTTTGAAACTTAAACTGTAATTATAATCACGCCGTACGTTATTTGCAGATTTAAAGTAAACAAATCATCTTCTTTTATAAGTTTTCAATCTGGCATTACTCTTTGAAAATGCGTATTCGAAAAATGGTGTCGATGGATTTTTAATATTTTTTTTTATTTTTTCCGTTGCTCCAAATATTATTTCATCTTGGCTGCAGAATCAAAGAGAGACCATTTTGAAATATCATCATAAATTGTACTTTGAACAGGCGACGGTGGTGGTATGTCTGAGACAAACTATTCTGTAATATTTTGAACAGCAGACGACGTTACAGCCATTGATAAATCTTCTAGCACATGCTGCTCTTTATCATGAGCCTCGTCTGAATAACTTCCATTAAAAGTTTTCTTCCGCCGCATGTTGAACTAGTTCTGGTGACGACGATTCAGATGACTTCTCAACTCTAAAAAAATTTGCAAACAATTTTGAAGACTTCTCAGTTTTGGCTTGGTTTTGTTTTCTTTTTAAGCACTTTTTTTGGGTAGCGACATATCTTGTCTGTAAAGGCACATTATGCTTTGTAAACATTTCCAATACGAACGTTTGCTTCAATCTACTTGGGTATCATATGGCAGAAATAGATAAGTAGGTTGAATATCTCCCCGAAGAAACTCGAGCCACAACTCGAGGCTTCGCGATTCTATGACGACATACGGCTATGCATCAAGCTGAAGCTCTTATGATTATAAACTCTTCTGGATAACAGTGTTTTAAAATAATATGTGAACTGCGAGCTGGGCTATTATATAATTTATTTTTCATTTTTTGCGTAGACGATCTCCCGCTGCATTTTCGGCGCCCCCCATATAACGGCGCCCGGTGCGGCCGCACCGCTCGCACCGCCCTAGGGCCGCCACTGGGCCTTTTAAACGAATGCTAAGATACACCTGACATGATTTCATTAACAAACGTTGAATACTCCTGATATGCAATGCAAATCATACTTGTCGAGAATTACATGAACTTCTAATAGTGAAGCTATGTGGTGAAGCCATTTGCCACGTATTTCAATACATTTTCAAACGTAATACCACTCAAATATAAACAGTTCATAATTTACCCGACAATTGTATTCAAAGAACTTTAAAAAAATACATCAGTTATACAATTAAAATTTAAGGATGTTCCTTTCAATACTGACAAAAGAAAAGTTGGTCCTTACTTGCTGTTTTGGTGATGCTACGTTGATTCAGCTTCTTGTTTACATTCCACCGGCTGCTTGGTTCGCCATTAAACTTTTCTAGCAATATACTCCAGCTGATTGGCTGACTGTCACGCCATGTTCTGGACAGATCTGAAAGTGCTGCCATCTTGTAGCTAGGTGATGAACTCCAGCTGGTTGCTTGCCCACTCACACCATGGAGGAAAGAAATATAGACTCGCACCGGAAACAAATTTTGGAAACATTTAAAGATGAGATACTTTTGGAAAAAATTTCTATACTACTGACTACTAGTAACAAGATAAGAGTTTACTAGTCGTCTGTTTAGTCTCAAAATCAAGCGTACGAATTATTTAATGAAATTTAAGAAAGAAAAATTTAGAAACTATTTTTAAAAAAAATTTAAAAGAAGTTTTAACACTTTTTAAGCAAAAGAGTTCTATATCGCACTTCTGACACCATTGTAAAGGATTAGCCGTGGTTGTAGTGGTCTTACACTTTGTGAGCGTTTTGAGATATTATTACATTGAGCAACTATCAAGTGGGCATATTGATATAAAATTATATTGAATTGTCAGGCTGACACCAGGCGAGTTTAGTGAAGCAGATTCGCCAACTGCGTTAATAAGTAATCGATGAAGTTAACATTATTCTTAGCAATAGATAAAACATGTACTTCTTACCTTAGGGACATATTACTCACATCATATTATATATTATATTATATCTGAAACAACTGGGTAACTTACTCTAACGACTGATAAATGATTTGGGAACACAGAAGAGTGGACTGAATGAGAGTATTTATTCTTTAGATACCGAACATAATACATGCGTCCGCATTTCCAACTAAGTTATGATGGGAGGAATAACACGCGCAGTAGCTTCCAGAATTACCAATATGGTATCAACAATAATGGAACTAAGTCTCCTTCAGTCGTGTGATAATGATTTAAGTATTGCATGATTGGGACCAATGATAACTGTTCAGATTATGAATAACTAATAAAACCCAACGCGAGCATTGTCGAATAGTGATGCACGAGACTCAAGGTATAAGTTAAACTATGAATTTAGGAATGCATGATGATGCTGGAACTTAGAGACAGACGAGCTATATAACAGAGTGAAATACTAATACTACAAGAAGACTAGAACAGACTAAGTCTAACTGCCATGCGGCAGCAGACCGACTCGCAACTATTACCTTGCTACATCGTGCCAGTCTCGTTGGTCAACTGAACTGCAGAGAGCGAGACAAGATGGCGTCTTCCTTTATGTACTATCATGTTACTGACGCTAGCCAGGGCATTGCTCCTAGGCATGTGTATGAAATTCGCGACTCAGCAACTGAGGTCGCTACGGCTGAGCGCTAAGTGGAGCAGCTCTCTCGAATGTTCACGAATCAATCTTACAACATTTATACTCATACCCATAATAATATTTGGACCATTACACCTGTGAACCCCCACGTAGCCCTACGTGGCTTTTGCCTACCCCCCCCCCTCTCCCCACGTAGCCCAGCGTAGCCTTCCAGCTAACCCCTCCTCCCTCTGGACCGAGCCACGTAGTTTGTGCACGGTCCCTAATTATGAAAACAAACGATTGAAAAGAAATAAAGCTCCAATTTTGTATGATAATAGATTTTAATTCAAACTTAAAAGACCGTAATACAGAACTATCGGCGCAGTCTTTATGCACAGTGTGTACTTTGCTCACAATTTAAAATTGCAATCTCAAAATCTTTTGCGTACATACAAGAACAACCAGTAAAGGAAAATTTAACTATTTCTGAAGTTATGGATCTAGAGGAGACAGAAGAAGAGAGAGAAGATTCCGACACCGACCGAACTAGTGTTGGTAGTGCTGATACTAGTGAATGTGGTACTGACAGAGAGGATGAATAAAATTATGTTACCTATATAGATACACTTATGAATCATTATGTGAGACATTATATGATTCAGTAAGACTTAAAACACACTTGTAAAATGGAAGTTCCTTAAATAAAACTATAATTTATCAAATATATTGTTTTCTGAAAAAAAAATAGAAAAAAACACGGGTGCTATGGTTTTCTTTCATGATTTTTTTTTCACAAAGCTGAAAAAAAAACATTTTTTTTCAGTTTGCAACACTAATCACGCCTAAGGTACGTTTATTTTTATATATATATATATATATAAAGATGATGTTGTTAGGCTGATATGAAGCTTAGAGCAGACTGGAAACTGGCAAAACAGGTGTGGTAAATTTTAAAGCTATGGCATTGCCAGTTTCCAGTCTGCTCTAAGCTTCATATCAGCCTAACAACATCATCTTTCAGTGACGATATCTCGAGAACCAAGAGAGATTAAAAACAATTTTTCTTTATTTTCGAATTGTTTCGTCAAGCTGCTTAAGAATCTATCATCAGATTGTGGCGCCACTTAATGATGTTTATTCTATGAAAAATAACACTAAAGAAAGATTTTAGAACATAAAACCAAAAAAAACTCAACTCATACCTTATTACATTATCATTACTTGAAAAGTAGTGGTTCTGCAAAATTCATCATTTTTGCTTTGGATTTAGAAATATATTATGCACAAACACTTACATCAAAATGGTCTTCACAAAAATAGATACTTCTGTCTGCAGGTAAACTTTGAGCATCCTCCCTCCTTGCAAGTTTTAACCACTTTCTCCGTATTTTTTCATTGTTTGGAACATATATAAATAGCTTATCTGGTGTTTTTATTGTTGTGCTTCTACACTTCGGTACTACACAGTATTTATAAAACGAGGAACTCATGCTTAACTAAAGAAAATCTACACCTGCCATATAGGTACACGACTGTTTACATTCATATCAGACGCTATGACGTCATCCAAGACGCCATGACAGTCTAGAGCGTTTTTGAGCTAAATTTAAATTCCCTTTTACAAATGCAAAATACATAATGTAAATGTTCGATTCTTTACAAAATAAGATGTTTTTTGAGTAAAATAGATAGTAAGGTGAAGTATTAACCTATTTTTCAAATTTAGTCAGCTGCCCAATTGCCTCCCCACATTAGAGAGGCCCACCAAAAATCAATTAACTAGGGAGTGACACATCACAAGGGATCGGGCTACCAAGAAGATTACCAACCGCATGCAACAGGAGATCAAGATCGAAGTTGAGCAGCATAGGATATCCGAATGGTCCAATTTCATCTCAACTCTGGACTTACAAGACGGATCAGCTTGTAGAACCACTAAGGCCCTACTCCGGCGAATACTGAAGATCCCGCCATTAGTGGTTGACAATAACTACATCTGCGAAACTGAGGAGAAGTCTGAGGCCCTCGCAGAGATCTTCAGAACTAATTTTCGACCAGTTGAGGACCCAAGGGATGACGAACATATCACATTTGTGTAACAACTCCTGCGGCGATTCCTTGAAGCGGCACCCCCGGAGGAGAAAATCATAGAAGAGGTCTCGTCTTTGCTTGCAAGACTAAAAGTCAAGAAAGCAGCAGGCCATGATGGAATCGTGGAGGCATCCTTGTCCAAATGCCCCCATCTGCAATATAATACATCATGGATGCCTTCAATGAAGGTATTTGAAGAGGCGAATATCCACAAACATGGAAGCATGCCGAGGTGATTCCGATTCCAAAAGCGGGCAAGGATAGGAGGTCACCAAACTCCTATCGCCCCATCAGCCTCCTGACGACGCTATCAAAAGCGTTCTAGCGTATCTACCTAAAGAGGCTACACAGAATTATCGATGGAGAGATGTTGCTACCGGACGAACAGTTTGGTTTCTGGAAGCAGCATTCCACACCTCAGCAGCTGCTTCGCCTCGCTGAGGAAGCCTTCACAGCCTTCGAGCACCGAGACTACTATGGTGCAGTTTTGCTCGACATAAGCCGTATTTTTGACTCAGTGTGGCATCTTGGCCTCCTCTACAAGCTGCTCGCACACGGTGTTCCCCTCTCCCACGTCAGATTGCTTAGAAGCTATCTGGAAGGACGGACCTTCCGGATTGTGTTGGAGGCGCGTATTCTTCAGTGAAGAACATCTCTGCAGCAGTCCCGCAAGGATCCGTCTTGGGACCAATACTCTACAGCCTCTACACGGCGGACACTCCTAGTACAGCTCGCGTTCGGAAGGCTCTCTACGCCGACGATACAGCCATGTATACAAAGAGCCTAAACGTCAATACCCTGCGGACAAGATTGTAACAGGCTTACAACAACATCCAACAGTGGACGACCAAGTGGCATCTAGCCTTCAATGCGCCAAAGAGTCAAGCAATCATCTTAACCAGGAGGAACGTGCGACACCTATCACCCCTGACCCTCTTTGGGGAAGAATTGGACCAGGACTGCCACCTACCTAAGAGTCATAATGAATAGGAGGATGAAGTGGAAGCCCCATGTCACAACTGTCCGTGGAAAAGCTGTAAGGAGACTAAAAACTTTATACCCTCTCCTAAACTCTACATCAGCACGGAGACAGGACCTAGGAATCTCATAAAACCTATAATGGAGTATGCTGCAGTCGTCTGGGGCAACACTGCTGCCTCCAACCTTCAACTGCTACAGTTAATCCAGAACAGGGCCATCAGGAATGCGTACAACCTGCCAAGGGAGACGAGGGTAGACGTCCTCCATCAGATAAGTGGTCTACCACGACGTCGCCAAAGATTCGAAAAGCTAGCAGCCCAGTTCTACAATGCAAACCAGAAGTCCGCCAACTCACTGATAACGGCTCTGGGAGCTGAACCGATTTGCGACAACGCTCTCAAATGGACACGGAAACTACTGAACCATTAGTAAAGAAATGATCAGAACCAGACCATGAAATAAAATACCGGATATTGACAAATCCCTACATGACACAAGACCAAAAAGTAATATGAAAGGCGATACGCACAAGCGCAATAACTTCCCCACAATCTGGGACCTAGGTTATCCCAGTTATGATGTCAAAGCAGGCAAACAGGTTAAGGCCGTCGAGGCGTTTAATTTAATTTAATTTAATTGCAGTGGAGCACTGGCTCCGGTGGCAATTTCCCTACACACCCATCTTCCCCCTATCCTGCACCAACCTACATTTGCCCTCTACAAATTTTATCTTTAAATTATTTCATCGTTTTCGGTAAATTATTCATCATTTCCCTTGGTAACTCATTCCAATCCCTGACACCCTTACCTAAAAAAGAGAATCTTCCCACACCCTTGTGCCTGAAATCGAGTGCCAGCTTGTGGTCATGGTCATATTTTCCCTTCCACGCACTACTTTTCATAACTACTCCAATATCTTTCCATGCCTCATCGCCAGTATATGCGTTAACAGTCAGTTTGCGAGAGCTTCCAGATACCTGATGAAGACAGCAGAGCCAGCTGTCGACAGATCGTGTTTCTACAACACCATCCAGCAGGACACCCGAGAGGATTTTGCCACATCATAATTATAATGTTGAATATGTGTTGATTTCAACAATTTATAAAATAATTATATTAATTTTGTTGCAAACAAGTTTTTATCATAAAAGTTTTTTAAAAAAAATATGTATATGAGCTCTTTTATCCCAAAATTAGTTAAGGGTCTACAAAACCCAATGATAATTATGATACCAAACACGTAACACTTAAGGACAATACCAGTTAAGGATTAATTTACGTTTTAAATACAAATTTTAGGAGGACGAAGTCAACGCTTCATTTAGCAACATGTCACAAAATTGGCAATCAATACTAATATGAGAGTAATTTTATCTTATCTTCACTGACATGTTATTTATTGCCAGAAATGGATGCAAGCATACTCTCTCACAAAATAGTCAAATACTAAAGCAGATAAACTATCCATACGGAAGTCGGGAGAGGTAGCTAATTATTTATTGTTAGTACTTATTTAATTGAATTGCGATGAAGCTCTAGCTTCGGTTGCTATTTCCCGACGCACCCATTTTTTTCCATTTCCTTTCCACTCCACACTTTGTTTACTTTTGCCGATCTAATTACGTACAGAATCTATTGAGTCGAACATTTACACATTTTTATTTACATGTTTTCATGTGTTGGCAGCGCTGTTAATGGCGGCAAAACTGGTTTAAACTGGCATTTGAAAAACGTCTGTAGCTTGGAGTTTGAATTTATTCATTTCCCGCTAACCAGCATTTTTTGAAGTTGCGGTGTTGAGAACCGACTTTAATGTCAGGTTTCCTTTACTTTCTTCAGAAAACCGTCTTAAAATATGTTCAAAGTGTACAGAGAAAAATCGTTTCAGAGGAGGAAGAGGAATACACAGCAAGTCACTGGTGGTATTTCAAAAGGTAAAATGTTTAATTTCCATTGTGTACTCGTACCGTCTGAAATATTCCCAGCAAATACATGCAGTTAGCTCACAATTATCCTCATAGTCTATAGAATCATTTTTGGCTGTTCAAATTCGAATATTTAGTTTCTTAAGAAATTTTATTCATTTGCCAACTCTCCAACTTAAATAATACTTACGTTAGTGCCCTTTAGAAGATCTTCGTTTTGAAAAAAAAATAATGAGAAAGTAATGTTTATTTGCCACAGGAAATTAGCGTGCGATTCTTTGGAAGTAAGATGGAAAATGTATCAACTTGATGTCTAGGTGATCGAGTTGCATATTTACTCCCATTCGATGAGTTATTGAAGTTTAAAAATAATTTTGGACTCTTCTAATACGATAGGTGAGCTCATAGAGAAAAATGGATTCAGCATTGTTTTCTGTTAACTCTTATACCAAGAGAATATATATTTTTGGTAGTAAAATTAAGTGCAGTTAACATCCATCATATCTCATACTGTTTTATTTCATCAGTAACAAAAGTAGTCTTGTTGATAGAACAACTGGTATTTTCTAATAAAATTTGAACTCTTTAGTTTGAGGTAGGTAAAAGAAAATTGCTACCAGAAACTTTAAAAAAATAATAATAATAAATGGCTGGAAATTGACTTTTAAGTATAGACTACAGTTAGATTACTTGAAATTTAATAATATGTTATTTAATTGCAGTCAATTTGGCAGTTGCCAAAATCTAATGATGAATTCTTCTAGAACTCGACGAACCAAATCGAAAATAAAGAATAAAATTTTTTGATATCTCGCTTGGATTTCGAGATATAGTATGTTAAAAATCAGTCATAGGTATATTTCCTTCTGCTTTTGGTATTTTTTCTTCTGGTCCAGGCCGTATTTCAACCTAGCAACAATCACTAGGAAGAAAATTAAACAGCTATAGTGCATTTGCACTGCGTAGATATGATGGTTATGGTGGAAAAAAAATTTCTGGTCCAGGCCGGATCTCGCCCTAACCTCCTCACTTTTGAGATACAATATCTTGAGAACTAAGTGAGATATCACAGAACTTTATTCTTTATTTTCCATTTGTCTCGTCGAGTTCTATAAGAATCAATCATCAGATTGTGGCGCCAAGGTAACGATAGAATCCCCGTCAACTATGTCTTGGTGGCAATCTATTCACATAACACAGGTTTTGTTTTTATGTCAAATGCTTTGTATACAATCTCATCACAAAACAACTGGTGTTTTTATTAATTTTTATTTTAAATTCTTTCAGTATTCAAGAAAATTGTTCAGCAAATTATTCCAGTCTCCGACTTTCTTACCTACAATTTTTTTTATTATTATTTTTTTTTATTATTATTATTTTTTATTATTTTTTTTTTTTTTTTTCCTCACATTAAACCTGAAATCAAGTGCTGGGTAATATCTAGATTGCGATACTGCTGCAATCACTTACCGCCTCGCGATGTAAACACTTCTGGATGGAGAGAGTGTGATGTCACCACGTTGCTGAATGTGACGTATACGTTCAACGCACAGCTTTAAATGTCACTAATAGGACCTTCCACGGAAACTAGTCCATTGCTAATACATCTCATATAGTGAAATCGTTAATTTTGCACCAGTAGTATAGGAATAAATTCATTAGTGATGAGGTTTTGATGCAGCCTGGACCACATTGAAACGTAGCTATTGAACACCTTATTGCGGATACCTATGTCGTATCTATCGCTGTTACTGTCTGCTTCTTAATGCAGCCTGTACCATAGTGAAACACAACCGTCACACATGATATTGCTGATGCCCAATTTCCAAATCGCATCTTCTATCTCTGTTAGTATGGTCCAGGCTGCGTTACAACCTAAACGCAAATGGTTATTAACGAAATCTTTTTTGTATATATAAATATTTTATGTCTTATGAATGATTTTAATAGCAATTTCAGCCACGCAAGGAAATACAAAAGAACTGAATCAAATACAAATCAATGGAATTGTGGCTAATAATGTTAACATTTCAGGAACCGACATTTAATAAATGATATGAATTATCAGTTTGGAATGTTGTTGGTATTTTAATAATATTATTGATTGCACAAGTAATAATTTTCTGTAACTTTTTCAATCCTTTATTTTTTATCATTATTATTACTATTGGTTATGTTCTATGGCCTAACGTGTATTCATAAATCGATCAAAGCCTGAACACGTCACATTCTGCAATGTAGTGACGTCATAATCTCTCCATCCGAAAGTGTTTACACCGCGAGACGGTAGGTGGTTGTAGCGGTTTTGCAATCTAGGTATTACCCGAAGTGCTTGTTTGTGACTGGTCATCTCTACCCTTCAACATTTTACTTCTTCTGTTAATATCTTGTGTCTCCATATATGCCTTATATGCTACCAGCACTCTCTTCACCAGCCTCCTGTATTCTAATGCCTCCCAACCAACCTACTTTCATACCAGTTTTCTGCAGTTATTTCCACAAACATATGTAGCTCCCCTTCTTTATATCCCCTCCAACTTATGTATTTGATACCCTGAATACAAGCCCCTCCTTGGTGCACCACACTCAAGCAGTTGTCTGACCAAGGTTTTGTACCACATTTCCCCCACATTCCTTGTACGACCCCTTGTCAACCTCTTCAGTAAATAGAGAATTCTGAAACCTCGCATACCACCTGACCAATATGTCCTGCCTCACTGAGTTCTTTATCAAATGATATATGCAGACCTTTACACTTAATGCCTTTGACCAACAATTCCTGCTCCAGCATACGATCTTTAAAACAACTGATTATATTGAACTAATTTCTATCACTCCAGAGCTATTGAGCAAACGTAATGTATTAACTTTACACAACAGCCAACCCAACAGACAAAAAGAGTATATAAATGTGGTGCCTTTTATATTCAAGCTGGTTATATATATTATTTTTTAAATAATAATAATAATATATTCTAATATTGTTACCATTTACTACTGTAACTACTTCCAGACAAGCAAAATATGTTATTCTCTACAATGCTTTCTTTGATTTTCAGATGAGAAACTTCTGAAGGCTGGGCACTGCAGTTCAAAAAATATTCTTAGTGATATTAGTAACTTTTCAGAGTATGTTTCGAAAAGTGAATCTGTGTTCTCAAAGGTATATAGTAAAACTGAAGAAAGAAAAGATGATTGTAATAAAATTTTCCCAGAATTTTCTGAAGTTCCTACAAATCTGAAACTCAGTTGTAGCATTGTACATGAGAATCATCTAATAAATAAAGATGTGCCAGTGAATATGTCTTTCAGCAGTGAGGATTCAGACATTGAAATCAATGCAGTGTGTTTCAATAAAGACTCCTTAAACAAATATCTGAGAGCTGAAGTTGATGTTTTCTTTGGTGCATGTGAAAATGTTTCAGAAGATGATGAGGAATTAACATGTATAAATTTTGAGGAAGAAGATAGCTCTTCTAAAAATATGGAATTACACTCTATTGACAACTTTTATTGTAGTGACACTGGTAAGTACATTTACTTATGTTTTAAATTATTACTTTTTCTTATTAATTTTAATGGTAGTAATGCCAAAATAAGAAAAAATAACTCAGTTTCCGTTGCTTTTACTCCACATTGAATTATTTCTTCTGAAAGAAACAAACTGGAAGTCTTATCTTGGATACTGGCTTTAACTGTATACTTTTCGGAAGATCCAATATACACTTCAGGTTTTGGGCTAAATTAAGTTTTAAACATCAATTTAAATTAATAAATAAATTACGCCAAAACAATTGACTTTTTTGTGTTTATTTGTCTCCCGTACGCGTTTCACTTCTTTTGCAGAAGCATCTTCAGCGGGTTTTTTTATTTTGTGGTCTATTGTATTTCTTTTAGCTCCATTCTCAGCATCAGTGCTTTTGCATTTTCGGTGGGAAGTGTCTTCATGTTTGAGATTCACAACACTACACTTTTGCACTGCACTATGTGTTTGTTATTACCAAAGGGCTATGTTTTCAAGAAGTATGTTGAAACTTAGTTCAGTAAGACAAATAATGATTAATCAGGAATACATCTTATCTGCTTGACTCATGAAATTACTTATCACACACAATCTTTTAAATACTAACTTCAAGCTGGAAAGAGGATTCAAGTCAACAGTGTGGTACACAATGTTTCAAGATTTTTTTAATGATTCTGCTTGAAAGTAAAGGTGATAGTTTTTTCTGAATCGAGGGCATAGGAAATAAGACATTTGGTGATCACAGTAAATGAATTGCAGAAAAAAGATGTAAAAGCAATTTCCATTAATGTACCAACCATTTTTTGTTTTGTAAAAATATCCATACAAAGATGATTTAGAATTGTTAATATTGTTTTGTTGCTAATATATGCAATCATTAACCTAGCACAGGGGAGGTAGGCTCACCTTCCCTATCCTAAGCTTGAGTAAATCTTGTATGGCACATCCACATTGTGGGGATGGGCATTCTAGCTCCAGTAGTCCAGGCAAGGACCCAGTCCCAAGAGGTATAGTGTGGAACCCATGCCAAGGGATATGGGCAAAGTCCTCAATGGCAGTTTTTCGACAGAGAAGTTGACTTTCGGGATGGTGGAAGGGGTCACGCATCCCTCAAGTGTAAATTGGAAAAGTCATCACTGCCTTGTGGTGAAGAAGGATGTTTAAAGGCTAAAGGAGTAAACCCCAAAAGAAACTCCTCAACTTTGTTAGGCCTAGCAAGCCAACAATGCAAGTTTGGTTGATTGCTTTCAAATCTAAAGAATTAAGCCTCGAATTAAAGTACCAAAGTAGACAATATGGCAATGGAAAATGACAACAAGAAGAATTGCGATTAGGAGCATTAAATGTAAGAACACTCACGGGTAAGACTGAAGAAATTGTAGATTTGATGAAAGTTCAGTAAACTGGGACCAGCAGAGACAAGGAGAGGAGAGGGTGGAAGGAATTAAATAAGGGATATAAGCTGTACTGGATTGAAAACTGTTAGGGAAAAGGAAGTGGAGTTGTGTTTATGATAGGGTAAGGTTTATGGGAAGAAGTCATAGGAATAAATGACAGGATGATAAAGATTAAAGCTAAAGTTAGAGACAAGCTTATACCCCTCAAGAAGGCTGCATTGAGCAGGAGAAGGAAAATTTTGTAAATGATCTGCAACAACAGCTTGGTAGGAGCAATCAAATTATAATGGGGGACCTCAATTCACGTTTGAGTGCACATAAGGGCTTTGAATAGGTTCTAGGAACTGAAGGCTGGGGCACAGAAATGCAGAAGCAGAAAAGTTGTAGGAGATCTGCAAATGTAATGGTTTTAATGCAGGTAATTTCTGGTTTAGGAAGAGAGGATGCCATAGCGTGGTATAATGCAGACTAAGGAAGGAGCAAAGCAAATGCAGAACTTTCTCATGAAATCCTACACACGCAAATTTTAATGCGGAAGTTGTGACACAACAGAAATGGTTTTTAGATTGAGCTAGGATTTAATAGTTTTTATGGAAAAAAATATTTTGTTCTTTGGGCATGTATGAAATTGAATAAAAAAAAAAAGTTTGGGTTACCACAGTGAATTATTAGCGGAGGTTTGAACAGCATAGATCGGATATATCAGTTGCTACGAATATTAGTCAATGCTGAAAAAGAACCTTGTATTTTCAGATACATGATGTCTCAAATGTAGTTCCTTGAGGACAGAAGCAAATGCTTGGTAATAAACTTCAAAACTGTTGAAAATAGAAAAGACTAAATTTTTTATAATTTTATGACAAATAAGTATTTCGTAAGCTTTGTTTTCATTGCAATATACATTTTTTACTCTTTTCTCCTTATACAAGAATTGACCCATGGTCACTTAGCTAACAACAACATGGTTCTTTCTTTTCTTACAATTCTGTAATTAAAGAAACAATGAACTGAACGGTGTTATTACCTAAGCATGAATTTACAAGTTATAACTTGCATGTAAAGTAAAGCTGTATATCCACAGTCCACCTTTTAGGACCTCTGTGTAGAACTACTGTAGGATGCGCTCACTCATTCACCCTACTAGAAGGCACAACAAGATGTTCCAAACAGCTCTTTCCACTCGTACTTTCTAGTGGCACATCATGTCCTTATCACACACTTACAGCGTGTTTCCTCCGATCATGATTCTACACCATAATTTGTTGGATGGCAGGGGCCTATGTTAGTTGTCTGGTAGTCCAAACACATCCAACATGTAGTACTTGGAGTACTGCAGCCCCTTTCACATCCCATTAAGAGTCCTATATCGGTAAATCGGATCATCGTAGGTTCTACAAATAGGGATGTGAATGGGCGGCTAGAACGGTGGAAACGCAGGTGTGTTTTTGCTTATGGCTTTACACCTTGTCAACGTTGAGGTCATTATAGGCGGGAAAGGACTAGGTACAACGAACAGGAAGAAATTCGACCATGATCTTTTGAAGGAAGTATCCAATCATACGCCTGGAAGGAAAACCATGGAAAAAATCGCATCCTCCCAAATGCACAGCCAGCGTGTTACCGAGGCGGGTGGTAGGCACGCAGATGTGCAGTGATGCGGCCTTGTGCTTGAAGCTTGAATTAGTTGAGTCATGACAGATTGTTTTGTTGGTGTGTGCATAGTTATGTTAATAATTTAATTCACTTGTTAAATCACCCCACGTTTTTTGTAGTTGAAAGATGAAGCAAAAAATAAATCTATATGGCAGTATCAGATGGAAATACTTTGCTTATGCAAAAGATAAAATTTGTGATAAAAATATACCTATTTTGATTTTATTTTTGATAAAATATTAAAATCTAAATAATTATAATTTCTTTCGACCTCTGAAGCACTAAACATCCACATCCCCGTCTGCTAAGATGACCTCCGTTACAACCCTAGTGCAGACTGATCTCAGAAGTCAAATGTTGAGTACTTTCTAATAGAAGCACAGATTAAATAGTGGATATAAAGGTCATCTCATCAGAAGCCTTAGATAGTAACCACCGACTTCTTATAGCCAGCCTGAAAGAGAAAAATGGAGCAAAGGCATCAGACATCCAGGAGAGAAGAATGAGAGTGTGAAAAATGAAGGATGATGAGTACAGGAGGCAGTACCAAAAACAGATTACACAGAAAATATCTACAAATGACTTAAAGCCAGTGGAGGAGTGGGAATATTTTAAAACTGATCTCGTAAAATACAGCTGAAGCAGTATGTGGTAGGAAAGCTCATAGGAGAAGAGGAAATGAAACCTCTTAGTGGAATGACGTGGTAAATAATGGTGTGCTACAGAAGATCAAAGCCTTCAGGAAATAGTTCCAAAGGAGAACAGATGAAAACAAAAGAGCGTAGAGCTATAAGAAGAAAGAAGCAAAGACAGTGGTACAGGAAGAAAAGAAATAGATGGAAAAATGGACTGAAATGCTAGAAGAGTATAGTAAGGGATGTAAGAAGGTGCTGTATACATGATAAATTATAGGAAGAAGAGTAGAATCTGAGGAGATAGTATAAAAGATAGGGCTGGAAACTTAGTGAAAGGCAAGGAAGAGATAAAATCTGGAGGGAATATTTTGAGGAGCTATTGTTGTTGGGCTTTAGGGCGCATCGACAGCGAGGTCATTAGCGCCCTGAGTAGCTATTGAATCCAACAGGACCCAGCAATGGAATAGATGGTAGAAAAGGACCAATATCAAGAGGAAAAGGAGGGAATTACATGAAAGGAATTGTAGAATGCTGTAAAGAGAATGAAAGTAGGTAAAACACCTGGAGTGGATGAAGTGAGTGTGGAAATGATACAAGCTGCTGGACTAGTGGGCATACAGTGGCTCTACAGTGTGATGTGGGTTGTATGGGTGAGAGAAGAATTTCAGACGACTGGACTAAAGGGGTCATAATACCAGAATTCAAGAAAGGGGACAGTATTACCATGATGTGCCATTGTGCCAAGATTTATGAGAAAGTTTTGGACAGAGGAATAAGAAGAGTAGTTGAAAGGCAGTTAAGGGAAGAACAATATGGCTTTAAACTAGGAAGATCAACCATTGACCTCATATTTTCAGTAAGACAAACTACAACAGTAGGCCTATGAGTATGACAAGGATCTGGTGATTGCCTTTCTGGACATTGAAAAGGTATAGGCCAGACTCAGCCTAAACAGAGTGTGGGAAGTAATGGGGGGAAAAATCAGTGAAGAGCGAGATAATGGAAGGAGTTAAGATTATGTAAGAGCTATGTCAAAGTGGGAGTGTATAAGACAAGATGGTTTCATTTGAAAAATGGACTAAAACAGGGAAGTGCCCTATCACCCTTGTTATTTATAGTGGTTAGGGATGAAATTTTGAAGAAAGTGGTGCAGAGGACTGGGAAAGGAAGAACGAAAGCAATGTTATTTGTGCATGATCTACTAGCTTGGGGGAGATGATGAAAGAGAAGTGCAGAAACAGTTGAATGTGTGGGAGAGAGTAGTTGAATCATATGGCATGAAGTTCTCTGCAAGTAAAAGTTGTGATCACAATAAGAAAGAAGTAAAAACCAAACATAGGTATATCACTTGGAGGAGAGCAGTTGAATAAAATGGAATGTTTCAAATATTTTGGAAGCTAGATTGAAGAAAATGAAGGAAACAGGATGGACATAAATGAAAATGGAAGTTGTACAGATTGAGTTTTAAGAGTGTTAGAGAGCTGGTATGGAGTAGGGAAGTTCTGCAAAAGAGTAATGAAGCAATTTATAAAACCTACTTTGTGCCAATTCTAACATGGACCAGAAGCATGGGTGATGGAGAGGGACAAAGGGAGAGTACAAGCTATGGAAATGAAATTTCAGAGCAGTAGAGTAGGAGTAACAAGAAGGGACAGAATAAGAAATGGGAGACTCGGGGAGGAACCACTGCCACAAAGAATTAAGAAACCGAGGTTAAAGTGTATGGTCACGTAAATGGGAGAGAAGATAGCTAGGAAGGTGCTGGACATGGAGTTGGAAGGGAAGAGATCCAGAGGAAAACCAAGTGGCACATGAGTGAAATGTGTTATAAAATGTGTAGAAGAAAAAGGAGGAAATTGGCTGACAGTAGAAGAGAGGTGGTGGATGGAAGGGAAGTGTTGGAGAGGCTTCCCAGCAGACCTGGCTAGTGATTGGAAACTGCTCAAGATGATGACGATGATTGTTTTTGTTATTATTTGTACCTTTTTACCTTCCACTTTTTTAAATTTTCTCAATATCGTTTTCCACATTCATAACTGTTTTTTTTTTTTTTTTTTTTTTTTTTTTTTACTTTATCACCATTCTTGTTCGTATATCTTCCTCCAGTTACACAATTTTATGTCCACTACATTTTATTGTTACTATCTCTTCTGTGCTTTCTTTCCTTTCTGATACAATATAGTCTTTCTGTATGTGCTTTGCCATGTTTATATAGTTTGATATTAAAATTGTGATAGCCAGACATGTACTGCAGATCCCTCACAATGCAGTTCTGGCTTTTGACTAGTTGGCATCAGAATTTGTTGAAGGCAGGAGATTGTGTAGTTAAAACATTGTGTCTTTACATCACTTGCTCGGTGGTTTGTTTTCTCATTTCATGCCTGAATTTAAATTTGTAACTACTTCCACTACTACTTGGCTTCCTTTATAGATATGGTTAAAAGAAGAAGTACTAGAAAGTTAGGTTTTTCCTGATGGTTACAGATTGTACTGCAGAGATAGAGGAGCAATTGGTGAAGGAGTTTTCATACTAGTTAGCAAAAATTACCACAGTTCACTGGCGTTCATAGATCAAGACCATGATTTACTTGGGGAAGATTTCTGGGGTTTATTTATTTATTTGTCGTATGGCAAGCAACTAATACGATAATAAATATATACAATGACAAGAAAGTTGGTAGCGTTCACAAGCTGATGTCCAGTTCTTCCAGTCATTCTACGAAGGAACTTGTAGCTCCAAAAACATCTTCATATTGTCCATCATACTTCCGTAGAGGGCATTCCCTGATAATATGCTCCACACTCTGGGAAGGAGCACCGCAGTCACATGCAGGAGAATCCTGAAGACCCCCCTTATACAACATGGCGTTGCATTTCGCATGGCCTGTTCTTAGGCGATTTAGTTTGACCCACTTGTCTCTATTTAAATGGAATCCTGGAAGTCCAGTTGTGGGATCTTTAATATCTGGATGTTTTACAGATGCGGAGTTCCCGCTTTGTCGCCATTTTTCCATGACATCAAAGTCAAATACATCTTGCCATACCGGATTTCAGGATTTAAGATGAGTGGGTGGTAAGTTATTTAGAACCTCGTGGATTGGGAGATCCTGTGGATGATCAGGATGGTGTAGTTTTATCCACTCACGTGCCGTTGCTTCTTGGCGTCTTATCTCTGGAGGTGGTATTTTGCTAACCAGGTGCAACCAGGGGACTGCGGTGGATTTTAGGGTGTCAGTTATTGCTCTCATACACTCATTCAGGTGGACGTCGTTTTTTCTAATATGAGTACTACGTTGCCACACTGGAGCACAGTATTCAGCAACAGGGTAAACCATGGTGAGAGCGGTTATTCGTAGTGTGTTCGCATCAGCTCCCCACGAAGTACCAGCTAGCTTCTTCATGATGTTGTTTCGTGTTTTCAGTTGCTGACTTGTGTTTTCGAGGTGTTTTTTGAATGTTAAGGAGCGGTCTAAGGTGATGCCAAGATACTTAAGATAGAAATTATGTTTCACCCTCTGGTGGCAGAAGTTCACTTTGAGCTGCTGATGTGCTATTCTATTGCTCAAGTGGAATGCGCATACTTCTGTTTTCATTAGGTTCGGACAAAGTCTCCACTTTCTATAATACGTGTTCAAGGTTTCTAAGTCGTTAGAGAGAATGCTCTCACCTTCCTCTAATGTGGCAGTTTGGACGGCGATAGCTAAGTCGTCAGCATAGCAGAATTTATTGCCGGTTCTTTCTGGCATGTCACTGGTGTACAAGTTGAAGAGCAATGGAGCTGACCCTTGAGGTAATCCATTTTTTATTGTAAATGACTTACTTGTCTTATGTCCAACGGTGACCTTAAAATATCGATTGGTCAGCATTTTCTTCAGGAGTGATGTTAGTTTCCTGCAGGGTATATGTTTTTTAAGTTTAAGTAGCAGTGCATCCAGCCAAACTGTATCATATGCTGCTGTTAGATCGACAAAGGCTACTGATGTTTTTAACTTCTTCTGAAATCCAGCCTCAATGTATGATGTCAGTGCTAATACTTGCTCACAACAGCTCCGTTTTAGTCTGAAACCTGCCTGATATGTTGGTGTTATGATATTTATTATTCCTTGTATGTGGTTAAGGATGAGGCATTCTAGAAGCTTATAGCAAACACTGAGTAGAGCAATAGGTCGATAGCTTGAAGCATCATCTGTTGGTTTTCCTGGTTTGAGGATCGTCAAGGTGTGAGCCATCTTAAATTCTGGGGGGACTATCCCAGTGTCCAGGATATCACTGAAGAAGTTCTTGAGCCAAGTTCTTCCCTGCTTGCCGAGATATCTTATGAATTCTGGGAAAATGCCATCTAACCCTGCAGCCTTCCTCATTTTTACCATTTTGATGGCTTTCTCAACTTCTTCATGACTAAATGAATTAGAAAGGATAGGATTATTTCTAAGGTTGTTATCCATTTCAATCGTCTCTTTCTCCATCTGTTTCTTCATGGCAGGATCTATTGGGACTTTGTCAGCTCTTGTTTTGCTGTGCAATGCCATTTCAGCTGGTGTAATTCCTGGCTCCTCTTTGCACATGTTTGAGGCTGCACCCAGTTTTCTAAGGAGAGTCCATGCATTTCTACTGGAGTGAGTAAAGCTCATTGGAGAAGTTAGCCCTTTCCATTTCTGTTTCCTCCCTTCATTCAGTTTTTCTAATATTCTTTTTCCTGTTTCAGGGTCACCAGTTTTTTGATAATTTTCATATAAAGTTTGCGTATATTTGTCTCAGCATGGAATGTATTGTTTCCTGCACCCTTGAGGGATGTTTCGTCTAGCTGCAGCAATAACAATACCTACAAATCTCTTGTAGTTTTTCACTTTGTGGGGTATCCATCGCAGGTTATTATCTACCTCAGAGCAATAATTGTCCCAGTTTGCCCTCTTTAAATTCCACCTTGGTTTATGAATCGATCTGATAATAAGTGTTGTGATACCAACACTGATTAGTGTGGGCCTGTGTTGGCTTCTGGGAAAATGCTGAAGGACTTTCCTTGTGTGATCTAAAGGTTTTCTTTCATCTGTGGAAACAAAGACCAGGATCAGGATTGGTGTCAGATTGCCATCTAGCAGAATGGAATGTTTTCTTTAGCATCGTAGCTGAGATACAGGTCTTGACTTTCGCACCACACAGTGAGTTTCTCTCCATTTTCATCAGAATTTGGGTAACCCCAGGATGTATGTCAGCTGTTAAAGTCTCCTACATATATGCAAGGTTTTGGTAGTGTGGGCAGTGGTGGAGTTGGCCAGTTGGAAAGAGGTGGTTTGTAAACTGATGCAACAGTTAAATTGTTGAGTTTGGCAGTAATTATTTCCACTTCATTGACTTTTTGACAGCTAACTTCCGAGATGTTGCAAATGTTACTTTTGGCATACATGGCTGATCCATGTATAGGAGAGGGAATTCTCGCTATCATTCTGTATTCTGGAATCTTGCCCCTGCTTTCCAAATCTTTTTCAGTCATGTGGGTCTCTTGAACAGCTAAGATGTCAATTTTGAGGTCAGTAGCTAGTTTACTAAGGTATTCACATTTAGCAATTGTTAATCCTTCTGTATTTATTTGAAGAATCTGAGCGCTGTGTCCAAACGTTCTGGTCAGTTGGCTCTGACAAGTGCCGTTGTTCAATTTCATCTTCAGATTTTTCATCTTCTGATGTTGCTTTGTGTGACCGTGAGAGATACGGGATCTAGTTCGGTCACCTATTGTGTAGATTATAAGCTGTCCTGCATCAGCAGTCCGTTGTCCAGGGTATACCACGAGGAGGTTATTTATTCTGGGGTAATAAAAAAGAAAAAAATCAGAATGTTGGTTGTTTACCACAGTGGAAAAATGACAGATGAAGATGAGGCTCTTGCGGAGAAATTAAATTCATACTCAGATTTCAGAGGTGAGAATAGAATGACGGGTCGGGATTTAAATTTACCAGGTGTAAACTGGGAAGGAAATAATATAAATAAAACAAGGGAACAAAGATTTGCAAATTTCTTAATAAGAGAAAGAGAATTTACACAAGTGGTTGAGCAAAACACTAAGGGACAAAATATTTTGGATATATTTATTTCTAATTAATCCCAATGAAAACCTTGTGGGGTGTCAAGTAACTGAAGGAATAAGTGATCATGACGCAGTTCTGATAGATATTAGAGGATTCAGTAAACCAGCAGCCAAAATTGAAGGGGGAAATAGGTACAGTTATAAAAAGGCACAGGTTTTCAAATTTGAAGAGATATTTTAGAGAACAATTCAGCAAGTGGAAGAAAGGCACAAGTACAGTAGAGTCAAGGTGGGAAGAGTTCAAGGTGATAATAACAAAGGGGGAAGAAAAATTTATTCCAAGGCAAAAAATAAAGAGAAGTAGAGAACCTATGTACTATAATAGGGAAGTGAGGAAGTTAAATAAGTTGGTAAAAAGAGAACGTAACAGAGTTAACAGACAGCAGAGTAGTAGGGAATATTTAAAACAACTAAACAAGGACTTAATTACAGCAAAGAAAGTGGCTAAGGATGGGTTTATGAAGAGTATTGTCAGTGCAGGAGGACCATTGACTGATGCATCTAGAAATTTCTATGGCTATATCAAGAAACTGAGGGAAAGGGTGGGAGTAGAGATGCTAATAGATAAGTATGGAGAAGAAGTTACTGAGGATTACAAAAAGGCAGAGATTTTAATTAACTGGTTTAGTGAAAGCATTAGGGACAATGAATCAGAAACGGGAGGGTCTAATTTGGATAATGAGCTTAACAACACAATTAGAAATGAAGATAATAAAAAAATTGAAATTCATCCTGAGGAAATCATGAAGGAAATTAAAAAGCTGAAAATACATAAAGGGGCTGGTGTAGATAATATTACTACAGATATCCTAAAGATAGCCGGATGTGACATTGTACCTTATCTTGAAATATTATTTAAATTAAGTCTGGATACTTGCTGCTTACCACAGGACTGGAAAAGTGCAATAGTATTACCGGTACATAAAGGAGGGTTTTGAAATAGAGTTGAGAATTACAGGCCAATCAGTTTGACATCAGTGGTAGGTAAATTAATGGAAAGATTGATATGCAACCACATCAGAAATATATGTCAGGAACGTAAGTGGTTTTCAAGTAGGCAACATGGGTTCAGGCAAGGATATTCATGCGAATCTCAGTTGGTGGGATATATGCAAGATATTTCAGTTGAATTGGACAAGGGAGGCCAAATTGATAGTGTAGCCCTACATCTGTCAAAGGCATTTGACAGAGTGAGCCATAAGATAGTAAATAAGGTAAAAACTATTGGAGTGGATGAGAAAGTGATTTGCTGGATAGAAGAATTTTTAAAAGGTAGAAAACAGAAAGTTACGGTAGGAAATGTACTATCAAAAGAAGTGGAAGTAAAAATGGGAGTGCCGCAGGGTAGCATATTCGGACCATTGCTATTCATTATTCTAATGATTAATTGTGTTGATTGTTTACTATCTGAAATTAGATTGTTTTGCAGATGACATAATGCTATATAAAATAATCAAAACAAAAGAGTATTGTAAGCAGTTGAAGGGTAATCTGGACAGGATATCTAGATGGGTTGGGATGAAGATAAATGCAAAGAAGAGTCAGCTTATTAGATACACAAATAAAAAAACAAAAGGTTAATTATCAATATAAGGCGGGGAAAGAAATGCTTGCTGAAGACTTGAAATGTAAATATCTTGGCATTACATTTGATAACAAGCTTAACTGGGCAGGACTCATTGGACAGGTGGTAGGAAAAGGTTTCAAAATTATGCACTTGTTGGAGTGCTGAGGGGATGTACGAGAGAAGTAAAGGAATTGGGTTACAAAACTTTGGTCAGACCATTTCTCAAATATGGTAGTGTAGTACGGGACCCTCATTTTGTGTATCAAATACAGGAATTGGAGAGGGTGCAAAAAAGGGCTGCTAGATTTGTTTCTGGAAATTATCGCAGAATGCAATCAGTGACGGATATGATGGAGCTGGAATGGGATCATTGCTAGACAGGAGGAGGATGGGGGGGGGGGGGGTCATGGGAGTGTACAGGGCATATACTGGCGATGAGGCATGGAAAGATATTTGAGTAGGTATGAAAAGTAGTGCATGGAAGGGAAAAGATGACCATGACCACAAGCTGGCATTCGATTCCCGGCCCAAGGGTGTTGGAAGATTCTCTTTTTTAGGTAAGGGTGTCAGGGATTGGAATGAGTTACCAAGAGAAATGATGAATAATTTACCGAAAACAATGAAATAATTTAAAGATAAAATTTGTAGAGGGCAAATGTAGGTGGGTGCAGGTTAGGGGGAAGATGGGGGTATAGCGAATTTGCCACCGGAGCCTGTGCTCCATTGCAATTAAATTAAAAAAAAAACTTGGAGATTTTGTACCTGGTACCATTATGTACAGATCACCCTCTTTATATCCAGTGAGGTAGTTCACGCAATAAGATAACTGTGAATTCGTAAAACTATAAGCTAGTGAATAGTTTATTAATTGATGTATGGCAAACTTTCTAAAAGTTAGCATACATGTATCTCTGTTGCAGATCAAAAATACAAATTGGACAGAAGTTTGTCAGTGAAAGAAGAAATTCAAAACATTGAATTTTCAGATATTTTTAGCAATGATTGTTATGCTAAAGCTTCTGACGTTAGCATCACTGATGTTTCTTGTAAGTTCCCACAGTAATAATAGGAAAACAATAGCATATTTATTGATATATACTCAATTGATAGAATGCTGTGACAGTTGGTTTTCTTTCTGATAATATATATTTATAATGCAACATTTTTTTTCCTTTTTACAAAAATTAGTAAATGTATTTGCTATAGGCAATCTGGTGCTTCATTTACATATAAAATCTTTGATTATATTTCAGTTATTTTCTTTCATTGTATTTGTATCTGTATAAGTATCAACTTACAGAGAATGAATGTTTTCACATGCTATATGCTTACACACCATAGTATTTTTCCAATATTATCTTTATTCTCACACCGTTTTTCAAGTTTTCTTTCTTGTATGGAAGATGTAGGTTGTTTTTCCACCCTTAAATCAAAAAATTGTAGTTATCCATTGTTTTTGGAGTGCTATAATAATTCCCCAACTACCTGCCATTGTAACTCAGTGCGGTGAGGCACCACACACTGGATCATGGAGGTACAACAACAGACTGGGCACGAGTCCAGGCTCCTGTGTACCAGCCATCCTGTCTGCGGTTTTTAGGCAATTTTCAAGAGCCATCAACTACACATTTCACAAATAAAATATACACTTATCACACGCTGAACATTGATACACGTTTGACAAACAGATGGCAACACTTCACTTTCCCCATTACTACTTAGTATAACCTGGCAGTAAGTATAAAATACTTTTGTTGTTGTTGTTGTTGTCAGCAAGAACGTATAGCTTTAAAACCACAACTTCAAATTTGATCAAGCCAACGATGAGTAAAATTCATCGAGAGCAGTAAAGCCCAAATTGTTGGTAAAAGAGGATAAAAAGAATTTATAATTTAATTAATTAAATTGCAATGGAGCACATGCTCTGGTGGCAATTTCCCTAGACACCCATCTTCCCCTTTTCCTGCACCCACATACATTTGCCCTCTACAAATTTTAACTTTAAATTCTTACAATGTTTTTGGTAAATTATTCATCATTTCCCTTGGTAACTCATTCCAATCCCTGACACCCTTACCTAAAAAAGAGAATCTTCCCACACCCTTGTGCCTGAAATCCAGTGCCAGCTTGTGGTCATAGTCATCTTTTCCCTTCCATGCACTACTTTTCATAGCTACACCAATATCTTTCCATGCCTCAACACCAGTAAACGCTTTGTACACTCCCATGACCCTCTTCACCCTCCTGTCTTGCAATGAATCCCATTACAGCTTTTTTTATCATATCTGTTACTGAATCCATTCTGCAATAATTTCCAGAAACAAATTTAGCAGCCCTTTTTTGCACCCTCTCCAACTCCTGTATTTGATACTCAAATTTGGGTCCCATTCTACACTATCATATTCAAGCAATGGTCTGACCAAAGTTTTGTAACCCAATTCCTTTACGTCCCTCGTACATCCCCTCATCACTCTCTCCAACAAGTGCAGAATTTTGAAGCCTTTTCCTACCACCTGTCCAATGTGTCCTGCCCAGTTAAGCTTGTTATCAAATGTAATGCCAAGATATTTACACTTCAGGTCCTCAGCAAGCAACTCTTTACCCACCTTATAATCATAATCTTCTTTGCATTTATCTTCATCCCATGTTTACTAACCCAACTAGATATCCTGTCAAGATCACCCTCCAACTGTTTACAGTCCTCTACCATTTTGATCCTTTAATATAGCATTATGTCATCTACAAACAATCTAATTTCTGATAGTAAGCAATCAACACAATTAATTCCCCAGCTCTGATCACGAAATTTAAATAAAAAATGATAAGCCACTGGTTCTAAATTTGATCAAGAATGTTCATTCTTTGTCATCAATGGATTAGGATTATCTTCATTCACATTTAATCAAAATGTCTCTTTCCAGTGGTAGTTCAACATTTTAAAATAATGGCATATATTGTGTTTGATAATCTTTTCTGTCATTAATAATTTCCATTGAAATTTCAGTAACTTGACCTCTTTCTGCAAAAGCACCAGGAAAGCATTCATGAAGCATATTTTTGAAGCCTTGTGAATGGATTCACTTGGATGAAGGAACTACTTAATTCGCTCATTAGAACATTTTTTCATCCTATAATTTCTTGCATTCAGATCGTTTGTCTTGAACCTTCTTCGGGATCAAGAATGTATAATGTGGATATTTTATTTGACTATAGTTTGATGTATGGCCATTAATCCTGAAACAATAGGGGCCATACACAGGAGGTAGTGCAATATTGCTCCTAGACATGCAAATTCCAAAGAACTGTTGACTGATCTAATGTTATCCATGAAATTTTTGGCTTTGTCATGCTCGTGCTTCATTAAGGATGCTAGCAGGTGTCCAATGTTGATGGGATCGAGTTTCATTTGTCCTTAATGGCAACACCAGGTGTACATTTTGTCATTGTTTCTTCCATTGAGAACGATTTAGCCTTGCATTTGGACATTTCTCATTCACGTGCCCAATGTAATGCTGGTTTTTTACTGTTTCATCATTTTCATTGGAAACTGCAATTTTACTTACTGCAGGTGACAGACTACAACAAATTGTTCAATCAGTGCTTGCAGCTGTTTCTTTCATACTAAGCTCTAGTAACTCATTCCTTGCCTGTACGGAAATCTACTAAATTTTCCCTCCTTCTCTTTATTCGTGCCTTATTTTGTGCTGCACTCAGTTTCATTCCTGTCCTGCTTGTGTCGCTCTCTGTTTATCTGATCAAGATAAAAGAATGCCTGAAGCAGGATTTGCTTCAGAGCATACGTTTAAGCTTTAACAATGATCTGGTACCATTAAATGTTGTTCTTCCTGGTCACCAATCCCTCATGATTCCCCAAGAGATAAAGGCATTTTCATAAATAATGTTCACTGTAAACTTTGGTTGAGATCTTCAAATTTTAATTATTCTTCGAAAGTTTGTTCAACTGTCAGCACCAGTTTAGGATAATACATTGGAATACACACCAAAAATATAGTTGATTGCAGATTAAACCATTCAGACACCATGAACGCAGCTTCCAATGATACCCCAAAATTTACGAAAAGTTTATACAGTTGTAGCTAGGAAGTTAGGTCCAGCTATCGAATAAGTAGTCTGTAGTTGCTCGAAGACAAGTTGTTTATTCATGAGTAGTTGTGTTGCGTCCTGGTTGGCTTTTACTTCCGTGAGCGGTTCGGAAGATGAGAGCTCAGATGAGACTGTCTAAAGTTACCTTCTGAAGTCTCAAAACTAAGTTGGATTCGGGTTTTCAGACAGGGGAACTCGGAGTGGAATAACTGGTAGAAATAAAAACAAACACACACAAGAATAACAAGAGACAAGTTTGCAGCTCACGAAGACCGACTTACATCTGTGAACCTAAGTTACGTCGGTAAGGCTTGCTAAGAAAATCAAAAACGCTTTTAACTACCGTTGCGAATATTTCGCGACAGTTGGTACAGGACTGCCGTGTGAGGCAGTTGAGGCATCTTATATACAGGATGGAATGTTCGAGAAAGTGTTTTCAGAATTTGCTGTGCTTAACTAAATTTAGTATAATGTTATAGAACAATCTAGAAAGGGTTAGATAAGCTAGAGAAAAATTGTTAGTAGGTGCCTGGACTCAATCCCAGATCCTCCACATGATAGACGAGTGTCGAACCGGACTGAGTCAGCTACATCGAGCGGCTACATCTGGAGGCACATGTAAATGCCAGTTGTAGATGTTGTCGCATACTGTGGAGTATCGCCACACAGTCATTGCAAGTTAAGCATCACTGCAAACCGGCGTCATGGTTAGACAACAACAAGATGGCACTAAGGAGTCTTCTACATCACAATATGCCTTTGCTTACTAACTCGTTGCAGCTTCACTTCATTTTACTTGATTATAAATCGTATTTACAGTTTATCCAATTAGCCAAATTTATGCTCGGGACATTCTTCAGGATGCTGACTACAGCTTGTGATAAAAGATTTGATGTAGCTTTCCACATTAGTTAGATATTCCAAATTTTTTCATTTTCATACTCCCTAACCATGTGCTTTTACATTGCTGAAATTGTAATAATTTTTAAACTAAATTTTTCCGGGGATATAAAATACACTTTAAAATGGTAAGTTCTCTTAGTGAAATGGATATGGCAAAATCAACTTCATCTGGACCTAACTTCTTTTACGGTATTGATTTAAAAATAAGCTAAAGGACTCTTTACTATGCAGAAAGTGTTCATAAAGTTGTTTACTGTATACGTTACCCATAATAGGTATATTTCTAAACAGTTTTGGCAAGGTTATAGATATTTTACAGCTGAGTCGTTTTTTCCCAGAAGGCATTTTGCCTTGTAGGAAATGAGACAAATTCAGCTGTTTTATACAGTTTCTATATCCTTTTGCTCTATGCCTCTTCAAGTCAGCCTTGTGAGCAACTCACTTCTTATCATTCATATTTGAAGTTCACTTGTAATCACGAATATGTCATTTCGCAGGCATTTTTTGTGATGATGGGTTAGCTTTGATAATAAATGTGAAGTACATAATGTGGAGCACAACTAAAAGCAGAACTATTTTGGCGTTGAAATATTACTGAAAACAATCTTATGTTTGAAATTACAATGTAATCAGAAAATACTTTTCTACATAACAAAATCCAGTCCTTTCTGTAGTTTTTTGCTACTTAGACACTAATGGAAATTATTTTGGAATAACCATAGTAGATTATGGTTTTAAAAAATTACCATTCTACATATTAAAGTTCCGTTCTGCTGG
>JARYHS010008075.1:129800886-129924442 GCA_031002005.1 Vandiemenella viatica | reverse complement strand
TTAATGGAACTGGATTGAGATTCACTGGAACACAAGAGAGTGTTGGGAGTGTACAAGACATATTGGTGATGAGGCTTAGGAAAATACTGGTAGAAGAGTTAGTAGTACTGCATGGGAAGAGATGGCCCTCAATTTCAGGTGTAAAGCTGCAAGAATTTTTTTTTGGGGGTGGGGGGGGGAGGATGGGAGTCAAAGTTTGTGATAAATTATCAAGGTAAGTGCTGAATATTTTAGAAACACTGAAAGAACTTAAAAACAAAATTCATAAAGAGCAAAGGTAGATAAGTAGGAAAATTAAAATCTAAGAATTTAAGATAAAATAATAATAATAATAATAATACAGGGGTAAACAGGTATGTTTAGAAATTACCACCAGAGAATGCACTCTATCGCAATCAAATTAAATGCAAGCTACCTTCCAACATTTAAGAGAAAAAGTTCTGAACACCGATATCTACAGAAGTTTTAAGTGACTTACAAATGCATAGATCCTCTGGGTAGTTGGTGCCAATGCATTATCACTGTATGGGAAAAAATGCTGATGATACCATAACAATAATTAGTACTCCCAAATGCAGTGAAGCCAGCAACCTAACCAAGTTGCCAGCTTTTTTTACCAATACCACAAGGGGTGTCTGAAATGAAAATTGAAGGTGTACTTGGGTTACAAATACTTTTTAAGAGTTCTAGGAGAAATAAAACAGCAAATTATTTGATCAAAATATTCTGAAATGTATAGCATTACACATTACAATACACATTATCAGCAAAATTTCAGAAACACCTCATTAATTCAGCCTTCAGTCTTCAAATTTCGTGGTTTTTGTGGATTGCGTTTTGTACACAATCATAAAATGGTTTCCTAACTTATGTGAAATGTCTGATAAAAATCCTAATCAAGTTATCAATTTCATCTCTGACAGTTTCAGATAGTATGTATGGATTGTTGTAATGGGAGCTGAACTAAAAATACAGATTAGAGAAATCTACTGGGTCTTAATTCTTAATTTCTCTTTTCCTCTTTGCCCATTTCCTTCACCATTGTGAATGTTTTATCCCTCTACTTAACAACCAGTCCACACGCTTTCCTTTTCCTTCAATAGAGGAAGGGTTTCCTTTGATTTTTTGTGATTATATATTATTCCTATGAATATCTCGATAAATATCATGAAAAATGATGTTTGTCTTAAATCACTAAACATTTACTCCACAATCTTTATCCATCTGTTTCATAAAATCTATTCCTTTCCTCTTGCAATTAACTTGACATGGATTCATTTCAGTCCCACAACCAACAACATACAACTATAAATTTGAGATTTATGCCTGATTGTTTCTCCTGCACCTTTGAGTGCGTGTAAGTCAAGTTTGAATTACTGAATGTCAAAACAGGATGTAAAATAAATATGTGATACATTATTAGGAGCCTTCAAAGCGGTGTCGCATGCATCATCTACTGAACTGTTAAAGACTCGTTGAGGAATCTACTCACTGACAATATATAAAACATTCTGTTGCACAATGCTTTCCTTAGGGCCCAACGCTGGTTTATGTCTCTCTCCTGGTGATCCATTAATGATTGACTGTCTCCCAGTTCCTTCAGCAGTACTGTGATTCCCTGCTAGTGCTTTTTGAACTTCCCAATGACACACTCCTCCTCATGAATAGCCAACACCTTGGGGCTCTCATTGTATGTTGAAGGGCACTAAGAACACCATCCAACCAACTGGTGGGAGGCAGCTGTGTTTATTTATCAAGTCACTCTCTTTGTAGCCCAATTCGATATCTCTGATATTGGATAACTAATCGTAATTGACTAATAAAACATGTAACTGGTATTATCATTATAACTGCTTGCACTTTTCTGCCACATTTGCTGATTAGCTAGAAGTCATATTTCAAATGATATTTTTAATGAATAGATTTACAGCATCTAATGGGCTAAATCAGAAATTCCTTATCAACGGATAACTAAGAATTAAAGTTGTGTAAATAATATGAGCTTGTTCATCAAAGGGAAATGTTCCAAAATTTGAAATGAAGGAACAATAATACATTGATCAGGCGAGGTAATATCAAAACAAAGTCCATCTGAAATTACACTACCAAATTATATTTATGGCCAACAACTGAAAATTTATACTTACTGGCACCTTTAATTTAACGCTGTACTTCTAGAGCACAATTCAAGAACACCCTCATTTAAGGAATTAAAGAATATAATAGTCAGGAATATTTGAGGGAAAAAAATAAAAACTGAATTATCCAGCTTTTGTACATTACTATCAAAAGCTCACAGAAAAGCATACTTATAACAATATTGGTTATTAAGAACGATTCTTATTATGTTTTATGTCATAAGTTTGTTACGTGAACAGATGATTCAATACTTACCACATAGCTTGTTGCAGCAATGCCTAACAACAAAGCAAATGCACCAATAAAAATTTCAGGATTTCTATCTGGGCCAATTCTACCCGTAAGAGGTATGAATAACTCATATGTAAGCACTGTGTAATACAGCACTAACAAGATCGGAAATGTGAGACTTCCAAAAAGGGTAGTAAGCCACAAGCAAGCTGAAACAATGTATGTCATTTACATTACAAAACAAAATTTAAAATTTGAATAAGGTAAATGAAATTAACAGGTATAAAATTTTCCAATCTCCTATTCAATATGAATTACGTGTGTGAGAAACTAACATAGATCTCAGGAATGCACCAGTTCTTGGTCTCATGATCTGTAGCCACCATTTACTTTATCATCATTGAACACTAATATATATATATATATATATATTTATATAAATAGGATAGGGAAAATAAACAGTTACCCGTCACTTACCACAGATGAAGGCAGGAGGGCGAGACACGTAAAAACACGCCCTCCTGCCTTCATCTGTGGTAAGTGACGGGTAACTGTTTATTTTCCCTATCCTATCTTATTTTCAGTGCCTCGCAGCAGTTTCTTTGTTTCCTTTATCCAATATATATATATATATATATATATTGCATCAACATTTATTTAAAACCATTCAGGCAATAGAAAAGATATAAGTTTTGTCATCTGTCTGTAAATAATTAGATTTATGGAACGTTTGTTATTCTGTTACTAAAACATAGAATCTGAAAACTGTATACCTTTCCACTTTCCAAATCAATAATGCCAGAAGAAGAAGGGGGCAAGGAAAAGAAAGGAATAGTGACTGTGAAAATGCAGCTAGGCAATTAGAGGACATGTAATCCTCTCAAATTACATATATCATGGTGGCTTCTTCCTGGGTAAAATATTCCGGAGGTAAAATAGTCCCCCAAACGGATCTCAGGGTGGGGACTGCTCAGGGAGGAGTCATCAGAATGGATAGAAACATTCTACGAGTCGGAGCGTGGAATGTTAGAAGTCTGAATAGGGCAGGTAGGTTAGAAAATTTAAAAATGAAGATGGAACAACTTAGGTTAGATGTTGTTGGGATTAGTGAGATTAAATGGAAGGATGCACAGGATTTCTGGTCTGGGGAACACAGGATAATTAGCACACAAGCTGTCAATGGAGTCACTGGTGTAGGATTTGTAATGAATAAGAAAGTAGGGAAACGGGTGAGTTATTATTAACAGTTTAGTGACAGGATTATTTTGATGAGGTTAGAAACAAAGCCCGTCCCAACCACATTAGTACAAGTGTATATGCCAACGTCACAGGAAGATGATGAAGAAATAGAAAAAATATACGCTGAAATTGAAGAATTAATCCAATATGTGAAGGGGAGGAAAATCTAATAATCATGGGTGATTGTAATGCAACAGTGGGAGTAGGAAAAGAGGGGAACACTGTTGGAAGTTTTGGTCTAGGAGAAATAAATGAGCGAGGAAGCAGGTTGCTAGAATTTTGTGAAAGATATAAGCTAGTAGTGGCAAACACACTGTTTAAAAACCATGCAAGAAGAATATACACCTGGAAACGTCCTGGGGTTACAGGCAGATATCAGCTAGATTATATCATGGTCAAACAGAGATTCAGGAATCAAGTTCTAGACTGTAAAGCGTACCCAGGAGCAGACATAGACTCTGACCATAATTTGATAGTAATGAAGTGCAGGCTGAAAACCAAGCGAATAAGGAAGCAGCATAAGCAGAACAGACGAAGTGAATAAACTGAAACAATCTAGCATGAGAGAAAAATTTGCAGAAATGGTAGACTTAGGTCTAAGAAGTATCTGTGAAAGGAGCTCAACCGAGGACAAATTAAAGAGTAACTGGATTTAGAAAATTATGATTTTTATTCTTCCTCAGGAGAATTTTTTTTTTCTGTTAGTTTAGTAAAAACTGATTGCTTTTTCTATTGGAAGGAACAAAATTTTTAGTTTACACCTTCAACTGAATAAGTATTATTTCTTGTAGGGGAAAAGGCAGGACGAAGCTTCTATAAATAATAGACATGAGTAGATTTATTCACCCACTTTTGAGGCAGTACACTCATTAATTTACACTAATTTTTTGTGTTTTGATATTCTAACCATGCAGGGAGAAAAATCATCAACTTTTGGTTGTAGCATCCTGGCAACACCATTGTTATATTTCGTTTCATTATACGGGTATAACAGAATTCAAAATTAAGTTAATCATGTTGTTAAAAACAATATATGCCCTTTGTATTAAGAATGTTGAATAACAATTACAATTCTTTATCTCTCCACGCATATCATTTACATGAGACACATCGCTTACCAGTTTACTAAACTACAATAGAACTGGAAACAGGTGGATGTCAATCATCCTCTCGATTCTCTAATAATTATCATAAATTTTTCAGCCCAAAACCATGCATTGCAGATTTATATTATTAAGGACACTACATGAACAATTAATAGATTGGTGTGAAACATAATGATGTATTACCATTGCTGACAAATATGCTACAAAACTATATAAAACCTCTATAATTTAACAGATACAAACTATGTGTCATATGATTGATAAGTTTAACTATATCACTGATTAGTATAAACAAGTACAACATTAAAACTGTTATACCATTCAACAAAATGCTTAGCTATGAAATACTACTATCTACATACATTCATGCTGACTCCTGCCACTGATGAAAATTAGGTTTGGAATTGATGGCAAAAGTGCAAGAAGCATAAAAAGAAATGACGTGCGAAGCTCTAATAGAGTTGCCACCACCATCAGGAAGGTCCAGAAAATCTGTACTGAAAGACAGTACATCTGCACCTGTTGTTCCACTGGCAATAATACCTGTAACATATGGATTAACACATATTTAGTTATTAAAAATAGTATCTTTTTTATGAGATGCAGGATACATGTGGGGGGAAAAATGGTAATTCTGAATAATTTATTCAATCCATAATACAAAGGATAAAATAATTGTTTCAGAAAAATAAAAACTGCCCTAAAAAAAACACTAAAAATTTTAAAATAACTTTATACCTTGCTTAGAAGAAACTAAACCTAAATGTGAAATATTTCACATTACTATTATTGAAATGTTTACATTAATCAGTTATTTTTGGAGTCAGTGCCAGCCATCACATCACAAGGAACTAATAACTGAACTTTATTTGCCGTTCGAGGCGACACGGGGAGTACGAACAAAATTCCTAATATTTTACAGCATGTAGTGAGGCAGGTATTGTTTTTGCGGGAGACAGTTTAGGGGAACAAATATCAGACAGTATATTAATCAGTGGCATTGTCAGTTGGTAGGCTGCATCATGTAGTAAACGATTTACAGTTAGTATAATATCGGCGTATCATCTGTGTGTTTCAGTTTCGCCAAAACATGTTCCTAGCATTAATCACAGGTAAGTAGTAACATGTTTTTTTATCAATTAATGTCATTCCTTATTTTTTTTTCTCTTACTTTGGCTGGCAGTAACTCCAAAAATAACTGATTAATGCAAAAATTTCAATAATAGTAATGTAAAATATTGTTCATTTAGATTCATTTTCTTCTAAGCAAGGTATAAAGTTATTTTAAAATTTTTAGTGGGTTTTTTGGAAGCGGTTTTTATTTTTTTGAAATAATTATTTTATTATTAAATTTTTAGTGGTATTATAGTTTTTTTTTGCTTTTTAAATATGCCACAACAGTTCTCATTTTGCGAACTTCCTGGTAGCTCAGTGATTAAGGTGCCTGCTTTCAAAAAATTCTGGCTCAATATACCCCATAAATTTCCAGAACGGGGTGATTTGGATGCTGTGTTTCAACCTAATCACAACATCTGTTAAATCTGCTGCTAGATAATCGAAACAAGTAACATCCAGGCATTAATGCATACCGCATACACAAATCTGTATCTGAAATATATCTGTCTGTTCTGGAATCAGAAAATATAGATTTTTAATGAGTTTTCACAACGTGAAAGCTTGGTATCCCAGTTAAAATATGACATACATGTTGAGACATTATTTTTTTTAAATTATGCCATAACTTAAAAACAGCTTAATTAATATTAGCGGGATTTAAATTTGTGTGTTTCTAAAAGAACATTGGAAATTAAAAGGGGTGTGGCTAAAGGGAAAGAGGGAATGGGCTTTTGTATACCAAATGTAGACTGTCTTTTTCTATTTGATTTAAAGTATATGTGTGCAAATTTCCATTGATATCAGATAAAAACTGTAGATACGTATAAAAAAAAATTAAGAGGGTATAGAGGGGAAGAGTAGTTTGGTTTTTGTGAAACTAGTGTGGACAATATTTTTCTCTGTTTTAAAGTAAACGTGTGCAAAGTTCCATCGAAACCAGATAAATGCTATAGCTTTGTGTAAAGAACATTTGCAAAAATTAAATTGGGTAAGGGAATGAGGGGTTAGGTTTTGTCAACAGAATGTGGGCCCTATGATTCTCTTTGTCTCTAAGAATACATAAAAATTTGATAAAAACTGTGGGTTTCTATAAAGAATATTGGAAATTAAGAGGGGTGGGGGTAGAAAGGAAGAGGGTTGGGACCCTGCAAACTAAATTTAAATAGAACTGTTATGTATGTTTTAAAGTACATGAGTGCAAAGTTTCTTCAGAATCGGATAGTAAATGTAGCTTTACATAACGAACATTGACAGTAATTAAGGTGGTTAAAAGGGAGACAAGGTTTCGGTTTTTTTAAATCTAATGTGGACAGTATTTTTCTTTTTCTCTTTGTTTTAAACTACAAGCATGCAAAATTCCATTGAAGTCTGATTAAAATGTGGGTTTGTACTAAAGTTAAGGGATGTAAAGGCGGAGGGGGTTTGTTTTCCAAAAAAAAATTGTCAAAAAATCTCCATGAAAAAATACATATATGTACCAACTGTTATAGTGAATGATCAAAACATGTGGACTGTATGTAGCTTCTTATAAACAACATGGACAAAAATGTGATGTGTGAGGCCTTTAATGACATTTGTTGTAATTCAGTTTGCAAGTGCCTCAATGAAGATCCAAAGAAATTTTGGTCGTATGTAAAAAAGGTTGGTGATAGTGACAACAATATGCCAGTTCTACTACAAGATGGTCAGGAAGTTGATGACAGCAGCGACAAGGCTACCGTATTTAACACCGAATTTAAAAATTCAAGGAAAACATTCCCACTTTTCCACGGCGTGTAGAATTTGACATGGATCCGGTATAAATTGATAGTGTAGGTATTATAAAGCAATTAAAGCGACTGAAGTGGGGCAAAGCAATGGGTCCTGATGGTATACCAGTATTTTCAGAATATGTGGTAGAAATAAAACCATTTCTGTCAGATATATTCCGTACCTTCTGACTGGAAAATAACCCATGTGATTCCTGTTTTCATGAAAGGAAATCAGAGAGATCCTAGGAATTATCTACCCATATCTCCAACATCTGTTTGCAGTAGAATTCTGGAGCATGTCATATGCTCTAACATTATGAAGTTTCTAGATGAAAACAAGTTACTTATACCGTACCAACACGTATTTCCGAAGAACAGATTGTGTGAAACACAACTGGCCCTATTTTCATACGAGGTAATGAAAGTTATCGATGCAGGTTCACAAACTGATGCAATTTTCTTGGATTTTCAGAAAGCTTTTGATTCTGTACCACACAACCGACTTTTAGCGAATATTCAAGCATATGGTATATCGGATCAGATTTTCTGACTGGTCGGTCACAGTATGTCGTTGTTGACGGGGAAGCCTCTTTTAAGCTTGACATTACTTCAGGCGTTCCTAAAGAAAGTGTAATAGGAGCACTTCTTTTCCTAATTTTTATAAACGATCTCAGTGACAACGTTAATTGCAGGTTGGGATTGTTTGCTGATGATGCACTTATCTATAGGGAAATAAGGTGCTCTGAAATATTCAGCGTGATCTGGATGTTATTTCAGAATGGTACCATAAATGACAGCTTATACTTAACTGCAAAAAGTGCAAGGCAATGCAATTTAGGAACAAAAAACTCAGTTTGTTCACAAGTACAAAGTTAACAATTCAGTTCTTGACGCAGTCGATTCCCTGAAGTATCTGGGCAAAATAGTACAAAACATGAAATGGGACTTGCACATAACTTCCGTCATATGCAAAGCTAATTCTAGATTACAATTCAAAGGTCATATTTCAAGAAGTTCTATGTTCATAAAAATGAAATACAAAACCCTAGTGCGTCCGCTTTTGGATTACCGTTGTGGAGTTTGGGATCCGCATCACAAGGGATTGATTGACACGATAGAGAAAGTACATAAGGTGGCACTCAATTCGTGACTGCTAGTTACAGTCCTTATGAAAGTGTCACATAATTGGGCTGGGATTGTTTGACAGACAGATGTCATCGATTTCATGTGAAATTATTGGAGAATATGCAAAAATCTTAAATTTACAAAGGCAATGAAATATTTCTTCCGCTATCCTATTTAGGTCACAATGACAGGAGGGATAAGATTAGAGAAATAAGATGCCATACTGATGCTTTTATGTTAGCTTTCCTCCCTCATTCTGTTCGGGATTGGAATGCACAGAATTAATATTGGTGCTTAGCACCCTCTGCCAGCCACAATATTTGTGAATTGCAGGGTATAGATGTAGATGTAGAATTAAGAGTGTGAAAAGGAGGAGAAGGGTTGGGTTTTTCCAAACAAATGTCGACAGTATTTTTCTCTTTATTTCAAAGTATACGTGTGCATGGTTTCATCCTGATCTGATAAAAACTTTGGGTATGTATAAAAAATTTGCTCAGAAATCTTCTCTATGAAAAAATACATATATGAGCCACCTTTCTTGGAGATCAGTCAAATTATGTCAACTGTAGCTTTTAAAATAAAATTAAGTAGGCGGAAAGGAGGAGAGGAGTTCAGTTTTTGCAACAAAAAGTTGACAGAACTTTTCTCTCTGTTTTAAAGTAAAGTGTGCACAGTACTGTCAAAACCAGAGAAAAAATGTGGGTTTGTATAAAAATTAAGGGTATTAAGGATGTAAATGGGGAGAGGGTGGTTTTTTATTTTATTTATTGTCAGAAACCTTCTCCATGAAGAAATACATGTATATGCCAACTTTCATGGAGATCGGTTAAATGGTTTTGACTGTAGTTTTGTATAAAGAACATTGACAAAAATTAAGGGGGCGAAAAGGGGGAGAGGTCTTGAGTTTCTGCAAACCAAATGTTGTCAGTATTTTTCTCTTTATTTTAAAAACGAGAAATGATAGGGAAAAATAACCCATAACTTACCATAGATAAAGGCAGGAGGGTAAGAGGAACATGTAAAAACCACAAAAACAAACACAAGTTGCACAATATTTCGGTGAGAAACGATAGTCATGTAAGAAGCGAGACATATGGCAGGGGGAAAGATGTAATCACATCCCGACCCACTGCATGAATGAAACAAAAGCAGAACGCACATGGTGATGGTGGAAGTGCCGGGAGGGTGGGGAGATAAGGTTGAACAGCAATAAAAGTGGAACAAGATAATCTCTGCGGCACCTGTTTAAAAAATTACTAGCAAAAAATTATTAAAAAAATACAATTTTATTTTGATCAGTTCTAGGGGTAAATAAATGAAGGTAGAAATACAGTGGTAACTCGACATACGAAAGCCTTGATATACGAGTTTTTTGAGATACGAGCCGCTGAGCGAGCGATATTTTGCTTTGAGATGCGAGCAAGAGATTTGAGATACGAGGAATAAGGGCGGCAATTTAAGTCGCGGCGACCTTTTTTTTTTTTAGCTCTACTACTACACTGGGCGGCGACAACAATGCGGTTTGACCAACAATCAGGCCGGCGACACTTGCGGTCCGTGGTGCAACAATGGGGGTGCCAAATAATGTTCCAAGGGGCGGCATTTTCACAGTTTTTGCCCCAGCTCGACTAGACCTCAGTCTGTGAGCTTGTTTCGCTCGTTTTCGAAGCATTTTTGATAAGTTGGGTTCGCGTTTTTTGCTTTTTGTACATTTACAAAACATTATCACATTTATTTTTATAACCATGGGTCCGAAAAAGAAGAAGATGATGTATAATGAATTAAAACGTGAAGTCATAGAAATACATGAGCAAGGTGTGCAACTTGGCAAGGATGTACGGGCGTAGCACATCAATGATATGTACTATGCTTAAACAGAAAGAGTTTAAGGTCGTTACAATAATTTCTAAGCTCCGGACCTGTCTCCATGAAAAGATGGAGAAACTACTGATGGTGTGGGTGACAGAGAAGCCGCATCAAGGAGGAACCTTAACACAAAGCATCATATGTGAGAAGGCACGAGCGATTTAAGGTGATTTGCTGAAGCAGATCCCACACACTTACACAAATGAGGAATCGGAAGACACGATTAAAGCCAGTCGGGGCTGGTTTGACAACTTTAGGAAAAGGACCAGCATTCACTCAGTCATCAGGCATGGTGAGGCAGCAAGTTCGGATGTGAAGGCAGCCGAGGTTCACATCAAAACGTTTTCCGAACTGATAGAAGCCAAAAGATACATCCGCCAGCAAGTCTTAAACTGTGACGAGACAGGGCTTTTCTGGCAGAGGAGAAGACGATGCCAGGTCACAAACAAATGAAGGATAGATTAACTCTTTTGCGCCAATGCGAGTGGCGACTGCAAAATCAAGCCTCCGCCAGTATACCATTCGGAAAATTCCAGAGCCTTTAAGTCACATAAGATTTTAAAAGAAAAACTGCAAGTTATGTGGAGGGCATATCCGAAGGCATGGGTCATCAGGAAATTCTTTGTGGAGTGGATAAATCTGGTGTTTGGCCCTTCTGTTAAAAAAAATCTACAGGAAAACAACCTACAATTGCAAGCGCTTCTTGACCTCGAGAATGACTCTGCTCACTCACCAAATCAAGATGATTTACTCGAAGAGTTCAAGTTTATAAAGGTTCTCTACCTACCACCCAACACCACTCCTGTCCTGCAGCCCATGGATCAGCAGGTGATTTCTAATTTTAAGAAGTTGTACACCAAACACATTTTTCGGCGCTGCTTTGAGGTGACGAGAGTTCTGGAAGGACCACTTTAACATAGTTATATGCCAAAAATGTATTGATCAGGCCTGGCTGGGTGTTACAACGAGGACCTCAACCTCTGCATGGAAGAAGCTGTGGCCTGTGGCTGTAGCTGAAAGGGCCTTCGAAGGATTGGAATCTGAAGTGTCAGTGGTAGAGGAGATTGTTTCTCTGGGAAAATCCAGGGGTCTGGAAGTGGATGAGAGAGATGTGAACTCGTCAAGGAACAATCTCCGGAGCTGACAATGGAGGAGTTACACGATCTACATTTGCAGCAGCATACGGTGCTTCAACAAAAAATTAGTTTTGAAGAGGAGCCAGAGATGGAGGAGCTTATCTCTACAAGAGATATAAAGGAGATCTTGGGAATGTGGGAGAAAATTGTAAAGTTCGTGGATAAAAATCACCCCGAAAAAGTTGCAACTGGTCATGCATCGGAGTTGTTCAACGAAACTTGCCTAACTCATTTCCACAATATCCTGAAAGGGAGGAAGAAACAAACCTCCTTGGACAGTTTTTTTTAAACGATCTGAAGGTGAAAATGAGCAAAGCATGATGAAAAAAGCGAAGACCAGTGACGAAAATTAAGCGCTTCCGTAAGCACTTTTTCTTTTATTATATTTTTATAGAATATGTATTTGTTAATTATAAATAAATATTTCTTCTTGTAAATATGTATGTACATTTTTCTTATTCAAAAACACTTAACAAAAACAACTGAGGTATTTTTTTTTGGGATCTGGAACGGATTAATGGCATTTCAATTATTTTCAATGGGGAAAATTGCTTTGAGATACGAGCAATTTGACATACGAGCAAGGTTACGGAACGAATTAAACTCGTATGTCGAGGTACCGCTGTATATATAAAAATATATATAACTGACTATAAATTGAAAGATAGTAAATGACAGGTTTTAACCTACGTTTAGGCCAGGGGTGTGTCTAGTGTCAAGGATATGTTGATAGGCTAGTTCCCATCTGTGGAGTTCTGAAGGGGTGGCGGTGTTTGCAAAAACTCTTAACAGCTCTAACTGTGAAACAGGCGTTGAGGTTGTTCGAATCGTGTATGTTGGCATGAATTGCCACTAGGTGGTCCGGGTTGGAAGTAGAAACTTTTTGCCTATGGCACCTAGACCTCCACAGGTATCTTTCCCTGTAACAGACCCTGCTGTTAAATGGGCAGCATGCACCTTGCCGCCACCACCACTTACTCTATTCCTGTCATGGGAGAATCCTTTCTTATAATTGGACATGCTACATGTGCTACACCTCATCTTATCTACCAACTCACCTGTCTCCATTGCTCTGCTTCCTACATTGGTATCATCACTCAACAACTATCCTACAGGATGAATGGCCACTAGCAAAAAGTTTATACTTCCACCCTAGACCATCCAATGGCAATTCGTGCCAACTTACATGATTCAAACAACCCCAACAACAACTGTTTTACAGTTAGAGCTGTTAGAGTTTTTGCAAACACCACCACCCCTTCAGAACTCCACAGATGGGAACTACCTACCAACATATCCTTGACACACCCCGGGCCTAAACCTAGGTTAAACCTGTCATTTACTATCTTTCAATTTATAGTCAGTTATATATATGTTTTAAGTACATACATTATATATATTTCTACTTTCATTTGTTTACCCCTAGAACTGATCAAAATAAAATTGTAATTTTAGGATAATTTATTTAGTATAAATTTTTTAAACGGGCATCAAGAGATTACCTTTTTCCACTTTAATTGCCGTTCAACCTTATCCCCCCACACCTGGCACTTCCACCACCATCCCGTGTGTTCCACCTTTGTTTCATTCATATGGTGGTTCGGGATGTGATCACATCTTTCCCCGTCATATGTCTCGCCTCTCACACGACTAAGGTTTCTCACCGAAATATTGTGAAATTTGTTTTTGTGTTTTTTACATGTTAATCTCATCCTCCTGCCTTCATCTGTGGTAAGTGATGGGTTATTTTTCCCTGTCCTATCTTATTTTTAGTGCCCAATGGCAGTTTCTTTGTTTCCATTAGCCATCTCTCTTTATTTTAAAGTATACATGTCCAAAGTTCCATCTAAATCAGATTAAAAATTTAGGTGTGTATAAAAATTAAGGGATGTGAAGGGGTGGAGGGGGTGGTTTCTCAATGAAATTTATATGGGACAATTTTGAAGGTATACCCTATCTACTAAAAAAAATTCATTAAAATCAGTTAACAATTGGTGAAGATATCGCTGTACATACCTACCAAAAAAAAAAACACATACACACAGTCAGATTGAGAACCTCCTCTTTAAGGAAACAGCTTTTAGGCAATGTAAACAGCAAAGGATAGGGAAAATAAACCCAACACTTGCAAACACAGAATGCAGGAGGGCTGTGACAAATACACAAAACACAAGATATAGTATTTTAGTTCGACACCTTATTCATGTAGAGAAGAATGAGCCATTTGGCAAGGAATATAAACACACAATACAGCCTGCTTTCTGATTGTATATGCCATGGAGAAAGTGGTGGGAGAAGCAGCAATGAAGGGAGGATAGAATAAAAAAAGAGAACTGAGTGGGAAAGACAGAATTACAGTTTGCTTTGGGTTATGCATAGTGGGTGCTTTTGTGCTGAAAAGGTATCCAGGAATAATTGTGGAATATAAGGAGTCGTACACAACCCATTTCACATATTTTTATGGTAGTTTTTCAATACTCACATTTTTCATATTTTTTTCTATGTAATTTTAATTGCATTTCCACAGTTCAAATATTCAACAATATTACTTTTGCCAGTCTCCACCACCTCTGCTCTGAACTTATAGTCATAAACAACCATTCATTTGGTGGGGCTGACTGCAGGTGTTCATGGGAACACCTCACCATGTGCTTCACCCTATACAATCATAAGTAGTGTTTATGCCTGAAATAGTTTTTTGTTCTCACAGCATGCCTTCTTTCAACTTTTCATATCAAATGATAATACATTAAGTAAATTGCAACTTCCCTATTAAAAGCAGCTTAAATCTAATTGAGGCTTGATGATAAGCTTTCAGAGTAAATGAACTTTACTGAGAAAATAGCTTTTCCAAACAAATTCTATGCAAAAAGAACACACATTTCCTGTCCAAAATCAGACTGATAAAAGTGAATATGCACAGTAATACCTTTAAAAACAAAATTATTTCCCCCTTTCCACTTTTTACAGAAGAAATAAAGCTCCAAACGACAGGAAATGCACCAATTTTTAGTATTAAACAACTTACACATATATAGGATGGTGAAATGAGCCACGACTTACCTAAAGATGATGGATGTGGGGGTGCATACACACAGAAAAAAACACAACTGATAAAGAAATTTTCAGGATGAGCCCTTTATCAACAGGACAACATTATGGGAGGTAAATAATGTTCTCCTGTTGATAAAGGGCTCATCCCAAAAATTTCTTTATCAGTTGTGTTTTCTGTGTGTTCGTGCCCCACATGCATCATCTTAAGGTAAGTGGTGGTTCATTTCCCTATCCTAATTTAATTCCTTTTTGCTACTTAGCGCCTTTGATTTATATATATATCTCAGAATATCCTTGAAACCAGACATCGTCCTGGCGTCAATCTCCATAAATTCCTCCCACCAGACCCAGCACTTATTTATTATCTATACTATTTACATTTCTCATATTTCTGATATTTTATTTTTCACTTATAGTTTTTCAAAATTTGTTTTTTATATATGTATCCTCACCCAGTTATTACGTTGATCTACCACTTTCAATGATAATACACCATCAACAATATCAATTATCGATCCAATATTTGAGCTTTCCCCCCACCCCTCCCTACTCTACCATCTGTGTCGGCGACGCCATTCACCAGACAGCGGTCTCTGTGTACACATCTGACTCTGCCTGGTGTCTCACCTCTGCACGTATAAGGCTGTTGGTCAAAATATTGCACTTTTGTTGTTTGTTTGTTTTTTGTTGTTTGTTTGTTTGTTTTTTTTGTTTTTGTTTTTTTTTGTTTTTTTTTTTTTACCCAGCTGCCTTTAATTGTGGTAACTGATGGGTCTTTTTTCCCTACCCTTTCTTAGTTTTATTGCCCTTAAGCATTTTCCTGTTATTATATATATATATGCATAACATCCACCTTTTAATACTATTCTCGTATGCACAAAAATATTCAACAATTTTGAAACAACTATCAAAGAGAGAGATTAAAAAAAAAAATCAATCAGCAACATTTAATGTAAAATGAACAGACAGGTCAATTTTTAAATTTATGAAACAGCTGAATACTTTTAAAATAAACATCAAACAGTTCCATACACAAATAAACAAGTGACTTTTTTTTTTCCTTACTTACACACCTTAATCTTTCCACGCATATTTTTTATAGCAATAGCTGGTATCATACAACAAAACAGTACTGGGCAGTAGTATAAGAAGAATACAATGCTGGAATTTGTGTACCAACTCATACTCTTTCCAACAGCATCTAAAAGCAATGCCACAGCAAATACAACAACGGCTGATAATATCCATCCAAGAAGTGGCACCACAGCACTCAACAAAAGCTGCTTTGCCATTTGATTTCGGCTCAAACCTGGGATATGAAATAATCAGAAATTACAGACAGCTTGAAAGTTACCTATGTGAAGCTACTACTAATAAAGTAATAGTCCACAGCAACTTTACTTGCACTTAATTAGTAACAGCAGAATTCTTGTCATATATCATTAATTGTCCAGTCATCAATCATTCTCTTATCTTTAGTGTTTCTATAGACTCACAACAAACATTTGCAACATTAACACTTTTCTTTCAGAAGGAAAAAAATACACGTTTCTCTGTATGAGGTTTACCCCTGAAATCAATTAACTCTGGTGTTGGTACACAGTACAGGTTTCAGGAGTGGAACATGAACTAGAAAAACGTGTTTACAAGACAAAATATTTTAATAGAATAATTTAAAAAATCATTACTTAAACACGTACACTACTGAACTTGTGTGCACAGAGGTTCAATTCTCCTTATACAAATGGCACATGAATAAAGTTGTTTAAACATACAGAACGTATTAAATTAATAAAATGTGATCCCAAATACAAAAATGTGTGAGGTGTCTTTTAACATAGTGACAAGCAGCTACCCAGTTATACATGGATTCAACTAACTGGCATAAGTTCCACGAAAAATCTCACGCCATTCATATCAACAGCCATCCACAAATACATCATTGTGGTTGTTGCAGAATGGCTGCATTGATCATATCCCAAAAATCGTCCATGGGGTTTATGTCGAGTGATCTAGGTGGCGAAATCATGTGTCACAAGTGTCAAGAATGTTCCTAGAACCAATCGTGCACAATTTTGAAATACTGACACAGTGAATTATCAATTATAATGGTACATGAAGTGCATACAACACTGCAAATGGTCACCAAGTTTCTACACATAGTGTTGTACTGTCTTTAACCGTTCACTGTAGAGCGTGAAGAGGAAATGTAGCAGAGAAGTGAAGAGCTACAGAACTTTTGACAGACCAATGCTTGAATATGGTGGTGTAAAAAGGAACCCACATTTTGGATATCAAGTATAGGAGTGGGTGGTGGGAGGGGAGGAAGGGGAAAAGGAGAGCATCTAGATTTGTTTGTGGAAATTACCGCAGGTCATAATAAAGGTGCTAAATTTTGTCACAGAAAGAAGGGTGGTTTTGTTTGATTAAACTGATGGTTGTTATCCAAAACTCTGAATGTGCCACTCAAATCATCATTGTTCTCTAACTCCAGTATCCCAGGTGCTATTTATTTATTTATAAATAAATAATCTCAAACAAAGCTCTAAAATATTTTTCAGATATTTCTTGCCTAAGATCATGGGATTTTAGAAATAGTTCTTTTAACGAGCTGACGAAAATGAAGTTCAAAAAATAAAAATGTAGAAATATTCAGTTAATCATTTATTCTTTAAGAACTTTCAACTTTTGCTGGTATCAGAAGTTAAATTGAGTGGACGTACAATGTTTATTGGATTCAATCTTTCTGAAGATGTAAGTTAATTTCTATAAACAAGTGTTTTCAGATTACAATAGTCATTCCATTTGGAAGTTCAGAAGTGTAACCACCCTTTTAATTAAAAAAATATTAGCTAAATAAAAGTTCTCTTCAAATATCATAAAATCTCTAAACCCTGATATGAAATCAATGAAATATTTCTGAGACGATGTTCAAAAATATTCTATCACCAAAACTGGCTTGTCACAAATTATTCTAACTAGGAGAGGACTTCAGTGTGGAAATCGTGATCACAGAATGATAAGTCTGATAAATAATACTCCACCTCAGGTTTCTCACCCTAAAGCAATTCTGCCCGGTGGGCCTCTGTTTAAGAGAAATTGGGGGTTAAAATGGTAAAAATTGTGTGTGAATGACGCCCTCCACATAATTACTCTCACTCAGCATCTCCAAAAGCTAATCATAGACCAGCCTTTGCACCCAGTTCTCTACAGGTCTTGAGTCCATCAAACAAATCTTCAACAGGGACATTACTTCCTTCGCTCCTTCCCAGAAATGCACACTCTTCTACCTAAAATTCTACCCACTGTCTCCCACACATTTTAGCAGGTCACCCAATCTTAAAACATCTTGGTCCAAAAATTACCTCCTATAGACTCCAAAACCACTATATGAACCTTTTCCACACAACAGACCTGATTGCAAAAACTGTGTTATCCATCCACCCATTCCAACATATTCCAACCCCACCACAAAGAAAATCTTCCCCACCATTGGACACACTACATGTACCATAACGCACGTCATATACTGACTAACCTGCCACCACTGCACTAGTTCCTATACATGCCTCACTACACAGCAACTCTGTCAGAATAAATGGTCGTAGACAAATAATTCACACCTGTAACTTATATCTTTCAGTACCTGAACAAGCCAATTACCATGATTCTAACATCCTTAATGACTGCTTCACTGGGAGAGCAATCAGAGTTTTCTCCACAACCAACACCACATTAGAATTTCAGAAATGGTAACTTGCATACCAAAATATCCTGAATACCAGACACGCCCCCCCCTCAATCACCAAAATAATCCTACCATTTTACCTATAACTTATTATTATTATTATTTTTTTTTTACTTTATCTTGTTACTATCTTAACAAAAAAAATCATTTTATTTATTGTCCGCTTTAATACAATGTACATTTTTAATATTCATTTGTATCTAATTGTCATTTTACCACCGCCTGCGATACGTACATACGTCTGTAATATCTTGGTCTTTTTTTCTGGTATATATCGCTAATTCACTTCACAGCTGTATACCCCCACCACACTGTCCGCCAACACTTAGCAAGTCTTGGGGTAATCTTCAGTGTGTGCACACCTCCATTACCAAATGGCCCAATCGCTTCTACATGAATAAGGTTAAAACCCAAATATTGTATGTCGTCTCGCATGTTGTACACTCATCACAGCCTTAAACTTTGGTTAGTGTTGGGTTATTTTCCCTAGCATTTGTTATTTGTAATGCCTAAAAGAAGTTTTATTTTTCTTTAGTATCATTAATGAAGTTATTTGAAAGATACTATAAAAGGTTGGCACTACATCACAAACATCCAATGAAACAGAATTATGTTTCATCACAAATATCTACTTGTTGTAATACACAACAAAATAAAAATTGTGTAACAGGTTTTAAACATTACCAAAAAAATATGAGATCAATAAATGTTTAGATTTTCTGTCATTCATGTATACCATACACAAGTTTGTTGGTAGTAACCTTATACAACAACTATAACATTAATAATTACCTTCTCCTATTTTCATTGTACTTCTTATGAATACAAAAGCTGAAAATGTTAAAGTAAACATGTTGACTATATTGCCAGTGGATTCTTTATAATAAATCATGAATAGGCCACAAAAGTCAGTGTAAACAACTCGGCCATCTGAATCTGCCTCTGGATCACTTAGTTCATTAGATGAAGCTATTTTCTTTACTAGCGCCAACAAATTGTCTCCTGTGTGTTGGTAAGTTCCATCAGAAATGTAATTCACGTTGTCAAAAACTGTATGGTACACATAACCATTAGCTTTATGAGCGAAGTCAAAGCCTGCAAAAAGAATAAACAGTATCAATAATGCTTGTTTTATCTTCATATGACACTCAAAGATTACCTGTTTCAAATAGTGTAGCATATAAAATAAAATAAAGAGATAATTTGACAACAGCAAATTTAAACAAGCAAACCCAAAAGTATAATTCTGTATGTATACTTTTTTAACTGTCTTAAAATGGAGCATGAACAAGTAACTTATCATCAATCAAACTATACTGAATATCTGCAAAGGAGTGGCTAGATACGATGATTTGCCGCATCATAAAGGGAAGGATATGTGAAAACTGCTTAGCCAAATTAAAAAAAAAAATTCGACCAAGAATTACATCTAGCTGACACGTTAGAATCAATTACGGTGAAAATAGAGATTTGGGATAGTAAAGAGAAAACAGAATTCAGGGTCATAAACCAAAAATATAACAAAGAAAACCACATCTGTAAACCAAATCAATATAAATCATATCAATATGTCAAACAGTTAATAAATCTGGGTACAGTGATTGGAGAAGAAATTGTTAACAAAGGGGAAATACCGGCAAGGACACTAGGGGGAAATAGCTGTTACTATGGCCTAAGCCCCTCCTTAAAAAAAGAACAATGTCATAGTCATTCATTACCATTGCAAAAAAAACTTGATACAGCCAGTAACGCTATAAGGATCTGACACCTGGAGTACTACAAAACAGGACTTTAACACTGCTCAAGTTTGAAAGAAAGGTGCTACACAAGATCTTCAGGCCTGAGCTTGAAAATAAAAGCATAAAGAAGAGACTGTTATAATACACATATACAGGGTGTTACAAAAAGTTACGGACAAACTTTCAGGAAACATTCCTCACACACAAACAAAGAAAATATGTTATGTGGACATGTGTCCCGAAACGCTTACTTTCCATGTTAGAGCTCATTTTATTACTTCTCTTCAAATCACATTAAACATGGAATGGAAACACACAGCAACAGAAAGTACCAGCGTGTCTTCAAACACTTTGTTACAGGAAATGTTCAAAATGTCCTCTGTTAGCGAGGATACATGCATCCACCCTCCGTCGCATGGAATCCCTGATGCGCTGATGCAGCCCTGGAGAATGGCGTATTGTATCCCAGCCGTCCACAATACGAGCTCTAACATGGAAAGTAAGCGTTTCCGGACACATGTCCACATAACATATTTTCTTTGTTTGTGTATGAAGAATGTTTCCTGAAAGTTTGGCCGTACCTTTTGTAACACCCTGTATATATGATATGTAGCTATAACAAAGTATGGCGAATACAATGAACAGGGCAGTTTGAATGCAGGACAACAACCTAAAATAGCAATCAGCACAAGACCTATCAGAAGACAAAAAAAGTGGTGGATATTCAAATGCATTCACCTTCAGTGAATGGTGAAACTGGATAAATGGCACAGAAGAGAAGGTAATTGGACTGCAGTGGAGGCAATTTCTCAAGGCAGTTCACAATCCACTGGGCCTGATAGTGGTAGTAAGGTAATTCTCAGCCAAATAAATATGGAAAACTGCCTTGAACCAAATTAATGCAGATATCTGGCTAAGATATTGATCTGATTCATCTATGATTTTTTTCTTTTTCATGGAGCTAGTGATTTATTGATGACATGTAATTTTCACATTAATTACCTTTAAAAAAAAAAAAAAAAAAACAAGAGAGACCGAAACTTATAGATACCTTGTACAATTTTTCAGTATTCTGTGGACTGCTAAGGTTAAGAAAAACTTCAACTAGTCAATATTATGATCTAAAATACTGCACTGCTTGGTGATTCAGTTTGAAAATTAAGCTCTCCCTCCAATAAAGATATCAGACCATGAAAAATCTGGCAGAAATTACACAACAAAAAAGATTACTTTTATGACAGGCTACAAAAAAAATGTACATTGATTAATATACATATATCCAAGATTTAATTCCAATTCTGAATTACAAAGAAAAGCAGAATTACCAAACATGACAAAATTTTTATTCAAGATACACAAGAGGTAGGTGTAAACACACAACATTTCAGATTGTGCCTTCAACAAAAGGGAAACCATGTAACCAGTGTCCATCTTTAATTTCAGTCTTTTGTGTTCAACAACGTATCATAAACGTGTGCAACCAGAAGCTAGTCTTGCCATCTTTGCAAAACGCTGGTTTATATTCTTTCTATCTGAATGTTTATTAAGATTATTGCTCCATTAATTAGCAACTATTTTTCAATTATAAATTACTGATTGACATATATCTAAAATCTCGTTTAAACCGTTAAGTAGGAGGCCTATCATTTACATACCTTGTATAAACATTTCCTTAATAATAAATCCCTTTTCAACTTGACTTACAGCTACTTTCATGAAGGACATAAGATTTAAAAACTTAATTTCTCAGACTTGGTGCTATTTGCTACATTCATCTCCAGTAATAGCTTAAAATTACAATTATTTTGATGTTAATAGGTAGAAAATTGTTTTTAAAGAGATATTTCAAGTTGTATTCAGCAATGTGCATGGGGCAAACAAAGGCAAAAATCTAAAATCATCAATTAATTAAAAGAGATAACTCAAATTTTACCATGGCAGCATATTGTCAACATTAAGACATCCATTATAACTAAAAAATATAGTGTCTGTAGATAAGTTATAAACATGTTTTTTTGAGTAAAATAAAGAATTTGAATTTTGTAAATAAAAGAGCTTGGGAGATAAAAGTAGGCTTAAATGAAAGAGAAAGATTCAGTTGATAATAACAATTATTATTAACTAGCTGGTACCCACGACTTCGTTCGTGATTGTAAAGAATTCATATTGACAGCTATAGACATCTAACCACCATAGTCCACGATGGGAGACTCGATACTATTACCACACACAAATACCAGTCTTCTGCGCTATGTAGTTTCCGGCAGCAAAGTAAAATATACAGATACACACAAGTCTTTGGATGAAATACGAAAATATTCATGATCGACCAATTTCAAACACCTATCTCACACACTCCCACAGTTACCCAATTTCGGCCAACGTTGTGATCGATGGGAGACTCTGTGTTACTACCACACACAAACGCCAGTGATCTGCGATTGATAGTTTTCACTTAAAAGTGAAACACCGTGACACATGCGTCTTTGGCAGAAGTATGAAATTACCGCAGGTCGACCATTTTCATCCCCCATTTCTTCCACACCCCCATAGCTACCGACATCTAACAACCATAGTGCACTACATGAGATACGATTCTACTACCAAACACAATCACCAATGCTCTATGCTATGTAGTTGTGGCAGAAAAGTGACATATGCGGAAACAGTCGAAATGACGAAAATATCCTTGGTCGGCCACTTACAACCACCATATCTACCACACATACCACACGTTTCTGAAATTCGGCCGCTGTTGTGATCGAAAGGTGACTTTGTGCTACTACTACACACAAACGCCAGTTATCTGTGATCTATAGTTTTCGCTGAAAAGTGATACACCATGACACTTTTGTCTTTGGCAGAAGTATGAAATTGCCACAGGTCGATCACTTTCAACCCCCATATCTCACACACCTCCATAGCTACCGAACATCTAACAACCATAGTGCACTACATGAGATACGATTCTACTACCAAACACAAACACCAATGCTCTATGCTATGTAGTTGTGGCAGAAAAGTGACATATGCGGAGACAGTCGAAATAGCGAAAATATCCTTGGTCGGCCACTTACAACCACCATATCTACCACAGTACCACACTTTCTGAAATTCGGCCGCTGTTGTGATCGAAAGGTGACTCTGTGCTACTACTACACACAAACGCCAGTTATCTGTGATCTATAGTCTTTCGCTGAAAAGTGATACACCATGACACTTTTGTCTTTGGCAGAAGTTTGAAATTGCTGCAGGTCGACCACTTTCAACCCCCATTTCTCCCACACCCCCATAGCTACCGACATCTAACAACCATAGTGCACTACATGAGATACGATTCTACTACCAAACACAAACACCAATGCTCTATGCTATGTAGTTGTGGCAGAAAAGTGACATATGCGGAGACAGTCGAAATACGAAAATATCCTTGGTCGGCCACTTACAACCACCATATCTACCACAGTACCACAGTTTCTGAAATTCGGCTGCTGTTGTGATCGAAAGGTGACTCTGTGCTACTACTACACACAAACGCCAGTTATCTGTGATCTATAGTTTTCGCATGAAAAGTGATACACCATGACACTTTTGTCTTTGGCAGAAGTATGAAATTGCCACAGGTCGACCACTTTCAACCCCCATTTCTTCCACACCCCCATAGCTACCGACATCTAACAACCATAGTGCACTACATGAGATACGATTCTACTACCAAACACAAACACCAATGCTCTATGCTATGTAGTTGTGGCAGAAAAGTGACATATGCGGAAGACAGTCGAAATACGAAAATATCCTTGGTCGGCCACTTAAAACCACCATATCTACCACAGTAACCACAGTTTCTGAAATTCGGCCGCTGTTGTGATCGAAAGGTGACTCTGTGCTACTACTACACACAAACGCCAGTTATCTGTGATCTATAGTTTTCGCTGAAAAGTGATACACCATGACACTTTTGTCTTTGGCAGAAGTATGAAATTGCCACAGGTCGACCACTTTCAACCCCCATTTCTCCACACCCCCATAGCTACGACATCTAACAACCATAGTGCACTACATGAGATACGATTCTACTACCAAACACAAACACCAATGCTCTATGCTATGTAGTTGTGGCAGAAAAGTGACATATGCGGAGACAGTCGAAATACGAAAATATCCTTGGTCGGCCACTTACAACCACCATATCTACCACAGTACCATAGTTTCTGAAATTCGGCCGCTGTTGTGATCGAAAGGTGACTCTGTGCTACTACTACACACAAACGCCAGTTATCTGTGATCTATAGTTTTTCGCTGAAAGTGATACACCATGACACTTTTGTCTTTGGCAGAAGTATGAAATTGCCACAGGTCGACCACTTTCAACCCCCATTTCTCCCACACCCCCATAGCTACCGACATCTAACAACCATAGTGCACTACATGAGATACGATTCTACTACCAAACACAAACACCAATGCTTCTATGCTATGTAGTTGTGGCAGAAAAGTGACATATGCGGAGGACAGTCGAAATATGAAAATATCCTTGGTCGGCCACTTACAACCACCATATCTACCACAGTACCACTAGTTTCTGAAATTCGGCCGCCTGTTGTGATCGAAAGGTGACTCTGTGCTACTACTACACACAAACGCCAGTTATCTGTGATCTATAGTTTTCGCTGAAAAGTGATACACCATGACACTTTTGTCTTTGGCAGAAGTATGAAATTGCCACAGGTCGACCACTTTCAACCCCCATTTCTCCCACACCCCCATAGCTACCGACATCTAACAACCATAGTGCACTACATGAGATACGATTCTACTACCAAACATAAACACCAATGCTCTATGCTATGTAGTTGTGGCAGAAAAGGTGACATATGCGGAGACAGTCGAAATACGAAAATATCCTTGGTCGGCCACTTACAACCACCATATCTACCACAGTACCACAGTTTCTGAAATTCGGCCGCTGTTGTGAACGAAAGGTGGACTCTGTGCTACTACTACACACAAACGCCAGTTATCTGTGATCTATAGTTTTCGCTGAAAAGTGATACACCATGACACTTTTGTCTTTGGCAGAAGTATGAAATTGCCACAGGTCGACCACTTTCAACCCCCATATCTCCCACACCCCCATAGGTACCGACATCTAACAACCATAGTGCATGACAGGAAAGACGATTCTACTACCACACACAAACACCAAAGATCTATGTTATGTAGTTGTTTCAGGAAAGAGAAGTATACGGAGATACGAATTTTTGGTCGAAATATGAAAACGCCCTGCACTGATCAACTTTAATCATTATATCTCCCACATCCCCACATCTATCGGCATTCGGCCAACGTTGTGCACGACAGGAAACTCCATGCTACTTCCACCCACAAACATCAGTGATATGTGCTAGGTAGTGGTGGCTGAAAAGTGAAATATAGGAAAAAACACGTCTATTTTTATATATATATAAGATTGTAACAAAAGTAGATTTTATATAAGATCCCGGTATTTTTTGCAGATTGCTTTGGACTTCCAATATTGGTGTCAAATTCTTAGGAATTTAAGTGTTAGTTTCTTCGAAATTCAATACCTTTTCAGTCAATAATCATATGGAGCAAAAAAATGGTCTTCTTAATATTGTCAGTTAAGACTACAGAAGCATCTATTGTTGTGGCTAAAATTCTCCATTTAGAATAAATTATGCCAAAGGTACATTTGACGGTTCCTCATGTTCACGATAACCTAGCATTGAGGTATCATCTACATGCATCTAAATATTGTCCATAAGGATCTAATAAATTATTTAAAAATGGATAAGCCTCGTCGCCTATAAAAAAACACGAGGTTCAGTGATTTCAGAATTTGGCAGAACGATTTGGAATATTCTGTCTTCCATCTATTAAAGATACATACAGAACTGCAGATCTAACTGTTCCACCGTCACTCTGTTTACCATTACCTCCAGCTTCAATGTTTATAAATTTATAATTAGCATTGACAATAGGAAAAAATCTTGTAATTGTGGAACCTGAAGCCAGAGTGGGCAAGACAAGTAACACCGAAGTATTTTCCGTCGACAGCGCCCACGCAATTCGGAAAATTAGAAATATTGTAACAATCTTCGGCTATTTTTTTTACGAAATCCTGTTCCTGTGGAATCGTCATATGAAGTAGTTGAAGTAGTTTTCATAATTATTTCTCTTACAACTCCTATACGAAGAAATAAGCTAGATTTCTTCTACATGTCTGGCCGGTTGACAATTGCGCGCAATATAAAACACGATTCTACGCTATTATCGAAGCTCCAATATAAACACTGCACGAAGAAAGAAATTGAGCGCCGCTCTTGTCGCTGCGTTTATCGTCGCTCTCATCGTTTATCGTAGCTCCAACATAAACGCACCCAGTAGTCCTGAGAATTATTACCACCACACCTAAGACAGTTGCGTCCGCAGAAAGAAGTTTTTCATGGTTAAAAATTATGAAAACCTATTTAAAGAATTCGATGATAGAATATCGGTTTTCAGCACTTCCTGTTCTTTGAGTTGAAAATGACGTAGCTCATTCGTTAGATTTTTGTGCTTTAATTAAATATTTTAGTCTTAAGAAAAGCCCAAACATCATTTTTAAATCCCAGGGTATAGCCTTCAAGGCATTTATGTACTTCAGTTAATCCTTAATCATTTGTCGTATTTATGTTTGTTAACTTATAATAACTAAAACTCAAAATTTATTTATTTATGACTTTTTCATTTCTCGTCGATTATCAGAAATACCTGCTTTCGAGTCACGCTCTTTTCACAAAGCGCCCTCGCAGAGATTTTCCGCCCCGAGCCTCGCAATGGGTAAGGCCGCCGCTGATTTTTACCCACGTATTTCATTATACGACAGTGACACGTTTACGTCGTTTAGAAGTAGTAACTTCAGATCATCCTCAGTTTCTCAAATAAAACTGTGAGCTGCCTATCTGTAGACATATTCCCATTGAAATGTATATGTGATTATATTCTGCATCTACTGTATATTCTAAATGTATTGATTAACAATTGCAACAGGATTTTTGCATATTTCATTGTCTTGTACCAAAAGACTTATGCAATGATAAAATATTGTTTATGGCCTTTCGGATTTCAAATATATTCATTTGCATCTTGCAATTAATACCAGCAAAATCTCTTTGGTGGACAATATTCTCTTTTCATACGAACACTGGGTAACTGCACCGAAAGCATCCCTAGAGTTTGTCACAAGTTACATACAGCGAGTATTTAGCCATACAACACTGTTTTCCTTTATTTTTACCCTAAACTCGTTTATTCTTGCTATATTTTGTTCTCGGTATGAAATGGGATTTTATTTAGTTTAAGCGATTTGAAGTATCCGCGTACTGGTAACTAAAACATCTACGTATCTCATCATTCATTTTGTTGTTTACTCCATTAAAAAGATATATACCCACATCGCATTATCGAGATGCATTTGACGAGTACCTTCCTCGATCGTAGTTATAGACGTTCTCAGGTACAGTAAGCAGAAGTACGTTCATTTTCCATTCAATTGTGAAATAACTTATTTCGGCATCAGAGTATGTTCTACCTTCTGTGTTCATGGGAAAGGAATGTTTCTGCTGAAATAATACCTGTATATTTATACTGTAACCCCAAAGCCTTATTGATGGAATGATAACTTGCGTGAAATGCGTATCTGTAAATGACAAGAAGTGCTAGGATGTGTATTTCGCATCAAAACTGTTTCTGCTTTCCTTGTTTCTGTTTCCCTTGGGTGCTTAGACGGTCGTATATACTTATGGCTTTACGCCCCGTCGACGTCGAGGTCATTAGAGGCGGAATGGGACTGGGGAGAAACGGGAATGAATTCGGTCATTGCCTTTTGAAGGAAGCATCTCGGCATTCGCCTGGAGTGATTTGGGAAAACCATGTAAAACCCAAATCTGGTTGCCCGAACGTGGATTCGAAACGGCGTCCTCCATAATGTGAGGCCAGAGCGTTAACCACTCACCAACCACGCTACGGTCGTACTGTAAAATCCATATAAACAGTCAATATTCTTAAGCTTCTGGAAACTTCACTATCTATGGTAGCGAATATTAATGTGTGTGATGTCACACACAGTTTTTTAGACTTAATTTTATTCTCATTAATATTATAGAAAATTGTATGGATTAATGAAGTCACCCACGTCTGAATGACGTGACAGTCTAGTGGCTACCCACGCCACAGGTACAAAAGAGTGGAAATTTTGTGATACGAATTTATTGTGACAGGAAGAGTATCCGTTGCGTGGAAGAGGCTGGTATTTTGTCGGAGCTGTCGAACTACATATCAATCCGATAAACATCGCCAATGTGAAGGTGAACACACCAGCACCCGTATAGAGACGCAGGACTGTGGCAATAATTATTCCATAGTGGAAAGACTTTACGACTAGTCGACATCCAGAAAATTAAAGCCAGGAGAGGATGGAGGAAAGAAACGGGATGAATCAGGTGCTGATTTATTAATTACGACCGACTGGACACTCCGTGACAATTTCCCTAAGCTCCAATTTTCTCCTTTCATGTACACATCTCCTTTTTCTCTTTACGAATTTAAAATTCTTTCACCGTTTTTGGTAATTACCACTTCCATTCCTAATTTATTCCATCCCCGACTAACTTTCCTAATTTTCCCACACCCTTCTGCCTAAAATCGAGTTCCACTTAGTCATGGTCATCTTTTTTTTCTATGCACCACTCTTACGGCAATTGTTTACGTGAAAGGACGGGAGAAGAGTGGAGGATTCGAAAAGATTATCCAGAAGAAAGTCTGCTACAATATAAAAGATTTAGGATGTCCACAACTACGAAAACTCTAGAAAACTAACGTGAAAAAATTGTAAAGAACATTTATTTTATAATTCTATGTGTGCTGTTGGAAATGTAATTTTACTTGTTCAGTTATAGGTAGAATAATTTAATCAAATAAAATTCGTAATGTTTTTATTCTACTGTTTTGTTTAATTTTACTTCGCTAGTAGTAACGCAAACATCATATTCAGGTTTAAGGTTATTAAAATTTTTAATTACTGTACAATTAACATCATTCAATAGCAACAAATTTTTATACACTATAAGTTCTTGTCTTAAAAGCGCACAGAATAATGATGAACTGGAGTGATTTCGGGAAATCGCGGAACCGAAATCAGGATGGCCGGATGGGATTTGACACCACGTCCTGCCGCATGTTGGGTAAGAGCAATATCACTCACCCTCCTGAAAAAGTGAAATTTAATATCTTAGTAACTGCCAATTAATTAATTTAATTAAAAAGTAATTTGAATATATTTTCGTCAGCATTAGATTTTCACAAACTATAATTTTTAACCGTAAACTGGTATCATAAATTTGTTAAACCGCTGAGACATTTCCTACTTCAAAATACACACCATAATTATAATGTGTTAGTGGAGACTTTCCCAGCGTATTGATGCAACAAAATCCTCTCGGGTATCCTGCGGATTGTGTTATAGGAAAACGACGTTTCGACAGCTGGCTCTGCTGTCTTCATCAGGTATCTGGTAGCTGTCGCAAACTTACTGTTACCTCCACGACTGGCTTAGCTTTTTTTCTTTTTTTTATTATCTTTCATTACCCTGGCTGAGGGCGAGGGGCGGGCTGTTGGATAGCTGATTGCTCTTTTCAGCCTTCGGGATCATATTTATTTTCAAATAGCTTTATTGAATTCTATTTTATACATTAAATTTTTTGGGGGGGAGCCACCCATCCAAACTCCTTTATACATTAAGCTGGAAGGCCCGCTCGCTCTGATTGGTCGAGAGCGCTGGTTTTATACACTTCGTCTCTTACTAGCTGAACCTGCTGCCTTCTTGTTGGTGGTCTGTGCAACCGCTCGCTGCATGGGTAGGAAATAGCGGCGTCGGCTTGGGGGGGGGGGGGGGGGTCGTGCTTTTGGACGGAGTGTGGGAACCGAATATAATGCATAAAACCGAGTCTGAAGACTGGAGGACGGCAAAGGAGCCGGTCAGCCCCCGCCTGTAGACATGACCTTTGACGAATACGAATACCTCAATGAACCACAAGAACCTGTCCTCCCTGTAATCGCCTTCTATGAAGGCAATTGTATACGCCTGGCTGGCGAACTCATGTTAGAACTCAAACAGTATATCCTCTGTTTCCCTGTGAAGGATGGGCTGTGGTTTCTACCGCAGCATCCAACACACTTCGACGCTTGACGGCCTACCTGGATGGGCTTCGCATCCGCCACTCCCCACAGACCCCTCGACCACCAACCAAGATAGTCGTTCGGGGCCTGCCCGCTGATGTGCCAGAGGATGTGGTAGCTTCCGAGCTCTCCAGCGCCGGCATCGTCACCTCTGCTGTCAATCAAATGCGCCGCCCAGGCACCGAGGAGCGTCTACCGCTGTACTCGTATCAGCTTGTGGATCGTGTACCGCGGAAGAAACGCTCAAGAACCATGCTAGGACGCAAGTTCCGACTTGAACCAAACAAGCGGCCTCCGCTAGCCCTGGCACAGTATTTTCGCTGCCAGGGTCATGGGCACATGACCCATGACTGCACTGCCAATAAGCGCTGTGTTAGGTGTGCTGGAGAGCACAAAGTCACTGAGTGCAGCGTCCCGCGAGACTGGGTACCCACCTGCTCCAACTGTTCCGGCCCCCACCCAGCATGCTACAGTGGTTGCCCCATCAAGAAAAACCTGAGCGCCAACATGAAAGTGACACGCACCAACGAGCTGGTGCCCTCATCAAACAAACCCGGCCGACATCCAGCCTCGACCGGATCTGAGCAACCCGCGAAGGCGAAGAAGCAATCCGCAACCCACCATCTGCGTCACCAGGCGGACTGCAAGTACCACGACAACTTCAGTGTCATCGTCCAGCTGCAACAACAGCAAACAACAATAATGACTCAGGTCTTAGTAAATACAGCCACTCCGGGAACGACACACCTGATATGCCACTGCACAGCAATATCAACAAACAGCTGAACTGGAAAGAGATACGGGACCACTGTAAAAAACTTCCCCACACTATGAGGGCAATGCTGACCCAGATGATATATTGTCAGGCGAAAAAGTTCCCGCCTGGATGTGCAATCAGAGCAGACCCACCAGCATCTCGGACCGCCAGCACATCCGGGCGGGAAGGCGCAAATGGCGCCAATCGGTGGCCGCAGTGGGCCGCGTATAATACCAGGTTTTGCCCAACCAGATTGACCAACCCACAGGATAAGACTGAACAAAAACCCAATTCAAAAACAAAACCACTGACACCAGTAGTAGGATAACTCCTGGAACTGGCAACAACAACATAGCTATCTATGACCGAAGACGCTGTGCTATACTGTGCTGTGCTGTGCTGTGTGGGCATCAGCTTCAACGAGAAATAGCCCAGCCCACCACGCGAATCGTCACCAGTGGTTGTTGAGGCGCTGCCGAATGAGCGGGTAAAGAGGGCAACCAGGAAGAAGCCCTCCCTCCCCCCCTCCCCGAGCTCCGGCAGTGCTTCAATTTCCAAAATCATGGACACCAGGCCAATGACTGCTCCAAGAAACGCAGGTGCGTCAGATGTGGCTCTGACTACCAAACGGCCGACTGCTCCACAGCCAGAGATGAGGCAGTCTGCTGCAACTGCGGCGGTATGCACGCGGTTTGTTTCTCTGGCTGTGATCTCAAGAAAAAACTTCGGACGAAGTGTCGCACGAAAATAACATCAGCCTCCAAGCGAGCACGCCATGAAGCAAACAGAAGCCAACATCCCCACCACCACCGACAGGCGAGAAAGACTACGCGCGAGCCAAACCAGCGGCCAGCAACGTACCGCCAACGTAAAAACCCAGCAACACCTGGCTCCAGTCGGCAGCCGACCGACCGCCAAGAATGTCGACCAGCGGACCACTGCCACGTCTGCCGTACTGGACCCAGTGACCAACTCACGGTGGTGGTGACGCTGCTAACGCAGCTCATCGCCATCCTCATGTCGAGAACGTCTATAGATTAGACAACTTTTAAATCATGACCTATGAAAAGCCATGTCAAAAAAATGCAAATACCGACAACAGTAGAAGGCATCCATCCTGGGACTGTTAATAACATAGTAGTGCTGTAAACATAGTAGTGCTGTGCTGTAAAGGCGTTGGCAGAAGCTGTGCTTCTCGTCGCTAAGCCAGAGTTCCGTGTTGGTATCGGTTGTGTAACGATGTGCGATGAGGAAAGAGCTCGCCGCACTGCCGCGACAGGTGGGTCGAGTGCTCCAGCGCACTCGGCTTAGCCGGCGGCAGCTGCGGCCACGTTGACGACCCGCCTAACGAAAACGGACTACGGATACAAATTGGACGGCACCCAAAAAAATAGGGAGACCCGCCATCCGAACATGGACTCGATTATCGACACAACTCCGACAGCACACACCTCGCAAATGACAACCGAGCGTGCCCACAGTCAAGATCCTCGTACAACTAAGCGACGCACCTCACCACTCCTCGGCGATAAAGACAAGCTACCAAGGAGTGAAGAGAGAAGAATTGGCGCCCCTGTGTCACAGTTTGCCTCAATCAATAAGGACAAGAAGGCAAGGAAGAAGAAAATTGTGGGAGCCATTAGCTTCCCCGCACCTACTTTCGTGGACCAGCACACTGACAAATCAGCAAAGAAAACACCAGGCAACCATAAAGCAAGATCAGCCGGAATTGAGCCTGATTTGGAGGGGTACATGCTAGCACATCTTATCAGCAAGCCTCCGCCATCACTAGACCCCGACAGAATAGAATTAAGCAACCAGTACGAAGTGCTGGAGCAGGGAGACCCTGAACAGCAGCAGCTACAACAACAGCAATAGCTGAAACTACAACAGCAGCAGCATCATCAGCAACAGCAGCAGCAACAACTGCGGAAGCAGTACAGCAACATCAAAGGCAGCAGCCCTCCAAAACCATTCCAGCAGGGGCAATCAAAGATGAAGAATGGCGCAAGCCCCACCGAACTGCGCCCGCCGCTCAGTTGAGCCCCAGCAGGCTCTGCTGGTACTTCTATTACAAGCAACTCCTTCTCGGCTCTTCCTATAGAAGGGGTGTCAGTCATGGAAGTGCAGGAAATGGAACCAACAAGGACCACTAGAGAACCAAAACTGGCCCCTCTAACCCTTTCCTATAAAGAGGATTATAGGAACCTACAAATAATACTCAAGAAACTCTGCACGGACGGGTTCCATGTAAAACGAGCTATTCCTAACAACCAAGGCTGACCACCAAGCTGTCTCAGACTATGCGTCAAAAAAACAATATACCCTTCTACACCTATCCCACAGAGGCTGACAAGAACCTCAAAGTCGTGATCAGAGGTCTGCCTTTTAATTTTGAAAGAAGAGCTCGGATTGGTGGCGAGAACAGTATGTCAGACTACACTCACCGGAAACACGACAGGAGTTCCCTTGTTCCTGGTCGTCCTATCTGACACCATTGAGAACAGGGCAATATTCAAAATGACCACACTCTGCCCGGTGGGGGTCATAATAGAGAAGCTTCGCAGCACTAGAGGACCAGCTCAGTCAACTGTCAAGGGGTGGGATACATATCCCACCACTGCGTGATGCCGTCCAAATGTGTTAAGTGCGCTGGCGATCATCCTTCTCGTCAATGTGCCCTTAATGAGGATAAGTCCAGCCCAATTGTGTCAATTCCAGTGGTAATCACATGAAAGCTATCGCAAATGCACAGCCTCAACAAATTTAATGAAAAGCAAACGTCTAACAACGCCCCATACATTGCCGTGCTCAAGAAGAGGTAACAAAGGAAGAAAGAGGAGACGACAGCGTCTGCTGACGTGGTACCACCAAATCCTGAGCTAGGACCAGGTACCACCTTCGCGGAAGCGCTAACCAACTCACCTACCACCTCGCGACCCAAGGCGAAGGATGCAAAGGACCATCAGGAGGAGACTTCCTCCGCCCAGAGAAAACCGCCAGGGCGGAGCAAGAAAGCTGACGGCCAGAGCAACCGCCCAGCTGAAATGGCCTCCCGGAAGAAAGACAAACCGTAACTACATTGATTCAAGACCTGCAGCTACAGATCGTGAAGGCAGTCAGGCTGGCAATAACTGCCGTTCAACAAGTGAATCAAGTAAGCCATGGCGAACACCATTTAAGACTTGACTATCTGCATTTGGAACGCCAACGGCCTACGGCGATAGCTTCGCGAATTTAGAGAATTCTTAAGAGATAAGGGCATAGATGTATACCTAGTCAACGATCAAGGCAGCCGCCCCCAACTATTCTTGCCACAGATATGACCGGCCAACCGCGGGAGGCGGAACCGCGGTCTTTGTCAGGAACAGAATCAAACATTATGAAATAAATCTACCTCAGATGCAGACCATCGAAGCATCAGGTGTAGCTGTTGAGACGCCTAGGAGAAGAATCCTGTTTATAGCCGCATACAGACCACCTCAAAGAAACCTGCATGAAGAAGATATCTCTGCTCTTCTCCACCTAAGGGGCAAACTTTTCATTGCAGGTGACTTCAGTGCTAAACACGTTGCCTGGAACTCGCGTCTTACTAACGCGAACGGCTGAAGGCTACTGCGCGTCATCGAAAACCACGACGCAATAATCTGGAGACCCACAGAACCAACCATATTTGGACATGGGCTATCCGATGTACTAGATGTCGCCATCACCAAAGGCCTGCGGCACAACATCGCAGTGACAACTAAAACTGCATTATCAACAGATCATGTTCCCGTGATGTCAAGAATTAACAGGGTAAATAGAAACCTGCGGGACATCGACTGCGAAACTTTCCAAGGCCATCTCTCCCAGCGTGTTGAAACGGTACCACCACCTTCAGTCACCGGTCCTTCTGCGCAGTGGCCAACCTGGCAGACTGAATTAATGAGGCAGTGGATGCAGCCACCCGACCACGACGAAACCAGTCCACCCGTTCAAGACAATTGGCTTGTTTCCACTAAGAATAAATCGGGCGTATAGTAGTTTTTAATGATTAATCATGCTAAGGAGATAACAAAAAACAACCTTATTTAATATAAAACATAAAGATTAGAATTATTTGTAGAAAATAAAATCGACAAAATCAGCCATAGTGAAACGTGACCGCGAACGCCAATGAAAAAGCATTACGTCATAGCGTCCCTAGCGCCACAGAAGTGGTTGACATTTATATGTAATAGAACACCTTGCGTAGTAAATTTTTCGTTTGTAGCAGCTTCTGTGTTGGTAATTTAGTTATTGTTAATTATTTGGCGAAAGAGAAGTTTAATTCATTATGGAACAAGGTTTTAGCAAAGCCTCGATCATAGACTTCTGCTCGTCGGAATTATATACAAGTGTCAAATATATCAGCTGTAATCAGTTTCGTAAACAATAATCTATTGCTTAGACGTACGTTTTTAAGTTAATTTATATGGTTTTGATGTTACTTTTGCGAAGTATAAGCAACTGTTAGGGAGTTCTATAATTACCGTGACGTCGCAATCTGATAACGAATTCTTGTAGAACTCGACGAAACAAATCGAAAATAAAGAATAATGTTTTTTTTTATATCTCGCTTCGTTTTCGAGATATAGCACGTTAAAAATGAGTTATAGTTCCTTGTGCTTTTGGTGACGTTCGGTACTATTATTTCTGTGCCGTGTCTTAACTTTTCAGCTGCATCACGCCTAGTGTTGTAAAAAAACGGTTTTTTTTCTGGTTTGAAAAAAAAAACATGAAAAAAAAACTTTGAAAAAAAAAAACATGTTTTTTTTTCTGGAACACGTTTTTTTCACAACTACTAAATCTCAAATTTGTAAGGCAGTTATCGTTTAAAATGACTGTTTACTTATCTTAGTTTAAAATCTACTATATTTTTCTGGTTCAGTAGGAAAAAAAAATATCACGAAAATATTGGCAAAATTGACTGAAATTTTCTTTATGAACGGGGATTTCCCGAAGAGACTAGGTTGCGCGAGAAGGAATCCCCATTCCCCATTGTTTGGATTGATACTTGCTATTTGAAATAGTGCTGCCAGCCCTACAAAATTACCTACAGATCTTTTAAAAAAAATAGGAATTTAAAATTTATCCACGGTTTTTTGCCTTATTGGGCTTTCCTTATATTCGTATACTTGTTAACTCTCAGAGTATAGTGGTACTGACTCATTAAATTGTCAGTAAGGGAGCGTGCATAAACCACATAGCTCCATTTTGGCCTCCTGTGAACCCCCACGTAGCCCTACGTGGCTTTTGCCTACCCCCCCCCCTCTCCCCACGTAGCCCAGTGTAGCCTTCCAGCTAACCCCTCCTCCCTCTGGACCGAGCCACGTAGTTTGTGCACGGTCCCTAATTATGAATCGTTTCCTTACAACCGTTGGTGTAAACAAACGATTGAAAAGAAATAAAGCTCCAATTTTGTATGATAATAGATTTTAATTCAAACTTAAAAGACCGTAATACGGAACTATCGGCACAGTCTTTATGCACAGTGTGTACTTTGCTCACAATTTAAAATTGCAATCTCAAAATCTTTTGCGTACAATACAAGAACAACCAGTAAAAGAAAATTTAACTATTTCTGAAGTTAGAGGAGACAGAAGAAGAGACAAAAAATTCCGACACCGACCGAACTAGTGTTGGTAGTGCTGATACTAGTGAATGTGGTACTGACAGAGAGGATGAATAAAATTATGTTACCTATATAGATACACTTATAAATCATTATGTGAGACATTATATGATTCAGTAAGACTTAAAACACACTTGTAAAATGGAAGTTCCTTAAATAAAACTATAATTTATCAAATATATTGTTTTCTGAAAAAAAAATAGAATAAAAACACGGGTGCTAAGTTTTTTTTCATGTTTTTTTTTTGTCACAAAGCTGAAAAAAAAACATTTTTTTTTTCAGTTTGCAACACTAACCACGCCTAAGGTATGTTTATATATATATATATATATATATATACAAACCTTTTCTAGAAAAACATATCCTCAAAAACAGGTGTGGTAAATTTTAAAGCTATTGCATTGCCAGTTTCCAGTATGCTCTAAGCTTCATATCAGCCTAACAACATCATCTTTCAGTGACGATATCTCGAGAGCCAAGAGAGATTAAAAACAATTATTCTTTATTTTCGAATTGTTTCGTCAAGCTGCTTAAGAATCTATCATCAGATTGTGGCGCCACTTAATGATGTTTATTCTATGAAAAATACACTAAAGAAAGATTTTAGAACATAAAACCAAAACAAACTCAACTCATACCTTATTACATTATCATTACTTGAAAAGTAGTGGTTCTGCAAAATTCATCATTTTTGCTTTGGATTTAGAAATATATTATGCACAAACACTTACATCAAAATGGTCTTCACAAAAATAGATACTTCAGTCTGCAGGTAAACTTTGAGCATCCTCCCTCCTTGCAAGTTTTAACCACTTTCTCCGTATTTTTCATTGTTTGGAACATATATAAATAACTTATCTGGTGTTTTTATTGTTGTGCTTCTACACTTCGGTACTACACAGTAATTATAAAAGGAAGGAACTCATGCTTAACTAAAGAAAATCTACACCTGCCATATACGTACACGACTGTTTACATTCATATCAGACGCTATGACGTCATCCTTGACAGTCTAGAGCATTGGTCGTCAAACTGCGGCCCGCGGGCCGCATGCGGCCCGAATGAAGTTTTCGTGCGGCCCGCGGCCCTCCTCGGCTTCGCACGGGCAGCATTAGTTATCTACTTGTCTGGCGTAGCCGTGTTTTGTTTGCGGAAACTGCGTAGAATTGTGATTAAAGTCGGGGCCACTTGCGGCGTTCCGCAGCGCTCAGAGGCGTGAACGCACTGCTAGCCAACAACGTAAGCAGTGCATCAAACGCGCCGCGCCCCTACGGCCGCTCATTTGTCGGCGGGTTTGTCCCGCAGCCGCCTCAGTGTTAGCTTTGTCGTGTCAATCGTGCAGTAAGTTTCGATGCTCCTGAGCGTTTGTCGCGTCTTTAGTGTATTTGTGCTCATATTTTGTGCTATCATTAGTAGTGGAATAAATAATGTCTGGTGTACCCTCAAAAACAGTGACTAAGAGGAAAATAAGTGAAGAGAAAAGAAGTTTCCAAGAAATATGGGAAGAAGAGTTTTGTTTTATAAGTGGGCACAACGAAGGAACTGCTACTTGCTTAATATGCCGGGATACCATCGTGGGACTGAAGAGATACAATTTATTTCGCCACTACACAAGTATGCACGGTTCATTTACAGTAGCTTATCCTTTGAATTCAAATGAAAGAAAGAAAAAAAATTGCTCATCTAAAATCTACCATTCGTCGTCAACAAAACGTTATGTTAGCAGCAGTTGGGCAAAGTGAGGCTGTCACAAAAGCATCATACCAAGTATGTAATATTCTAGCAAAAAATATGAAACCTTTCACCGATGCTGAATTAGTGAAGAAATGTATGATGACTGTTTCCGACACTTTGTTTCAAAATTTCTCTAACAGTAAGCAAATATTAGCTGAAATAAATAAGCTCACACTTTCAGAATCTACCTGTCGACGCCGTATAGAAGATATTTCAAAATATATGTTTGAGGAAGTAATTAATAAAGTAAAACTATGCAAATACTTCAGTCTTGCATGTGATTCAAGTACAGATTTAGCTTCAATGGCTCAGTTTTCATTATTTGTGCGTTACTGCACATATGATGGGGTAATAGAGGAAGATTTTTTAGCAATTATAACCATGAAAGGTCACACAAAAGCAGTGGCGTAGCTAGGGGGGGGGGGGCGGTGGGGGCGGTCCGCCCCGGGTGTCACCTGTTTGGGGGTGACACCCGCATTTCCAAACTAATAACCGAAATTAGTGTGATACAAAAAAAATTTTTTTTTTGATATACTTCTTTTATCCTTTGGTGTCGAAACACGTCTACATTGAATGTTTTGAATATTTGTTTAAAGTTGATCTATCGCTTTTTCAAGTACGATCCAGGGGGCTGTGCTCTTTCATTACAGTAGAGTATAATTATTGGCAACACCGCACGCTTAAACAAAGAGAGCATCGCTCTGTAGCTCCAACAATCACAGTAACTCATTGTGCTTGCCGTTCGTCACTGTTGTTTAGTTTGTTAGAAGCGGCGGTGGATATAATGTAAGTTTTCTTGTATAAACAGAAGTAGTTTTAAAATTAAAGGATGTATTATATCTAAAATTGTTAAAATCATGGTAATTAGACAGTTAAATTGTAAATCCTCTAAATAATTTCAAGAAAAATGCTAGATTTTCCTTTTTAAAAAAATAAATAAATAAATAAAATAAAAGGCAAACAAGCGTTTCAAAATTGTTTTGCTTATTTAGAATTCCATTAGCTTTCTAGCTATGATTCACAAGTGCAATGAAGTATTTTCTAGTAATTTTTGAATTTATCATCTAACAGATTCATGATTTAAAAATTGAGTACATTTCGTGTTATCCGGTCAGCGTACCTACCTATTGTGACAGTGCACCTACAAGTATACTCGACATGAAACCGTATCATGTTCGAATTTATGAAAATAAAATGATTCGGAAAACTGCATTAAAGTAGCAATACTGTCAGATTTCAAGTCAATCCGAACGAGTCCAAGTTTTCGTTGATTGTATCGTCTGTCGTTGGTAATCAGATTTTGTAGGGCATGTGTTTAAAACAGTCGGTACCGCAAATCTTGATAGCGAAATCGTAACATTAGTAAGCACTTTAACTCTAGGTTCACGTAAGTTTGCTATGCTTTATATTGATCGAGAAGATTTCTATTATCGGTAACCTCTCTGTCGAATACAGGTACCTAAATTCTTGCGGGTTCCTTAAATCGACAGGGATGTCGAACTTCCGTTACTGAACAAAAATTGAGCTTTAATCATAAACTGAACGAACATTCGAGCCGTTTACATCTTTATTTATACGCTACAGAGCGGTGCTAGAAATTAAAAATCTTCAGTACATACAATGTCATATTTAGGAGTCTTTAGATACTTATTTCTTACGCGGGTGGTAAAATACTTGTTAATTACTTCATGTAAAGACGGCAGATATCGCAAAGGCATGTTCTTTTACTATCTGACCCGTTGTTTTTTTTAATTACATTTAATTATGTTTTTATATTTTATTTATTCCTCTATTTTTATGAAGGAACTTATAGTTGCTTCTCTGACTATACAGTATCCCCCAAGGTCTCACAACTTGTGGGACCCGGATCCTGGGTTTGCACCAATGGGAACCCATCTGGGTCTGGAATTGCTTCTACTTGGATCAAGCCACTTCTGTTAACTTTCCTCTGCATATCCCTTGGTCCTGCAAATACCGAGGTTGCAAAGTCATTTAAATACAGCCTATGTTAACGTTTCAATAACAAATGGCTAGTTTTCGACTTTTTTAAAAAATTTATAGAGGAATCTTATGGTCTCCCTATAGTTACACTGGCGGAAATTAAAATCACAACATGCATACATGAGTGGTAGAATTTTAGGAAACTTTTTGTGCTGGGTGACCGTGTGATCTAATGTGTCTACTTCCAGTATCCTAGACATGCTCTATTGGGGATCGTGCTGTCCAAATTGTGATCGAAACTCCTTCCAAGGCATTTGGGACGATTGCCGCAGTATGAGGACGGGCATTATCTTGTTGGAAAATGGGATATGGATGGTGAACATAAAGGGTATCAAAATAAGATGCAGTACCCCGTCCAGATAGTGGTGGGCTGTCATTGTGCCATCAACAACAGCCGACTCAGTCATGCTGTCGAAACTGATTGCCGCCAAAACATGACACCAGTGGCTACACTTGTGTGACGTTTTGAAATCACAGTAGGTAAGCCGTTTCTCCACTACGCATGCCAACATGTCGTCGATTATCACTTTGCCACAAACAGAATTGATACTCGTCTCTAAACACAAATGTACGCCATTGACATGTCAATTTGTGTTTCGCATTACACCAGGTTAGATGATGCTGGCAATGAAATTAGATTAATGGGACACGTTGCACAGGGGCCAGAGAGTGTGACCCAGCTTCAAGCAATTAGTTTACAATCGTCCGGGGAGGGGGGTGACTATCTGTAACCACTGCTTGGATCTGGCCTGCAGTCAACCATCTGCCAGCAACAGCCACCCACACCATTTGGCAGTCTTCACGTGCTGTTATCTATCTGTATGGACCCATGCCTGCTCTAGGAGTATTAGAACCTTCTTTCATTCACTGTGTAACAAGTCTGAATACTGACATTGCAAATCCTTCGGGAGATTTCACGATATGATGCACCCTTTAAAAACACGTCAATTCTCTGACCTATCTCACAGTTAGACATTTGGGTGTAGAGAGTTGTCACTCTTCGCCTTGGCATACTTAGCCAACAAAAACTTCTAGACAATAAAGTGTCATATTACATGGTAATTTTTTTTTTAAATTGAAATTTATATAATAAATAGCACCGTAATTCTCATATTATTACATACAAAACTTTCAATTTTTAACCATTTAATACTCTTCATGCGGGGATACTTGGGGCCAAATTTCATTCATTTATCACAACACCGTCTGGGTGTTGGGATTTTAATTTGCGCCAATTTGTGTGTCAGTTGCTAAGTGTAAAAGGTTGAACTGCACTTTGCCAATACTGGCCTGTATCGTCACCGCAACTACAATCGGCTGAGTGATGGCTCGCCCCCTCGCGTCCACACTTTTCCAAAGCCCACCCGCGTTCCTACCCTGTCTTTAGTCTCCTTCAACGTTTTCAAGTGATTGTTTCAGGGAATAAGTGTTGAGGATGACAGGTAGGTCTGATACCTTACTTTATTATACTGTACTTTATTTTGCACAGTTTTGGTACGAAAGTACATAACAATACTTTTTTATCTTACTCACGTAATCACCTAACTGGTTGATATTTTGTGTACAAAAATAGTTTTCCATCACAGTATTAACAAATCATCACCACACAGTACCGGAATGACACATTCTCGCGTGTTTCAACGCCATCAGAAAGAAATGTCAATCACTTCGCACTGACGCGTTTGTTTTGTTTGAGGTTCGTTTCGATTCTCTTAATTTTTTTTGTTAGTAAAGAAGGAGATTATAACATATTTAATTTAAATATAGGTCGTAATGATTTTGTATAATAAAAATAATAATTTCAAGTTATCTCAAAGTTCAAGTCACAGAATTTCTTATTGAGAAACTGTCAGTGCACCTATATCGTAGTCACCTAACATGAAAATGAGACCTACAGATTAACGTGAAATTCGAACCACGGAGCTTCCTAGAATCTTCGCATTAACAGATAAAAGCTTTGCCAGATGTAAATGTCAATTTTAAGACCCGCAAAAATTACAATCGAGGCCTGGATTTGAACCGGGACATTCAGTACCCAAATCGCACGCAGTCATTTCAGTCACCAGTCCGAATGTAGGTGTAATGAAAAATAAGTATACAAACATGATAAAAATAAACATTTTTTCTATATCATCTATATTTGCTGTCAGAAAACACGAATCCACTTTTATGTGTTTGAATACATATTGTTCATTACTTCTAGATTTTTCTGGCGTCTGGTTCCGGCGTGCGATTCGGGTGTAGAAGGTCCCCGTTACAAATACAAATCTCGGCTGCAATTATTGTGGGTCTTAAAATTGATCTTCAGCTCTGGCAAAGCTTTGATTTTTTAATGGGAAGATGCCATGACTCTTCCTACTTTTTACGAACATCCGATGAACATGGATGTTTTAAAGCAAACATAACATGAAAAAAACATTTGGTAGCAAGGTAATGGAAATTTCCGAACTCTCTCTATGCGCTTCTCCTCATCCAGCAGGCCGACACTGGTCCGCACCTTCAAAACATAAACCAAACCAATGATAGCCGGGTGATGGCCAAGTGTCGGATGAGACACCGTGTCATTTGGACAAACTTCCATTGAGTGAGTGCCAGCATTAAGAACTCTTTCGGTGTGGAACAGTATCGGGCAAGTGAGGCCCGATCTTCAGAGAAACTAAAATTAATCTAAAACCACTTTCGATCACCGATAGTGTCATATTGACTATTGAGCATGAAGTAACTCAAATTGTTAATTCTGAAAATGTGATTTACGAGTTTGCAGCTGTTAAAACTAGAAAGAGGAGATTGTGGATGCAGTTGTTTTTAGTTTATGTGTATATCTTTTAAATGTTGTTAATATTATAATTTTATTAACTATTATTTTAAATAATAATAATAATTTTTAATTATGTTTTATTAATATCATATTTTACACTTACAAGATATTATATTTTACTTAAATTTGAATTTAAGTTTTCAAGGGGTGACACCATCGATATCCGCCCCGGGTGTCACCCACGCTAGCTACGCCACTGCACAAAAGGTTCTGATTTTATGGATGCAATTAAAGAGTTTGTAGAAAAAAATGACTTACCAATGAGCAAATTAATATCAGTATGTACAGATGGCTGTCCATCAATGATGGGCGTCAACAATGGTTTGGTAGCACTGATTAAGAAGGAATGGAATTTGCCACATTTACTCTCCATTCACTGCTTACTGCATCAAGAAAGTCTGGCATGTCAAATTTCAAATACCAAATTGAAGAATGTTATGAAAACGGTTATAAGCGTTATAAATTTCATTCGTGCCCGTGAACTTAATCACCGTAAATTTAAAGAACTACTGGAGGAATTGCAGGCTTGTTACAGTGATGTTATCCTACATTCTGCTGTCAGATGGTTAAGCAAAGGAAAAGTGCTGGAAAGATTTGTCAATTTGAAATCAGAAATTATTTTATTCTTACAGCAAAGTGGCAAAAATTATCCTGAACTTGATGATGATGAATGGTGGATACTTACAGCATTCTTGACCGATATTACACAAAAATTCATCATACTTAATTTGAAATTACAAGGACCAAACAAGATAATTGGGCAAATGACTAACAAAATATTAGCATTTGAAGCCAAACTACAATTACATATAAATGAACTCGGAGAAAAAGATCTGTCTAATTTTCCAACTGTTGCTATGCTCAGATCAGACTTAGCTATCGCCGAAACTATTTACCAAGACATGAAAGAACATTTGGAAGCCTATTTGGAAGGTATACAAAACAGATTTGCAGATGTTAGAAATATTCGAAGCTGTTTCATTCTCGTAGAGAACCCTTGGCATGTTGAACATGATGATCTCAAATTATTCTGCCAATTTGGATTTCCTAAAACTAACTTGCTAAATGAAATAATCGAACTTCAACATGACACACAGCTTAAAGCTCTGTTTATAGAACATCGTGAAACCCAACAGTACACTCAATTTTGGAAATGTGTGCCTAACAATTATAAAAATTTACGAGACTGTGCACAGTTCATTTTAACACTATTTCCTTCAACTTACCTTTCTGAAGCTTCATTTTCAAAAATGAAGTACTTGAAAAATAAATATCGTAATCGGTTGTCCAGTCATTTAGAAGACGCAATGAGGATTGCATGCAGCCCAAACGACGCAGATATAGATGAGATAGCCAAAAACGTTCAACATCACAAATCACATTAATGAAAAATTTTATATTTGTACTTTTTTTTGCAATTTTAATGAATAAAAAACCACATTCAAGAACAGACCTGTAGCTTTCTTATATAGCCCTTTGCATGTGCAGTGTATCTGTCGTTTTCTTATTTTTTAAATTAGTTATTTATTTATATATTCTTTTTAAAGTTTGAGATTAACAAAATTATAATAAAGTTTTTGTGGCAATTTGAATAATGTAATATAATATTTTTAAAATACGTCTAGTTCATCTTGCGTGAACGTACTTTAAAATCAATTTAAGGAACAAAACACACTGATCCCAGACTTGTTTTTGGTAGTGACAAAATTACTAATGATTCTCTTCCTTGCCTTCACCCTTCTTATGCTCCTGCTTAGCTACATCAATATTGTAACATTACGCAAGTCATGTGAATTTTTTCACAGGGATAATTAGACTGGAATCAATTAGTCAGGTGCACTGTATGCTTTTTTCAGTTTATTGAAAATTGATCAGCAGCATTTTATGCTATTTTAAACGCTTGTAAAATGGTGACAGCCATTTTGTGAAAATCTGAATGGCGCATGTCATCAATGACTCGTGCTACAATGAATATTCCAGTCGGTCTCAACACTTGACTCTTGTGAAGACTGACTAAAAATGTAATTGTTGTCAACATGACAACTATCGCCTACGTCCCTCAAAATCTAATATTTGTCAAACTGGCGGATGGGGATTTAAAAATATTATTCCCTGTGTTGCAGGATTTCAGTGTCATAAACATGGCTTATTGTTGTCAGCAACTGCACAGCAGTGTTATTTGGCGAAGGAGTCACATACATCCAACAGTTGCAAATGGTCTGTTTTCGAAAGTACTATTTCATTTTAACAGGTGCTAACGTTCACAGCTTCTGAAGAATGATAAATGATGTATATCCTAATCCGATAAAGAATAAATGATTTGCAGCTGTCGGCTTTACCTGTCTCCTTCGTCAAATGAAAAATATAATGGAAGAATTATAAGTAGGAGCGCGTAAAGTTGTTCAGTCGCCTTTACAGGTGCCACTCGGTACAGGGGCAGATAGATTTGTCGTTGCTGTGTGAGGGGACGTAATAATGGAAATGTTTTGTTGTTTGTTTCTCAGTGCTGACAACTCATGGGCGTGTGTGCCTCGTACAAATTATCTGCTGTTGTATAAATCTTAAATGAAAGTGCCTTGGATTCATGAATGTGCTTATAGAGGCGGTCAGCTTCATATGTGGTAAATATTTGGAAAAAGGAATCATTAGTCATTAGCTCTTAAAAAAATGTGTGTGTGTGTGTTTTGGTGTGTGTTTATCCTCCACACCTGTGAAGAAATATTGTGGGGTAAGCAAAGGCAACGTCTTATTGGGATTGGGGGGGAGGGGGGTGGTAATGTGGATGGAGAAGGGGAAGGAGGAGATGGACACATACAGGGGGAAGTGCGAAATGGACAGAGAAAGGGATGAAGAGATGGTGAGTGAGGGGAAGGACGACATGGGCGACATAGAGTGAGGGGAGGAAGAGACAAAATAACATTAGATTGAAATAAATACATATCTAGTCAATGCCAGCTAGTATAAAAGAAATTAAGGCTGTTGTAGTTTAGTCCACTGAGTTGAAGAAATATGACTTTCAAAACATGTAGTAAACATTTGTGATTGTGTCTCATGTTACATAATACATTTAAATGTAAGTACAGTTGTCGTTATTAACCATCTGCTCACCAAGACAACGCAGCAATATTTCGTTGGGCAATTACAGTGTTACTATTTAGGGGTCGCTGAGGGTGGCAGCAATCTGAAACAGAACATTCTACACAAAGTGTTCCGAATGGCCTCGACTTTAACGATTAGTGCTAGAAAGTCAGTGGTAAACCTCTCGCTTCTTTACTATAGCTAGTCTACTGGAGGTTCAAAACACACCATTTACATGCGTTGCCAATTAATAAAGATGCATGTAAATCTGTGGCCCGAGGTGCCATATCATACTGTTAGTTTTGGCCCTTTAGCAGAAAAGTTTGACGACCACTGGTCTAGAGCGTTTTTGAGCTAAATTTAAATTCCCTTTTACAAATGCAAAATACATAATGTAAATGTTCGATTCTTTACAAAATAAGATGTTTTTTTAGTAAAATAGATAGTAAGGTGAAGTATTAACCTATTTTTCAAATTTAGTCAACTGCCCAATTGCCTCCCCACATTAGAGAGGCCCACCAAAAATCAATTAACTAGGGAGTGACACATCACAAGGGATCGGGCTACCAAGAAGATTACCAACCGCATGCAACAGGAGATCAAGATCGAAGTTGAGCAGCATAGGATATCCGAATGGTCCAATTTCATCTCAACTCTGGACTTACAAGATGGATCAGCTTGGAGAACCACTAAGGCCCTATTCCGGCGAATACTGAAGATCCCGCAATTAGTGGTTGACAATAACTACATCTGCGAAACTGAGGAGAAGTCTGAGGCCCTCGTAGAGATCTTCAGAACTAATTTTCGACCAGTTGAGGACCCAAGGGATGACGAACATATCACATTTGTGTAACAACTCCTGCGGCGATTCCTTGAAGCGGCACCCCCGGAGGAGAAAATCATAGAAGAGGTCTCGTCTTTGCTTGCAAGACTAAAAGTCAATAAAGCAGCAGGCCATGATGGAATCGTGGAGGCATCCTTGGCCAAATGCCCCCATCTGCAATATAATACATCATGGATGCCTTCAATGAAGGGATTTGAAGAGGCGAATATCCAAAAACATGGAAGCACGCCGAGGTGATTCCGATTCCAAAGGCGGGCAAGGATAGGAGGTCACAAAACTCCTATCGCCCCATCAGCCTCCTTACGACGCTATCAAAAGCGTTCTAGCGTATCTACCTAAAGAGGCTACACAGAATTATCGATGGAGAGATGTTGCTCCCGGACGAACAGTTTGGTTTCTGGAGGCAGCATTCCACACCTCAGCAGCTGCTTCGCCTCGCTGAGGAAGCCTTCACAGCCTTCGAGCACCGAGACTACTATGGTGCAGTTTTGCTCGACATAAGCCGTATTTTTGACTCAGTGTGGCACCTGGGCCTCCTCTACAAGCTGCTCGCACACGGTGTCCCCCTCTCCCACGTCAGATTGCTTAGAAGCTATCTGGAAGGACGGACCTTCCAGATTGTGTTGGAGGCGCGTATTATTCAGTGAAGAACATCTCTGCAGCAGTCCCGCAAGGATCCGTCTTGGGACCAATACTCTACAGCCTCTACACGGCGGACACTCCTAGTACAGCTCGCGTTCGGAAGGCTCTCTACGCCGACGATACAGCCATGTATACAAAGAGCCTAAACGTCAATACCCTGCGGACAAGATTGTAACAGGCTTACAACAACATCCAACAATGGACGACCAAGTGGCATCTAGTCTTCAATGCGCCAAAGAGTCAAGCAATCATCTTAACCAGGAGGAACGTGCGACACCTATCACCCCTGACCCTCTTTGGGGAAGAATTGGACCAGGACTGCCACCTACCTAAGAGTCATAATGAATAGGAGGATGACGTGGAAGCCCCATGTCACAAGTGTCCGTGGAAAAGCTGTAAGGAGACTAAAAACTTTATACCCTCTCCTAAACTCTACATCAGCACGGAGACCGGACCTAGGAATCTCGTAAAACCTATAATGTAGTATGCTGCAGTCGTCTGGGGCAATACTGCTGCCTCCAACCTTCAACTGCTACAGGTAATCCAGAACAGGGCCATCAGGAATGCGTACAACCTGCCAAGGGAGACGAGGGTAGACGTCCTCCATCATATAAGCGGTCTACCACGACGTCGCCAAATATTCGAAAAGCTAGCAGCCCAGTTCTACAATGCAAACCAGAAGTCCACCAACTCACTGATAACGGTTCTGGGAGCTGAACCGATTTGCGACAACGCTCTCAAATGGACACGGAAACTACTGAACCATTAGTAAAGAAATGATCAGAACCAGACCATGAAATAAAATACCGGATATTGACAAATCCCTACATGACACAAGACCAAAAAGTAATATGAAAGGCGATATGCACAAGCGCAATAACTTCCCCACAATCTGGGACCTAGGTTATCCCAGTTATGATGTCAAAGCAGGCAAACAGGTTAAGGCCATCGAGGCGTTTAATTTAATTTAATTGCAGTGGAGCACTGGCTCCGGTGGCAATTTCCCTACACACCCATCTTCCCCCTATCCTGCACCAACATACATTTGCCCCCTACAAATTTTATCTTTGAATTCTTTCAAAGTTTTCGGTAAATTATTCATCATATCTCTTGGTAACTCATTCCAATCCCTGACACCCTTACCTAAAAAAGAGAATCTTCCCACACCCTTGTGCCTGAAATCGAGTGCCAGCTTGTGGTCATGGTCATATTTTCCCTTCCACGCACTACTTTTCATAACTACTCCAATATCTTTCCATGCCTCATCGCCAGTATATGCGTTAACAGTCAGTTTGCGAGAGCTTCCAGATACCTAATGAAGACAGCAGAGCCAGCTGTCGAAAGATAGTGTTTCTACAACACCATCCAGCAGGACACACGAGAGGTTTTTGCCACATCATAATTATAATGTTGAATATGTGTTGATTTCTACAATTTATAAAATAATTATATTAATTTTGTTGCAAACAAGTTTTTATAATAAAAGTTTTTTAAAAAAAATATGTATATGAGCTCTTTTATCCCAAAATTAGTTAAGGGTCTAGAAAACCCAATGATACCAAACACGTAACACTTAAGGACAATACCAGTTAAGGATTAATTTACGTTTTAAATACAAATTTTAGGAGGACGAAGTCAACGCTTCATTTAGCAACATGTCACAAAATTGGCAATCAATACTAATATGAGAGTAATTTTATCTTATCTTCACTGACATGTTATTTATTGCCAGAAATGGATACAAGCATACTATCTCACAAAATAGTCAAATACTAAAGCAGATAAACTATCCATACGGAAGTCGGGAGAGGTAGCTAATTATTTATTGTTAGTACTTATTTAATTGAATTGCGATGAAGCTCTAGCTTCGGTTGCTATTTCCCGACGCACCCATTTTTTTCCATTTCCTTTCCACTCCACACTTTGTTTACTTTTGCTGATCTAATTACGTACAGAATCTATTGAGTCTAACATTTACACATATTTATTTACATGTTTTCATATGTTGGCAGCGCTGTTAATGGCGGCAAAACTGGTTTAAACTGGCATTTGATAAACGTCTGTAGCTAGGAGTTTGAATTTATTCATTTCCCGCTAACCAGCATTTTTTGAAGTTGCGGTGTTGAGAACCGACTTTAATGTCAGGTTTCCTTTACTTTCTTCAGAAAACCGTCTTAAAATATGTTCAAAGTGTACAGAGAAAAATCGTTTCAGAGGAGGAAGAGGAATACACAGCAAGTCACTGGTGGTATTTCAAAAGGTAAAATGTTTAATTTCCATTGTGTACTCCTACCGTCTGAAATATTCCCAGCAAATACACGCAGTTAGCTCACAATTATCCTCATAGTCTATAGAATCATTTTTTTGGCTGTTCAAATTCGAATATTTAGTTTCTTAAGAAATTTTATTCATTTGCCAACTCTCCAACTTAAATAATACTTACGTTAGTGCCCTTTAGAAGATCTTCGTTTTGAAAAAAAAATAATGAGAAAGTAATGTTTATTTGCCACAGGAAATTAGCGTGCGATTCTTTGGAAGTAAGATGGAAAATGTATCAACTTGATGTCTAGGTGATCCAGTTGCATATTTACTCCCATTCGATGAGTTATTGAAGTTTAAAAATAATTTTGGACTCTTCTAATACGATAGGTGAGCTCATAGAGAAAAATTTAACACTGTATTGTCCCTTTGACGGTGTGGAGCATGGATTCAGCATTGTTTTCTGTTAACTCTTATACCAAGAGAATATATATTTTTGGTAGTAAAATTAAGTGCAGTTAACATCCATCATATCTCATACTGTTTTATTTCATTAGTAACAAAAGTAGTCTTGTTGATAGAACAACTGGTATTTTCTAATAAAATTTGAACTCTTTAGTTTGAGGTAGGTAAAAGAAAATTGCTACCAGAAACTTAAAAAAAATAATAATAATAAATGGCTGGAAATTGACTTTTAAGTATAGACTACAGTTAGATTACTTGAAATTTAATAATATGTTATTTAATTGCAGTCAACTTGGCAGTTCTATCATTACCATGGAGCCAAAATCTAATGATGAATTCTTCTAGAACTTGACGAAACAAATCGAAAATAAAGAATAAAATTTTTTGATATCTCGCTTGGATTTCAAGATATAGTATGTTAAAAATCAGTCATAGGTATATTTCCTTCTGCTTTTGGTATTTTTGCTTCTGGTCCAGGCCGTATTTCAACCTAGCAACAATCACTAGGAAGAAAATTAAACAGCTATAGTGCATTTGCACTGTGTAGATATGATGGTTATGGTGGAAAAAAAATTTCTGGTCCATGCCGGATCTCACCCTAACCTTCTCACTTTTGAAATACATTATCTTGAGAACTAAGTGAGATATCACAAAACTTTATTCTTCATTTTCCATTTGTCTCGTCGAGTTCTATAAGAATCAATCATCAGATTGTGGCAAGGTAATGATAGAATCCCCGTCAACTTTGTCTTGGTGGCAATTTATCTATTCACATAACACAGGTTTTGTTTTTATGTCAAATGCTTTGTATACAATCTCACCACAAAACAACTGGTGTTTTTATTAATTTTTATTTTAAATTCTTTCAGTATTCAAGAAAATTGTTCAGCAAATTATTCCAGTCTCCAACTTTCTTACCTACAAATTTTTTTTTTCACATTAAACCTGAAATCAAGTGCTGGGTAATATCTAGATTGCGATACCGCTGCAATCACTTACCGCCTCGCGATGTAAACACTTCTGGATGGAGAGAGTGTGACGTCACCACGTTGCTGAATGTGACGTATACTTTCAACGCGCAGCTTTAAATGTCACTAATAGGACCTTCCACGGAAACTAGTCCATTGCTAATACATCTCATATAGTGAAATCGTTAATTTTGCACCAGTAGTATAGGAATAAATTCATTAGTGATGAGGTTTTGATGCAGCCTGGACCACATTGAAACGTAGCTATTGAACACCTTATTGCAGTTACCTATGTCGTATCTATCGCTGTTACTGTCTGCTTCTTAATGCAGCCTGTACCATAGTGAAACACAACCGTCACACATGATATTGCTGATACCCAATTTCCAAATCGCATCTTCTATCTCTGTTAGTATGGTCCAGGCTGCGTTACAACCTAAACGCAAATGGTTATTAACGAAATCTTTTTTGTATATATAAATATTTTATGTCTTATGAATGATTTTAATAGCAATTTCAGCCACGCAAGGAAATACAAAAGAACTGAATCAAATACAAATCAATGGAATTGTGGCTAATAATGTTAACATTTCAGGAACCGACATTTAATAAATGATATGAATTATCAGTTTGGAATGTTGTTGGTATTTTAATAATATTATTGATTGCACAAGTAATAATTTTCTGTAACTTTTTCAATCCTTTATTTTTTATCATTATTATTACTATCGGTTATGTTCTATGGCCTAACGTGTATTCACAAATCGATCAAAGCCTGAACACGTCACATTCTGCAATGTAGTGACGTCATAATCTCTCCATCCAGAAGTGTTTACACCGCGAGGCGGTAGGTGGTTGTTGCGGTTTTGCAATCTTGGTATTACCCGAAGTGCTTGTTTGTGACTGATCATCTCTTCCCTTCAACATTTTACTTCTTCTGTTAATATCTTGTGTCTCCATATATGCCTTATATGCTACCAGCACTCTCTTCACCAGCCTCCTGTATTCTAATGCCTCCCAACCAACCTACTTTCATACCAGTTTTCTGCAGTTATTTCCACAAACATATGTAGCTCCCCTCCTTTATATCCCCTCCAACTTATGTATTTGATACCCTGAATACAAGCCCCTCCTTGGTGCACTACACTCAAGCAGTTGTCTGACCAAGGTTTTGTACATTTCCCCCACATTCCTTGTACGACCCCTTGTCAACCTCTTCAGTAAATAGAGAATTCTGAAACCTCTCATACCACCAGACCAATATGTCCTGCCTCACTGAGTTCTTTATCAAATGATATATGCAGACCTTTACACTTAATGCCTTTGACCAACAATTCCTGCTCCAGCATATGATCTTTAAAACAACTGATTATATTGAACTAATTTCTATCATTCCAGAGCTATTGAGCAAACGTAATGTATTAACTTTACACAACAGCCAACCCAGCAGACAAAAAGAGTATATAAATGTGGTGCCTTTTATATTCAAGCTGGTGTAGTACACGTTTTATTGGTCCAGGCATAAAATTGTACCAAACACCCTTTATTAAATATTACAGTGCTTGGTGCAGTATTGCTTTTTTCCCTTAAATTAAGTTGAAGATAAAGTTTTATAGAAATGGCATATCTTTCATACTTACAATCTCTGCAGTACACTAATAAAATACTACAACTGGCATGTACTTCAAAAGGTCCTAAACAGCTTTCGTTTTCTTTCTGTGTTCCTGATAAACAACCTTTTTATGGGATTAATCTTTATGCTATGTAGGCTTGTCCATGTAGATATTCTATGAAGAGCCCCCAGAAGCAGCCCACAGGCCTTTCCCATGTTAATCCTATTATAGCATGACATCTGCAAACAACCTAGTTCCTGTCAGTAAACCATGAACACAATCATTTATTAGAACACAGTCCTTTCAGTTTCACTTCCAATTTTTTTGATGATGCATTTCATACCTTTTAAGAATTCCTCCACCTAGCAAGTCATTTTTCCATCCACTCCAATGGTTTTTATCTTATTTACCATCATTTTATGGCTCTCTGTCAAATGCTTTGGAGAAATTAAATATCTAGAAGGCCTGCTAGATTGTCTCTGAAAATTACTGCAGAAACTAATCAACAAGTGATATGATAGTGGAGTTGGATGGGATTCATTTCAAAACAGAAGAATTACGAAGAGAATCATGGTGTATATTGGTGATAAGGTATGGAAAGATATTAGTGTAAGAATTAAAAGTAATGCATCCAAGGGGAAAGGTGACCAAGCAGGCTCTTGGTTTCAGGCACAAGGATGTGGGAAGATTTTCTTTTGTATGTAATGGTGTCAGGAACTGGAATAAGTTATCAAGAGAAATGATGAATAATATATCAAAAAAGCTGGAATAATTTAAAGCTGAAATTTGTACATGGCAAAGGAAAGGGTGTTTAGTGAAATTGCCATCAGTGTGTAAGCACCAGTGCAATTAAATTAAGTTCCTGTTTACTAACCATTTCTTTCCTCACAGACATTCCAGATATGGTTACATATCAAGCTCTCCAGCCCACCAGTGAAATCAAATATTATTTTTCTCCCATCCATTTCGATAGAGTACTACTGTGACACTTTTCTATTTATTTGTCAAGCAGCAAATCTTCAGACCCATTCTGAATAATGTTTCAAAGTATGGTTCAATGGCATACCCTCTTTCTTTAATACATCAGTAATAATATCTCTACAAGCCCCCTTTTTTTCAATCTGTTCTATTTATGTGGAAATATCTTTCTCTAATTTTATCCACTCCCATTTCTGAATGACAGAATTTAATAATTTCACTAAACCAGTTACCTAATATCACTGCAATTTTTTAAATATCAATTATATATTATCAATGAATTTGAAGAAGCTGATGATACAGTAAAGGAAAATTGGGGTACCATAAAGAATACTGATGATAAAATGCCAAAGCCAATATAAGATCCAACTAGTGAGCTGTAGGAATATAATGAAAAAAATAATGGAGTACAGTAACTTAGTGGAAATTCACGAACACTTATGAGATACAATCTTGATTAACCATAATTGTTTGAATCATTTCTCTTCCCTCAGTTTTCTAACGTAGCTACAGATATTTCTAGAAATATCGTTCAGCAATCCTACTCCATTTATCTTCATTAATACATGTTTAGCTTCTCTTCTTAATCATATTATTTCCTAATTTAGCTGCATATTCCCTACTATATTACTGATTTCTCAGTCTTCACTTCTTAGCAACCTCTTTACCCTTCTTATCTTGTGTAGAATGTAGGTAATTTTTTTTAATTTGCAATAATTATTTCTTCCTCCATTCTTATAATATCCTTGAACAGTTACAGCATATCCTCTCTACTGGTGTTATACTTCCACATACTGAACCTATTCCTGGAATAATATATCCATAATATATATAATATAATATCCATAATAGAGCACCTTCAATTTTGGCCTCTAATTATATTGATCAGCACTGCTTCATATTCACTTATTCCTTCTGTAACCTGATACCCACTGACTTATTATCTAGCTTTATTAGGAAGAGTACCTGGGTGACTGATCTTCACTCGGCATCTTTCAATTTATGTTCAGTATCAAGATTTTGAGTAAAGTTTGATTAAAGGTTTTTTGAAGGCTTCATAGGAATTTTTAAGTGCAAAGTTCCCTGCAAAGAGAAGTTTAACTAAAATCAGTAGGCTTATGGGTACCTAAATCCTACGAGATGAGGTTAGAGCCGTTTCCGAGATACCAACTCCAAGAACAGTGTTTTTTTTTTTTTTTTTTAATCATATTACAAACTTCAAAAGCAAATCGTTATCTGCATATGAAATTTCATCCAAATCGTTTACGAAATTTCCGAGATTGTCTGGTCTACCACCTCATAAATTTCTTTTAAAGAAAAATGCTATTATTATGTTAAATAGAAATATTAATGCTAATCATGGATTAATTAATGGTGCAAGATTAGTGGCAATTCTCTTAGATGAGTATATCATCTGTGCTAAATTAATTCACTCCAATAAAACTAGGCTATTACCTTGCATTAACCTCACACCACCAACCCTGGCTTTCTAAATGATAAGAAAACAATTTGAACATTAAAAAAAGAACAAGGTCAGACACTTCAAAATGCAGCATTATATTTATCAGAACTTGTTTTTTCATATAGATACACACATGTGGCTTTTTCACGAGTTTGTAGATTCATTACGAACATAAAATCAATGATGATCACATTACAACTGCTAATATTGTTTTCAGAGAAGTTAAGTAAAGTAAAGAAGATTGTAAAAATGACTTCTGACGAAGTCAATGTTTTTTTAAATAGTTATGTTTGAAATGTTTTACAATTAAATATGTTGTATTTAATGGTAATGGCTGTTTACAGTTATTTAGTATTTAATGTTAACAACTTCTTACAGTGGAATTGATATTTATTATTATTCTTCAAAATAAAATACCTTCATTAATAAATACTTGTATTTACTTATTTCCTCATTTTTATATTACCATTCGGTTATTGATCATGATATTGTGCAAAGTATTCGCATGGGTCAGTTAGTATACATGAATTGTTCATTTAAATATATGAGTTCCTTGAAATCAAAGAGAAAATATTAGTATGCTTCCTGGTACCTGAATCGTCTACGAGATGGTGTTAGAGCCGTTTTCAAATTACCAAGAGCAAAAATTGTTTGTATTTTGTAAAAATGGGTGTTTGCAGAGAAGACAACTATTTAGGTAATCTTAAAAAATAAAACGTTATCTAAATATGAAATTTCATCCAAATCGTCACAGCTGTTTGCAAGATCCAAAATATATATTTATATATATACAAGAACTGCTCGTTTAAAGATATAAGATATCCCACATACTTGGTCCCTGTGAGCTCAGCTTCATGACTAGAGCACAGTTTCCTTCCCTTATAAAGGTATCGACAGATCTCTGCTCCCTCATTTTAGTAATCCTATTTCTTTCCTAGTCCACACCTGGTAAATTTAATTTTGCACCAATAATAACCATCCTTCACTTGCTTCTTAATTCTAAATATAGATTTAATTTCTCCCCAAGCTTCTCATCTGATAATAATTCTTCCACCGAGGAAAGCAGCAAAGACCCCAATTTTTCTTTCATATCAACTCAGAAACATGGCATGATTATGATCTGAGAACATCTCCAAATTGTAGTAGTCTTTGTTGACCAGGATGAATACCCTCAAACAATTCCTCATCTACCCTTGCTGTATTTGATAACCCTTGGAGTCCTCGTTCTCTGACAATCCTTCCGTTAATCAAGATTGGGTTCTAGGGCAAAACCGCGACGGACACTACCGCGACGGACAAAACCGCGACGGTCAAAACCGCGACGGACAAAACAGCGAACGGACAAAACCGCGAAAGGACAAAACCGCGAATACAGAAAAACCAGGAATACATAAAACCACAAGAGTTCGTAGATTCTTAGCGTTACCCAGGGTGCACCACGACGAGGTGATCTACGTAACACCCCATAATTTTTTTTATTTAAAAAATTACACAAAAGCATGAACATTATGGAAAATAAAAATACAATATATGTAGATGGATTATACGAAATATACATCAATAAATCATTAATAAGTTAATATAAATTGTAACAAAATACACAAGCACACTATCTAATAATCGAAATTATGAACTATACCAGAAAGAAATTTCTGTGCATCGCTATAATCATATTCACTAAGTAAATTGAAAATCGACTTGGTGACTCTCTCATATGTCGTTTTTTTGTATTTTTCTATCTCCCCTTCCATATTGCACCAATTTAACCTCCGTCAGCTTTTGCTGCTTCTTGAACGGTTCTATGAGTTTCCAAATTGTGGGATGGCTTGATCCAAGTAATAACCGAAAAGCATTGTGCCAACCTTCGACGGAGTTGTTGGTTCTCTCTAACGAATTTTTAACATTCTGGTTTTGGTTCAAAATTTCGATTGGAAATAGTGGTTCGCGTCGTCGATTTCCTCGAAGAATACGTCCAATCCATGTATCATCAATGTAATCCAAAAGTGGAGAGAATTCCTCGTCTGCAAACTCCCTATCACAGAGTTCTTCATAAACAGAGATGACTTCTGAAACAGGAAGAAAGGCAATTGCTGCAAGTTTCTTTATCTTTGTTTGAAACGTGATGTCTTCTTTGTCATTGTACTTTTCTTGAAATCCCGGTATTTCCTGAATTTTTCGCCAAATGCACTGTTTAAAATGGAAGAAACATCCAATAAGTTTTACTCCAGGAAAAGCTTTTGCGAAAGCGTTCATTGCAGCTTTTTCGAAATCCAGCATTATCATTTGCAGATTCGATCCAATTTGCGGCTCTATTTCTTTTAAAATTCTTATAATTCTATATGTCTCCTCCCTTTTGTTTGGAAGTAAAGCGAAAATCGATGGTAGTGAGGCATCTTCTTTAAATCCGTGAATAGTATAAAGCTGGCTGAAAATAAGTGGACAAACAGAGAACGTCCCATCGACAAAAATTGTATTTGATTCTTTCAGAGTTTCAAGGTTTTTTTTTTTGTTCCAAAACTTAATATACGATCCTCTCTTGGACCACTGTCATGCAAAAGAAAAATTTCACCGTTTATTTTTGTATATTCTTCAGGAATTTGAAGTTCTGTTCTTGATAATGGATTCGGTGGTACTCCTCCAGATTTTTGTCTTTCTCTTCTAATTTCTCTTGCAAGTGAAACGGTGGATGGTAGTGCTCCAGAAACTTCATTGGGCATCCCTGCAAATAATGATGCAAGAACAGTTTGGGGTGCCTCTAATGTGGTTGTAGCCTTTTTCAGAATTTCAAGTCGAACCTCTTTTGCTTTTCTTTTCGCTGGTTTAGCAGAATGATTGTGTAATCCATTCATTTCTGCAACGTTTGATTGATTTTCCAATGTAATTCTTGCTGGGCATCTTGTACTGTCATAACTGGTGCATCGCCAATATTTTGGAAGACGGTAGAGATTTACTTCTTTCCTTTCTTGCCTAAATGTATATCCTTTATAAACGAGGTGATTTCCCCCTTTGTTATTTTTTACAAACACGAGTGCTATTATTCAGGAAGATACACAATCTCTTCGGTTAACTGACCACCACAGAATGCTTGGATCTGCCATACCGGCCTTGCCTCGGAAATGCCCGAACGTCTCCGGGTTTTGAATTTGGCTGTCGAATTTTCCATTTGCATGCGGGGATTTCTCCTGCAATGGCAACAAAAGATCGTCCAGGCAAATTGTTCGCTCGACTTGAGAAGGGTCAGTTAGGCCGAACCTACCGGAGATTAGCGGGTCTTCCCACTCACTCCATTGTGAAGGCCATTGTCACTCTTCTCAGGTATACAGAAGCCCCATTAAGCTGCATTTCCACCGCGCGTCGGGTCTAATTCTTTATTAACCACAAAATAAATTACAGTACCGTACTCCATAATAACGTAACCCTAGCTGCGATCCCCAAATCGTTTAAAAACTGCGTTAGGATAATATTTTGGAGCATAAGAGATCAAACAGTGAGGGGATAACTCGTAGATTTGTCCGTTTCGCGGTTTTGTCCGTTTCGCTGTTTTTTCCGTTCGCGGTTTTGTCCGTTCGCGGTTCTGTCTGCGCGGTTTTGTCCTCGCGGTTTTGTCACTTCGCGGTTTTGTCCGGACACGTCAAGATTGTATCTCACAACTGTTTGCAAATTTCCACTGAGTTACTGTACTCCATTATTTTTTTAATTATATTCCTACAGCTCACTAGTTGTATCTTATATTGGCTTTGGCATTTTATCATCAGTATTCTTTATGGTATCCTAATTTTCCTTTACTCTATCATCAGCTTCTTCAAATTCATTGATAATTCTCCAATCGTGCATTTGTATTCACCATCTTCTCAATCACCTTTTTTTGTCCCTGCAGCCCCATGACAAACCTTATGCCTTCCCCACTTTTACCTGCTTAACAGCTGGGCTCAACAGTGGCCAATCATGGCAACATAAGACTTGAATCAGTTCCACTCTAGTATATTGCATATCCTTCACTACCTTCCTCAGGTCACTGTCTGCATCATAACTCACATTTATATCATTATTATTCCCCGAATCTCCCACTGTCATTACCTTATCCTCCTTGGAGAAACCCCCGTAAGACGTCAATGTCTCTCTAACCTTGCCCGATTGTTCAAGTCGGTATGTAACACTTACTGTTCATTGTTTAAACAATATTTAGAAAACACAATTAACAGCCCAAAAGAACCCCGCCAGTATACAAAAAGATGTTCACCTTTATCAGAACTGCTTCCCTGTAAGTACATCTTTCCATATTTGACTAGTTTCAGGAATAACAAAGTGTACTCATGATTCACCACAAATAAGAATGTATATGAGGAATAAAAACCTTCTGATACAAAATGTGTCAATATATTTCCAATTTGTATTCAACATCCTCCCACCCACCTTTAAGTGATTTCGCATAAATGTAACTGGTTTTTAATGATTGTCTGTACACATCCATAACTGAATCCAGTTACTGCACTAACTTCCTAAGTAGTTACATGTGAATCTTCATGAATAAGTTCTTGAATTTGTGAATTAATGTTTGGCTTGATGTTCATTCTGTGATGACTTGCTTGAGGTTAGAAGCCACTGTCCTGCTGCACACTTCAGGCATCATTGCTGAACTGTGTATGTAGACACTTGAGCTTTATAACTAGCACAATGAACTTTCTGTTTATTCATCATTATAATAACTTAAGAAATGACAGTAGAAACAAGCTTGTAGCATTTAGCGTAGCACCGTAGTCACATCAACTACATGTTGTTGGACTTTAACAGCTGTTAAAGTATGCTGCACCTATTTCAAAAGCATCATTTATATTTGATGGGCTATCGTAGTCACAAGTAGGATTATTGAAGAAATTCTAGGCATTGGAAGTACAGATCCAAGGTAGTTCATCCGTGAAAAGTTAGTGTTACTAATACTGCTATTCCTCCAATTGATTCCTCACCAGTGACAGCTTAGTTGAATTTAACAGTTGTTGGAAGGGAAGTTGGTGGTTAAACCTGCCTAATGCATAATAAAGTGCTACCACACTGGACTGGGAATGTAAAAGCCCAATTTCAGACATCAAACCTGGCACACAGCCATTACAATTACAATTTTTAGGCAGTTTATTACATGGGAGAATGCTGGGATAGTTCCCTATTTCTGCCTCATAAAGTACCCATCCCCTTAACAAAAATCTTAACTTATTATAGAGAACATAGATTAAAGTTGCACAAACATACAGTGACACTGTGTCATGTAAAGTGTCTCATCTCAACCTCTTGACAGGGGTCTCATCCCTAAACATGAACGTTTTATACCAAAACACTGTAAAGGGTGTTGGTTTTTGTGTGTTTGTCACAACCCTCCTGACTTCCTCATTTTTCAGTTTGATGTTAATATAAATAAGTAAAGGAGAAAACTGTATTTCAGAATGTATCTCATTTATCCTGCATCATTCTGCTCAGCACATGGAAATCTTCTTTTTTAAATAATAATATATTCTAATATTGCTACCATTTACTACTGTAACTACTTCCAGACAAGCAAAATATGTTTTTCTCTACAATGCTTTCTTTGATTTTCAGATGAGAAACTTCTGAAGGCTGGGCACTGCAGTTCAAAAAATATTCTTAGTGATATTAGTAACTTTTCAGAGTATGTTTCGAAAAGTGAATCTATGTTCTCAAAGGTATATAGTAAAACTGAAGAAAGAAAAGATGATTGTAATAAAATTTTCCCAGAATTTTCTGAAGTTCCTACAAATCTGAAACTCAGTTGTAGCATTGTACATGAGAATCATCTAATAAATAAAGATGTGCCAATGAATATGTCTTTCAGCAGTGAGGATTCAGACATTGAAATCAATGCAGTGTGTTTCAATAAAGATTCCTTAAACAAATATCTGAGAGCTGAAGTTGATGTTTTCTTTGGTGCATGTGAAAATGTTTCAGAAGATGAGGAATTAACATGTATAAATTTTGAGGAAGAAGATAGCTCTTCTAAAAATATGGAATTACACTCTATTGACAACTTTTATTGTAGTGACACTGGTAAGTACATTTACTTATGTTTTAAATTATTACTTTTTCTTATTAATTTTATGGCTAGTAATGCCAAAATAAGAAAAAATAACTCAGTTTCCGTGGCTTTTACTCCACATTGAATTATTTCTTCTGAAAGAAACAAACTGGAAGTCTTATCTTGGAGACTGGCTTTAACTGTATACTTTTCGGAAGATCCAATATACACTTCAGGTTTTGGGCTAAATTAAGTTTTAAACATCAATTTAAATTAATAAATAAATTACGCCAAAGCAATTGACTTTTTTGTGTTTATTTGTCTCCTGTACGTGTTTCACTTCTTTTGCAGAAGCATCTTCAGCGGGTTTTTTTACTTTGTGGTATATTTTATTTCTTTTAGCTCCATTCTCAGCATCAGTGCTTTTGCATTTTCGGTGGGAAGTGTCTTTATGTTTGAGATTCACAACACTACACTTTTGCACTGCACTATGTGTTTGTTATTACCAAAGGGCTATGTTTTCAAGATGTATGTTGAAACTTAGTTCAGTAAGACAAATAATGATTAATCAGGAATACATCTTATCTGCTTGACTCATGAAATTACTTATCACACACAATCTTTAAAATACTAACTTCAAGCTGGAAAGAGGAGTCAAGTCAACAGTGTGGTACACAATGTTTCAAGATTTTTTTAACGATTCTGCTTGAAAGTGAAGGTGATAGTTTTTTCTGACTCGAGGGCATAGGAAATAAGACATTTGGTGATCACAGTAAATGAATTGCAGAAAAAAGATGTAAAAGCAAATTCCATTAATGTACCAATCATTTTTGTTTTGTAAAAATATCCATACAAAGATGATTTAGAATTGTTAATATTGTTTTGTTGCTAATATATGCAATCATTAACCAAGCACAGGGGAGTTAGGCTCGCCTTCCCTATCCTATCCTAAGCTTGAGTAAATCTTGTATGGCACATCCACACTGTGGGGATGGGCATTCTAGCTCCAGTAGGCCAGGACAGCATGATGGCTAAGTCCAGGCAAGGACCCACTCCCAAGAGGTATAGTGTGGAACCCATGCCAAGGGAAGTCCTCAATGGCAGTTTTTCGACAGAGAAGTTGACTTTCGGGATGGTGGAAGGGGTCATGCATCCCTCAAGGGTAAATTGGAAAAGTCGTCACTGCCTTGTGGTGAAGAATGATGTTTAAAGGCTAAAGGAGTAAACCCCAAAAGAAACTCAACTTTGTTAGGCCTAGCAAGCCAACAATGCAAGTTTGGTTGATTGCTTTCAAATCTAAAGAATTAAGCCTCGAATTAAAGTACCAAAGTAGACAACATGGCAATGGAAAATGACAACAAGAAGAACTGCGATTAGGAGCATTAAATGTAAGAACACTCACGGATAAGACTGAAGAAATTGTGGATCTGATGAAAGTTCAGTAAACTGGGACCAGCAGAGACAAGAAGGAGAGGAGAGGGTGGAAGGAATTAAATAAGGGATACAAGCTGTACTGGATTGAAAACTGTTAGGGAAAAGGAAGTGGAGTTGTGTTTATGATAGGGTAAGGTTTATGGGAAGAAGTCATAGGAATAAATGACAGGATGATAAAGATTAAAGCTAAAGCTAAAGTTAGAGACAAGCTTATACCCCTCAAGAAGGCTGCATTGAGCAGGAGAAGGAAAATTTTGTAAATGATCTGCAACAACAGCTTGGTAGGAGCAATCAAATTATAATGGGGGACCTCAATTCATGTTTGAGTGCACATAAGGGCTTTGAATAGGTTCTAGGAACTGAAGGCTGGGCCAACAGAAATGCAGAAGCAGAAAAGTTGTAGGAGTTCTGCAAATGTAATGGTTTTAATGCAGGTAATTTCTGGTTTAGGAAGAGAGGATGCCATAGCGTGGTATAATGCAGACTAAGGATGGAGCAAAGCAAATGCAGAACTTTCTCATGAAATCCTACACACGCAAATTTTAATGCGGAAGTTGTGACACAACAGAAATGGTTTTTAGATTGAGCTAGGATTTAATAGTTTTTATGGAAAAAAATAGTTTGTTCTTTGGGCATGTATGAAATTGAATAAAAAAAAAAAGTTTGGGTTACCACAGTGAATTATTAGCGGAGGTTTGAACAGCATAGATCGGATATATCAGTTGCTACGAATATTAGTCAATGCTGAAAAAGAACCTTGTATTTTCAGATACATGATGTCTCAAATGTAGTTCCTTGAGGACAGAAACAAATGCATGGTAATAAACTTCAAAACTGTTGAAAATAGAAAAGACTAAATTTTTTATAATTTTATGACAAATAAGTATTTCGTAAGCTTTGTTTTCATTGCAATATACATTTTTTACTCTTTTATCCTTATACAAGAATTGGCCCATGGACACTTAGCTAACAACATGGTTCTTTCTTTTCTTACAATTCTGTAATTAAAGAAACAATGAACTGAACGGTGTTATTACCTAAGCATGAATTTACAAGTTATAACTTGCATGTAAAGTAAAGCTGTATATCCACAGTCCACCTTGTAGGACCTCTGTGTAGAACTACTGTAGGATGTGCTCACTCATTCACCCTACTAGAAGGCACAACAAGATGTTCCAAGCAGCTCTTTCCACTCGTACTTTCTAGTGGCACATCATGTCCTTATCACACACTTACAGCGTGTTTCCTCCGATCATGATTCTACACCATAATTTGTTGGATGGCAGGGGCCTATGTTAGTTGTCTGGTAGTCCAAACACATCCAACATGTACTACTTGGAGTACTGCAGCCCCTTTCACATCCCATTAAGAGACCTATATCGGTAAATCGGATCATCGTAGGTTCTACAAATAGGGATGTGAATGGGCGGCTAGAACGGTGGAAACGCAGGTGTGTTTTTGCTTATGGCTTTACACCTTGTCAATGTTGAGGTCATTATAGGCGGGAAAGGACTAGGTACAATGAACAGGAAGAAATTCGACCATGATCTTTTGAAGGAAGCATCCAATCATACGCCTGGAAGGAAAACCATGGAAAAAATTACATCCTCCCAAATGCACAGCCAGTGTGTTACCGAGGCGGGTGGTGGGCACGCAGATGTGCAGTGATGCGGCCTTGTGCTTGAAGCTTGAATTAGTTGAGTCATGACCGATTGTTTTGTTGGTGTGTGCATAGTTATGTTAATAATTTAATTCACTTGTTAAATCACCCCACGTTTTTTGTAGTTGAAAGATGAAGCAAAAAATAAATCAATATGGCAGTATCAGATGGAAATACTTTGCTTATGCAAAAGATAAAATTTGTGATAAAAATATACCTATTTTGATTTTATTTTTGATAAAATATTAAAATCTAAATAATTATAATTTCTTTCGACCTCTGAAGCACTAAACATCCACATCCCCGTCCGCTAAGATGACCTCCGTTACAACCCTAGTGCAGACTGATCTCAGAAGTCAAATGTTGAGTACTTTCTAATAGAAGCACAGATGAAATAGTGGATATAAAGGTCATCTCATCAGAAGCCTTAGATAGTAACCACCGACTTCTTATAGCCAGCCTGAAAGAGAAAAATGGAGCAAAGGCATCAGGCATCAGACATCCAAGAGAGAAGAATGAGAGTGTGAAAAATGAAGGATGATGAGTACAGGAAGAAGTACCAAAAACAGATTACACAGAAAATATCTACAGATGACTTAAAGCCAGTGGTGGAGTGGGAAGATTTTAAAACTGACCTTGTAAAATACAGCTGAAGCAGTATGTGGTAGGAAAGCTGATAGGAGGAGAAGAAATGAAACCTCTTAGTGGAATGACGTGGTAAATAATGGTGTGCTATAGAAGATCAAAGCCTTCAGGGAATAGTTCCAAAGGAGAACAGATGAAAACAAAAGAGCGTAGAGCTATAAGAAGAAAGAAGCAAAGACAGTGGTACAGGAAGAAAAGAAATAGATGGAAAAATGGACTGAAATGCTAGAAGAGTATAAGAAGGATGTAAGAAGGTGCTGTATACATGATAAAATATAGGAAGAAGAGTAGAATCTGAGCAGATAGTATAAAAGATAGGGCTGGAAACTTAGTGAAAGGCAAGGAAGAGATAAAGTCTAGAGGGAATATTTTGAGGAGCTATTGTTGTTGTTGTGGCTTTAGGGCGCATCGACAGCGAGGTCATTAGCGCCCTGAGTAGCTATTGAATCCAACAGGACCCAGCAATGGAATAGATGGTAGAAAAGGACCAATATCAAGAGGAAAAGGAGGGAATTACATGAAAGGAATTGTAGGATGCTGTAAAGATAATGAAAGTAGGTAAAACACCTGGAGTGGATGAAGTGAGTGTGGAAATGATACAAGCTGCTGGACTAGTGGGCATACAGTGGCTCTACAGTGTGATGTGGGTTGTATGGGTGAGGGAAGAATTTCAGACGACTGGACTAAAGGGGTCATAATACCAGAATTCAAGAAAGGGGACAGTATTACCATGATGTGCCATTGTGCCAAGATTTATGAGAAAGTTTTGGACAGAAGAATAAGAAGAGTAGTTGAAAGCCAGCTAAGGGAAGAACAATATGGCTTTAAACTAGGAAGATCAACCATTGACCTCATATTTTCAGTAAGACAAACTACAACAGTAGCCCTATGAGTATGACAAGGATCTGGTGATTGCCTTTCTGGACATTGAAAAGGTGTAGGCCAGACTCAGCCTAAACAGAGTGTGGGAAGTAATGGGGGAAAAAATCAGTGAAGAGCGAGATAATGGAAGGAGTTAAGATTATGTAAGAGCTATGTCAAAGTGGGAATGTATAAGACAAGATGGTTTCATTTGAAAAATGGACTAAAACAGGGAAGTGCCCTATCACCCTTGTTATTTATAGTGGTTAGGGATGAAATTTTGAAGAAAGTGGTGCAGAGGACTGGGAAAGGAAGAACGAAAGCAATGTTATTTGTGCATGATCTACTAGCTTGGGGGAGATGAAGAAAGAGAAGTGCAGAAACAGTTGAATGTGTGGGAGAGAGTAGTTGAATCATATGTCATCTAGTTCTCTGCAAGTAAAAGTTGTGATCACAATAAGAAAGAAGTAAAAACCAAACATAGGTATATCACTTGGAGGAGAGCAGTTGAATAAAATGGAATGTTTCAAATATTTTGGAAGCTAGATTGAAGAAAATGAAGGAAACAGGATGGACATAAATGAAAATGGAAGTTGTACAGATTGATTTTTAAGAGTGTTAGAGAGCTGGTATGGAGTAGGGAAGTTCTGCAAAAGAGTAAGGAAGCAATTTATAAAACCTACTTTGTGCCAATTCTAACATGGACCAGAAGCATGGGTGATGGAGAGGGACAAAGGGAGAGTACAAGCTATGGAAATGAAATTTCAGAGCAGTAGAGTAGGAGTAACAAGAAGGGACAGAATAAGAAATGGGAGACTCGGGGAGGAACCACTGCCACAAAGAATTAAGAAACCGAGGTTACAGTGTATGGTCACGTAAATGGGAGAGAAGATAGCTAGGAAGGTGCTGGACATGGAGTTGGAAGGGAAGAGATCCAGAGGAAAACCAAGTGGCAGATGAGTGAATAGTGTTATAAAATGTGTAGAAGAAAAAGGAGGAAATTGGCTGACAGTAGAAGAGAGATGGTGGATGGAAGGGAAGTGTTGGAGAGGCTTTTGTTCCCAGCAGACCTGGCTAGTGATTGTAAACTGCTCAAGATGATGACGATGATTGTTTTTGTTATTATTTGTACCTTTTTACCTGCCACTTTTTTAAATTTTCTCAATATCGTTTTCCACATTCATAACTTTTTTTTTTTTTTTACTTTATCACCATTTTTGTTCGTATATCTTCCTCCAGTTGCACAATTTTATGTCCACTGCATTTTATTGTTACTATCTCTTCTGTGCTTTCTTTCCTTTCTGATACAATATAGTCTTTCTGTATGTGCTTTGCCATGTTTATATAGTTTGATATTAAAATTGTGATTGCCAGACATGTACTGCATATCCCTCACAATGCAGTTCTGGCTTTTGACTAGTTGGCATCAGAATTTGATGAAGGCAGGAGATTGTGCAGTTAAAACATTGTGTCCTTACATCACTTGCTCAGTGGTTTGTTTTCTCATTTCATGCCTGAATTTAAATTTGTAACTACTTCCACTACTACTTGGCTTCCTTTATAGATTTGGTTAAAAGAAGAAGTACTAGAAAGTTAGGTTTTTCCTGATGGTTACAGACTGTACTGCAGAGATAGAGGAGCAATTGGTGAAGGAGTTTTCATACTAGTTAGCAAAAACTACCACAGTTCACTGGCGTTCATAGATAAAGACCATGAGTTACTTGGGGAAGATTTCTGGGGTTTATTTATTTATTTATTTATTTGTCGTATGGCAAGCAACTAATACGATAATAAATATATACAATGACAAGAAAGTTGGTAGCGTTCACAAGAAGATGTCCAGTTCTTCCAGTCTTTCTGCAAAGGAACTTGTAGCTCCAAAAACATCTTCATATTGACCATCATACTTCCGTAGAGGGCATTCCCTGATAATATGCTCCACACTCTGGGAAGGAGCACCGCAGTCACATGCAGGAGAATCCTGAAGACCCCCCTTATACAACATGGCGTTGCATTTCGCATGGCCTGTTCTTAGGCGATTTAGTTTGACCCACTGGTCTCTATTTAAATGGAATCCTGGAAGTCCAGTTGTGGGATCTTTAATATCTGGATGTTTTACAGATGCGGAGTTCCAGCTTTGTCGCCATTTTTCCATGACATCAAAGTCAAATATATCTTGCCATACCGGATTTCTGGATTTAAGACGAGTGGGTGGTAAGTTATTTAGAACCTTGTGGATTGGGAGATCCTGTGGATGATCAGGATGGTGTAGTTTTATCCACTCACGTGCCATTGCTTCTTGGCGTCTTATCTCTGGAGGTGGTATTTTGCTAACCAGGGGACTGCGGTGGATTTTAGGGTGTCAGTTATTGCTCTCATACACTCATTCAGGTGGACGTCGATTTTTCTAGTATGAGTACTACGTTGCCACACTGGAGCACAGTATTCAGCAACAGGGTAAACCATGGTGAGAGCGGTTATTCGTAGTGTGTTCGCATCAGCTCCCCACGAAGTACCAGCTAGCTTCTTCATGATGTTGTTTCGTGTTTTCAGTTGCTGATTTGTGTTTTCGAGGTGTTTTTTGAATGTTAAGGAGCGGTCTAAGGTGATGCCAAGATACTTAGGATAGAAATTATGTTTCACCCTCTGGTGGCAGAAGTTCACTTTGAGCTGCTGATGTGCTATTCTATTGCTCAAGTGGAATGCGCATACTTCCGTTTTCATTAGGTTCAGACAAAGTCTCCATTTTCTATAATACGTGTTCAAGGTTTCTAAGTCGTTAGAGAGAATGCTCTCGCCTTCCTCTGATGTGGCAGTTTGAACGGCGATAGCTAAGTCGTCAGCGTAGCAGAATTTATTGCCGGTTGTTTCTGGCATGTCACTGGTGTACAAGTTGAAGAGCAATGGAACTAGTACTGACCCTTGAGGTAATCCATTTTTTATTGTAAATGACTTACTTGTCTTATGTCCAACGGTGACCTTAAAATATCGGTTGGTCATTATTTTCTTCAGGAGTGATGTTAGTTTCCTGCAGGGTATATGTTTTTTAAGTTTAAGTAGCAGTGCATCCAGCCAAACTGTATCATATGCTGCTGTTAGATCGACAAAGGCTACTGATGTTTTTAACTTCTTCTGAAATCCAGCCTCAATGCATGATGTCAGTGCTAATACTTGCTCACAACAGCTCCGTTTTAGTCTGAAACCTGCCTGATATGTTGGTGTTATTATATTTATTATTCCTTGTATGTGGTTAAGGATGAGGCGTTCTAGAAGCTTATTGCAAACACTGAGTAGAGCAATAGGTCGATAGCTTGAAGCATCATCTGCTGGTTTTCCTGGTTTGAGGATCGTCAAGGTGTGAGCCATCTTAAATTCTGGGGGGACTATCCCAGTGTCCAGGATATCACTGAAGAAGTTCTGGAGCCAAGTTCTTCCCTGCTTGCCGAGATATCTTATGAATTCTGGGAAAATGCCATCTAACCCTGCAGCCTTCCTCATTTTTACCATTTTGATGGCTTTCTCAACTTCTTCATGACTAAATGAATTAGAAAGGATAGGATTATTTCTAAGGTTGTTATCCATTTCAATCGTCTCTTTCTCCATCTGTTTCTTCATGGCAGGATCTATTGGGACTTTGTCAGCTCTTGTTTTGATGTGCAATGCCATTTCAGCTGGTGTAATTTCTGGCTCCTCTTTGCACATGTTTGATGCTGCACCCAGTTTTCTAAGGAGAGTCCATGCATTTCTACTGGAGTGAGTAAAGCTCATTTGAGTAGTTAGCTCTTTCCATTTCTGTTTCCTCCTTTCATTCTGTTTTTCTAATATTCCTTTTCCTGTTTCAGGGTCCCCAGTTTTTTGATAATTTTCATATAAAGTTTGCGTATATTTGTCCCAGCATGGAATGTATTGTTTCCTGTACCCTCGAGGGATGTTTCGTCTAGCTGCAGCAATAACAATACCTACAAATCTCTTGTAGTTTTTCACTTCGTGGGGTATCCATCGCAGGTTATTATCTACCTCAGAGCTATAATTGTCCCAGTTTGCCCTCTTTAAATTCCACCTTTGTTTATGAATCGATCTGATAACAAGTGTTGTGATACCAACACTGATTAGTGTGGGCCTGTGTTGGCTTCTGAAAATGCTGAAGGACTTTCCTTGTGTGATCTAAAGGTTTTCTTTCATCTGTGGAACCAAAGACCAGGATCAGGATTGGTGTCAGATTGCCATCTAGCAGAATGGAATGTTCTCTTTAGCATCGTAGCTGAGATACAGGTCTTGACTTTCGCACCACACAGTGAGTTTCTCTCCATTTTCATCAGAATTTGGGTAACCCCAGGATGTATGTCAGCTGTTAAAGTCTCCTACTTATATGCAAGGTTTTGGTAGTGAGGGCAGTGTAAACTGATGCAACAGTTAAATTGTTGAGTTTGGCAGTAATTATTTCCACTTCATTGACTTTTTACAGCTAACTTCCGAGATGTTGCAAATGTTACTTTTGCCATACATGGCTGATCCATGTATAGGAGAGAGAATTCTCGCTATCATTCTGTATTCTGGAATCTTGCCCCTGCTTTCCAAATCTTTTTCAATCATGTGGGTCTCTTGAACAGCTAAGATGTCAATTTTGAGGTCAGTAGCTAGTTTACTAAGGTATTCACATTTAGCAATTGTTAATCCTTCTGTATTTATTTGAAGAATCTGAGCGCTGGTCAGTTGGCTCTGACAAGTGCCGTTGTTCAATTTCATCTTCAGATTTTTCATCTTCTGATGTTGCTTTGTGTGACCGTGAGAGATACGGGATCTAGTTCGGTCACCTATTGTGTAGATTATAAGCTGTCCTGCATCAGCAGTCCGTTGTCCAGGGTACACCACGAGGAGATTATTTATTCTGGGATAGTAAAAAAGAAAAAAATCAGAATGTTGATTGTTTACCACAGTGGAAAAATGACAGATGAAGATGAGGCTCTTGCGGAGAAATTAAATTCATACTCAGATTTCAGAGGTGAGAATAGAATGACGGATCGGGATTTAAATTTACCAGGGTAAACTGGGAAGGAAATAATATAAATAACACAAGGGAACAAAGATTTGCAAATTTCTTAATAAGAGAAAGAGAATTTATACAAGTGGTTGAGCAAAACACTAAAGGACAAAATATTTTGGATATATTTCTAATTAATCCCAATGAAAACCTTGTGGGGTGTCAAGTATCTCCCCGCAGGGGCCTGGTACGCAAGTGCCAGGTACGGGTTTGGCGAACCCGCGGTGCCCGAGCTGGAAACTTGTGAGCGCCGCAAGTTTCCCACACCGTAAACTCCTACCATGCTTCAACGACCACCGCAGGGCGTGGCGGTGGAACGTTGTGTGCCTAGGGGAACGGGGATCTTGGCTTCATTGCCCGGATTGCGAGGACGGAACAAACCTCTATAATAAACCCCTCAACCTCAAGGTCAGACACGTGCCGAGGAGGCGAATGAGTGATGAGGGAAATCACTCGCTAGCGTGCAACCTCAGGGGCACCTGCGCACCCCTGTTGTATTAGCATTTCTGTTTAAATTGGTTATACTCGTGGGACCAAAATTAAGACTCACAAGAAAACCAAACCAACCTGCGGTACGGGTGTGCCGCAGGCTAATATAAATACACCCAGTTCAAAGAAACGGGTGAGGGTTGATAGCCCCCCCGCATCTGACAGTGATAGTAACAGAAAAGTTTGTTCAGTACAGAACGCTTTTGTAATTATGGAGAAAATTGAAGGATCATTTGAAAAAGTGTCACCCTTCTATATCTCAAAGGGTCTAGAGGGTCTTTTTGGTACCCTTAACACTGTTAAAAAACTGAGGAACGGGACACTGCTGCTGGAAACTGTCACCAGTAAGCAAGCTACCCTACTGCTGAATTGTAAGAGGCTCGGGGAGTTCGCCGTAAAATGCGAACTCCACAAGTCCCTAAATTCCAGTAAAGGCGTGGTCACCTGCCGTGACGTTATGGATTTAGGGACTGACGAGCTTCTTAAGGAATGGAAATCAGAGAATGTGATTGAGGTACGTCAGATCACACGAAGGGTGAATGGCAATCTTGAAAAGACTGCCACCTTCGTCCTGACGTTTGACACTCCAGTATTGCCCAAGAATATCAAGGCCGGATATTTAAACCTTAACGTCCGTCCGTATGTTCCGGACCCGATGCGCTGTTTCCAGTGTCAGCGGTTCGGACATACGACGGCGTCATGTAAGGGCAACCCCACATGTGGAAACTGCGGGAAGGGCGCACACGAGCCGGGTGTCAGTTGTACGCTTCCACAGGCTTGTGTCAACTGCTCCGGTTCGCACCCCGCCTGGAGCAGGGAGTGTCAAGTGTATCTTGAAGAACGCAAGATACAGGAGCTGAAGACCAAAGAGCGGATTCCTTACGGGGAAGCTAAGAAGAAAGCCAAGTTACTTGCCGCCCCAGTATTTGCAACAAGTTTTGCTAAGATGGCTTCAGCTCCCGTCAGGAAACAAAGTGTTGCTACCCAGACGTCCGTTGCAGACATGGGCACAAGCACTACGTGCTCGTGTCAGTGTAAATGCGGTGCAAAACCCGCTAAGGTCATAACTCCTAAGACCGCGGACGTCGGTAGCAACACGTCTGCAACCTCGATCACACCAGCAGCAGTGAAACAGGACCCACCAGCAGTAGCAGTGAAAGTACCAGCACCTCCAATACCACCACGTGCCGTGAAAGCAGTAGCACTACCAACTGCTATCAACGTTCCTGAAGGTGACTTGAAGACACGGGGTCCGAGGTTTAGGCTGACGGACCCGACTCAGTTCGTTAAATCTCCCTCTTCGTCCCCTCCCAGATCACCTGGTAAAAGGGAGAAAAAGGGAAAGAGGTCGAGGAAGAAGGGCAAGGAGGTAGTCGAGGAGGACGCTGAGTCGGAGACGTCAGACTCTTCAGAATCAGAGGAAACTGCAATGCTGGTGGATGAGCCTGATCCCGTTCCTCAGCGGGCAATGACCAACGACCCACCCGTACCGAGGCGGGTGAAACCAATTTTAGGCAGATCGGTCTAATTTTAAGACTGATGAGTGGCCTCTTTACAGCCACCCAATCCATATGCATGGTTTTTATTTTTTGTATTGTTATTATTCTTGTCTGTCTGGCCAATACACAGCCAGCAAGACATGTAGTGTTTTTTATCCTCTTTTGAACCTGTTTGGCCCCTTTACAGCCTTACAGGTGTTGTACGGTTTTAAGTCATTGTGGTCGCTTTAAAGCCACGTCTGATTTTATGACTTATTTTATTTGCTGTCTGTATGGCCGACCCCTTTACAGTCGACCATGCAGGCAGTATTTTAGTACTTTCATAAGCCACAGTAATAGCTGGTAATTTTTAGGGCGCTATTGGCCCTGCCGTCAACACTCCCTAAAAGCAATTACAATAACGTTTTTAGTTTTAGGGGCAGGCGTTGGCCTGGCCAACGATCTGTCTCTTATTTTTAACAAGATCAGCAATGTGGCGAGTGTTTTGAAATTTTGTGTATTAGCCAGTCTATTGCCTAAAATTTTAGGCAGATTGACCTAGTTTTATGATGTATGGGTGGCCTCTTTACAGCCACACATCCATTTGCATTGTTTTTATTTTTTATAATTTTAATATCATTATATTTTCTGTCTCGCTGGCCTCTATACAGCCAGTGAGACATGTAGTGTTTTTAATTATTTTGTGAACCGGTTTGGCAACTTTTCAGCCATCCAGGTGTTTTATGGTTATCCGGTCCTAGTGGCCCGTTTAAAGCCATGTTCTTTTTTAATTATTTTATTTGCTGTCCGTATGGCCGACCCATTTACAGTCGACCATGCAGATGGTATTTTAATATTCTTTTAGCAAAAGTATTAGCTGGTCATTGTTAGGGCGCTAATGACCTCGCTGTCGACGCGCCCTAAAGCCACAAAAACAACAACAACAACAGTCAAGTATCTGAAGGAATAAGTGATCATGACGCAGTTCTGATGGATATTAGAGGATTCAGTAAACCAGCAGCCAAAATTGAAGGGGGAAATAGGTACAGTTATAAAAAGGCACAGATTTTCAAATTTGAAGAGATATTTCAGAGAACAATTCAGCAAGTGGAAGAAAGGCACAAGTACAGTAGAGTCGAGGTGGGAAGAGTTCAAGGAGATAATAACAAAGGGGAAGAAAAATTTATTCCAAGGCAAAAAATAAAGAGAAGTAGAGAACCTATGTACGATAATAGGGAAGTGAGGAAGTTAAAGAAGTTGGTAAAAAGAGAACATAACAGAGTTAACAGACAGCAGGGTAGTAGGGAATATTTAAAACAACTAAACAAGGACTTAATTACAGCAAAGAAAGTGGCTAAAGATGGGCAAGGGCGTAGCCAGGATTTTGTTTAGGGGGGGGCAGGCAAGAGAAAACTGATAATATGTATGCTAAAAAAACGTTTATTAATGTAATACATATATATTCTATTAATTGAATAATTAATTAATATTATTATATTTTAATTAATTATAATTTAATTAATTAGTATATATAATTATACTGATAATAATTTTCAAGCTACTTCATCTGCAATTTTATCACAATTTTCTTGTAAAAGTTTTCTGTGTACACCAATCATGCACAGACAGGTCTAGAATATTTCCATCTTATTTAACTCTTTCATAAGATCTAGTTCTCTAAGATTTTCTGTTGTCATACCCTTGACCTTCCATAGGTTATACCATAGTGCGACTTCATAATCAAACAATTTTAACTTGTAGCATTGGCAGAAACATCGTGATTTTTTTTTTTTAATCAACCAATGACTTACTTATACTTTAGCTGGGATGTAGCTAGGGACTGCAATCCAGCAATGCGGGATCTGGCATCATTTGGCAGTCTGGCGGATCCAGCACCTAATTAAGCGGATCTGCAATCCGTAAATTGTGGTAAAAACATGTTTCAGTTTTCGTCACCGTGTCTCCCTGTCGTCACTTTCCGGTACGACTCGTTCTTTACCGGTTGTATCGCCCCGTTTAACTGTATCCTTCAAGTTGACATTTGACTCACGGCAACAAATGTGTGTTGTGTGTTTGTGTTGCAGATATTTCAAAATCTAGTGCATAAATGATGCGTTAAAATGTTTTTGTCATAAACTGTACTTCATTGTATTTCAGTTATTTCTTTTCAAAAAGTGGATTTGTATTTCCTAATTCTGCTAATTCTATAAGATCTATAATAACAAAGTTTTCAAATGACATAATTGTTCAGTTTGAATATTTCAAGAAACAATTGCGAATATTTTCGTCGAATGTTTGATGAGTAGACACAAAAAAAAAAAAAAAAATCATCGCCTATATTTGAGGCGGGACCACACGCTTGCTAAACCTCATCAAGCCGTCACAAATTGAAACGTGTTGATAGAGCGTTTAACTTGACTTGTGTAGGCTGGCACTTGTGGCTGATCCAATCGAGTGTCTGTTTTTTGGCACAAATCTAAGAAAGTTTGCGGCAAGTGCTTGTAAAGCGCCTACTCGTTTCTGCGGACTTGATACACTTTGTGCACTGACGGCGGACAGACATGCGTTTCTGTTTATTGTGATAGAAGTGCCGGAGGAAAAATGAGTAATTGGTTCAACAACGATATTTCACATTCCTTGAACGCTAATATTCAAAATCAGCATATCTCTTCCGGCAGAAGTTATCAAGCTGGCTCATAAAGAAGCGTGGTCACCGAGCGTAGTGGGTGAGCAATTAAGGCTCTGTCCTCGCATTCAGCAGCACGCCGGATCGAATCCTCATCCGGGCATTGAGATTTGCGGTTTCCATTGTTTCTCCAAATCACTCTAGACGAATGCCGGGATGCTTCCTTCAGAAAAAGGCCAAATCCGAATTCTTTCCCATTCCTTGCCCTATGTCTTTTCCCGCCTCTAATAACCTCGTTACTGACAAGGCGTAAAGCCATAAGCAAAATAAAAAGTCATAAAGTAGCTCATTAAAGTTATTTTCCATAAATTCTCTGCAGTAAAAAAATAATTGATATAGACATTATAATACTGTAAAAACAATAATTATTATTCAATTTCAATTATAAAACAATAATGTCATATAGGCCCCTAATTATATTAAATAAAATACATACATGCAACTACATACTAAACATAGTTACATGAATGAAATTATACCTGGAACGGTTTCTATGGATTTTTAACATCTACCATCTTCTTCGCCGTCTTTCTCGTTATATTTTCATTTTCGTTTAAATTTTTATGATAGATATAGGTTAAGCAAACATTTATATCCAACACAACATCTACGTCCCTCACGCTTTCTTCTCCGAAACATACCAGTGCATTCGCAAGCGTGTGGCTGTCAATATTCGGCTCCCCAAAATTAACCAAGCGTTTGTAAAGGTTTGGAGTTTTCGGCAAGTGCCAAGCGTGTGGACCTGGGGTTATGTTCACCGCAAAGAAACACATTTTAATATCAGCTTGCTTAGAATACAGGGTTCGTGCACCATGGAGCAAAGGAACGACTGACAGGCTTTGGTGTTGCTGTTGAAACTGCTCTTATCGACAAAATATCTAATAGAACAAGCGTCATGGAAAACGTTCTGCCTTCGTAGCTGCAATTGTACTTTTCACACAGCACACAATTGGCAGTTGTCGATGATTTATACCCCTCCCCCCCCCCAAAAAAAAAAAAAAACCACTGAAAGAAATTTAGAACATAGAAAAAACTTTCACTCGGATGTAGACCACAAAGACCTGGACGCCACAATTGAAGCACAAAGCGTGATCGTATCACTGGATATTCCACATACTGAGGTGATTCCCAGATATGATGATCTCAAAAAAGTGCAGAAAGTTGTTAAGTTTTTTTAAAAAAAATTATTTATGACCATTTCAATCAAACCAACGAATGAGGAGGCAGAAAGGGCTTTCTTGGCTGCTGGCTATATATGAAATTCTTTGCAAATAAAGTGATAATTTCATTGCTTATTAGATAAACAGATTATTTTTCAAACTGACGTGATTTTCTGTGATACATGTTAATTGATCTAAAACTAAAATACTTAATATAATTGACTATTTACTAAATAACTAGAGTTAAATTTAAAACAAAGCGTGTAAAAGCACAATGTATAATCCTAAAACACTACTCCAGAGAAGCTATCAAGGAATTTAAATAAGGTATGAAAATAGATTCCTTTCAAAAATCGTATAGAGATTGAGCAGGGTGATTGGGACGACGTTGTTGGACAGATACAATGCGCCGGGCTTTCAAATCGGTTTCAAAGGCAGCTGCAGTACTGGTAGATGTGTTTAAAATATTTTAGCTCTCCGTGTGCGCGTCGCTGTGATTATCTTTTATGACAGACATTACTCCCATGTCGATCGTCTTTGATTTTTACGCAGTGGCAACAGGTTCCAGTAATCCTGAGTATTCAATCCAACGCATATAATGAATTCTGACTTAGTAGCAGCGCACTTTAACTGGTAAGCACCTTTCCTCGCCGCATCGTTTTCTTCCCTAGAAACATTCGAAAGTCCTTTGACAATGTCTTCAAAATTCTTGTTAAAAATAGCAAAACACATATATTTTTGAGACCAGTGGGTCTCGTATAAAGCTGAAATATTTGCCACTTACTTTCTCTGTAAAAAGTTTATGATGTACTCTGTGGTTCAAATTGTGTTCCATATTTCTGTAATTTGATTTAAATTATTTACAACCATGTTGTCTGTGGCTTTCACAATGAAAATACAAGGCTTTTTTTCATATTTCTCTTTAAAAAACTTTGAACCCCATCAATATCAACCGCCAATATAGAACACACTTCACATCCTTGGCTAACACAACTATTAGGCACATGTCCTTCGTTTTCTAAAAACCTGTCGATTTCTAATGCTATAATTTGTCATTTAAATCCATCGGTTCTACGAATCTGAGAGATTTTTGGCGGATTGTATTTTATCTTCGTCAGTAAAACTAATTTTATGGAAAGCTGTTCTTTCCCAGATATATTACACGACTCATCTGCCAACACAATATAAGTATAAGCCTTCTTTGCGGCCTGCAAAATTTTATTTTTAGCGACCAAGCCGCACAGGGCAATGATTTCGTTTTGAATCTGTGAGGAGATATACATACAATTTTTCTTAAATTTTTCAATATGCTGTTTCAAAACCAGAACACTTTAATCAATTCTTAGTTTCAGCAGGTATTCAAGAACATCCTGATGTTGCTCTTTACATCTTCAAGGCAAGTTATTTGTACGGTGTAACACAGAAAATAATCGAAGATATTATAGATGACACTTCCTTCTGGTGAGCAGTATTCATCATTACAGTGACCGGTATTTTCTCAAAGAAGTTCTTAACATCGTTAGCTGCTGATTGATGATAATGTGATGAAGCATGTTTTTGCAATGTTCATGGATATTTTAAAAGTGACAGAAAGTTCGAGTAACAAATTAATTAGACTGTACTAGCAGAGGCAAGTAAGTCTGCAAGCAACGATGATTAAATTTTAATTTCAAATTAGTGGCTTTAGCATCTACAGAAAATTTATTTTCAGGAAGCTGGGCTGTATGTAGCAGTATAGGTACGACCACAGAATGAGAAGGAAAAAAATGTCGATCCACAGAATATCGAATGTTGAAAGTTTTCCTTGGCAAATGTCTAAGATATAAGGACACAGTTATATAGTATTAAACATCAAAATCTTTCTATAAAATGTGATTCAACATTTTTCAACTTCTAGTTGAAGCTCTAAAAATTTATGTAAATACGTGATCAAAAGTTTACTACCCAAAGGCATTTTTCCTCATTTTTGATTTCGTCAAAATTATTCCTAATTTCAAGGCACACTTCTTTCCAAGCGTTCCTGGTAGCGTTCCGATCTTTAAAAGAATCTATAGTTTTGTCTCTTAAAACTGCTAACGAAATGAGAAGATCAGTATCCATCAACACTTAACTTACATTACGATTTTTAAATTCAAAAAATGTTAACTTAAACAGACTGAAAGCGCACAAGCGGTTAAAAAATCGCCGAGTGTGCAAGCGCCTATTTGACCACATGGGCCACTGTCTGGACTGGGGCGGTCAAATTACCGTCGAGTGTAGTGGCAGGTGGCAGCGCACGGCTGCATACCTGCCGTCGACGGCAGCTCTGTCGTGGGTGTAAGCTCCCATCTGATCCCTCGCGCCACTACTGGATCGACGGCGACAGAAAACTTTCCGCTGCGGCCGAAACCGCCCAGTGTGTAACCGATCTAAGAGTCGTCAGCAGCGCCGTACGTGGCCCGTTGTGCTGCCCCGCCCTCGCTAACGTCTGTTTCCCCCCAAATAGCAGTAGAAAGCAGATTTAAATCGCACGAATCGAATTAATTTTTGAAAGTTACTTAACATTGTTTACTCTTCGGTTCGGCAGAACTCTGATCGAGCGCAAACCCGCGTCAGGCTAGGGGGGGGCAGCTGCCCCCCCCCCCTGCCCGTACTTGGCTATGCCCTTGAAGATGGGTTTATGAAGAGTATTGTCAGTGCAGGAGGACCATTGACTGATGCATCTAGAAATTTCTATGGCTATATCAAGAAACTGAGGGAAAGGGTGGGAGTAGAGATGCTAATAGATAAGTATAGAGAAGAAGTTACTGAGGATTAGAAAAAGGCAGAGATTTTAATTAACTGGTTTAGTGAAAGCATTAGGGACAATGAATCAGAAACGGGAGGGTCTAATTTGGATAATGATCTTAACAACACAATTAGAAATGAAGATAATGAAAAAATTTGAAATTCATCCTGAGGAAATCATGAAGGAAATTAAAAAGCTGAAAATACATAAAGGGGCTGGTGTAGATAATATTACTACAGATATCCTAAAGATAGCCGGATGTGATATTGTACCTTATCTGAAATATTATTTAAATTGAGTCTAGACACTTGCTGCTTACCACAGGACTGGAAAAGTGCAATAGTATTACCGGTACATAAAGGAGGGTTTTCAAATAGAGTTGAGAATTACAGGCCAATCAGTTTGACATCAGTGGTAGGTAAATTAATGGAAAGATTGATATGCAACCACATCAGAAATATATGTCAGGAACGTAAGTGGTTTTCAAGTAGGCAACATGGGTTCAGGCAAGGATATTCATGCGAATCTCAGTTGGTGGGATATATGCAAGATATTTCAGATGAAATGGACAAGGGAGGCCAAATTGATAGTGTAGCACTAGATCTGTCAAAGGCATTTGACAGAGTGAGCCATAAGATAGTAGTAAATAAGGTAAAAACTATTGGAGTGGATGAGAAAGTGATTTGCTGGGTAGAAGAATTTTTAAAAGGTAGAAAACAGAAAGTTACGGTAGGAAATGTACTATCAAAAGAAGTGGAAGTAAAAATGGGAGTACCGCAGGGTAGCATATTGGGACCATTGCTATTCATTATTCTAATGTTTACTATCTGAAATTAGATTGTTTTGCAGATGACATAATGCTATATAAAATAATCAAAACAAAAGAGGATTGTAAGCAGTTGAAGGGTAATCTGGACAGGATATCTAGTTGGGTTGGGATGAAGATAAATGCAAAGAAGAGTCAGCTTATTAGATACATAAATAAAAAACAAAAGGTTAATTATCAATATAAGGCGGGGAAAGAAATGCTTGCTGAAGACTTGAAATGTAAATATCTTGGCATTACATTTGATAACAAGCTTAACTGGGCAGGACTCATTGGACAGGTGGTAGGAAAAGGTTTCAAAATTATGCACTTGTTGGAGTGCTGAGGGGATGTACGAGAGAAGTAAAGGAATTGGGTTACAAAACTTTGGTCAGACCATTGCTCAAATATGGTAGTGTAGTACGGGACCCTCATTTTGTGTATCAAATACAGGAATTGGAGAGGGTGCAAAAAAGGGCTGCTAGATTTGTTTCTGGAAATTATTGCAGAATGCAATCAGTGACGGATATGATGGAGCTGGAATGGGATCATTGCTAGACAGGAGGAGGATGAGGGGGCTCATGGGAGTGTACAGGGCATATACTGGCGATGAGGCATGGAAAGATATTTGAGTAGGTATGAAAAGTAGTGCATGGAAGGGAAAAGATGACCATGACCACAAGCTGGCATTCGATTTCCGGCCCAAGGGTGTTGGAAGATTCTCTTTTTTAGGTAAGGGTGTCAGGGATTGGAATGAGTTACCAAGAGAAATGATGAATAATTTACCGAAAACTATGAAATAATTTAAAGATAAAATTTGTAGAGGGCAAATGTAGGTGGGTGCAGGTTAGGGAGAAGATGGGGTTATAGCGAATTTGCCACCGGAGCCTGTGCTCCATTGCAATTAAATTAAAAAAAAAAAAAAAAAAAAAAAAAAAAAAAAAAAAAAAAAACTTGGAGATTTTGTACCTGGTACCTTTATGTACAGATCACCCTTTTTATATCCAGTGAGGTAGTTCATGCAATAAGATAACTGTGAATTCGTAAAACTACAAGCTAGTGAATAGTTTATTAATTGATGTATGACAAACTTTCTAATAGTTAGCATACATGTATCTCTGTTGCAGATCAAAAATACAAATTGGACAGAAGTTTGTCAGTGAAAGAAGAAATTCAAAACATTGAATTTTCAGATATTTTTAGCAATGATTGTTATGCTAAAGCTTCTGATGTTAACATCACCGATGTTTCATGTAAGTTCCCACAGTAATAATAGGAAAACAATAGCATATTTAGTGATATATACTCAATTGATAGAATGCTGTGACAGTTGGTTTTCTTTCTGATAATTATTTTTTAATGCAACATTTTTTCCTTTTTACAAAAATTAGTAAATGTATTTGCTATAGGCAATCTGGTGCTTCTTTTACATATAAAATCTTTGATTATATTTCAGTTATTTTCTTTCATTGTATTTGTATCTGTATAAGTATCAACATACAGAGAATGAATGTTTTCACATGCTATATGCTTATACACCATAGTATTTTTCCAATATTATCTTTATTCTCACACTGTTTTTCAAGTTTTCTTTCTTGTATGGAAGATGTAGGTTGTTTTTCCACCTTTAAATCAAAAAATTGTAGTTATCCATTGTTTTTGGAGTGCTATAATAATTCCCCAACTACCTGCCATTGTAACTCAGTGCAGTGAGGCACCACACACTGGATCATGGAGGTACAACAACAGACTGGGCACGAGTCCAGGCCCCTGTGTACCAGCCATCCTGTCTGCGGTTTTTAGGCAATTTTCAAGAGCCATCAACTACACATTTCACAAATAAAAAATACACTTATCACACGCTGAACATTGATACACGTTTGACAAACAGATGGCAACACTTCACTTTCCCCATTACTACTTAGTATAACCTGGCAGTAAGTATAAAATACTTTTTTTGTTGTTGTTGTTGTTGTCAGCAAGAACGTATAGCTTTAAAACCACAACTTCAAATTTGATCAAGCCAACGATGAGTAAAATTCATCGAGAGCAGTAAATCCCAAAATGTTGGTAAAAGAGGATAAAAAGAATTTATAATTTAATTAATTAAATTGCAATGGAGCACATGCTCTGGTGGCAATTTCCCTAGACACCCATCTTCCCCTTTTCCTGCACCCACATACATTTGCCCTCTACAAATTTTAACTTTAAATTCTTACAATGTTTTTGGTAAATTATTCATCATTTCCCTTGGTAACTTATTCCAATCCCTGACACCCTTACCTAAAAAAGAGAATCTTCCCACACCCTTGTGCCTGAAATCCAGTGCCAGCTTGTGGTCATAGTCATCTTTTCCCTTCCATGCACTACTTTTCATAGCTACACCAATATCTTTCCATGCCTCAACACCAGTAAACGCTTTGTACACTCCCATGACCCTCTTCACCCTCCTGTCTTGCAATGAATCCCATTCCAGCTTTTATATCATATCTGTTACTGAATCCACTCTACAATAATTTCCAGAAACAAATTTAGCAGCCCTTTTTTGCACCCTCTCCAACTCCTGTATTTGATACTCAAATTTGGGTCCCATTCTACACTATCATATTCAAGCAATGGTCTGACCAAAGTTTTGTAACCCAATTCCTTTACGTCCCTCGTACATTCCCTCATCACTCTCTCCAACAAGTGCAGAATTTTGAAGCCTTTTCCTACCACCTGTCCAATGTGTCCTGCCCAGTTAAGCTTGTTATCAAATGTAATGCCAAGATATTTACACTTCAGGTCCTCAGCAAGCAACTCTTTACCCATCTTACAATCGTAATCAACTATTTGTTTTTTATTTGTGTATCTAATTAGCTGACTCTTCTTTGCATTTATCTTCATCCCATGTTTACTAACCCAACTAGATATCCTGTCAAGATCACCCTTCAACTGTTTACAGTCCTCTACCATTTTGATCCTTTAATATAGCATTATGTCATCTACAAACAATCTAATTTCTGATAGTAAGCAATCAACACAATTAATTCCCCAGCTCTGATCACCAAATTTAAATAAAAAATGATAAGCCACTGGTTCTAAATTTGATCAAGAATGTTCATTCTTTGTCATCAATGGATTAGGATTATCTTCATTCACATTTAATCAAAATGTCTCTTTCCAGTGGTAGTTCAACATTTTAAAATAATGGCATTATATTGTGTTTGATAATCTTTTCTGTCATTAATAATTTCCATTGAAATTTCAGTAACTTGACCTCTTTCTGCAAAAGCACCAGGAAAGCATTCATGAAGCATATTTTTGAAGCCTTTGTGAATGGATTTACTTGGATGAAGGAACTACTTAATTTGCTCATTAGAACATTTTTTCATCCTATAATTTCTTGCATTCAGATCGTTTGTCTTGAACCTTCTTCGGGATCAAGAATGTATAATATGGATATTTTATTTGACTATAGTTTGATGTATGGCCATTAATGCTGAAACAATAGGGGCCATACCCAGGAGGTAGTGCAATATTGCTCCTAGACATGCAAATGCCAAAAAACTATTGACTGATCTAATGTTTTCCATGAAATTTTTGGCTTTGTCATGCTCATGCTTCATTAAGGATGCTAGCAGGTGTCCAATGTTGATGGGATCGAGTTTCATTTATCCTTAATGGCAACACCAGGTGTACATTTTGTCATTGTTTCTTCCATTGAGAACGATTTAGCCTTGCATTTGGACATTTCTCATTCACGTGCCCAATGTAATGCTGGTTTTTTACTGTTTCATCATTTTCATTGGAAACTGCAATTTTACTTACTGCAGGTGACAGACTACAACAAATTGTTCAATCAGTGCTTGCAGCTGTTTCTTTCATACTAAGCTCTAGTAACTCATTCCTTGCCTGTACGGAAATCTACTAAATTTTCCCTCCTTCTCTTTATTCGTGCCTTATTTTGTGCTGCACTCTGTTTATCTGATCGAGATAAAAGAATGCCTGAAGCAGGATTTGCTTCAGAGCATACGTTTAAGCTTTAACAATGATCTGGTACCATTAAATGTTGTTCTTCCTGGTCACCAATCCCTCATGATTCCCCAAGAGATAAAGGTATTTTCATAAATAATGTTCACTGTAAACTTTGGTTGAGATCTTCAAATTTTAATTATTCTTCGAAAGTTTGTTCAACTGTCAGCACCAGTTTAGGATAATACATTGGAATACACACCAAAAATATAGTTGATTGCAGATTAAACCATTCAGACACCATGAACGCAGCTTCCAATGATACCCCAAAATTTATGAAAAGTTTATACAGTTGTAGCTAGGAAGTTAGGTCCAACTATCGAATAAGTAGTCTGTAGTTGCTCGAAGACAAGTTGTTTATTCACGAGTAGTTGGTACAAGACTGCCGTGTGAGGCAGTTGAGGCATCTTATATACAGGATGGAATGTTCGAGAAAGTGTTTTCAGAATTTTCTGTGCTTAACTAAATTTAGTATAATGTTATAGAACAATCTAGAAAGGGTTAGATAAGCTAGAGAAAAATTGTTACTAGGTGCCTGGACTCAATCCCAGATCCTCCACATGATAGACGAGTGTCGAACCGGACTGAGTCAGCTACATCGAGCGGCTACATCTGGAGGCACATGTAAATGCCAGTTGTAGATGTTGTCGCATACTGTGGAGTATCGCCACACAGTCATTGCAAGTTAAGCATCACTGCAAACCGGCGTCATGGTTAGACAACAACAAGATGGCACTAAGGAGTCTTCTACATCACAATATGCCTTTGCTTACTAACTCGTTGCAGCTTCACTTCATTTTACTTGATTATAAATCGTATTTACAGTTTATCCAATTAGCCAAATTTATGCTCGGGGCATTCTTGAGGATGCTGACTACAGCTTGTGATAAAAGATTTGATGTAGCTTTCCACATTAGTTAGATATTCCAAATTTTTTCATTTTCATACTCCCTAACCATGTGCTTTTACATTGCTGAAATTGTAATAATTTTTAAACTAAATTTTTCCGGGGTTATAAAATACACTTTAAAATGGTAAGTTCTCTTAGTGAAATGGATATGGCAAAATCAACTTCATCTGGACCTAACTTCTTTTATGGTATTGATTTAAAAATAAGCTAAAGGACTCTTTACTATGCAGAAAGTGTTCATAAAGTTGTTTACTGTATACGTTACCCATAATAGGTATATTTCTAAACAGTTTTGGCAAGGTTATAGATATATTACAACTGTGAGTCGTTTTTTCCAAGAAGGCATTTTGCCTTGTAGGAAATGAGACAAATTCAGCTGTTTTATACAGTTTCTATATCCTTTTGCTCTATGCCTCTTCAAGTCAGACTTGTGAGCAACTCACTTCTTATCATTCATATTTGAAGTTTACTTGTAATCACCAATATGTCATTTCGCAGGCATTTTTTGTGATGATGGGTTAGCTTTGATAATAAATGTGAAGTACATAATGTGGAGCACAACTAAAAGCAGAACTATTTTCGCGTTGAAATATTACTGAAAACAATTTTATATTTGAAATTACAATGTAATCGGAAAATACCTTCCTACATAATAAAATCCAGTCCTTTCTGTAGTTTTTTTTTTTTTTTTTTTTTTTTTTTTTTTTTTTTTTTTTTTTTTTTTTTTTTTTTTTTTTTTTTTTTTTTTGCTACTTAGACACTAATGGAAATTATTTTGGAATAACCATAGTAGATGATTTTAAAAAATTGCCATTCTACATATTAAAGTTCCGTTCTGCTGGCTGAAAGTGTCAAGATACTCAGAAGAGTGTTAGAGGCTTTAGCCAAAGAGGAATTCAGAATGAGAATCAATAGGACTAAAACTAAATGTATGATGGTGGGAAGGAGTAAGAAAGAAATGATGATAACGCAACAAGGAGAAATAATTGGAAAAGTGGAGTCCTTCAAATATTTCGGGAGTTTTGTGAGTGGTGATATCAGTTGCAAGGAGGAGGTGAAAACTAGAATAGCAAGTTGGAAAGACAAAGTAAGGAATGATGAAGTGCTGGAACGAGTAGGAGAGCAAAGGTCACTCGAAAAAACAATAAGAAACAGAAAAAGGAACTGCATTGTTCATGTGCTGAGGAATGAGAGCCTGCTTAAAAATGCTCTGGAGGGGATTGTAAATGGAAGGAAAAGAGAAGGTCGGCGAAGGAAGATAGTGAGTGATAACATAATGATAAATGGGAAATATATAGAGACTAAGAGAATGGCAGAACAATGGGAGACTGTAAGGTGCCTGCAATTTAGTTAAATAATGTCCCCTTAGGTCATTATTAGTAGAGGGGGAGAGTAGTAGCAAAAGAAGTATCAGTTTCTCATTTTAAGTTTGATTTTTCACTCTGGTATCTTCATCTAGAATCGGCTAATGCATATCAGATAGGCTCACCCCGAGGACACGATACAGACACTGATACGGATAACTGTTCACTTATAACACCGATTTTGTTGGGATAAAGTAGCACATTTAGTGGGAACAGACATTCAAGACACTGTAAAAGATAAATTAAATGAAAAACTTACCAAAGTAGGCCGTAATTAGTAGCGGAAGATAACGCCATAAGCACACGTGTTAAACATTTGCAGCTCGTATTTTGAGAATATTAGACACTTTTCAGTGCGGTAAAGGGTAAGTTAAGGGGTAAAAAACACCGTTGAATTAAGAGTTTGTAACTATTAGCTCTAAAAATGGAAGGTTTATCGAGTAATAAATTAATTTAGCTAGGCCACAAGACAGGTGAACATTTTGAAAATTCATAATGGAGAGAACTCCATCTTCACTGTAATAATTTTTACACCACAGGAAACTACATTCATTTTACAACGTTTTGGGGTACCTTTTAGCAAAATCGGAGTAGTAACAGGGGAGCAATAGAATTTATAAGTTTAAATGTACTGATTGAAACATGAGGGTTGGGAAATAATTTTTAAAACACCGTACAGGGAACAGACATACTTGAGGAATAGCTTAAAGAGTTGGAAGAAATTCAGAGAATCCAAAAATAATTTTTACTTTACGATAGCTCGAATACTTTAGAAATTACCAAAAACAATTAATTACGTTTCAAAGCATTACCGGTAACGAAGAGGATCACGGGACTGATATAGGACTCGCTCTATAGGTCGGTACATAGTAGGGTAGATTAAGGAAGCCATTTAGCGAGCACATACGTCTTTGATAGAAATATGAAAGTTCCGCAGGTCGACCACTTTCAACCATCATATCTCCAAGACCCCCATAACTACCGACATCTAACCACCATAGTGCGCAGTAGGAGACACGATGCTACTATCATACGCAAACCCCAATGGTCTATGCTATGTAGTTGCGGCAGAAAAACTGACATATACGGTGACACACGTCTTTAGTCGAAATACGGAAATATCCTTGATCGGCCATTTTCAACCACCATATCTCCCACACTCCCACAGTTACCAAAATTCGGCCAACGTTGTGATCAATGGGTGACTCTGTGCTTCTACCAAACACAAACACCAGTGATCTGCACTAGATAGTTTTGGCTGAAAAGAGATACACTGGAACACATACGTCTTTGGTAGAAATATGAAAGTGGCGCAGGTCGACCACTTTCAACCACCATGTCTCCCACACCTCCATAGCTACCTACCACTAACACCATAATGCACAATGGGAGATTCGGCGCTACTACCTCACACACACACACACACACCAATCATCTATACAATGTTATTGTGGCAGGAAAGAGAAGTATAAGGAGACACAAGTCTTTGGTCGAAATATGAAAATGCCCTGCATCGGCCACTTTGAACCATCATATCTCCCATACTCCCACAGCTATCGGCATTCGGCCAACGTTTTGCATGATAGGAAACTCCATGCTATTTCCACTCACAAACACCAGTGATCTGTGGTGGCTGAAAAGTGAAATATATATATATATATTAGGGTCAGTCAAAGTTCATACATTTTTAAAAACCATTCACTTGATTAAAATACAATGAGAAAAATACGAAACAATGTGACTTCATTATTGCCAACTCATTTTTCCATCACACTTGGAGTTCAGGGGTGTAGCTACTATGGGGCTAGGCGGTGCAGTGCACCGGGGCCCTTACGCGCAGGGGGCCCCAAGCGCACTTTTCTTTTTTTAGCTCTGAGCTCTGCCGTCGTCTAAGGAAGACCCTGGGACACGGGCTCAGGGGGCCCCTAACAGCAACACAAAGCAAAAATAAAGGTTGCCCATCTGCCCTGAGGGCCCAAAATAAATTTTTTGCACCGGGGCCCTTGTTGACTTAGATACGCCACTGTTGGAGTTTATAAATTCTTTCTTAAAAAAAAAAAAAAAAAAAAAAAAAAAAAAAAAAAAAAACAGCCAGTTTTGTGTAAATTCCTCTACTTCTTCATTACAGAAAAATCTCTGTCCAGATTGTTTTTTTGTCCAGGGCTCCAAACTAATGACTCCCATGATGAAAAAACTGGATTTAGGATGAATTATCCAAACCTGTCCAATGTAGTTCTTCCAGTTTCGCTTGTGTAGCAGCATCAGTGTGTAGCCAAGCATTATCATGCAGAAGATGGAATCTTTTTCTTTTAGACCAGTAGTCCTTTCAAACCATGTCCTAGAGATCTCTAGAGATCAGAGTTACAGAATTCATTGTTCAACCAGAAACTGGCGTATACAAACTCACTTCATTATTCCAAAAGATGATGATGATAATGATGAGCTTTGTCTGCAGACAAATAGATATTCATTTACCTTCACGAGAGCTGCTACTACCATTCTATACTTGACTTCTTCGTTTTAGGATTGTAGTGATCATGTATCATATATGAGAATGTTCACCAAAAATAAGTATTCTTCTGATTCAAAGAGAGCCAATAGTTTGCTGCACTAATTTCATTAACAGTTAGGCCTATATGCATGTCTCCAGTAATAAGGTCTTGAATTTGTGAAATTGTCTGTGATGTAAAGGCACGTATGCTTAGGTAAGGCAAAACCATATGGCAAAGTCAGCTGGTAAAGTCATATGCCTAGACTGAAAATGTTCATAGGAAATGACATTTAGTGACAAAATGTTTATCAACAAGGATCTTCTTGCTGCCACATCTGCAGCAATAATAGTCAAAAGTGAATCGTATTGTGAACCATGCAAATGATAGTTTTGGATATGTTCAATCTCCAAGGAAAAGTCAGGTATGGAAGCAATGACTTGATGAATGATTAATTAATGAACAATGCAGATGAGTTCAATCTCAAGTACAGAAGTAGGGATGGTTTCCGGGACTTTTTCCAAATATCGAGTTGTATTTTTGAGACTCTTCTTCTGAATTTGATAGGGTCAGAAAACAAAATGAATGTTACATCATTTAGAAAAGCTGTTCCAACCAGAGAATTGTTAGCAGTAACACTGTGGATTTTAGCAGCCAGGGCTCATTTCTTTTTTAATCTCTGTAGAAAAATTTCCATCTGGATTCATTATTTTTCTGTTACTTTCTTCCTTACCAACACCAAAACTAATTGCTATTTTCGTGGGTGCATCATGCTTTTTATTATGATATTTGTATTCTTCTCAATCCCATAAAATATATTGAGTACAGTAAAGCTCTATTAATGTAAAGATTTCACCTACAGTGTGCTAAAAGTTTCTGTTTATTTAACACCTTCATCTTCTAGTAATGTAGAAATTATGTGTGAACAAATAGATAAAAGTGTCTCTCTTCATTTTATGAATTGCAGAGTATAGATGTAGATAATATGAAAACAAATGTATGTGGTATCAAGCTACAGCCATTAAGATGCCAACACATCAATAGCAATGATTTGCTGTTGCCACATAACCAAGTTTTGAAGTAACTCATGCCCATTTCTAAAGTCTCATTTATATTTGATCAGCCCTCGTACATTCACTACAACACAGAAAGAAGTCTTGTCTATTTAATTTAACTCATGTTTTTGGTCAATGGGATTGGCAGTTACAGTAAATCCACTTCATTTTTGATCTGGATAAATGTATGGATTTGTACATCCTTTAGATCTTAGCCGCCTGAAAAAGAGAAAAAAAGGAATACTTACATTGCTATTCTAATAAAAATATTTACCTAAATAAGAAAAGACAGGGAAATTAACCAACCACATAGTGGACGGATGCAATGAGAGAACACTAATGCTGACAAACAACTACACAATATTTCGGCATCTGCCTTGCTCACAAATAGAAAAACGGGCCATTAGGCTCAGAACGTGTGTGCACAACGAACGTTACCTAATGACTCTTACCTAACACATTTTTGTGCAAATTAAATATTTTAAATTAGTAGTATATAACTAACTTCACAATTTCAATATTCTTATTACTAAAACATAATTTTTTTTTCAGGCGTACCAGAAAAGTTATTTGATAGCACATCAGAAGAAAACATCCCATCATGTTCTTCACTGGTGCATTCAGAATTGTGATATGAATTGAATATTTAGTCTTCCACATTTTTAATTAGGTGTGCTGGACATATGAAGTGCAATTAGTTTATTTATTTTATTGTATTCTAAATTTATATATATGAATCATATTTTATAAAATTTAAATCAGTTATGTTGATAAAAATAATTTGTTCCAAGTGAACATTGTGATTATTGTAATTTCCTTTTTACTCGAGGCATATTATCTTGAATTAGCAATATTGAGACCTACTCTACTTCTTGGCTAAGATAACAAAGACTACAAATCATGAAATCATGAAACCATGAAGTCCCAAAAACAAATGGCTGAATATTTTTTATTGTTCTGTTCCTATTACGAAGACATACCAACATTCTGTTTGACGTTAAAACTATAGTATGGCAAATGAAAGTTATTGTGTAATATGGTCATAACTGCAAAGGTAAAAATGATCAAATATTAGAATAGAGTGGGGTGTAAATGTGACTTTGTGTATCTCACATTTTTTTTTCCTTTACTTAAATTTTTTCCAATTTCTTAGTTTACCATTTATATAGCAGGGAGTGTTGTCTGGGCATTAGGATATGCCAGCAAGCTCATTAATGCCTAAACCAGGTAAAGATAGTGTGCATAAAAAAATATAATGTTAGTTCCTAATCACTTTTGCAAACCTAGCTAGTTACAAGTCTTCCCTCTCCTTTATTTTAGTTATACTGTTCAACATTTCAATCAAATTCATTGATAAACATATCCATAAACTTTTGTTTCTTCCATTATTCTCATACACTAATTTGTAGATACCCTTTGCCTATCTTGAGTATTATTTCCATAACGTGATTTTCTCCCTTATACGTAACCAGAATCGATAAATGAGATACAATTTTAAAGATTAAGTTCTCACTTATGATGAATTGTTAATTTGGAACTGCCCATTGTATTGTTTATCTAAATGTTTTGGCACAGTTTTCTATCAAGTGTCAGTGCTACTGTTGAGAGGAGTTCCTATTTGTGGCATCACTTCCTGGGCTGTACTTCTGGCTTTGTCTTCGCAAATGTGTTTACCACTACTAGTTACAGCACAGGGCAGCAACTGATCACTGCTCCATGCGATGCCTTGATTGCAAACTGCTATCATTCAAATTGGGAAGGGAGGGGGGGGGGGGGGAGGCATGCGTAAATTTTACACTTCGGAGAAAGGAGATCTCTGATATAACAAAAAGTGAAACTGAGTTGAAGTATGGGAGCATTTTTTCCCTGGATGCATCAATACCGTATAGGTGACATGATGTCTTTTCCACAGCTAAACAATTCACTATTTTATTACTAAATTTCACTATTAAATTTTAACATTCATTATTCACAAATATAATGTAGAATCAGAAATAATTTTGTGTCATTTACATGTATGTACAGCCTTTCTCCATACTGAAAGATCCTGTTTTAAACAGTAAATTCAAATAATAAATCTATCTAAACAGCCATAGAAGAACTTAATCTAAGATCTGCATCTGCAATATTTGGTTTCGATATAATTACTCTAAAATCAATATTTTTCCTCAGTTTGAAAGATATTCAAGATAATAAATAGTCAAAATATAGTAAATCTTGTAGCTAGAGAATCCTTCTATAAAGTTTGAGTACATTGAAAGAAAGATACCGGTATAGAAATTTATCGTGTAATTTCACACTTTAAAATTCGAAAAATCAGATGTTTAGGAAGTCAACCCGTAGCAAGAAAGTAATCTAATTTTTGCTGAAACAACATATTAAAATTTTGGAAAGCTTAGTATAGTCAAAAAGATTGTTTTTTAAACATTATATGGTAAAGGCAGACACATCCTCAAAGGAAAATTTATCATTTCAGTGATATACACAAATTCAAGGAAAGGAATTGTATTCAAAATAAAGTTTAATCAAATACTAAGAGTTTCTAATAAGTTTCATTTGAATTCATGAAGTCGTTGGATTGAGATTAAAGAAAATAAATTTTGGCGCCAACGATACTTGGATGATATGGCCAGATTGTTTAGTCAGTTGGAAAGCATTCACTTGGAACGATATTTAAAAAATTAATAATAAAGCAGAGAAAGTAGTTAGAGACTTCAAATTTTCTCAGTAATCATTTTGGAATACGTGGAATTGTTTAAAGCCACTTTCAGATCGATAGCTTATAGCTTGGGAAATATTAGTTAAATTCTATATTTGTTGACGAATTTTATTTTACCCTTTTGAAAATAATAAACATGTTTACTTGATAGCAAATGAAAGAGCAGTCCGTTAGGAGTAAAATAAAATTATTTCAGTTTCATAGCTGCAAAATTGTACAAGTTATTAAGTTTAGGAATCGGGAGGAAAACCATTTTCTTTACGGCCAAACTATTGAACCTACGAAAATTTTTATAAGGATCAAAATTAACACTTTTTAGAAGATCTAGCTACTGTCAAAATTTCAGAACATTAGGAATATTTTAAGTCATCAAGGTCAAAAGGATGATGCAAGTTACAAGCTTCAGCAGGGACAGTTTATCAGTCTACTTTGGTGGGAACCCAGAAGTCTTCGTATTCCATGGGTGTTTCTATAAATAGCAGGCCTGGATTTTCCTTGCCCCAGATCTTCCAGATTCAGTTAGAGCATCACTGCGCTTGTTTGTAGGGCTAAGCGGGCATGCAGATAGTAGGATGTAGACTTCGGGATGCATGTGGAACTTTGAGATTAACGAGTGGCGATCTTAAAACACCTCAGGTGACTGTATATTCAGGTAAGGGTCGTGAGGTTGGTATGTCTCGAATGTGTTAATCAAATCTGTAAATAAAATTCTTTTGAGAAAATTTTCGATGCACATTTGGTTTTGTGACTTTGTTTAAAAGTGATTATCTATCAACATAGACTTGTGAATTTTATTATCTATTGCCTTTCTTAGTTCGAGGTTTGATCAAGCTAAGTGGCGACCGAGTTAATGTAGCAAAGCACAAACTAAGGTTATCCTAGGCACGATCATGGTTATAGCTAAGACTGAAGGTTTTGCACTCATCTCAATGCATCTTTAGGTCTTACAAGTTGACTCATCAAGCTGCATATAGAATTCTGATGTTTTTAAGTAATCACATAAAGAATTTTCTATGCACTGAGCCATTTCGTCAGTCCTATGTGCTGTATTACTAATCACTGTAATTCGTCTTATCATGTTGTAAGCTGGTTTATGCAGCACAGTGCGTATCGCCTCCGTTACTGCTGGTAGAATAATAGAGTGCAGACATCAGTAAGAAAATGTTTTAAGAACACATAGTCCACTGCAATTGTTTTAAGTATGCTAATATTTGTTTAAATGATGTTTTCAAATATTTTTATTTAAGTGTTTTTAAAAAAAATCTATATTTTTATCTTTTATATCACTTAGAACTTTTGTCAAATATTCCATACGCTTAGAAGGTATCATTGATTCATTTCACAAAATTTTATTGCATCGAAGGCACATAAGTAAAGTAACAATTTCTTGGTAATTAACTGAGGGCTCTCTATTGTGGAAAATGAACAGGGAATTTCAAGCTTTTGTGCCTCATCAAATTCAGTACCAAGCAAACCAAGATAATACGTACAATGACTGCAGACAGAAGTCTAAACTTTTAAACGTTAAATCTATCATCTACTTAGCAATCGTTAGGATACATTTGTACATGGCTGGAAGCCCAAGAAGAGTTAATAATGAAATTTATTCCACAGATTAAGAATATGACAATATACAAATAAGTAGTGTAAGCCCGTGACCTTTTTTGCGTATCGTCAAAGGTCTAGAATAGTACTGGTTTCTAGGATGAAAGATTGACAGGTTGACCTGATTTGACCAAATGTAAACTTGACCAGTGTTTCAGGGTGAATAAAATCTGTTGAGCTTAAAAGAACTCGGAAGCATTAACAGATGTAGGTATTAAACACAAACAGGGATGATAGCGCAATCGTATAATTGCTTAAATAGAAACTTACTTGTGTTTGACCATTAACGTTCACTCTGCAAAATTTAACAAATTCCTGTTTGCTTCGAAAGCATCACATTGTCTTTTATTGAGACTGGGGAAAACACTCATAATGTAATCATTCGTCATAGTATCTGTAAAGGCCAGAGAACTTAATACACATTCCATATTATTAAACAGTTGAGCAACTCCGAAGAAATGAATTTCTATAATAGTCGATTTGGTGACACATTTGGTCTGATGTACACTTAAAATAACATAACTCACGTACAACAAACATGAACAAAAGCCATTAAGGGGGCATCCATAAATTACGTGAGGTGTTTTTCCGGATTTCCGCCCCCCCCCCCCAGAAATCGCCCTTGAACATTTTTTGACTCTTAGGCCAACAAAAATTTACTCACTTTAGATTTCCTTTGACCCCTCCCCCCCCCTCCCCTTGGTGAGATTTGGTGAAATTTTTCCAGACCCCCCCCCCCCCCATTTCACCTCGCGTAATTCATGGACGCCCCCTAACGAAAGTGGTCAGTAAAATGACTACAAAACAAATAAACCGTAATGCATAAATTTTGGTCAAGCAACAACATTAGTGAAAGTTGTAATTAAGCTGAAATTTATCCTAAGCTGAAATGACAATTGGCATTCGAGGTTACAGCAGAGACTATGAGTAATTTAATTTTTTTAAGTTGCTTTAATTAGTAGCATGTTACTGAAAAACAGATCCACATTTTTTCAGCCGCAAAATTTATTAAAATTTTTTTTTAACTATGAAAAGCAAACTTAATGAATGTATTATGCTGATTAATTTTGTAGCAGTTGTTTGGTTATTAAATTGTAGACATAATGTAAGAGTCCTGTCTAAGTGACAAAACTGAAAGGGTAGTCGAGTGGTAGATTTGTGGACATCTGATGTGGTGGAAATCTAGAGGTGAGTTTACTAACCTCGTAGCGTTTGTGTAGCTGAAGAAATCTCTGGTATCTTGATACGAAGCTCTTCTGTCCAGTCTAGTGGGCTACTAAAGATGATGTTAAGTCAGGATTAATTTGACACCAGCTGATTAATAGGTTCAGCAACCCAGGATAAGGTAGACTAGTTCGTGTTAAGTGGCTAATTGACAATCTATCCTGATAAATGATAACAGGTGGCTAATAGTTCACAGAATTCCATTAAATGATCACTGAAGACTGTAGACAATACATTTGATATTACGCCTATGAACGATGCTTCTGCATCTAATTGAATATAGACTGAATAATTAATGATTGGCTGAATGGACACTGAATGGCTAGATGGAATGCCTGGCCCCATGATGTTACGAAGGCCTACATGGTGTACAGGCTGAAGCTTAAGAGACTTGGCCTAGTTGTTAGTTACCCATAATGATTCGATGAAAGCTACTCGCAGACTGAGGACGAGAAATATCTTTCCTTCGTAGGTAGACCCTATTGATGTCATTAACCAGTTCAAATCGGTGCTGATGATTGACTCAGCGCATCAGCAGGTTTTGTGAATAACAAGTCCACGCTGAGGTAGCGCTTACAACCTGGCTTGGCTGCCTCTAACTGCATCGAATATTACTTTGATTAAAATCTATGATTATTATAAAATAAATCCTCATGGTTCAAATACGACACTAACAATAATCACGAATTCCTTCTAATGGTATCTCTGGTCGCTGTTTTGTAAGCGAAGGCTGACACATCACACCGTTCTCCAGCCAATAGCTATTGAGGTGAGTGGGTGACCTTACGAAATTATACAGTAGATTAGAACTGTATCTGCACTTTGACCACAAGAATTCAGTATGATGCGAAGCCACTGTGTGCTGCAATCAGAGTCTCTAAATATTGTGGCATGGAATCAAATAGAGCCTCAATATGCTGCTGAACAACACAATTTGTGGGCTCATTCACAAAGCATTGACTTTGGTTGCAGAGGACCAGAATGAACAAGATTTCAACAGACAATATCCCAGACAGTTCGGTGGGCAAGATAAAATTTAATCACTTATTGAGGATTAACTGATCTACACTTCTTCTGGTTGTGGAGTGATTCATACCATTCCTTCAGGTATTACAATTTTAGAAACAGTAGTATATTGTATTCCCTTCTCATCAACCTCTTGAGCCTCCCCACATCCCTAGTGTAGTAAGCTGGTTCTATGATGCTCCTTATTTTTGTTTTGACTTCCTTTTACTCACTGAACTTCTTCCTTAAAATACCTCCTCAATCCTGATGCTTTTGCCTTGTTATAATTTTGTAACCTCCCTGTTCATTAATTTCTAACTAACTGAACCATTTTATGTCCTTCACGACTGCCTCATGATCACTTGTTCGCTCCATTATATGAGATTATTGATAATTTTCATTATTCTTCATTACGAAAACATCCAGCATATTATCTCCCATTGTAATTTGTTCTACCACTTGTGAATATTTTGATAATTACAGAAATATATTACATGCTTTTTTTGTTTTTGTGATAACTATGGTTCGGATCTTTAGGACAACTCATATTTTTTCCCTGCCTTCCTTTTGAGCTGATATGCTGAGTAAAACACTAATTGACTTTTTTTCTGGTTGTGTTTAAATGTATTTTATACGGGACTAGCTGTCCCGGCAATGCTTCACTATTGCTGGACTTGAGTAGGCACATAGATTAAATGAAAAAATATTTACATATAAATTTTAAACTGCTGTTTCATTCATTTTCAGTTGGAAAAGGTGAGAGAGGATGCGCTATGGAAAACATATGTAGGCAGTATTTTTCTGTTTGTTTAAAAGTATAAGCGTACAAATTCTTATCTAAATCGGATAAAAAATGTGCTTTGCCTAAATTATGGGGTGAAAACGTAATGGGGTTGGAAAGGGGGAGAGGAGATGAATATTCAGAAACCATACGTCGGCAATACTTTTCTGTTTGTTTTAAAGTATAAGTGTACAAATTCTTATCTAAATCGGATAAAAAATGTGGTTTGCCTAAATTATAGGGTAAAAACGTAATGGGGGTGGAAAGGGGGAGAGGGGATGAATATTCGGAAACCATACATAGGCAGTTTTTTTTCTGTTTGTTTTAAAGTATAAGTGTACAAATTGTTATCTAAATCGGATAAAAAATGTGGTTTGCCTAAATTATGGGGTAAAAACGTAATGGGGTGGAAAGGAGGAGAGGGGATGAATATTCGGAAACCATACGTAGGCAGTATTTTTCTGTTTGTTTTAAAGTATAAGTGAACAAATTCTTATCTAAATCTGATAAAAAATGTGGTTGCCTAAATTATAGGGTAAAAACGTAATGGGGTTGGAGAGGGGATGAATATTTGGAAACCATACGTAGGCAGTATTTTTCTGTTTGTTTTAAAGTATAAGTGTACAAATTGTTATCTAAATTGGATAAAAAATGTGGTATTGCCTAAATTATGGGGGTGGAAAGGGGGCGAGGGGATTAATATTCGGAAACCCTATGTAGGCATTATTTTTATGTTTGTTTTAAAGTATAAATGTACAAATTCTTATCTAAATAGGATAAAAAATGTGGTTTGCCTAAATTATAGGGTAAAAACGCAATGGGGTTGGAAAGGAGGAGACGGGGTGAATATTCGGAAACCATACATAGGCAGTATTTTTCTGTTTGTTTTAAAGTATAAGTGTACAAATTCTTATCAAAATCGGATTAAAAATGTGGTTTGCCTAAATTAAAGGGTAAAAACGTAATGGGGTTGGAAATGGGGAGAGGGGATGAATACTCGGAAACCATACGTAGGCAGTATTTTTCTGTTTGTTTTAAAGTATAAGTGTACAAATTCTTATCTAAATCAGATAAAAATCTGCTTTGCCTAAATAATGGGGTGAAAATGTAATGGGGTTGAAAAGGGGGAGAGGGGATGAATATTCGTAAACCATTCATAGGCAGTATTTTTCTGTTTGTTTTAAAGTATAAGTGTACAAATTCTTATCAAAATCGTATTAAAATGTGGTTTGCCTAAATTAAAGGGTAAAAACGTAATGGGGTTGGAAATGGGGAGAGGGGATGAATACTCGGAAACCATACGTAGGCAGTATTTTTCTGTTTGTTTTAAAGTATAAGTGTACAAATTGTTATCTAAATCGGATAAAAAATGTGGTTTGCCTAAATTATGGGGTAAAAACGTAATGGGGGTGGAAAGGAGGAGAGGGGATGAATATTCGGAAACCATACGTAGGCAGTATTTTTCTGTTTGTTTTAAAGTATAAGTGAACAAATTCTTATCTAAATCTGATAAAAAATGTGGTTTGCCTAAATTATAGGGTAAAAACGTAATGGGGTTGGAAAGGGGGAGAGGGGATGAATATTTGGAAACCATACGTAGGCAGTATTTTTCTGTTTGTTTTAAAGTATAAGTGTACAAATTGTTATCTAAATTGGATAAAAAATGTGGTATTGCCTAAATTATGGGGGTGGAAAGGGGGCGAGGGGATTAATATTCGGAAACCCTATGTAGGCATTATTTTTATGTTTGTTTTAAAGTATAAATGTACAAATTCTTATCTAAATAGGATAAAAAATGTGGTTTGCCTAAATTATAGGGTAAAAACGCAATGGGGTTGGAAAGGAGGAGACGGGGTGAATATTCGGAAACCATACATAGGCAGTATTTTTCTGTTTGTTTTAAAGTATAAGTGTACAAATTCTTATCTAAATCAGATAAAAATCTGCTTTGCCTAAATAATGGGGTGAAAATGTAATGGGGTTGAAAAGGGGGAGAGGGGATGAATATTCGTAAACCATTCATAGGCAGTATTTTTCTGTTTGTTTTAAAGTATAAGTGTACAAATTCTTATCAAAATCGGATTAAAAATGTGGTTTGCCTAAATTAAAGGGTAAAAACGTAATGGGGTTGGAAATGGGGAGAGGGGATGAATACTCGGAAACCATACGTAGGCAGTATTTTTCTGTTTGTTTTAAAGTATAAGTGTACAAATTCTTATCTAAATCGGATAAAAAATCTGCTTTGCCTAAATTATGGGGTGAAAATGTAATGGGGTTGAAAAGGGGGAGAGGGGATGAATATTCGGAAACCATACGTAGGCAGTATTTTTCTGTTTGTTTTAAAGTATAAGTGTACAAATTCTTATCTAAATCGGATAAAAAATGTGCTTTGCCTAAATTACAGGGTAAAAACGTAATGGGGTTGGAAATGGGGAGAGGGATGAATACTCGGAAACCATACGTAGGCAGTATTTTTCTGGGTTTTTTTTTTTAGTATAAATGTACAAATTCCTATCTAAATCGGATAAAAAATGTGGTATTGCCTAAATTATGGGGGTGGAAAGGGGGCGAGGGGATTAATATTCGGAAACCGTATGTAGGCAGTATTTTTATGTTTGTTTTAAAGTATAAGTGTACAAATTCCTATCTAAATCGGATAAAAAATGTGGTATTACCTAAATTATGGGGGTGGAAAGGGGGCGAGGGGATTAATATTCGGAAACCGTGTGTAGGCAGTATTTTTATGTTTGTTTTAAAGTATAAGTGTAAAAATTCTTATCTAAATCGGATAAAAAATGTGATTTGCCTAAATTATGGGGTAATAACGTAATGGGGTTGGAAAGAGGGAAAGGGGATGAATATTCGGAAACCGTATGTAGGCAGTATTTTTCTTTTGGTTTTAAAGTATAAATGTACAAATTCTTATCTAAATCGGATAAAAATGTGGTTTGCCTAAATTATAGCGTAAAAACGTAATGGGATTGGAAAGGAGGAGAGGGGATGAATATTCGGAAACCATACATAGGCAGTATTTTTCTGTTTGTTTTAAAGTATAAATGTACAAATTCTTATCTAAATCAGATAAAAAATCTGCTTTGCCTAAATTATGGGGTGAAAACGTAATGGGGTTGAAAAGGGGGAGAGGGGATGAATATTCGGAAACCATACGTAGGCAGTATTTTTCTGTTTGTTTTAAAGTATAAGTGTACAAATTCTTAACTAAATTGGATAAAAAATGTGGTTTGCCTTCATTATAGGGTAAAAACGTAATAGGGTTGGAAAGGGGGAGAGGGGATGAATATTCGGAAACCATACGTAGGCAGGATTTTTCTGTTTGTTTTAAAGTATAAGTGTACCATTTCTTATCTAAATCGGATAAAAAATGTGATTTGCCTAAATTATGGGGTAAAAACGTAATGGGGTTTGAAATGGGGAGAGGGGATGAATATTCGGAAACCATACTTAGGCAGTATTTTTCTGTTTGTTTTAAAGTATTAGTGTACAAATTCCTGTCTAAATCGGATAAAAAATGTGGTATTGCCTAAATTATGGGGTGAAAAAATTATGGAGTGGAAAGGGGGCGAGGGGATTAATATTCGGAAACCATTTGTTGGCAGTATTTTTATGTTTGTTTTAAAGTATAAGTGTACAAATTCCTATCTAAATCGGATAAAAAATATGTGGTTTTGCCTAAATTATGGGGTGTTATGGGGAATAGGGGGTGACTATTTTGATATTTTTTTTCACAGGAACCTTCGCAGACGCACACTCGAAAACTCTCCAAAGTTTCATTGCAATCTGATAAATGGTATAGGAATGCATAGAAGACGAACAAACAAACATTGATTTTTATATATAAGAAAATAAGATATAAATGCATATTTTGGCCATTTTCCTAGTAATGGTCATATTTTGAGGAAAAATCTGTCAACTGTTTTATAGTACTAGATATAGATAAGAAGAAATTAAGATATTTGTTCAGGAACTGTACTCCTATTATACATTGGAGGAAAACCAAACTGATTGTCACTGAGTTCGTTAGAATTCACCAGTCAAGAATTAAAGTTATGCATTATTGTAACTCTCTAAACATTAATGTTTCACCCGTCTTTTAATCTCAACAATGCAGCAGCAGCTTGCCTGTGTCGAGCCACGTCAATCAATGTCTCATGGAATACTTCTGAAAATAATCCTCAGTCAGTATTAAATCTGCAGTGGATCAGTGAGTACTGATATGTTGAAAAGAAAATTTAATTTAATTGCCAAGGAGCACAAGCTCTGGTGGCAATTTCCCTACACCCCCATCTTCCCCCTATCCTGCATCCACTTACATTTGCCCTCTACAAAGTTTATCTTTAAATTCTTTCAACATTTTCGGTAAAATTATTCATCCTTTCTCTTGGTAACTCACTCCAATCCCTGACACCCTTACCTAAAAAAGAGAATCTTCCCACACCCTTGTGCCTGAAATCAAGTGCCAGCTTGTGGTCATGGTCATCTTTTCCCTTCTATGCACTACTTTTCATACCTACTCCAATATCTTTCCATGCCTCATCGCCAGTATACGCTCTGTACGCTCCCATGACCCTCCTCCTGTCTTGCAATGAATCCCATTCCAGCTCCTTTATCATATCCGCCAATGATTGCATTCTGCAATAATTTCCAGAAACAAATCTAGCAGCCCTTCTGTGCACCCTCTCCAATTCCTGTATTTGATACGCAAAATTTTCTGCTAAGTTATGTAAGGGAATTTGGAGAGGAGTATTTTAGTACAGATTAAAGACTTATTTTCTGTAAATTGTGTGAAAATAAAGTGGCTTCAACCAAGTGATTTAAAATTTAATTTCCCGAAGGTGCCACGAGTGCAGGGAAGCAATTTATGCTGTCCATATGAATGCGACACTACTAGATAAAATAAATGATGTATGATTGAGCATGTTTTGATGTATAGTAAATTTAAATGTTTGGTCATATTTCATAATCTTTAGGTCATATTTACCCGTTTTTAAGGTCATATTTGGCTGTATATTTCTCTATTTTTTCGGTCTTTAAAATCCAAACCTTAGTGATAACTGTGACGAAACCTTGTACATTAGGTATATTTTGTAAGTTGGTAATGTGATCTCAGATATGCTTATAATGTCTTTGGCGTTGCACAATTGGCTAGTGCGGAGTGTTACGAAAAGTCGAGTGGAGTATGTTACCGTTGGCAGAAGCTAGCGTGTCGTGGCCGCAAGTGTTTGTTCTGTTTGTACACTGTAATAACCCACTATCGTGGTATCATCGATGTTCTGATGGACCGAAGGACAGGTGGAACTTCAAATGGGAACGCAAGAGGAAATAATCGCGGTGCAAAAAGAGATAGGAGTTGAAGAATTCCCAGAAGTATTTTCCGATATACCGGGTCGGATAGCTTGTTAGCGTTGTGAACTGAAGGTTAAGGAGGGCAAACCAATTGCTGCTAAATCATACAATTTACCAAGAGCACTGAGGGCCAAGGTACAAGAGGAATTGGATAAGATGGAAGCTCACGGTATTATTGAAAGATCCAATAGTGAATATGTCAACCCACTGTTAGTCGTTAAGAAAACCGACCAATCGGTGCGCTTAGTGCTGGACGCTCGAGCTCTGAATTGAATACCAATTACAGAGAGGGACCATCCTCAACCGGTGGACGAAATACTCCAGAGGTTTTATGGGGTTAAATTCCTCTCGTCTCTTTATTTGACCTGTTCGTACTGGCAGGTGACCTTGGCACAGCAATCGCACAAATATGCAGCATTCAGATTTGAAGGAAAGTGCTACCAGTTCTGTGTACTGCCTTTTGTGGCTCAATGCAGTGGCTACTTTCATTAGAGCACTGGACCAAGTGCTCGGGTGACGTTTGAGTGATAAGGTACACCTGTATATTGATGACATGGTTATCGCCTCAAGGACTTTGGAAGAACACAGACAGACTTTTAGAGAAGTACTCGTCGCATTGAAAGAGGCAGGAATGACATTGAAGAAGAAGAAATGTGCTTTCCTTAGGAAACAGCTGATGTTCCTGGGACATATTATAATGTCAGAAGGCATTAAGGTAAGGCAGCTAGATTGGAGGCCATTGAGAAGTTACCACAACCCTGCGATAAAACCCAATTGAAGAGTTTCCTTGGGGTATGTGGTGTAGTGGACGGCCAAGGAATTATGGACTATAATTACTAAAGCTGGGCAAGAGTTGATTCCAGCTGAATCCAGGGCAGTTAAAACAGAGAGTCAAAACAGTTAGAGGCTCTGGAAGCAAGCACACAGGCAGCATTGACATCAAAGCAGGGCAGATAGTCAGCAGAAATGAGCTGCAGCAAGACGTCATTGGGAGGAAAATGGTAGGGAAGGAATTATCCCTATTGGCTAGAGTTACTCCCCACTGTTCATTCTGTGGAGCGGGAAGTTGGACAAAACTGAGATGCACAAGCAGAGAGAGGTCGATTCTGGGCGGTTACAGAAGGGACGTCTTTTGGGCAGCTATGGAATGATGTAGCGAGATGAACTACAGACTGTGGGAGAAGCCAGCGCCGACTTCAGCAGCCATTATACCAGATGGGAGGAAGCCATTGAAGTACAAGTATTAAGGATCAAGCAATGGGGGGTTATAGTACAGGAAAGAGTTAAGGGAATTAGGCATGTCATTATTGTACATAACTGATGTAATAAATTGTACAAATGTGAATTTCCTTACTGAGAGTTTCATTTATAAGTACTACTGCTCACATGACTACACAGGTTTACCCAAAATTTATATGTTCCTTTCGGGGGTGGCAAGGCGAAAAGAAAAAAGTTCGCTCACCCACCACAGTGGGTACTATCGAAAGTTCATTGAAGGACAGGTTTTAAATAGTGAACCATTAAGCAATTTGATGAAGAGTAAATTATGGGAGTGGAATAAAGAGTGCGAGAAGGATTTCGAGAGGATTAAACACGAGTTGGCGAGGAATATCACTCTGGCGCGCGTGGATTGGAATGAAGACGTGTGTTTATCAACAGACAGCTCATATTATGGCTTGGGAGTCGAGGTTTTCCAGGAGGTTTAGATGAACGGGGAGAAAGAGCATCGAACTATTGCATTTCCGAGTTGGATGTTAGGTAAACATGAATGGCGGTGTTCAGTTAGCAAAAAAGAATGCTTGGCGAGAGTGTGGAGTTTCCAGAAATTTCGCCAAATCTTTTTTGGGAGGAAGATAGTGTATTCTGACCACAGAGCATTATGCTTTCTAATGAGTGTTCGCTTGGTGTATGGGAGACTGATGCGCTGCGCCTTGCTGATGCAAGAGTTCGAATTCGAGATAAGATATTGGCTGGGGACGGAGAATGAAGTGGCCGACTGCTTGTCGAGGCTACCCATTGGACTCGAACAAGAGACAGAGGCCATAACAGCTGAAGATATCGCCTTTCTCAATTTCTTGCGGGAGGTGCTACAAGAAGACGTAGTTTTGTGCTTAAAGAATGTGGTTGAGTTGCAAGATGCTGATGAGACGATAAGGATAGTGAAGGAGAAATTAACTGACCCGGAACATAAGGGCAAATTGGAGAAATTTTACCGTTTGCATAAAGGTATTTTGTTCGCGCATTTCTGAGGATGAGGGGGAATGGAAGGTATGGCTACCGGAAGTCTACATCAATGTGTTCATTATGCAGCAACCCCATAGTTATGAACACTATGGGCCAATTAAGTGCTATCGCATACTACGAGAGAGTTGCTATTTCAACAATATGCCACGTAGAATCTCAACGCTATTAGCCTCCTGTGACCTCTGTCAACAGGTTAAGGTTGACAATGTTGCTCGGTGGGAGAGATGAAAAATATTGTGCCGGACGAAGTAGAAAAACTGGTCGTGGTAGACGTGTTTGGACACCCTTCCCGTGTCGAGAGGCAAGTTAACCCAAATATTCGTGGTGATGGACACATTTTCTAAGTATCTGGAGCTCTAAGCCCTGAAGAAACAAACTGCCAAAGTGCTGGCAGAGAAGATTGTGGAGGAGTATATTCTGCAGGTTGGGAAGCCAAGGCGGATTATATTCGACAACGCTCCACAGTTCAGTAGCAAGAAGTGGACGGGACGACTTGAGAAGGAAGGTATTGAAGTATTGAAAACGTCAAGTTATCACCCTCAAGGGAATATCGTTGTGCGTGCCATGCGCGAAATTGGCTGCTGGTTTCGCAAGTACTATCATGACAGGCACGAGAGTTGGGCCACAAAAATGGAAAATGTGTTGAATAGCGTCCATCATGATTCTACAGGTCTTTTACCATACGAGCTGATGTTCCGGAAGCCAACACTCCGCATTGTGAACCAAATCATTGAATTTCCCAAGAACAGGGAAGTACACTTTGCTGAGCGAATAAAAGCGGCGAAAGAGAGTTTACACAAGAAAGCAGAGAAGAGGAAAAACAGCCATGATCAGAAGGGTAGAAAAATAACATATGCCAAAGGTGACCTGGTGCTAGTGCAAACGCATTTCAAATCGTCGAGTTTCAAGAGTGAAATAAAAAAGTTCAAGTTTCTGTATAAAGGCCCTTTTAGAGTGATCGGCAACCCTAGAGCAAATTTGTTTACCTTAGTCTATCTGAGTGATGGTCGCCTGAAAGGTTTTTATAATGTGGTATCACTTAAACCCTATAGATGTGATAGCGTAGAGGGCAGCGAAGGAATTGATACGCCCGATAATTAGGTTTGTGTTTCTTCTACTCGTCATTTCTCTGCACAGTGATTTTCTCTTGATTCATTTTGGTTAACCGATTTTGCCTTCGTCATGGTAAAGGGATTCCTACTTTGTGTTTTGTCACGTTGCATCATGGATAGTTTAGGGATTCGTCGCCTTTCCCTCATAGGTGGGCGACTTGTTTGTTTTGATTTTCCTTTATTACTGACCTTAAAATGGCAAGACGATTTAGACGTTGCGTGCGGTGTAACATCAGTTTGTGTCTTTCTGCTTGTGAAGGGACCAGTATTTGTGTACAATAGTGAGTGAATGGGGCACCTGCCAAGAAGGGCACACTGTCAGTGCACTATCAAAGTAATTAAGGCATGAGCCAGTGCTAAGTAAAAAACAAAACAAAAAATTGTTACAAAAATATTGTAATTAATTTTGTAATTTCTTGGTTATATGTGTAAGTCATGAGTTTGAGCAAGGAAATATGAACATTGAAAGGTTTGATAGTATGTTTCAAGTTGTTCCACTTTCTTTGTGTTTTGTTCTTGAGCTGTATTTACTATTTTTAGCTTAAGGGTAAGCAAGCAGCCACCCACACTTAGCATTAAATTTGGTAGGACATTAATTTTACGTTTTCCAAAACGTATTTGTATGTGATATAAGTGTCCATGTAAGTGCTAGCAGAAGTGGTCAGTGATGACGAAAGTCAGAGCTTTTTCAATACCGACTTTCGCCGCATTCCAACGGTGGGGGTGTGACGAAACCGTGAACATTACGTATATTTTGTAACTTGGTAATGTGGTCTCAGATATGCTTATCATGTCTTTGGCGTTGTACAGTCGGAGTAAAACGAAAAGCCGAGTGGAGTTTTTTACGGTTGGCGAAAGATAGTTTGTCGTGACCGCAAGTGTGTTCCGTGTGTGCACTGTAATAACCCGCTATTGCGGTATCACCGATGTTCCAATGGACAGAATATAATGTGAACAGTGCAGAAGTATTTTGAAGGCTGTGTATGTTATTCTAAGTAATATGGTTTGCTGAAGACTGATTTTGATGAACTGCTATGGTACTGCTCCACTCACTTCTATTGTTTTATTAATAATAATGGGCCTTATACTCACTATTTCCAACCTTATCTATACTAGAAACTGCATTCTTTGGTGAAGAAGATTAGTTTTACTGTCTGGTGGCTTGCTTTTGAATTATGTAACTTCAGAATAATAAAACTTCGTGAACTGTGAAAGCTGGCACGTGTGTATGTGTTTCTAATTAGCTTCTTGCATGTGCCCTTTGACTGTGATTTAATTAATCTATCCAAACAGCAAAGCTAACTCGGCTGGCGATCTGACGGCATTCGAATCATTTATTAAATATAATAAGTTGTACATGAAAGCATTGAACATTGTGTTAAGTAATATAGCTCCACAACTGCAACGTCGTATATTAATTAAAAGCCCCAAAGTAACCGCCTCGACTCTTATTTTTTTGTTACGTTATATTTCTTGTTGTCCTCAGATGCATACCGAGCATGGTGGGTGAATGGTTAACGTTCTGGCCTCGCATTCGGGAGGTCGCCGGTTCGAAATCCCGTCCGGGCATCCAGACTTGGGTTTTCCATGGTTTCCCCAAATCACTCTAGGCGAATGCCGGGATGCTTCCTTCGACAAGGCCATGGCCAAATTCCTTCCAGTTCTTAGTCCCCGGTCAGCTCCCGCCTCTAATGACCTTAGCTGTCGACGAGGCGCAAAGCAATAAGTAAAAATAAAACTCGGATATATTTGCTAAATGATGCTTTTACACTTTATAGGAGTAAACTTTTCTACTATTTTGACGATTATAGACTACACGTGTGTTTATCACTTTGATTCATTATTACATGATGTTTGTTTCATTGCCCATTTCAAATTAACTCCCTGTGTTTGAAACTGTGCCTCAAAAATTTTCAATGTCGTCTTCTAGAGCATAACAACTGATTCAGATTGTTTTTTGGAGACTACTCTTTAGTATACTCACTATGACATGTTTAGCTGCAGGGTGATCTGGACAGGATCTCCAGTTTGGTTGGTAAACATGTAATGATGATAAATGCAAAGAAGAGTCAGCTTATTAGACACGCAAATAAAAATCTTAAGGATGATTATAAGATGGGAAAATAATTGCTTTTTGAAGACTTAAAATGTAAATATCTTGGCATTACATTTGATAACAACCTAAACTGGGCAGGACACGTTGGCCAGGTAGTAGGAAAAGGTTTCAAAATTCTACACTTGTTGGAGAGAGTGATGAGGGGATGTACGAGAGAAGTAAAGGAATTGGATTACAAATCTTTGGTCAGGCCGTTGCTTAAATATGGTAGTGTAGTATGGTACCCACATTTTGCATGTCAAATACAGGAGTTGGAGATTTATTTCATTAAATGAAAGAATGGTGCAAGTATAGTGGACACAAGGGGGGGAAGAGTTCAAGGAAATAATGAAAAAGGATGAAGAAATGTATATTCCAAAATATAAAATATTATATTAGAACAGGGAGGTGATGAGGTTAAAGAGGTTGGTGAGACAAGAACATAACAGAGTTAGGAAACAGCAAGTCAGTAGAGAATTGTGAAACAAATAAACAAGGAATTAAATGTGGAAGAAACTGGCTAAGGATGAGTTCATGAAGAATATAATTGGTGCAGGGGGACCATTGACTGATGCCTAGAACTTTCTATATCAGGAAACTGAGGGGAAGTAGGGGTGTTGAGACAATTATAGATAAGGATGTAGAAGAAGTAACTAGAGTTATTAAGTAACTAGTTCAGTGAGACCATTTGGGACAATAATTTAGGAATGATAGGCGTTATATCAGAAAATGAGCCTATCAGCACAGTTGGAAGTAAGCAGATTAGAAAATTAAATATGAAGGAATTAAGGAATCTAAAAAAGTGTAAAGGAGCCAGTGTGGATAATATTTCTAGGGATGTCTTAAAGATAGCAGGATGTGACATTGTACATTATTTTGAAACATTGTTTAAATTGAGTCTGGACACTTTTTGTTTACCAGATGACTGTAAAAGTGCGATAGTATTACCGGTCCATAACGGAGGGGTGAAAAATATGGTCGAAAACTATAGGCCAATCACCTTGACATCAGTGGTAGGTGAATTAATGGAAATATTAATATTCAACCATATCAGACATGTCTGTGAGGAACGTAAGTGGTTTTCAAGTCAGCAACATGGCTTTACACATGGGTATTCATGCGAATTTCAGTTAATAGGCTATATGCAAGATATTTCTGATAAAATGGACAGGGAAGACAAGTTGATTGAGTAGGTCTAGACAGGGGCGGATCCAGGATTTTGTTTTGGGGGGGGGGGGGGCTTGCCTTCAGTGGACGTAGAGCTAAAAAAAAAAAAAGTCTCAAAACTACAATGTCGGGGGTGGACCAAGATATTTTGGGGGGGGGGGCTTGAGCCCCCTACCCCCCCCCCCCTGGATCTGCCCCTGGGTCTAGATCATTCAAAGGCTTTTTTTTTCGTTGTGCTTGTCTCTCACCCACCTGTTCCAGTATAGTTACCTCCCACACTTTTTATATGTTTGAAGTATGGCTTTAAATATCGTCGTTGAATTAATTGTGACATATTCCTTTCTCCCCCCTCCCTTTAAGAATATCAGTTACTGTGCTAAAACCTCTTCCCACGAGGTGTAAGGATGGAAAAGCTTTCTTGCTATAGTTCATAATACTGAATAAGCAACGGGTATATCTTTCTGAAGCCCAAACTGCTAATACCACTTTGCTGAAATGATCCTGAAGTTGTTTGATAGTGATTATTTAGATAAATTCATCTTGTAGTATGATATGCCATTCTTCAATGGCACCATGCTTTTAAGTTCGTGAGGAGGGCATTTAGGGTTAAATTTTAAGCACAAGTCAAAACATCATCTTACTTGACGATTGTTGGTGACAAGTTGGGGAATTGGGGGAAAATTCGTGCTTTCCAATGTTTTGCTTGACTAGACTAATACTCAAAAGAAATGCTTAAATTATGGCCTTCATTTTATTAAATTCAGATTGTCGCCCTATAATTGTAAGTCAACTCCATTAAAATTAATAAATAAATATGTTATATGAGCTATACATGGTTTCCATTTCATCTGTACTAAAAACTTGAAATTATTTTATAAAATGCTTGAACTGACGATGACTGTGGATAGACTCTCCACTAATTCTCATGGACTCCCAATCTTTCCTGTTACTGACATGGAATCACCTGGAGGGTCACTATCGACCACATTGGGAATCGTTGCTCTATTTTTAGAGATAAACTTCACCACATTCACCAGACCGAATCCGCAGCATCGCCGTCTAAAAGTAATCCAAACTAATCGCTGTAGATAACAATTGGATGTGGAAAATGATGAAGAAATAGAGAAAATATATGTCAAAATTGAGGAATTAACCCTTATGTGAAGGGGGAGGAAAATCTAATAATCATGGGTGATTGGAATGCGAAAGTGGGAGAAGGAAAAGGGGAATATTGTAGGAAGTTTTGGTCTAGGGCAGTGTTTCTCAGAGTAGGGGTACGTGAACCCCCAGGGGTTCCCTAGTTGATCGTAGGCGATTCGCAACAAGATTTACGTAATGGCGGACTGGCTATCTGATGTGTATAACACGCACAATGGTGAATATGGCTCATTGTTTCCCATTGTCGCTAGTAGTGGAGCAGTTTTTTCTCAAGGGGGTTCGCCATTGAATGGAAAATTTTATAGGGGTATGTGGAGATAAAAAGTTTGAGAAACACTGGTCTAGGAGAAAAAAATGAGCAAGGAAGCAGGTTGTTAGAATTTTTTGAAAGATATAAGCTAGGCTTGGCAAACACACTGTTTAAGAACCATGCAAGAAGGATATACACCTCTAAACGTCCAGAGGAAACAATCAGATATCAGCTAGATTATATCATGGTCAAACAGAGATTCAGGAATCAAGTTCTAGACTGTAAAGTGTACCCAGGAGAAGACATAGACTCTGACCATAATTTGATAGTAATGAACAGCAGGCTTAAATTCAAGTGAATAGAACAGACTGGAAGTGAATAAACTGAAACAATCTAACACAAGAGAAAAATTTGTAGAAATGGTAGACTTAGGTCTGAGAAGTAACTCTGAAAGGAATTCAACCGAAGACGAATGGAATGCATTGAAGAGAGAAACAAGGAACGCTGGTTAGGCTTTAAGTAACAAGCCACCCGAAAACCTTGGATCACAGAAGAAATTTTGGAGCTGATGGATCAGAGAAGAAGGCACAAAAATCCTCAGGATGAAACAGGAAGAGAGCGATACAGGCAATTTAGCAATCAGATAAACAGGAAATGAACAAAAGCAAGAGAAAAATGGCTACAAGAAAAGTGTGAAGAAGCAGAAAAAGGAAATTGTCGTACGTAAAGTAGATGTTGCATATAGGAAGATCAAACAAAATTTTGGAGAAAAAAGATAGGTGTAAACATTAAAGCTGCCGATAGGAAACCTCTTTTAAGCTCAGACAACAGAGCTAACCGATGGAAGGAATACATTGAGAAACTGTATGCTGGCAGACGACTTGAAAAATAGCATAATGGAAAAGGAAGAAGATCTTCACACTTCCAAAGAAAGCACAAGCCAACAAATGAGAGGATTATCGCACCATTAGTCTAACATCCCATGCTTCAAAATTACTGACCAGATTAATATTCAGAAGAATGGAAAGGGTAGTAGGAGATAGCAGGTGAAGATCAGTTTGGTTGCAGGAAAAACTGAGGTATAAGGGAAGCAATTCTGTCTTTAAGAAAGTAAACGAAAAATTATTTTAGCATAAGTGTTGAAGGAGAAAAAATCAGTACGCTATGATTTGCTGATGACATTGTTCTGTTAGCAGAACAGGCTGGGGATGTTAAGAAGTTACTGAAAGGCATGAACAAAATACTGCAGGAAGATTTTGGACTGAATATAAATCAAACATTGGCGTAGCTAGGTCAACAAGGGCCCTGGTGCAAAAAATTTATTTTGGGCCCTCAGGCCAGACGGGCGACCTTTTTTTTTATTTTGTATGATGGTAGGGGCCCCCTGAACTGAGGATGGGGGCCCCTGAGCAGTGGTTGGGGCCCCCCGAGCAGCGAGGGCCCTTAGTGAGGGGCTCCTGTGTTCTCAGAGGGGCCCCTTAGGCGACGGTAGAGCTAAAAAAAAAAAAGGTCGCCAGTTTACCGTGAAGACTTGTGGGCCCTTTAAACTGCGCTGGAGGGATCCTAGAGGTGCACTTAGGGGCCCCTTGAGGTATGCTTGTGGGCCCCCTTAGTGTGAGGGCCCCGGTGCACTGCACCGCCTAGCCCCATAGTAGCTACGCCCCTGAAATCAAAGCATGACAAAAGTGATGAAATGTCGCAGAAATGATACCAATCACAGTAAATTAAATATAAAAATAATATTGAATGCAATAGGAGAAGTAAGTGAATTGTGCTACTTGGGAAGCAAAATTACAACCGATAGCTGAAGCAGGAATGATGTTATAAGCAGAATGTGTGGAGCACAGCACTTTATGGTAGGGAATTATGGACTTAGGAATAGCAGAAAGTAAGAAAATTGAATCATTTGAAATGTTGTGCTACAGAAGAATGCTGAGAATTAAGTGTACAGACAACGAAATAAACAACTTTTGGAAATAATTGGTGAGGAAATAAGTTTGTGGAAGAAGCTTACAGAAAAAGAAGAAACAAGCTGGTAGGTCATATTTTGAGACATGCTGCGTTGGTTAATTTATTGGTGGGGGGAATAGTCGAAGGTAAGAACTGTAGAGGAAGAAAGAGATTAGAATATATGAAACAGATAACTGAGGACTTGAGCTGTAAGAGGTATGTAGAAATGAAGAGATTAGCACAAGATAGAAAGAGATGGAGAGTGCATGTAACTAGCCAAAAGACTGATTTTTTTGGGGGGGGGGGGGAAGCTTTAACCAAGGATATTATTGTGAATCTGAGTTAGTGGTATATACAAGGCATTTCGCACGGAAAAGGACGGTCAAGTGGATAGTGAAGCAATAGAGCATTCTAAGGAATTTGATACAGTAAAATCTAAAGTGGTGCTAAATATGGTAAACAATTTTGGATCGTATGAAACAGTAATTTGCTGTAGAATAGTTAAAATGTGAAATGCAAAACGTTAGGGTAGGAAATGAAGTTTCAAAAGAAGTCTCAGACGTCACATTATTTTCAGATGACATAATGTTATACAATAGCATTAAAACAATAGAGATTGTGAACAGTTGCAGGGTGATCTGGACAGGACAGCTAGTTGATTAGGTCAACATGGGATGAAGATACACCCAAAGAACAGTCAGCTTATTAGTACACAGATAAAAGAAACTACACATTTTAATTTAATTGCAATGGAGCACAGGCTCCGGTGGCAATTTCCCTACATCCCCATCTTCCCCCTATCCTGCACCCACCTACATTTGCCCTCTACAAATTTTATCTATTCCGTCAACGTTTTTGATAAATTATTCATCATTTCTCTTGGTAACTCATTCCAATCCCTGACACCCTTACCTAAAAAAGAGAATCTTCCCACACCCTTGTGCCTGAAATAGAGTGCCAGCTTGTGGTCATGGTTATCTTTTCCCTTCCATGCACTACTTTTCAAACCTACTCCAATATCTTTCCATACCTCATCATCAGTATACGCCCTGTACAGTCCCATGACCCTCCTCATCCTTCTCCTGTCTTGCAATGAATCCCATTCCAGCTCCTTTATCATATCCGTCACTGATTTCATTCTGCGATAATTTCCAGAAACAAATCTAGCAGCCCTTTTTGCACCCTCTCCAATTCCTATATTTGATAAGCAAAATGTGGGTCCCATACCACACTACCATATTTGAGCAATGGTCTGACTAAAGTTTTGTAACCCAATTCCTTTACTTCTCTCATACATCCCCTCATCACTCTCTCCAACAAGTGAATAACTTTGAAACCTTTTCCTACCACCTGTCCAATGTGTCCTGCCCAGTTAAGCTTGTTATCAAATGTAATGCCAAGATATTTCCATTTCAAGTCTTTCAGCAAGCAATTCTTTCCCCTCCTTATATTGATAATTAACCTTTTGTTTTTTATATGTGTATCTAATAAGCTGACTCTTCTTTGCATTTATCTTCATCCCATGTTTACCAACCCAACTAGATATTCTGTCCAGATCACCCTGCAACTGTTTACAATCCTCTATCGTTTTGATTCTCTTATATAGCATTGTTTACGATCGTAAGATGGGGAAGGAATTGATTATTGAATACTTAAAATATAAGTACCGTGGCATAACATTTCATAATAAACTCATCTGAGCAGGCCTCATTGGACAGGTGATAGAAAAAGGTTTCAAAAACCTTTATTATTAGGGAGACTGATGAGGTGATGTAGCAGAGAAGTGGGGGAACTGGGTTTCAAAACTTTGATCAGACCATTGCTTGAATACCTATGTTGGTTTAGTATGGAGCCAAAAATTTGAATATCAAATGCAAGTGTTGGGGGGGATGCAAAGAAGAGATACAGTAGAAATTTGTCACTAGAAATTTCTGTAGAACACAATCATCAACTTATAAGGTAAAGGAGCTGAAATGAGATTCACTGGAAAGCAGAAGGAGGGTGAAGAAAGTCATGGGAGTGTACAAGGTGTATATTGGTGATGAAGCGTGGAAAGATGTTAATGAAAGTCTTAAGGGATGCACTTTGAAGGAAAAAGATGACAATGGTCAGAAGCTGCCACTCGATTTCAGTCATAGGGGTGTAGGATGATTTACTTTCAGGGTTCAGGAATGGAAATAGATTATTGAATGGAAATAAATAAATAATTTATCAAAAATGCTGAAAGAATTTAAAATTAACAGTCGTAGAGAACAAAAGAAGTGGGGTGCAATAAAGAGGAAGAATGTGTGTGTGTATGGAAATTGTCACTGTTGCGTGAACTCAATAGCAGAGAAAAGGAGATTAATTTATTTTTAGCAATGGTACTTCATTGGATATTAAAGATTAGTTTGATGGATTAGATTCCTAATCAAGATGTTTCTTAGAGGGCAGGAGAATATAACATAATACAGAGGAGTATAAAAAGGGGAGGACAATATTAACTGACATATCTTAAAATATGAGAACTTAATGTAAACAATACTGTAGGGATGTTAGAAGGGAAAAGATTCTTAGAGAAAACAGGGCTAAAATACATCCAGCAGATAATGTTAGTTGCAGGTTGCAAGATGATATGAAGCGGATGGCAAAGTATAGACCTGAATATAGGATTGTTGCGGAGCAATCCAAGGACTGAGCACTGGAGAACAATATCTACAATTTGACCCCTCCCCCTCACTCTTGATGAGATTTCGCCGGACTCCCCTCCTATTTCACGTCGCGTAATTAATGGACACTCCCTTATACCACAATGTTTAACTATAATACGCTGTCCTTTAAAATAACTACGAAGCTTTCAGCTCTAAATTAATAACGTTTGCGACCGACAAAGATATGTTATTTTTGGCATATAGCATTACGCCTCGTCGACGTCGAGGTCATTAGAGATGGAAAGGAGTGGGGACAAGGAATACGGCCGTGGCCCCCTAAAGGAAACATCCCGGCATTCTCATAGAGTGATTTCAGGAAAACATGGAAACCCCAAATCAGGATGCCCGGACAGGGATTTGAACAAAGAAATGAGAAGTAACTAACATCAATGGTCGAATCTGGAAGTAGTACGACCAAATAAACTTGCTAAGAATAATCTTAAACATTTAGTCGATAATTTGAAGTTATAAACTAATTTAGTCAACAAAAAAGTCATTGATGAGATAAATCCAAATTCGTTTTGCAGCATTTCATCAGGAGGTTAATTACCATACAATCGATATACTGTAATGTTGAATGGAAGAGATTGCTGTGATCACAAGTACAGTAGCACTTAATTTCAGGCCAAAAGGAAATGAAAAATTTTCGGTTTAATTCTAGATGGGGATACCGCTGCCTCGCGACTGTTAACGTGACGTCGCGTTCACGTACAGTCATCCGCGTAAAAACATATATTGTGACCTCACTACGCTCGGTCACAATAATTTAAAGCTGTACAATATCAACATAAACTGATATCCGGTAGGTGGATCAGATGCAGGCGGCCGCTGGTAAGCGGCCGCAGATGTCCGATAATACAACCAAATGTTCAATGTTTGAGGTGAAGCTCGCATTTCGCGGGTTCATTGTAGGGCTGTTGATAAAATATCGATATATCGATATTTTTTTTTTAAAAAAAATATCGATATTTATGAGTTATATTTTTTAGGACGATATATCGATATTGAAATCTGGATATCGGAGTCCGATATTTTTTAAAAATAAGTGGTTATTTTCCGTTTTCCTGGTAGAATATTCCAAGTTATTATTGGAGGGAAAACGATTACCTGTGTTGCACATGCAATACATTTTCATAGATAGAATTTTAAGAAACAATGAACGATACGAGCACATTGAGAAGCAGGGCCGCCGTAAGGGGGCGTGCCAGGCAGCATATTATTTAGCGGGCGACCTCCTTTTTTTTAGCTCAACAGCTGCTACGGGCGGTCGGCCGCGACACTGGGGATGGCAACAATGGGGGCGGCAATCTCACAGTTTTTTGACCTGTTTCGGAAATTTCCTAGATCTACCACTGGCTGTAGTTGGACAGGGGGCGGCATAATCGCTATTGCACGCGGGCGCTCAAACAGCTAGCGGCGGGCCTGTGGAGAAGTAAAAAACAAAGGTAAAATAACTCATTCAATATTCATTAGAATTCTTGTCTGGACATTTTGAACAGTTTTTAAAATTTGTCTTCAATCAATGCAAAAGTATTAGCATTAAGAAACTAATCGTAATGTACCAGGTATGGGTAGGGTTGCCAGATAGCCGGAAAATCCGGGAATGTCCCGGAATTTTGTGTCTAATCTCGTGTTCAGGAATTATGCGTTACTGTCCCGGAATTTCCGTATACTAGGTTTTTTCTCAAACTCAGTTCACCATGGTGGTCATAAGGCCAAGCCAAGTATCCCATGCTTGCAGCGGGAGGATGGAATGTCCCTTAAATCAGAGGAATTGAAACTGAAAGGAAAATACTCTTTGAATTTTCTGGGAATTTGAAAATTCTAGATGCAGTTAACATTAACTTCCTTTATACAGAGTTCACATGTCTGAAACGTGTTTTTCAGGTCCTTCCAAAAGACTTTCCAAACGATAAAATCTGGGCCAATTTCTTTAGAACAAGCGTTTTTAATGATTTTGAATATTTTAAAAAAATAGTTGGTTTTGTTTTGTCAATTCCAACAAGCAATGACTTTAACGAGACAAGTTTTAGTCCGTTGAATAATTTATGAAATAAGAGTGAAACAGAACGTTCATGGATTCGATCAAAGCTGAACTGCAAACTCAATCAATTTTTAAGAGTGTTGCTGAGAAATTTTATCAGTTTTGCAAAGCAGTGACGGAGAAATATTTATGAAAATGGCAAAATCTAGTATTAAATGTTTTAAAAGTAGATGATTAAGATCTATTTGGATTGATGTTGATTTTGATTTAGCAAAAGATAGATCCTAATTTTTTATTTGTTGATAAAACCTGATGTTGATTTTCTGCCTAATTTTAATTAATGAGCCTAACAGAAGTGTTCAGTTTTGGTTTAATATTTTTGAGATTTTGATTAATAATACCCGATGTTGATTTTGTACCAAAGTAAAAAATTCCTAACGAGGTGGTCAATATTTGTTTTAAGTTTAGTATTTTTCCTTTTGATTCATAATACCTGATGTTGACTTTCTACCATAGTTTAATTAATAAAGTTAAAAGAGGTGCTATATGTACGTTAGATAACATATTTACCTAAAATAGAATTTTTTATTAATTTGCATTTTTTTCACTCTTTAAACATACCGCTAAAATACTTTTTAGACCCAGAAATGTCCCGGAAATTATAAGCCTGTATCTGGCACTCCACAGTTAAATATTTCGCGCGAATTGGATACGGTTCTTAACTTCTTGTTCCATACCAACAGAAGAATTGAGCTCCAAAATAATGTTACAGCCAGTTTTGTTATATCACTAACGAATTTATTAAGATAAGAAACTGAAAAAAAGAATCTACCACTTTTGGATTGCCTTTACAAAGCGCTATGCTAAAAACTTATTATCATAGATTGATGCCTTTGAAAAACATTAATGCCAAGGGAACTGCCTTGACAGTAGCGGCTCTAGGATTTTTCCAAGCCGGGGAAAAACTGAGATTGCCGCCTCTTCAAACATTGTTGCCAGCCTCACCCCGAGAATCGACTCCTTGATTGTTGGCCAAACGCATTGATGTCGCCACTTTAACTGTTTGCCAAACGCATTGTTGGACACGATTTTATCGCCCAGAGCAAGTACCCCAGTTTGCCCCCACCCATCGCCCTAAATCCTGCATTTCACCTAGAATCTCAGCTTTAAAAAATTGTATTATGGTAAAGCGTTACCCATTTGCGAAGCAATATCAAAGAAGGGGAAATTTTCAATTAATGTAGGGAGTTCTCCATTCATAGTAGAAGAAACAACGGGAAAAACATGAGTTCATGCTCTTGAAAAGTATGTCCAATGAAGTTTCTGACATGAGTTTTGGTGCAAAATTTTACTTCATTCACCACCTTAGTTTGGAATTTTTTTTTTTGGATCTGAAACTCTTTTAAATAGCTATGACGTTCTTTCATCATAATTCTATGCAACATCCAGTTGTCCTAGAAAATGGTAATTTGATACACATACTTGGTTTCATCCCCATAGTATAAGAAAAGTTCATGTGTTTTTTCAATGCCAATCTAAAAGCTGAAACGTCTTAGAGAAAATTTGTAGGTTAATTGCTTTCTTCTTGATGAGGCTATATGCCTTGAATTTCAGTTTTGCACAAAGATCAGGAGCATAAAAAACACAATTAATTTTACTTCGTTACTACATTTAATTGGATGTTATTGGTAGTCCTACACCGATGGTAACAATGCAGACACGGCGAAGCTCGCACAGAAAGAATCGGACTCCAGCCCATTGTTTTACATGAGCGTGCGTTGTCGAGGAAAGTATATTGATATGGAAATTGGATGCAAGCAGGAATATTGATAAATTCGGATACACAATCTATGCTAAGGTGCAAACATTTGGTCCAAAAAAGTAAGAAGACTCAGAATAAGCTATCAACCTACAAAAAGAAATTAAATTCCACATAAAACAATACTTGTAAAAAAGTGACTTGGTCATTATGCAAACTCTGATAATAGAACATCAACATAAATAAATGCCTCTACAATGTTGTATTATTGAGCTTTTAAACTAACAAAAGCCAAGATTTCCCTCGATGCTCTTTCTGGATTCACAAGTCTTCGAGTAAATCATAAACATTCTGCCTTTCCTTTTAGTAAAGTAGTAGTATAATGGCTAAATCACAATTTTTTAAAAAAATATTTATCCGTGACGTCATGAAAAACTATTTTTTTTTTTTGTTGGGAAAATCAAAACTTGATTCAGAAAAATATCTCATTAAATAGCCACAAGACTTTTTTAAAATGATTTGTTTTTTATATAATGGGGTCGATATATCGATACTTTTTCTTCGATATATCGAACCCGATATAAATATTTTTTAAAATATCGATATATCGAAAATCCGATATTTTTTAAAATATCAACAGCCCTAGTTCACTGCCGGATGATGATGTTTTTACACGGATGACTGTACGTGTACCCGACGTCACGTTAACAGTCGCGAGGCAGCGGTATCCCCATCTAGAATTAAACCAAATTTTCTTTTACGAGTGGGAAATAAGATACCAAAAGAAATGCTGAATAATTTACCTCGAATGCTGAAAGGATTCCAAACAAAAGTTCTTAAAAAGTAATGGTACTTGCTTAGAAGAATTCCACTGAATGAATTTAAAATAGGAATTTGTGAAATACAAAAGTAGACCAGGCTACTGCCTAAGCGCTAGGTGCCCTCTATTTGTGACATTTGTTACCACCCTCCCCTACCCCTCCATCATTTTTTGCTGTTGATTTAATTATTATCACTATGTTATTATTATCATTTTAATTGTTCATTAATTATAAAGGCTGAATGATTGTATAAATGATAGTAATCAAATGTGTATCAAGGGTAGATTTAGTTGTCTTTAAGAATGCTTGAATCCTATGTTTGGTCCAACACAGTTGGCCAGCATGTGGTGAAGGACAATCGCTGGGTGAGCAAGTAAATGTTATTTGAGGGTAGTGTGTATTGTTAGAATACGCAATATATAATGGTTTACCGAATGAATGAAAAGCAAACATGTAATAAAGTGATTGAAGAAGAGAAGTTATTAAATCTAACTTGTCTGATTAGAGTTGTGTATTTCCATTGGTGATTTAATAATAATGCCTTCCACTTAATTTGTGGGTATGTTTCAACAACTGTAATAATTATTTAAATTAGTGAACTAACGGCTTGTGAGTGTGAGAGATGGTGAGTGGGCCTAACCATTCAAACCATGCTGTAACCACCATTTAGTGTGGAATCCTAAATGTTGCATTGGCAAATTAAAGCAGCAGATTAACCATGTTAATAAACATGTGTATTAAATAAAAAGTCAGTTACTTGTTTTAGAAAGTACTTCAATACCACAAACTGGGAACATGTTTACAGTGCACAAGGTATGAATGAAAAATACATAATTTTTAGTAACATGGTATTAAATTACTTTGAAAGTTGCTTCCCCTTGAAAAAGTGTCGTGCATCTATAAAAGAACAAAAACCACATATAACTATGGGCATTAGAACATCATGCATTAGTAAAAAGAAGTTATATTTTGCCTCTAGGAACAGTCAGAATGCTTACGTTAAACACATTACAAACAGTACTGCAAAATAATGAAAAAGGTTATTAAAGAATCTAAAAGTATGTACTACAAACATAAAATTCGTAGTTCTGAAAATAAAATTAAGAAAATATGGGACTATAAAAAAGGTATTGGAAAAAATAATCCAACAAGTAATGCCATTTTTATCAAAGAAAATTCTGTAGAATCTAATATTTTAATTGTTGATATATGTAATTAACATTTTTTATCTGTTGTTGACAAATTGACTGTCAATAGCTCAGTGACAAACAGTAGGCCTATGTTTTTTTTGTGAAAACGGCTTCCAAGAAAAATTTAACACTATATCTGTAAATTTAGCTACCGGTACTCCAGAAGAAATAAGAAAAATTATTGAGTCCCTTAAAAGCAAATACGAGGCATGTTTTTATTTTTTTTTAGATAAGTACCGTTTTGAAATTAAAAAAGACGTGAAATATATCTCAATTTTATTTGTACATGAAAGACTGTACCTTACTCTACTTTTCTACATAATTCCCTTCAATACTGAGGCACTTGTCACAACGTAGTACCAGTTTTTGAAAACCCTCCTCATAGAAGTCTGCCGCCTGACTTGTTAACCACTGCATCACAACTGTTTTGACTTCGTTATCGTCTTCAAGACGCTGACCACCCAGGTGTTTCTTCAAGTGCAGGAACAGATGTTAGTCACTGGGCGCTAGATCAGGGCTGTAGGGAGGATGATCTAGAGTTTGCCATCAAAAAGATGTAATGAGATCTTTGTTCTGATTAGCCACATATGGACGGGCATTGTCATGCTGTAAAACGAAGCCCTTGCTCAACTTGCCACGTCTTTTGTTCTGGATTGAACGGCGCAGATTGTTCAATGTCTCACAATAAGCTGCTGTATTGATTGTCTCATTATGAGGCAAAAATTCCACAAGCAATACTCCTTTTCTGTCCCAAAAACCTGTGCACATGATTTTCCGGGCAGAAATCGTTTGCTTGAACTTCACTTTTTTGGGTGAATCTGAATGCCGCCATTCCATGGACTATTGCTTTGATTCAGGTGTGACGTTGGCCACCCATGTCTCATCGCCCCGTAACAGATTGGCTTAAGAAATCATCACCATCGTTGTGGTACCGCTCAAGTAAAGTCAATGCACTGCCTAAACGTTTGGTTTTGTGCACATCCGTTAACATTTTAGGTACTCAACGTGAGCACAATTTTCGGTAATTCAAGTGCTCGGTCACAATGCCATACAAAACACAACTAGAAACATTAGGAAAGTCATCACACAAGGAGGAAATCGTAAAGCGTCTGTTTTCTCTCACCTTATTGTCCACTTTCTGCATCAAACTTTCATTAACGCCCACTCCGTTGTTCATCGTGCACATTTGTGCAGCCATCTTTAAATGCTCTCACCCACGTTCTCACCATTCCATCACTCATAATGTTTTGTCCATAAACTACACAGATCTCACCATGAATATCGATCGGTTTTAGGCCTTTAACACAAAGAAATCTTATAACAGCCCGTACTTCACAGTCGGCGGGACTCACGATTGGCGGAGGCATCTTAAACACTCAGTGAACAACGTAAACAAGGAAGAATTAGACTGTAATGGCGTCAGTGAGTAGGCAAGAGATGCAGGTACCCAGTGGGCATGGGCGGAACGCCGACCGTAGCGCTGCAGCCACGGTGTGACAAAACGGTACTTACTTTAAAAAAATACGCCTCGTATATAAGCAATATATAACAGATTAGCCGTAAAAAGTCATTTTATGATGCTACGAAATGTGTTAATAATTTCTACAGTTTTGATTTTACAGGGTTCAAACAAAGCCCTAACAGATTCTAATTAAATTCTCTTTCTTTTGGTACCCAACACGACCTGTTTATTCACCTGTAAAGAATATTATCTAAAACGCAAATTTTTGACTGTGCCAATATTACAATGATGACTTAAGAATATTTTAACGGATTCTACAGGTTTTCAGA